>OX388344.1:3666384-4866384 GCA_947579665.1 Sympetrum striolatum
CTCGACTTCCGGTTAACGGATTTACTCCAAAAACGAATCAACTCTGACAGCACACACAACAGTACTATATATGAAGTTTGGTATTGATACGACTTTCAGTTTTCGAGTTAGAACGCCCATTATCACACACACACATACACACACACACACTCACACACACACACACACACACACACACACACACACACACATACACACAGACATCATTCAGAAAATGGTCAAAACGTGTTCTGGGGACCCCAAAACGTGTATTTCCGTTGAAATCACGAAGTCGAATTTTTTCATGAAAACAATACTTTCTCTATACTTCGTATATGGAGAAAGTAAAAAGAGGAAAAAAATTGAAATTATGTTACAATTATCCGTTTTCGTTGCTTTTTTCAAACATATGTCAATAAAATGACGAAAAATAAAGAAAAAATAGCCAAAAGATTGATATTTCTCTAAAAGTATCCGTTTTAGTTCCTTTTCTCATCATTCCTCGTAAAATTATGAAAAATAAAGACAAAATATAGTAAAAATATCGAAATTTCGCTAAAATTATCCGTTTTCGTTTCTTTTCAGATAAATAAATAAATAAAAAAGATAAATTTTTCGAAAAATAAAGACACTGAAGAGGATAAAAATTGAAATTTCGCTACAATTATCCGTTTTTGTTACTTTTTTCGAACATATCTTAATAAATTGACGAAAAGTAAGGCAAAATAGTGCATAAAAATTGCAATTTCACTAAAATTATCTGTTTTCGTTACTTTTATTGATCATATCTCCATAAATAGGCAAAAATAAGAACAATATAGAAGAAAAAATATTTAAATTTCTATAAAAGTATCCGTTTTAGTTGCTTTTTATGATCATATCTCGTAAAATTAGAAAAATAAAGACAACTTGAAGAATAATCGAAATTTCGCAGAAATTCTTCGTTTTCCTAGCTATTTTCGATTATATCTCCTTCAATTGACAAATATTAAGGCAAAATAGTGGAGAAAATTTGTAACTTCGCTCAAATTATCCAATTTCCATGCTTTTTACGATCATATCTCGATAAATGAGCAAAAATGAAAAAAAAAAAGAGGATAAATTGAAATTTCGCTACAATTTTCCGTTTTCGTTTCTTTTTTCGAACATATCTTAATAAAATGACGAAAAATAAAGACAAAATACAGGAAAAAAATCGAAATTTTGCTAAAATAATCCGTTTTCGGTTCTTTTTCCGCCATATCACGATTAAATGACGAAAAATAAAGACAAAATTACAGTAAAACAATTGAAATATCGCTAAAATTATCTGTTTTCGATGCTTTTTTCGATTATATCACGATAAAATGACAAAAATTAAGGCAAAATAGAGGAGAAAAATTCAAATTTTTCACTAAAATTATCTGTTTTCGTTGTGTTTTTGATCATATCTCAATAATATGTCGAATGATAAAGACAAATTAGGGAAAAAATAAAAATTTCGCTGAAATTATCCATTTGCAATATTTTTTTAAATAATATCTTGATAAAATGATGAAAATTAAGTTAAAATAGAGGAGAAAAATTCAAATTTCACTAAAATTATCAGTCTTCGTTGTGTTTTTGATCATATCTCAATAATATGTCGAATGATAAAGACAACGTAGAGGAAAAAAATTGAAATTTCTCTAAAATTAACCGTTTTAGTTGCTTCGTTGAACATATCACGTAAAATTATGAAAAATAAAGACAAAATAGAGGAAAAAAATCGAAATTTCGATAATAGTATCCGATTTAGGTACTATTTTCGTTCATATCTAGGATAAAATGACGAAAATTAAGGAGAAATAGAGGAGAAAATTGAAATTTCACTATAATTATCCGTTTTCCTGGCTTTTTTCGAACATATCTCGATAAATTGACTAAAAATAAAGACAGTAAGGAGGAAAATAATATTTTAATTTCGCTAAAATTAACCGTTTTCGTTCCTTTTTTCGATTCTATCCTTTTAAATTGACGAATAATAAGGCAAAATAGAGGAGAAAATTTGTAATTTCACTGAAATTATCTTTTTTCCTTGCTTATTTCTATCATATCTCGATAAATGAGCAATATATATAAACAAAAAAGAGGAAAAAAATTGAAATTATGTTACAATTATCCGTTTTCGTTGCTTTTTTCAAACTTATCTCAATAAAATGACAAAAAATAAAGAAAAAATAGACTAAAGGATTGATATTTCACTAAAAGTATCCGTTTTAGTTCCTTTTCTCATCATTTCTCGTAAAATTATGAAAAATAAAGACAAAATAGAGGAAAAAATTTCTTAAGTTTTCCGTTTTCAGTTGTATTTTAGATCATATCTCGATAATATGACTAAAATTAACGCAAAATAGAGGAGAAAAATTGAAATTTCGCTACAATTATCCGTTTTTGTTGCTTTTTTCGAACAAATCTTAATATATAGTCGAAAAAAAAGACAAAAAGAGGAAAAAAATTTCTGTAAAATGATCCGTTTTCGTTGCTCTTTTTGAACATATATCAATAAAATGACGAAAAAAAGAAACAATTGAGGAAAAAAATTGAATTTTCTATAAAATTATTCGTTTTCGGCTCTTTTTTAGATAATACCTTGATAAAATCACGAAAAATAAGGCAAAATTGAGGAGAATATTTTTGTAATTTCACTAAAATTATCCGTTTTCTTTGCTTTTTACGATCATATCTCGATAAATGAGCAAAATATATAGACAAAAAAGGAAAAAAAAATTAAATTTCTGTAAAAGTATCCGTTTTCCTTGCTTTTTTGGTCATATCTCGTAAAATAATGAAAAATAAAGACAAAATAGATGAGTAGAAATCCAAATTTTGCTAAAATTATCCGTTTTCGTTTCTTTTTTAGATAATATCTCAATAAAATTACGAAAAGTAAGACAAAATAGTGAAAAAAACGAAATTTTGCTAAAACTATCCTTTTACGTTTCTTTTTTAGATAATATCTTGATAAAATTACGAAAATTAGGGCAAAATCGAGGAGAAAAATTGAAATTTCGCGATAATTATCCGTTTTCCTGGCTTTTTTCGATCATATCTCGATAAATTGACTTAAAATAAAGAGAGTAAGAAGGAAAATAAAATTTTAATTTCGCTAAAATTAACCGTTTTCGTTCCTTTTTTCGATTCTATCCTTTTAAATTGACGAATATTAAGGCAAAATAGAGGAGAAAATTTGTACCATCGTTTATCATCGATCATGTCCCGTAAATCATTATTTATCATGTTTTTGGCGTCAAAGATAATATATAATATTGATCACTCATATTCCAAGTTTAGACGGAATAAAGAATTCAAAATTACTGCGGTAGATAAATATTTACATCTTATATATATGGAGAAAGTCATGTGCTGGCCACATCAGATTTTTTAGATAATATCTTAATAAAATTACGAAAATTAAGGCAAGATCGAGGAGAAAAATTGAAATTTCGCTATAATTATCCGTTTTCGTAGCTTTTTTCGATCATATCTCGATGAATTGACTTAAAATGCAGACAGTAAGGTGGAAAAAAATTGTAATTTCACTAAAATTAACCGTTTTCGTTGCTTTTTTCGATTCTATCTTTTTAAATTTACAAATATTATGATATAATATATCCGTTTTAGTTCCTTTTCTCATCATTTCTCGTAAAATTATGAAAAATAAAGACAAAATAGAGGAAAAAAATCGAAATTTTGCTAAAATAATCTGTTTTAAGTTCTTTTTCCGCCATATCACGATTAAATGACGAAAAATAAAGACAAATTGCACTAAAAAAATTGAAATTTCACTAAAATTATCCGTTTTCGTTGTTTTTTTGATCATATCTCGATAATATGACGATTAAAAAGACAAAATAGAGGACAAAAGTCGAAATTTCGGTATAATTCATCCTTTTACGTTTCTTTTTTAGATAATATCTTGATAAAATGACGAAAACTAAGGCAAAATAGAGGAGAAAAATTGAAATTTCGTTATAATTATTCGTTTTCGTTGCTTTTCTCGATCATATCTCGTAAAATTATTAAAGATAAAGAATAAATAGAGGAAATAAATCGAAATTATGCTAAAATTATAAGTTTTCGTTGCTATGTTCGACTATATCTTTTTAAATTGACGATTATTAAGGCAAAATACTGGAGAAAATTTGTAATTTCGCTAAAATTAACCGTTTTCCTTGATTTTTTGATCAAGCCTCGATAAATGAGAAATATAAAGACACTGAAGAGGAAAAAAATTGAAATTTCGCTACAATTATCCGTTTTTGTTACTTTTTTCGAACATATCTTAATAAATTGACGAAAAGTAAGGCAAAATAGTGCATAAAAATTGCAATTTCACTAAAATTATCTGTTTTCGTTACTTTTATTGATCATATCTCCATAAATAGGCAAAAATAAGAACAATATAGAAGAAAAAATATTGAAATTTCTATAAAAGTATCCGTTTTAGTTGCTTTTTATGATCATATCTCGTAAAATTACGAAAAAAAAGACAACTTGAAGAATAATCGAAATTTCGCAGAAATTCTTCGTTTTCCTTGCTATTTTCGATTATATCTCCTTCAATTGACAAATATTAAGGCAAAATAGTGGAGAAAATTTGTAACTTCGCTCAAATTATCCAATTTCCATGCTTTTTTCGATCATATCACGATAAATGAGCAAAAATGAAAAAAAAAAGAGGATAAATTGAAATTTCGCTACAATTTTCCGTTTTCGTTACTTTTTTCGAACATATCTTAATAAAATTACGAAAAATAAAGACAAAATACAGGAAAAAAATCGAAATTTTGCTAAAATAATCCGTTTTCGGTTCTTTTTCCGCTATATCACGATTAAATGACGAAAAATAAAGACAAATTACAGTAAAACAATTGAAATATCGCTAAAATTATCCGTTTTCGATGCTTTTTTCGATTATATCACGATAAAATGACAAAAATTAAGGCAAAATAAATAAGACAACGTAAAGGAAAAAAATTGAAATTTCTCTAAAATTAACCGTTTTAGTTGCTTCGTTGAACATATCACGTAAAATTATGAAAAATAAAGACAAAATAGAGGAAAAAAATCGAAATTTCGATAAAAGTATCCGATTTAGGTACTATTTTCGTTCATATCTAGGATAAAATGACGAAAATTAAGGAAAAATAGAGGAGAAAATTGAAATTTCACTATATTTATCCGTTTTCCTGGCATTTTTCGATCATATCTCGATAAATTGACTTAAAATAAAGGCAGTAAGGAGGATATTAGAATTTTAATTTCGCTAAAATTAACCGTTTTTGTTCCTTTTTTCGATTCTATCCTTTTAAATTGACGAATATTAAGGCAAAATAGAGGAGAAAATTTGTAATTTCACTGAAATTATCTTTTTTCCTTGCTTATTTCGATCATATCTCGATAAATGAGCAAAATATATAAACAAAAAAGAGGAAAAAAATTGAAATTATGTTACAATTATCCGTTTTCGTTGCTTTCTTCAAACATATCTCGATAAAATGACTAAATTAAGGAAAAATAGAGGAAAAATATGGAGTATTGCAAATATTATCCATTTTCGTTGCTATTTTCGATTATATTTCTTTAAATTCGCAAATATTAAGGCAAAATAGTGGAGGAAAATCAAATTTCGCCAAAATTATCCGTTTTCAATGCTTTTTTCGACAAATCTCGATAAATCAGCAAAACTAAAGAGAAAATAGAGGAAACAAAATTGAAATTTCACTACAATTATTCGTTTTTGTTGCTTTTTTCGATCATAACTCGATAAATTGACTTAAAATAAAGACATTATAGTGGAAAAAAATTTTAATTTCCCTATAATTGGCCGTTTTCGTTGCTTTTTCGAGCATATCTCAATGAAATAACGAAAAATGAAGAAAAAATAGAGAAAAATATTGAAATTTAACTAAAATTATCCGATTTTCGTTGCTTTTTTATTTTATCTCGTAAATTTACAAAACAAAAATTTACTAAAGACAAAATTGACGGAAAAAAATCGAAATCACGCAAAAATTACCTGATTTCCTTTCTATTTTAGATTATATCTTGATAAAATGAAGAAACTTAAAAATTTGTGGAGAAAATTTGTAATTTCGCTAAAATAATCCGTTTTCGTTGCTTTTTTCGATCATATCTCGATAAATGAGCAAAAATAAAGACAAAATAGAGAAAAAAAATCGAAATTTCTGTAAAATGTTCCGTTTTCGTTGCCTTTTTTGATCCTATCTCGTAAAATTACGAATAGAAAGATAAAATAGAGGGAAAAAATCGAAATTTCGCTAAAATTATCCTTTTTCGTTGCTTTTTTTGATGATATCTCTCTAAATTTATGAAAAATAAAGACAAAATAGAGGAAAAAGTTTTTCTAAAATTTTCCGTTTCCGGTTCTATTTTAGATCATCTCTCGATAATATGACTAAAATTAACGCAAAATAGGGGAGAAAAATTGAAATTTTGCTACAATTATCCGTTTTTGTTGCTTTTTTCGAACATATATCAATAAAATGAAGAAAAATAGAGAAACAATTGAGGAAAAAATTGAATTTTCTGTAAAATTATCCGTTTTCGTCTCTTTTTTTTATCGTACCTCGTAGAATTACGAAAAATAGAGACAAAATAGAGGAAAAATATCGAAATTTTGTTAAAATAATCTGTTTTCGGTTCTTTTTCCGCCATATCACGATTAAATGACGAAACATAAAGACAAATTGCACTAAAAAAATTGAAATTCACTAAAATTATCCGTTTTCGTTGTTTTTTTGATCATATCTCGATAATATGACGAATAAAAAGACAAAATAGAGGAAAAAAATCGTAATTTCGCTATAATTCATTCTTTTACGTTTCTTTTTTAGATAATATCTTGATAAAATGACGAAAATTAAGGCAAAATAGAGGAGAAAAATTGAAATTTCTTTGTAATTATTCGCTTTTGTTGCATTTCTCGATCATATCTCGTAAAATTACGAAAAATATAGACAAAATATAGTAAAAATATCGAAATTTCGCTAAAATTATCCGTTTTCGTTCCCTTTTTAGATAATATCTTGATATAATGACGAAACGTAAGGCAAAATAGATAAGAAAATTTGTAATTTCGCTAATATAATCCGTTTTCATTACTTTTTTCGAACATATCTCAATAAATGAGCAAAACTATTGACAAAATAGAGAAAAGACATTGAAATCTCACTACAATTATCTGTTTTCCTTGCTTTTTTGGTCATATCTCGTAAAATAATGAAAAATAAAGACAAAATAGATGAGTAGAAATCCAAATTTTGCTAAAATTATCCGTTTTCGTTTCTTTTTTAGATAATATCTCAATAAAATTACGAAAAGTAAGACAAAATAGTGAAAAAATCGAAATTTCGCTAAAACTATCCTTTTACGTTTCTTTTTAAGATAATATCTTGATAAAATTACGAAAATTAGGGCAAAATCGAGGAGAAAAATTGAAATTTCGCGATAATTATCCGTTTTCGTTGCTTTTTTCAAACATATCTCAATAAAATGACAAAAAATAAAGAAAAAATAGACTAAAGGATTGATATTTCACTAAAAGTATCCGTTTTAGTTCCTTTTCTCATCATTTCTCGTAAAATTATGAAAAATAAAGACAAAATAGAGGAAAAAATTTCTTAAGTTTTCCGTTTTCAGTTGTATTTTAGATCATATCTCGATAATATGACTAAAAATAACGGAAAATAGAGGAGAAAAATTGAAATTTCGCTACAATTATCCGTTTTTGTTGCTTTTTTCGAACAAATCTTAATATATTGTCGAAAAAAAAAGACAAAAAAGAGGAAAAAAATTTCTGTAAAATGATCCGTTTTCGTTGCTCTTTTTGAACATATATCAATAAAATGACGAAAAAAAGAAATAATTGAGGAAAAAAATTGAATTTTCTATAAAATTATTCGTTTTTGGCTCTTTTTTAGATAATACCTTGATAAAATCACGAAAAATAAGGCGAAATTGAGGAGAATATTTTTGTAATTTCACTAAAATTATCCGTTTTCTTTGCTTTTTACGATCATATCTCGATAAATGAGCAGAATATATAGACAAAAAAGGAAAAAAAATTAAATTTCTGTAAAAGTATCCGTTTTCCTTGCTTTTTTGGTCATATCTCGTAAAATAATGAAAAATTAAGACAAAATAGATGAGTAGAAATCCAAATTTTGCTAAAATTATCCGTTTTCGTTTCTTTTTTAGATAATATCTCAATAAAATTACGAAAATTAGGGCAAAATCGAGGAGAAAAATTGAAATTTCGCGATAATTATCAGTTTTGGTAGCTTTTTTCGATCATATCTCGATAAATTGACTTAAAATAAAGACAGTAAGAAGGAAAATAAAATTTTTATTTCGCTAAAATTAACCCTTTTCGTTCCTTTTTTCGATTCTATCCTTTTGAATTGACGAATATTAAGGCAAAATAGAGGAGAAAATTTGTAATTTCACTGAAATTATCTTTTTTCCTTGCTTATTTCGATCATATCTCGATAAATGAGCAAAATATATAAACAAAAAAGAGGAAAAAAATTGAAATTATGTTACAATTATCCGTTTTCGTTGCTTTTTTCAAACTTAACTCCATAAAATGACAAAAAATAAAGAAAAAATAGACTAAAGGATTGATATTTCACTAAAAGTATCCGTTTTAGTTCCTTTTCTCATCATTTCTCGTAAAATTATGAAAAATAAAGACAAAATAGAGGAAAAAATTTCTTAAGTTTTCCGTTTTCAGTTGTATTTTAGATCATATCTCGATAATATGACTAAAATTAACGCAAAATAGAGGAGAAAAATTGAAATTTCGCTACAATTATCCGTTTTTGTTGCTTTTTTCGAACAAATCTTAATATATTGTCGAAAAAAAAAGACAAAAAAGAGGAAAAAAATTTCTGTAAAATGATCCGTTTTCGTTGCTCTTTATGAACATATATCAATAAAATGACGAAAAAAAGAAACAATTGAGGAAAAAAATTGAATTTTCTATAAAATTATTCGTTTTCGGCTCTTTTTTAGATAATACCTTGATATAATCACGAAAAATAAGGCAAAATTGAGGAGAATATTTTTGTAATTTCACTAAAATTATCCGTTTTCTTTGCTTTTTACGATCATATCTCGATAAATGAGCAAAATATATAGACAAAAAAGGAAAAAAAAATTAAATTTCTGTAAAAGTATCCGTTTTCCTTGCTTTTTTGGTCATATCTCGTAAAATAATGAAAAATAAAAACAAAATAGATGAGTAGAAATCCAAATTTTGCTAAATTTTAGATAATATCTCAATAAAATTACGAAAAGTAAGACAAAATAGTGAAAAAATCGAAATTTCGCTAAAACTATCCTTTTACGTTTCTTTTTTAGATAATATCTTGATAAAATTACGAAAATTAGGGCAAAATCGAGGAGAAGAATTGAAATTTCGCGATAATTATCAGTTTTGGTAGCTTTTTTCGATCATATCTCGATAAATTTACTTAAAATAAAGACAGTAAGAAGGAAAATAAAATATTAATTTCGCTAAAATTAACCGTTTTCGTTCCTTTTTTCGATTCTATCCTTTTAAATTGACGAATATTAAGGCAAAATAGAGGAGAAAATTTGTAATTTCACTGAAATTATCTTTTTTCCTTGCTTATTTCGATCATATCTCGATAAATGAGCAAAATATATAAACAAAAAAGAGGAAAAAAATTGAAATTATGTTACAATTATCCGTTTTCGTTGCTTTTTTCAAACATATGTCAATAAAATGACGAAAAATAAAGAAAAAATAGCCAAAAGATTGATATTTCTCTAAAAGTATCCGTTTTAGTTCCTTTTCTCATCATTCCTCGTAAAATTATGAAAAATAAAAACAAAATATAGTAAAAATATCGAAATTTCGCTAAAATTATCCGTTTTCGTTTCTTTTTCAGATAAAATCACAATAAAATTACGAAAAGTAAGACAAAATAGTGAAAATATCGAAATTTCGCTAAAATTATCCTTTTACGTTTCTTTTTTAGATAATATCTTGATAAAATTACGAAAATTAAGTCAAAATCGAGGAGAAAAATTGAAATTTCGCTATAATTATCCGTTTTCGTAGCTTTTTTCGATCATATCTCGATGAATTGACTTAAAATGCAGACAGTAAGGTGGAAAAAAATTGTAATTTCACTAAAATTAACCGTTTTCGTTGCTTTTTTAAATTCTATCCTTTTAAATTTACGAATATTATGATATAATATATCCGTTTTAGTTCCTTTTCTCATCATTTCTCGTAAAATTATGAAAAATAAAGACAAAATAGAGGAAAAAAATCGAAATTTTGCTAAAATAATCTTTTTTAAGTTCTTTTTCCGCCATATCACGATTAAATGACGAAAAACAAAGACAAATTGCACTAAAAAAATTGAAATTTCACTAAAATTATCCGTTTTCGTTGTTTTTTTGATCATATCTCGATATTATGACGATTAAAAAGACAAAATAGAAGACAAAAGTCGAAATTTCAGTATAATTCATCCTCTTACGTTTCTTTTTTAGATAATATCTTGATAAAATGACGAAAACTAAGGCAAAATAGAGGAGAAAAATTGAAATTTCGTTATAATTATTCGTTTTTGTTGCTTTTCTCGATCATATCTCGTAAAATTATGAAAAATAAAGACAAAATAGAGGAAAAAAAATTGAAATTTTGCTAAAATTATCCGTTATCGTTCCTTTTTTCGATCAAATCTCAATTAAATGACGAAAATAAAATGCAAAATAGAGAAGAAAAATTCAAATTATGCTAAAATTCTTCGTTTTCGTTGCTATTTTCGATTATATCTCCTTCAATTGACAGATATTAAGAAAAATAGTGTAGAAAATTTGAAATTTCGCTCAAATAATCCGATTTCAATGCTTTTTTCGATCATATCTCGATAAATGATCAAAAATCAAAACAAAAAAGAGGAAAAATTGAAATTTCGCTACAATTATCCGTTTCCGTTGCTTTTTTTGACCATATCTAGATAATATGTCGAATGATAAAGATAACGTAGAGTAAAAATATTGAAATTTTCCTAACATTATCCGTTTTAGTTGCTTTTTTGGTCATATCTCGTTAAATTATGAAAAATAAAGACAAAATAGATGAGTAGAAATCGAAATTTCGCTAAAATTATCCATTTTCGTTTCTTTTTTAGATATAATCTTGATAAAATTACGAAAAATAAGGCAAAATCGAGGAGACAAATTGCAAATTCGCTAAAATTAACCGTTTTCGTTGCTTTTTTCGATTCTATCTCTTTAAATTTACGAATATTATGGCAAAATAGAGGAGAAAATTTGTGATTTCACTGAAATTATCTTTTTTCCTTCCTTATTTCGATCATATCTCTATAATTGAGCAAAATATATAAGATAAGATTGATATTTCTCTAAAAGTATCCGTTTTAGTTCCTTTTCTCATCATTTCTCGTAAAATAATGGAAAATAAAGACAAAATAAGGAAAAAATTCGAACTTTTTCTAAAGTTTTCCGTTTTCGGTTGTATTTTAGATCATACCTCGTTAATATGACTAAAATTAACAAAAAATAGGGGAGAAAAATTGAAATTTCGCTACAATTATCCGTTTTCGTTGCTTTTTTCGAAAATATATCAATAAAATGATGAAAAATTAAGTCAAAATACAGGAAAAAAAT
Organism: Sympetrum striolatum; assembly: GCA_947579665.1. NCBI lineage: Eukaryota > Metazoa > Arthropoda > Insecta > Odonata > Libellulidae > Sympetrum > Sympetrum striolatum. Next base: position 3,678,079 of record OX388344.1, read on the forward strand.
CGAAATTTTGCTAAAATAATCCGTTTTTGGTTCTTTTTCCACCATATTACGATTAAATTACGAAAAAAATTAAAATTTCTGTAAAAGTATCCGTTTTAGTTGCTTTTTTTGATCATATCTCGTAAAAATACGAAAAATAAAGACAAATTGAAGAATAATCGAAATATCGCAGAAATTCTTCGTTTTCCATGCTATTTTCGATTATATCTCCTTCAATTGACAAATATTAAGGCAAAATAGTGTAGAAAATATGTAACTTCGCTCAAATTCTCCAATTTCCATGCTTTTTTCGATGATATCTCGATAAATGAGCAAAAATGAAAAAAAAAGAGGATAAATTGAAATTTCGCTACAATTTTCCGTTTTCGTTACTTTTTTCGAACATATCTCAATAAAATGACGAGAAATAAAGACAAAATACAGGAAAAAAATCGAAATTTTGCTAAAATAATCCGTTTTCGGTTCTTTTTCCGCCATATCACGATAAAATGACGAAAAATAAAGACAAATTACAGCAAAACAATTGAAATATCGTTAAAGTTATTTTTAAGTGTTTTTGACCATATCTCAATAATATGTCGAATGCTAAAGACAACGTAGAGGAAAAAATTTGTAATTTCACTGAAATTATCTTTTTTCCTTGCTTATTTCGATCATATCTCGATAAATAAGCAACAAATGTAACCAAAAAAGAGGAAAAAAATTGAAATTATGTTACAATTATCCGTTTTCGTTGCTTTTTTCAAACATATCTCAATAAAATGACAAAAAAAAGAAAAAATAGACTAAAGGATTGATATTTCTCTAAAAGTATCCGTTTTAGTTCCTTTTCTCATCATTTCTCGTAAAATTATGAAAAATAAAGACAAAGTAGAGGAAAAAATTTCTTAAGTTTTCCGTTTTCGGTTGTATTTTAGATCATATCTCGATAATATGACTAAAATTAACGCAAAATAGAGGAGAAAAATTGAAATTTCGCTAAAATAATCCGTTTTCGGTTATGTTTCCGCCATATCACGATTAAATGACGAAAAATAAAGACAAATTACAGTAAAACAATTGAAATATTGCTAAAATTATCCGTTTTCGATGCTTTTTTCGATTATATCACGATAAAATGACAAAAATTAAGGCAAAATAGAGGAGAAAAATTCAAATTTCACTAAAATTATCTGTTTTCGTTGTGTTTTTGATCATATCTCAATAATATGTCGAATGATAAAGACAAATTAGGGAAAAAATAAAAATTTCGCTGAAATTATCCGTTTGCGTTTTTTTTTAAATAATATCTTGATAAAATGAAGAAAATTAAGGTAAATAGAGGAGTAAAATTCAAATTTCACTAAAATTATCAGTCTTCGTTGTGTATTTGATCATATCTCAATAATATGTCGAATAATAAACACAACGTAATGGAAAAAAATTGAAATTTCTCTGAAATTAACCGTTTTCGTTGCTTTATTTGATTCTATCTCTTTAAATTGACGAATAGTATGGCAAAATAGAGGAGAAAATTTGTAATTTCACTGAAATTATCTTTTTTCCTTGCTTATTTCGATCATATCTCGATAAATGAGCAAAATATATAAACAAAAAAGAGGAAAAAAATTGAAATTATGTTACAATTATCCGTTTTCGTTGCTTTTTTCAAACATATCTCAATAAAATGACAAAAAATAAAGAAAAAATAGACTAAAGGATTGATATTTCTCTAAAAGTATCAGTTTTAGTTCCTTTTCTCATCATTTCTCGTAAAATTATGAAAAATAAAGACAAAATTGACGGAAAAAAATCGAAATTACGCTAAAATTACCTGTTTTCCTTTCTATTTTAGATTATATATTGATAAAATGAAGAAACCTATATATATATATATACCTATATAATTTCGCTATAATTCATCCTTTTACGTTTCTTTTTTATATAATATCTTGATAAAATGACGAAAATTAAGGCAAACTAGAGGAGAAAAATTGTAATTTCGCTAAAATTATCCTTTTTCGTTGCTTTTTTTGATGATATCTCTTTAAATTGACGAATATTAAGGCAAAATAGAGGATAAAATTTGTAATTTCACTGAAATTATCTTTTTTTCTTGCTTTTTTCGATCATATCTCTATAAATGAGCAAAATTTATAGACAAAAAAGAGGAAAAAAATTGAAATTATGTTACAATTATCCGTATCCTTATTTCACAAATCTTTCACAGTCACAGCCAGTAACCTTTGGAACTCTCTTCCATCCACTATGGAAAATCTGCCATCAATGCATACCTTTAAGCGTAAATGCCACAATCATTTATTAAACATACAAATTAGCACTCAAACCTTTTGACCGCGTCCCATTTCTTTTTACCCACAATGTATTTAAGTCTTGAATCACACCCTCTTCTGTTAGTTAATCTGTTTGTTCTTTACACTATTATATCGGTTTTGATCCGCTGCCTCACGTAATATATGTACATAATTAACGATAAGGTAATTTTAGTTATTTTAAAATCTTATTTTTTTAATTTTAAATTTTGTTTTGCTTATTTTCTTTGTCCATTGTTATATAAACTCTATGTTTTGATTTTTATTCATTCTCAACCTTAATGTAATTAATCGTTTTGTTATTCTTGAAATATTCGTATGTGTTTTATTTTTTAATTGCTACAATTCTTGTATTTAGGTTTAGTGTAAATTGTGAAGATATTTTATTTGATTTGATTGCTAGTAGTGAATGTGTATTGTCTCTTTTGCATAATTTGTATCTATCCTCTACCTGTCTTTCATAATTCTTTTATTCTCCTTCTTCACAAAATACTGTTTTCTACCTGTAGGTTTCGCAGGTTTTTCACACTCCCCTTCTAGGGAGTGTTTTCCTGCAGTGGAAATGTTTCCTGAGCCCTCAGCTTAGGTTTTTTTAAATCCACATACTAGTTTTCTTCGTGTACTTTTGCAAACTATCTCTTTCTTTCTGTTTTGCATATGACGATGGGTTAGGTGTAAGAAGAGACTTTCTAGTCTCAATCTCGCCCGAATAAAGGCCTTTTATTATTATTATTATTATTATTCGTTGCTTTTTTAAACATATCTCAATAAAATGCCGAAAAATAAAGAATAGATAGACAAAAGATTGATATTTCTCTGAAAGTATCCCTTTTAGTTCCTTTTCTCATCATTTCTCTTAAAATTATGAAAAATAAAGACAAAATAGAGGAAAAAAATCGAAATTTTGCTAAAATAATCTGTTTTCGGTTCTTTTTCTGACATATCACGACTAAATGACGAAAAATAAAGACAAATTACAGTAAAAAAATTGAAATTTCACTAAAATTATCCGTTTTCGTTGTTTTTTTGATCATATCTCGATAATATGACGATTAAAAAGACAAAATAGAGGAAAAAATCGAAATTTCGGTATAATTCGTCCTTTTACGATTCTTTTTTAGATAATATCTTGAAAAAATGACGAAAACTAAGGCAAAATAGAGGAGAAAAATTGAAATTTCGTTATAATTATTCATTTTTGTTGCTTTTCTCGATCATATCTCGTAAAATTATTAAAAATAAAGACAAAATAGAGGAAGTTAATCGAAATTTTGCTAAAATTATCAGTTTTCGTTGCTATTTTCGACTATATCTCTTTAAATTGACGATTATTAAGGCAAAATTGTGGAGAAAATTTGTGACTTTGCTAAAATTATCCGTTTTCCTTGATTTTTTGATCATGCCTCGATATATGAGAAAAATAAAGACACTGAAGAGGAAAAAAATTGAAATATCGCAACAATTATCCGTTTTTGTTACTTTTTTCGAACATATCTTAATAAATTGACGAAAAGTAAGGCAAAATAGTGCAGAAAAATTGTAATTTCACTAAAATTATCCGTTTTCGTTACTTTTTTTGATCATATCTCCATAAATGAGCAAAAATAAGAACAATATAGAGGAAAAAAATTGAAATTTCTGTAAAATTATCCGTTTTCGTTGCATTTTTTGATAATATCTCGTAAAATTACGAAAAATAAAGACAAAATAGAAGATTAAAATCGAAATTTCGCTAAAATTATTCGTTTTCGATGATTTTTTCGATTATAGCTCGAAAAATTATGAAAATAGAGGAAAAAAAATGAAACTTCTGCAAAATGATCCTTTTTCGTTGCTTTTTTTGATCATATCTCATAAAATTATGAAACATAAAGACAAAATCGAAATTACGCTAAACTACCCGTTTTCGTTATTATTTTAGATAATATCTTGATAAAATGATGAAAATTAAGGCAAAATAGAGGAGAAAAATGTAATTTCACTGAAATTATCTTTTTTTCTTGCTTTTTTCGATCATATATCAATAAAATTGAAATATTGTAAAAATAATCCGTTATCGTTTCTTTTTTCGATCATATCTCAATAAAATGCAAAATAAAGAAGAAAAATTCAAATTATGCTAAAATTCTTCGTTTTCGTTGCTATTTTCGATTATATCTCCTTCAATTGACAGACATTAAGGCAAAATAGTGGAGAAAATTTGAAATTTTGCTCAAATTATCCGATTTCATTGCTTCTTTCGATCATATCTCGATAAATGATCAAAAATCAAAACAAAAAAGAGGAAAAATTGAAATTTCGCTACAATTATCTGTTTCCGTTGCTTTTTTTATCATATCTCGATAATATGTCGAATGATAAAGATAACGTAGAGTAAAAAAAATTGAAATTTTCCGAACATTATCCGTTATAGTTGATTTTTTGGTCATATCTCGTAAAATTATGAAAAATAAAGACAAAATATTGTAAAAATATAGCAATTTCGCTAAAATTATCCGTTTTCGTTTCTTTTTCAGATAAAATCACAATATAATTACGAAAAGTAAGACAAAATAGTGAAAAAATCGAAATTTCGCTAAAATTATCCTTTTACGTTTCTTTTTTAGATAATATCTTGATAAAAGTACGAAAATTAAGGCAAAATCGAGGAGAAAAATTGAAATTTCGCTATAATTATCCGTTTTCGTAGCTTTTTTCGATCATATCTCGATAAATTGACTTAAAATGCAGACAGTAAGGTGTAAAAAAATAGAAATTTCGCTAAAATTATCCTTTTTCGTTGCTTTTTTTGATGAAATCTCTCTAAATTGACGAATATTAAGGCAAAATAGAGGATAAAATTTGTAATTTCACTGACATAATCTTTTTTTCTTGCTTTTTTCGATCTTATCTCTATAAATGAGCAAAATATGTAAACAAAAAAGAGGAAAAAATTGAAATTATGTTACAATTATCCGTTTTCGTTGCTTTTTTCAAACATATCTCAATAAAATGACGAAAAATAAAGAAAAAATAGACAAAAGATTGATATTTCTCTAAAAGTATCCGTTTTAGTTCCTTTTCTCGTCATTTCTCGTAAAATTATGAAAAATAAAGACAAAATAGAGGAAAAAATTCGAATTTTTCTAAAGTTTTCCGTTTTCGGTTCTATTTTATATCATATCTCGATAATATGACTAAAATTAACGCAAAATAGGGGAGAAAAATTGAAATTTCGCTACAATTATCCGTTTTTGTTGCTTTTTTCGAACATATATCAATAAAATGAAGAAAAATAGAGAAACAATTGAGGAAAAAATTGAATTTTCTGTAAAATTATCCGTTTTCGTCTCTTTTTTTTATCATACCTCGTAAAATTACGAAAAATAAAGACAAAATAGAGGAAAAAAATCGAAATTTTGTTAAAATAATCTGTTTTCGGTTCTTTTTCCGCCATATCACGATTAAATGACGAAAACTAAAGACAAATTACAGTAAAAAAATTGAAATTTCACTAAAATTATCCGTTTTCGTTCTTTTTTTGATCATATCTCGATAAATTGACGAATAAAAAGACAAAATAGAGGAAAAAAATCGTAATTTCGCTATGATTAATCCTTTTACGTTTCTTTTTTAGATAATATCTTGATAAAATGACGAAAATTAAGGCAAAATAGAGGAGAAAAATTGAAATTTCGTTGTAATTATTCGCTTTTGTTGCATTTCTCGGTCATATCTCGTAAAATTACGAAAAATAAAGACAAAATATAGTAAAAATATCGAATTTTTCGCTAAAATTATCCGTTTTCGTTCCCTTTTTAGATAATATCTTGATATAATGACGAAACGTAAGGCAAAATAGATAAGAAAATTTGTAATTTCGCTAATATAATCCGTTTTCATTACTTTTTTCGAACATATCTCAATAAATGAGCAAAACTATTGACAAAATAGAGGAAAGACATTGAAATCTCACTACAATTATCTGTTTTCCTTGCTTTTTTGGTCATATCTCGTAAAATAATGAAAAATAAAGACAAAATAGATGAGTAGAAATCCAAATTTTGCTAAAATTATCCGTTTTCGTTTCTTTTTTAGATAATATCTCAATAAAATTACGAAAAGTAAGACAAAATAGTTAAAAAAATCGAAATTTCGCTAAAACTATCCTTTAAGATTTCTTTTTTAGATAATATCTTGATTAAATTACGAAAATTAGGGCAAAATCGAGGAGAAAAATTGAAATTTCGCGATAATTATCAGTTTTGGTAGCTTTTTTCGATCATATCTCGATAAATTGACTTAAAATAAAGACAGTAAGGAGGAAAATAAAATTTTAATTTCGCTAAAATTAACCGTTTTCGTTCCTTTTTTCGATTCTATCCTTTTAAATTGACAAATATTAAGGCAAAATAGAGGAGAAAATTTGTAATTTCACTGAAATTATGTTTTTTCCTTGCTTACTTCGATCATATCTCGATAAATGAGCAAAATATATAAACAAAAAAGAGGAAAAAAATTGAAATTATGTTACAATTATCCGTTTTCGTTGCTTTTTTCAAACATAACTCAATAAAATGACAAAAAATAAAGAAAAAATAGACTAAAGGATTGATATTTCACTAAAAGTATCCGTTTTAGTTCCTTTTCTCATCATTTCTCGTAAAATTATGAAAAATAAAGACAAATTAGAGGAAAAAATTTCTTAAGTTTTCCGTTTTCGGTTGTATTTTAGATCATATCTCGATAATATGACTAAAATTAACGCAAAATAGAGGAGAAAAATTAAAATTTCGCTAAAATTAACCGTTTTCGTTCCTTTTTTCGATTCTATCCTTTTAAATTGACAAATATTAAGGCAAAATAGAGGAGAAAATTTGTAATTTCACTGAAATTATGTTTTTTCCTTGCTTATTTCGATCATATCTCGATAAATGAGCAAAATATATAAACAAAAAAGGGGAAAAAAATTGAAATTATGTTACAATTATCCGTTTTCGTTGCTTTTTTCTTACATATCTCGATAAAATGACTAAATTAAGGAAAAATAGAGGAAAAAAATGGAATATTGCAAATATTATCCATTTTCGTTGCTATTTTCGATTATATTTCTTTAAATTCGCAAATATTAAGGCAAAATAGTGGAGGAAAATCAAATTTCGCCAAAATTATCCGTTTTCAATGCTTTTTTCGACAAATCTCGATAAATCAGCAAAACTAAAGAGAAAATAGAGGAAACAAAATTGAAATTTCACTACAATTATTCGTTTTTGTTGCTTTTTTCGATCATAACTCGATAAATTGACTTAAAAAAAGGACATAATAGTGGAAACAAATTTTAATTTCCCTATAATTGGCCGTTTTCGTTGCTTTTTCGAGCATATCTCAATGAAATAACGAAAAATGAAGAAAAAATAGAGAAAAATATTGAAATTTAACTAAAATTATCCGATTTTCGTTGCTTTTTTTATTATATCTCGTAAATTTACAAAACAAAAATTTACAAAAGACAAAATTGACGGAAAAAAATCGAAATTACGCTAAAATTACCTGTTTTCTTTTCTATTTTAGATTATATCTTGATAAAATGAAGAAACTTAAAAATTTGTGGAGAAAATTTGTAATTTCGCTAAAATTATCCGTTTTCGTTGCTTTTTTCGATCATATCTCGATAAATGAGCAAAAATAAAGACAAAATAGAGGAAACAAAACAAAATTTCTGTAAAATGATCCGTTTTCGTTGCATTTTTTGATCATATCTCGTAAAATTACGAATAAAAATATGTTTTTTCCTTGCTTACTTCGATCATATCTCGATAAATGAGCAAAATATATAAACAAAAAAGAGGAAAAAAATTGAAATTATGTTACAATTATCCGTTTTCGTTGCTTTTTTCAAACATAACTCAATAAAATGACAAAAAATAAAGAAAAAATAGACTAAAGGATTGATATTTCACTAAAAGTATCCGTTTTAGTTCCTTTTCTCATCATTTCTCGTAAAATTATGAAAAATTAAGACAAATTAGAGGAAAAAATTTCTTAAGTTTTCCGTTTTCGGTTGTATTTTAGATCATATCTCGATAATATGACTAAAATTAACGCAAAATAGAGGAGACAAATTAAAATTTCGCTAAAATTAACCGTTTTCGTTCCTTTTTTCGATTCTATCCTTTTAAATTGACAAATATTAAGGCAAAATAGAGGATAAAATTTGTAATTTCACTGAAATTATCTTTTTTTCTTGCTTTTTTCTATCTTATCTCTATAAATGAGCAAAATTTATAGACAAAAAAGAGGAAAAAAATTGAAATTTCGCTGCAATTATCAGTTTTCGTTGCTTTTTCTTATATATATCAATTAAATGATGAAAAATAAAGAAAAAATTGAGGAAAAAAATTTAAATTTCAGTAAAAGTATCCGTTTTAGTTGCTTTTTTTGATCATTTCTCGTAAAATTACGAAAAATAAAGAAAAAATAGAACAATAAAATCGAAATTTGGCAAATATACTCCGCTTTCGAATCTTTTTTCACCATATCACGAAAAAATGACGAAAAATAGAGAAAAATTAGAGGAAAAAAATTGAAATATCGCTAAAAATATCCGTTTTCGATGCTTTCTTCGATTATATCTCGTACAATTTTGAAAAATAAAGACAAAATAGAGGAAAAAAAATTGAAATTTTGCTAAAATTATCCGATTTCGTTGCTTTTTTCGATCATATCTCGATAAATGAGCAAAAAAAAAGACAAAATAGAGGAAAAAAATTTAAATTTCTGTAAAATGATCCGTTTTGGTAGCATTTTCTGATCATATCTCGTAAAATTACGAAAAAAAAAAGAAAAATATAGTAAAAAAATCGAAATTTCGCAAAAATTATCCGTTTTCGTTTCTTTTTAGATAATATGTTGATAAAATTACGAACCTTAAGGCAAAATAGAGAAGAAAATTCAAATTTCTTTTTAAGTAACCGTTTTAGTTGCTTTTTTTATCATTCGTATAATTACGAAAAATAAAGATAAAATAGAGGAATAAAATCGAATTTTCGCTAAAATAATCCGTTTTCGGTTCTTTTTTCGCCATATTACGATTAAATGACGAAGAATAAAGACAAATTAGAGGAAAAAAAATGAAATATCCTTAAAACTATCCGTTTTCGATGCTTTTTTCGATTATATCACGATGAAATGACAAAAATTAAAGCAAAATAGGGCAGAAAAATTTCAATTTCACTAAAATTATCCGTTTGCGTTGCTTTTTTGATTATATCTCGTAAAATTATGAAAAATAAAAACAAAATAGAGGAAAAAAACTTGAAATTTTCTAAAAATATCCGTTTTCTTTGCTTTTTTCTTACATATCTCGATAAAATGACTAAATTAAGGAAAAATAGAGGAAAAAAATTGAATATCGCAAATATTATCCATTTTCGTTGCTATGTGTGATTAAATCCCTTTAAATTCACGAAAATTAAGGCAAAATAGTGGAGTAATTTTGTAATTTTGCTCAAATTTTCTGTTTTTGTTTCTTTTTTCGAACATATCTTAATAAAATGACGAAACGTAAGGCAACTTCGAGGAGAAAATTTGAAATTTCGCTAAAATTATCCTTCTACGTTTCTTTTTTAGATTATATCTTGATAAAATGAAGAAGCTTAAGGCAAATTTGAGGAGAAAATTTGTAGTTCGCTAAAATTATCCGTTTTCGTTGTTTTTTCGATCTTATCTCGATAAATGAGCAAAAATAAAGACAAAATAGAGGAAAAAAAATTGAAATTTTGCTAAAATTATCCGATTTCGTTGCTTTTTTCGATCATATCTCGATAAATGAGCAAAAAAAAAGACAAAATAGAGGAAAAAAATTTAAATTTCTGTAAAATGATCCGTTTTGGTAGCATTTTCTGATCATATCTCGTAAAATTACGAAAAAAAAAAGAAAAATATAGTAAAAAAATCGAAATTTCGCAAAAATTATCCGTTTTCGTTTCTTTTTAGATAATATGTTGATAAAATTACGAACCTTAAGGCAAAATAGAGAAGAAAATTCAAATTTCTTTTTAAGTAACCGTTTTAGTTGCTTTTTTTATCATTCGTATAATTACGAAAAATAAAGATAAAATAGAGGAATAAAATCGAATTTTCGCTAAAATAATCCGTTTTCGGTTCTTTTTTCGCCATATTACGATTAAATGACGAAGAATAAAGACAAATTAGAGGAAAAAAAATGAAATATCCTTAAAACTATCCGTTTTCGATGCTCTTTTCGATTATATCACGATGAAATGACAAAAATTAAAGCAAAATAGGGCAGAAAAATTTCAATTTCACTAAAATTATCCGTTTGCGTTGCTTTTTTGATTATATCTCGTAAAATTATGAAAAATAAAAACAAAATAGAGGAAAAAAACTTGAAATTTTCTAAAAATATCCGTTTTCTTTGCTTTTTTCTTACATATCTCGATAAAATGACTAAATTAAGGAAAAATAGAGGAAAAAAATTGAATATCGCAAATATTATCCATTTTCGTTGCTATGTGTGATTAAATCCCTTTAAATTCACGAAAATTAAGGCAAAATAGTGGAGTAATTTTGTAATTTTGCTCAAATTTTCTGTTTTTGTTTCTTTTTTCGAACATATCTTAATAAAATGACGAAACGTAAGGCAACTTCGAGGAGAAAATTTGAAATTTCGCTAAAATTATCCTTCTACGTTTCTTTTTTAGATTATATCTTGATAAAATGAAGAAGCTTAAGGCAAATTTGAGGAGAAAATTTGTAGTTCGCTAAAATTATCCGTTTTCGTTGTTTTTTCGATCTTATCTCGATAAATGAGCAAAAATAAAGACAAAATAGAGGAAAAAAATTGAAATTTCTATAAAAAGATCCGTTTTCGTTGATGTTTTTGATCATATCTCCTAAAAGTACGAAAAATAAAGAAAAAATATAGTAAAAATATCGAAAAATTCGATAAAATAATGCGTTTTCGTTTCTTTTTTAGATAATATCTTGATAAAATGACAAAACTAATGACAAAATAGAGGAGAAGCATTGAAATCTCACTACAATTATGCGTTTTCGTTGCTTTTCTTGGACATATTTCGTAAAATTACGAAAAATAGAGACAAAATAGAGGAAAAAAATCGAAATTTCACTAAAATTATCCTTCTACGTTTCTTTTTTAGCTTATATCTTGATAAAATGAAGAATCTTAAGGCATATTTGAGGAGAAAATTTGTAGTTTCGCTAAATTCGATAATATGTCGAATGATAAAGACAACGTAGAAGAAAAAAATTGAAATTTCGCTACAATTATCCGTTTTCGTTGCTTTTTTGAACATATATCAATAAAATGACGAAAAATAAAGAAATAATAGACGAAATAATTGAAATTTCTCTGAAACTATCCGTTTTAGTTGCTTCTATGATCATATCACGTAAAATTATGAAAAATAAAGACAAAATAGAGGAAAAAAATCGAAATTTCGCTAAAATTATCCGATTTAGGCTCTATTTTCGATCATATCTCGATAAAATGACGAAAAAGAAAGAGAAAATTGAGGGGAAAAATAAAGACAATGAAGAGGTAATAAATTATAATTTCGCTACAATGATCCGTTTTTGCTACTTTTTTCGAATATATATTAATAAATTAACGAAAAGTAAGGCAAAATAGTGCAGAAAAATTACAATTTCACTGAAATTATCCATTTTCGTTGCTTTATTCGATCATATCTCAATAAAATGACGAAAAATAAAGAAGAAAAAAATTGAGATTTTGCTAAATGTATTCGTTTTCGTTGCTTTTTTCGATCATATCTCGATAAATGAGCAAAAATAAGAACAATATAGAGGAAAAAATTGTAATTTCTGTAAAATGATACGTTTTCGTTGCTTTTTTTGATCATATCTCGTATAATTACGAAAAATAAAGACAAAATAGAAGAATAAAATCCAAATTTCGCTAAAACTATCCTTTTTCGTTTCTATTTTAGATAACATATTGATAAAATGACGAAAATTAAGGCAAAATAGAGGAGAAAATTTGTAAGTTCATTGAAATTATCTTTTTTCGATCATATCTCCATAAATGAGCAAAATATAAACACAAAGAAAAGAGGAAAAAAATTGAAATTTCTGTAAAATGATCCGTTTTGGTTGCTTTTTTTGATCATATCTCGTAAAATTAAGAAAAATAAAGACAAAATATAGGAAAAAAAATAGAAATTCCGCCGAAATTATCCGTTTTCGTTTCTTTTTTTAAATAAAATCATGATTAAATGACGAAAAATAAAGACAGTTTAGAGGAAAAAAATTGAGATATCGTTAAAACTATCCGTTTTCGATGCTCTTTTCGATTATATTACGATAAAGTGACAAAAATTAAAGCAAAATATGGGAGAAAAATTTCAATTTCACTAAAATAATCCGTTTTCGCTTCTTTTTTGATCATATCTCGTATAATTATGATAAATAAAAACAAAATAGAGGAAAAAAACTTGAAATTTTGCTAAAATTATCCGTTTTCTTTGCTTTTTTCTTACATATATCGATAAAATGACTAAATTAAGGAAAAATAGAGGAAAAAAATGGAATATTGCAAATATTATCCATTTTCGTTGCTATTTTCGATTATATTTCTTTAAATTCACGAATATTAAGGCAAAATAGTGGAGGAAATTTAAATTTCGCCAAAATTATCCGTTTTCGTTTCTTTTTTTAAATAAAATCATGATAAAATGACGAATTTTAAGGCAAAATAGAGAAGAAAATTTGTAATTTCGCTAATATTATCCGTTTTCAATGCTTTTTTCGACAAATCTCGATAAATGAGCAAAACTAAAGAGAAAATAGAGGAAACAAAATTGAAATTTCACTACAATTATCCGTTTTTGTTGCTTTTTTCGATCATAACTCGATAAATTGACTTAAAATAAAGACATTATAGTGGAAAAAAATTTTAATTTCCCTATAATTGGCCGTTTTCGTTGCTTTTTCGAGAATATCTCAATGAAATAACGAAAAATGAAGAAAAAAATAGAGAAAAATATTGTAATTTAACTAAATTTATCCGATTTTCGTTGCTTTTTTTATTATATCTCGTTAATTTACGAAAAATAAAGACAAAATTGACGGAAAAAAATCGAAATTACGCTAAAATTACCTGTTTTCCTTTCTATTTTAGATTATATCTTGATAAAATGAAGAAACCTAAAATTTGTGGTGAAAATTTGTAATTTCGCTAAAATTATCCTTTTTCGTTGCTTTTTTTGATGATATCTCTCTAAATTGACGAATATTAAGGCAAAATAGAGGATAAAATTTGTAATTTCACTGAAATTATCTTTTTTTCTTGCTTTTTTCGATCTTATCTCTATAAATGAGCAAAATTTATAGACAAAAAAGTGGAAAAAAATTGAAATTTCGCTGCAATTATCAGTTTTCGTTGCTTTTTTCGAATATATATCAATTAAATGATGAAAAATAAAGAAAAAATTGAGGAAAAAAATTTAAATTTCAGTAAAAGTATCCGTTTTAGTTGCTTTTTTTGATCATTTCTCGTAAAATTACGATAAATAAAGAAAAATAGAGCAATAAAATCGAAATTTGGCAAATATACTCCGCTTTCGAATCTTTTTTCACCATATCACGAAAAAATGACGAAAAATAAAGACAATTTTTGAAAAATTTTTGAAAAAAAAACTTGAAATTTTCTAAAAATATCCGTTTTCTTTGCTTTTTTCTTACATATCTCGATAAAATGACTAAATTAAGGAAAAATAGAGGAAAAAAATGGAATATCGCAAATATTATCCATTTTCGTTGCTATTTGTGATTAAATCCCTTTAAATTCACGAAAATTAAGGCAAAATAGTGGAGAAATTTTGTAATTTTGCTCAAATTTTCTGTTTTTGTTCCTTTTTTCGAACATATCTTAATAAAATGACGAAACGTAAGGCAACTTCGAGAAGAAAATTTGAAATTTCGCTAAAATTATCCGTTTTCGTTGCTTTTTTGAACATATATCAATAAAATTAAGAAAAATAAATGCAAAATAGAAGAATAAAATTGAAATTTCGCAAAAACTATCCGTTTTCGATGCTTTTTTCGATTCTATCTCTTTAAATTAACGAATATTATTTCAAAATAGAGGAGAAAATTTGTAATTTCACTGAAATTATCTTTTTTCCTTGCTTATTTCGATCATATCTCGATAAATGAGCGAAATATATAAACAAAAAAGAGAAAAAAATTGAAATTATGTTACAATTATCCGTTTTCGTTGCTTTTTTCAAACATATCTCAATAAAAAGACGAAAAATAAAGAAAAAATAGACAAAAGATTGATATTTCTCTAAGAGTATCAGTTTTAGTTCCTTTTCTCATCATTTCTGGTAAAATTATGATAGATAAAGACAAAATAGAGGAAAAAAATCGAAATTTTGCTAAAATAATCTGTTTTCGGTTCTTTTTCCGCCATATCACGATTCAATGACGAAAAATAATGACAAATTAGAGGAAAAAAATTGAAATATCGTTAAAACTATCCGTTTGCGATGCTCTTTTCGATTATATCACGATAAAATGACAAAAATTAAAGCAAAATAGGGCAGAAAAATTTCAATTTCACTAAAATTATCCGTTTGCGTTGCTTTTTTGATCATATCTCGTATAATTATGATAAATAAAAACAAAATAGAGGAAAAAAACTTGAAATTTTCTAAAAATATCCGTTTTCTTTGCTTTTTTCTTACATATCTCGATAAAATGACTAAATTAAGGAAAAATAGAGGAAAAAAATGGAATATCGCAAATATTATCCATTTTCGTTGCTATTTGTGATTAAATCCCTTTAAATTCACGAAAATTAAGGCAAAGTAGTGGAGAAATTTTGTAATTTTGCTCAAATTTTCTGTTTTTGTTCCTTTTTTCGAACATATCTTAATAAAATGACGAAACGTAAGGCAACTTCGAGGAGAAAATTTGAAATTTCGCTAAAATTATCCATCTACGTTTCTTTTTTAGCTTATATCTTGATAAAATGAAGAAGCTTAAGGCAAATTTGAGGAGAAAATTTGTAGTTTTGCTAAATTCGATAATATGTCGAATGATAAAGACAACGTAGAAGAAAAAAATTGAAATTTCGCTACAATTATCCGTTTTCGTTGCTTTTTTGAACATATATAATAAAATGACGAAAAATAATAGAAATAATAGACGAAAAAAATTGAAATTTCTCTGAAATTATCCGTTTTAGTTGCTTCTATGATCATATCACGTAAAATTATGAAAAATAAAGACAAAATTGAGGAAAAAAATCGAAATTTCGCTAAAATTATCCGTTTTCGTTTCTTTTTCAGATAAAATTTCAATAAAATTACGAAAAGTAAGACAAAATAGTGAATACATCGAAATTTCGCTAAAATTATCCTTTTACGTATGAACAAAATATATAAACAAAAAAGAGGAAAAAAATTGAAATTATGTTACAATTATCCGTTTTCGTCTCTTTTTTTGATCATACCTCGTAAAATTACGAAAAATAAAGACAAAATAGAGGAAAAAATCGAAATTTTGCTAAAATAATCTGTTTTCGGTTCTTTTTCCGCCATATCACGATTAAATGACGAAAACTAAAGACAAATTACTGTAAAAAATTGAAATTTCACTAAAATTATCCGTTTTCGTTGTTTTTTTGATCATATCTCGATAATATGACGAATAAAAAGACAAAATAGAGGAAAAAAATCGTATTTCGCTATAATTCATCCTTTTACGTTTCTTTTTTAGATAATATCTTGATAAAATGACGAAAATTAAGGCAAAATAGAGGATAAAAATTGAAATTTCTCTATAATTATCCTTTTGCGTTGCTTTTTTTGATGATATCTCTCTATATTGACGAATATTAAGGCAAATAGAGGAGAAAATTTGTAATTTCACTGACATAATCTTTTTTTCCTGCTTTTTTCGATCTTATCTCTATAATTGAGCAAAATATATAAACAAAAAAGAGGAAAAAAATTGAAATTATGTTACAATTATCCGTTTTCGTTGCTTTTTTCAAACATATCTCAATAAAAAGACGAAATATAAAGAAAAAATAGACAAAAGATTGATATTTCTCTAAAAGTATCCGTTTTAGTTCCTTTTCTCATCATTTCTCGTGAATTTATGAAAAATAAAGACAAAATAGAGGAAAAAATTCGAAATTTTTCTAAAATTTTCCGTTTTCGGTTCTATTTTAGATCATATCTCGATAATATGACTTAAATTAACGCAAAATAGGGTGAGAAAATTGAAATTTCGCTACAATTATCCGTTTTTGTTGCTTTTTTCGAACATATATCAATAAAATTACGAAAAATAAAGAAACAATTGAGGAAAAAATTGAATTTTATGTAAAATTATCCGTTTTTGTCTCTTTTTTTGATCATACCTCCTAAAATTACGAAAAATAAAGACAAAATAGAGGAAAAAAATGGAAATTTTGCTAAAATAATCTGTTTTCGGTGTTTTTTTGATCATATCTCGATAATATGACGAATAAAAAGACAAAAAAGAGGAAAAAAATCGTAATTTCGTTATAATTCATCCTTTTACGTTTCCTTTTTAGATAATATCTTGATAAAATTACGAAAAATAAAGACAAAATATAGTAAAAATATCGAAATTTCGCTAAAATTATCCGTTTTCGTTTCTTTTTCAGAAAACATCTCAATAAAATTACGAAAAGTAAGACAAAATAGTGAAAAAATCGAAATTTCGCTAAAATTATCCTTTTACGTTTCTTTTTTAGATAATATCTTGTTAAAATTACGAAAAATAAGGCAAAATCGAGGAGAATAATTGAAATTTCGCTATAATTATCCGTTTTCGTAGCTTTTTTCGATCATATCTCGATAAATTGACTTAAAATGCAGACAATAAGGTGGAAAGAAAATTGTAATTTCACTAAAATTAACCGTTTTCGTTGCTTTTTTCGATTCTATCTCTTTAAATTTACGAATATTATGGCAAAATAGAGGAGAAAATTTGTAATTTCACTGAAATTATCTTTTTTCCTTGCTTATTTCGATCATATCTCGATAAATGAGCAAAATATATAAACAAAAAAGAGGATAAAATTGAAATTATGTTACAATTATCCGTTTTCATTGCTTTTTTCGAACATTTATCAATAAAATTACGAAAAATAAAGAAACAATTGAGGAAAAAATTGAATTTTATGTAAAATTATCCGTTTTCGTCTCTATTTTTTATCATACCTCGTAAAATTACGAAAAATAAAGACAAAATAGAGGAAAAAAAATGGAAATTTTGCTAAAATAATCTGTTTTCGGTGTTTTTTTGATCATATCTCGATAATATGACGAATAAAAAGACAAAACAGAAGAAAAAAATCGTAATTTCGCTATAATTCATCCTTTTACGTTTCGTTATTAGATAATATCTTGATAAAATTACGAAAAATAAAGACAAAATATAGTAAAAATATCGAAATTTCGCTAAAAATATCCGTTTTCGTTTCTTTTTCAGATAAAATCTCAATAAAATTACGAAAATTAAGGCAAAATCGAGGAGAAAAATTGAAATTTCGCTATAATTATCCGTTTTCGCAGCTTTTTTCGATCATATCTCGATATATTGAATTAAAATAAAGACAGTAAGGTGGAAACAAAATTGTAATTTCACTAAAATTAACCGTTTTCGTTGCTTTTTTCGATTCTATCTCTTTAAATTTACGAATATTATGGCAAAATAGAGGAGAAAATTTTTAATTTCACTGAAATTATCTTTTTTCCTTGCTTATTTCGATCATATCTCGATAAATGAGCAAAATATATAAACAAAAAAGAGGAAAAAAATTGAAATTTCGCTACAATTATCCGTTATTGTTGCTTTTTTCGAACATATATCAATAAAATGACGAAAAATAAAGAAACAATTGAGGAAAAAATTAAATTTTCTGTAAAATTATCCGTTTTCGTCTCTATTTTTGATCATACCTCGTAAAATTACGAAAAATAAAGACAAAATAGAGGAAAAAAATCGAAATTTTTCTAAAGTTTTCCGTTTTCGGTTCTATTTTAGATCATATCTCGATAATATGACTAAAATTAACGCAAAATAGGGGAGAAAAATTGAAAATTCACTATAATTATCACTTTTTGTTGCTTTTTTCGAACATATATCAATAAAATGACGAAAAAGTAAGAAACAATTGAGGAAAAAATTGAATTTTCTGTAAAATTATCCGTTTTCGTCTATTCCTTTTATCATACCTCGTAAAATTACGAAAAATAAAGACAAAATAGAGGAAAAAATCGAAATTTTGCTGAAATAATCTGTTTTCGGTTCTTTTTTCGCCATATCACGATTAAATGACGAAAAATAAAGTCACATTTCGGTAAAAAAATTGAAATTTCACTAAAATAATCTGTTTTCGTTCTTTTTTTGATCATATCTCGAAAATATGACGAATCAAAAGACAAAATAGAGCAAAAAAATCGTAATTTCGCTATAATTCATCCTTTTACGTTTTCTTTTTAGATAATATCTTGATAAAATTACGAAAAATAAAGACAAAATATAGTAAAAATATCGAAATTTCGCTAAAATTATCCGTTTTCGTTTCTTTTTCAGATAACATCTCTATAAAATTACGAAAAGTAAGACAAAATAGTGAAAAAATCGAAATTTCGCTAAAATTATCCTTTTACGTTTCTTTTTTAGATAATATCTTGTTAAAATTACGAAAAATAAGGCAAAATCGAGGAGAATAATTGAAATTTCGCTATAATTATCCGTTTTCGTAGCTTTTTTCGATCATATCTCGATAAATTGACTTAAAATGCAGACAATAAGGTTGAAAGAAAATTGTAATTTCACTAAAATTAACCGTTTTCGTTGCTTTTTTCGATTCTATCTCTTTAAATTTACGAATATTATGGCAAAATAGAGGAGAAAATTTGTAATTTCACTGAAATTATCTTTTTTCCTTGCTTATTTCGATCATATCTCGATAAATGAGCAAAATATATAAACAAAAAAGAGGATAAAATTGAAATTATTTTACAATTATCCGTTTTCATTGCTTTTTTCGAACATATATCAATAAAATGACGAAAAATAAAGAAACAATTGAGGAAAAAATTGAATTTTCTGTAAAATTATCCGTTTTCGTCTCTATTTTTTATCATACCTCGTAAAATTACGAAAAATAAAGACAAAATAGAGGAAAAAAATGGAAATTTTGCTAAAATAATCTGTTTTCGGTGTTTTTTTGATCATATCTCGATAATATGACGAATAAAAAGACAAAACAGAGGAAAAAAATCGTAATTTCGCTATAATTCATCCTTTTACGTTTCTTTATTAGATAATATCTTGATAAAATTACGAAAAATAAAGACAAAATATAGTAAAAATATCGAAATTTCGCTAAAAAATATCCGTTTTCGTTTCTTTTTCAGATAAAATCTCAATAAAATTACGAAAATTAAGGCAAAATCGAGGAGAAAAATTGAAATTTCGCTATAATTATCCGTTCTCGCAGCTTTTTTCGATCATATCTCGATATATTGACTTAAAATAAAGACAGTAAGGTTGACAAAAATTGTAATTTCACTAAAATTAACCGTTTTCGTTGCTTTTCTCGATTCTATCTCTTTAAATTTACGAATATTATGGCAAAATAGAGGAGAAAATTTTAATTTCACTGAAATTATCTTTTTTCCTTGCTTATTTCGATCATATCTCGATAAATGAGCAAAATATATAAACAAAAAAGAGGAAAAAAATTGAAATTTCGCTACAATTATCCGTTATTGTTGCTTTTTTCGAACATATATCAATAAAATGACGAAAAATAAAGAAACAATTGAGGAAAAAATTGAATTTTCTGTAAAATTATCCGTTTTCGTCTCTATTTTTGATCATACCTCGTAAAATTACGAAAAATAAAGACAAAATAGAGGAAAAAAATCGAAATATTTCTAAAGTTTTCCGTTTTCGGTTCTATTTTAGATCATATCTCGATAATATGACTAAAATTAACGCAAAATAGGGGAGAAATATTGAATATTCACTATAATTATCACTTTTTGTTGCTTTTTTCGAACATATATCAATAAAATGACGAAAAAGTAAGAAACAATTGAGGAAAAAATTGAATTTTCTGTAAAATTATCCGTTTTCGTCTCTTCCTTTTATCATATCTCGTAAAATTACGAAAAATAAAGACAAAGTAGAGGAAAAAATCGAAATTTTGCTGAAATAATCTGTTTTCGGTTCTTTTTTCGCCATATCACGATTAAATGACGAAAAATAAAGTCACATTTCGGTAAAAAAATTGAAATTTCACTAAAATTATCCGTTTTCGTTCTTTTTTTGATCATATCTCGAAAATATGACGAATCAAAAGACAAAATAGAGCAAAAAAATCGTAATTTCGCTATAATTCATCCTTTTACGTTTCTTTTTTATATAATATCTTGATAAAATGACGAAAATTAAGGCAAACTAGAGGAGAAAAATTGAAATTTCTCTATAATTATCCTTTTGCGTTGCTTTTTTTGATAATATCTCTCTGTATTGACGAATATTAAGGCGAATAGAGGAGAAAATTTGTAATTTCACTGACAAAACTTTTTTTTCCTGCTTTTTTCGATCTTATCTCTATAATTGAGCAAAATATATAAACAAAAAAGAGGATAAAAATTGAAATTATGTTACAATTATCCTTTTTCGTTGCTTTTTTCAAACATATCTCAATAAATGACGAAAAATAAAGAATAAATAGACAAAAGATTGATATATCTCTAAAAGTATCCGTTTTAGTTCCTTTTCTCATCATTTCTCGTAAAATTATGAAAAATAAAGACAAAATAGAGGAAAAATTCGAAATTTTTCTAAAATTTTCCGTTTTCGGTTCTATTTTAGATCATATCTCGATAATATGACTAAAATTAACGCAAAATAGGGTGTGAAAATTGAAATTTCGCTACAATTATCCGTTTTTGTTGCTTTTTTCGAACATATATCAATAAAATGACGAAAACTAAAGAAACAATTGAGGAAATAATTGAATTTTCTGTGAAATTATCCGTTTTCGTCTCTTTTTTTGAATATACGTCGTAAAAGTACGAAAAATAAAGACAAAATAGAGGAAAAAATCGAAATTATGCTAAAATAATCTGTTTTCGGTTCTTTTTCCGCCATATCACGATTAAATGACGAAAAATAAAGTCAAATTACGGTAAAAAAATTGAAATTTCACTAAAATTATCCGTTTTCGTTGTTTCCTTGATCATATCTCGGTAATATGACGAATAAAAAGACAAAATAGAGGACAAAAATCGTAATTTCGCTATAATTCATCCTTTTACGTTTCTTTTTTATATAATATCTTGATAAAATGACGAAAATTAAGGCAAACTAGAGGAGAAAAATTGAAATTTCTCTATAATTATCCTTTTGCGTTGCTTTTTTTGATGATATCTCTCTATATTGACGAATATTAAGGCAAATAGAGGAGAAAATTTGTAATTTCACTGACATAATCTTTTTTTCTTGCTTTTTTCGATCTTATCTCTATAATTGAGCAAAATATATAAACAAAAAAGAGGAAAAAAAAAATTGAAATTATGTTACAATTATCCGTTTTCGTTGCTTTTTTCAAACATATCTCAATAAAATTACGAAAAATAAAGAATAAATAGACAAAAGATTAATATTTCTCTAAAAGTATCTGTTTTAGTTCCTTTTCTCATCATTCCTCTTAAAATTATGAAAAATAAAGACAAAATATAGTGAAAATATCGAAATTTCGCTAAAATTATCCGTTTTCGTTTCTTTTACAGATAAAAACTCAATAAAATTACGAAAATAAGACATAAAAGTGAAAAAATTGAAATTTCACTAAAATTATCCTTTTACGTTTCTTTTTTAGATAATATCTTGATAAAATTACGAAAATTAAGGCAAAATCGTGGAGAAAAATTGAAATTTCACTATAATTATCCGTTTTTGTTGCTTTTTTCGAAGATATATCAATAAAATGACGAAAAATAAAGAAACAATTGAGGAAATAATTGAATTTTCTGTAAAATTATCCTATTTCGTCTCTTTTTTTGATCATACGTCGTAAAATTAGGAAAAATAAAGACAAAATAGAGGAAAAAATCGAAATTTTGCTAAAATAATCTGTTTTCGGTTCTTTTTCCGCCATATCACGATTAATTGACGAAAAATAAAGTCAAATTTCGGTAAAAAAATTGAAATTTCACTAAAATTATCCGTTTTCGTTGTTTTTTTGATCATATCTCGATAATATGACGAATCAAAAGACAAAATTGAGCAAGAAAATCGTAATTTCGCTATAATTCATCCTTTTACGTTTCTTTTTTAGATAATACCTTGATAAAATGACGAAAATTAAGGCAAAATAGAGGAGAAAAATTGAAATTTCTCTATAATTATCCTTTTGCGTTGCTTTTTTTGATAATATCTCTCTATATTGACGAATATCAAGGCAAATAGAGGAGAAAATTTGTAATTTCACTGATATAATCTTTTTTTCTTGCTTTTTTCGATCTTATCTCTATAATTGAGCAAAATATATAAACAAAAAAGTGGAAAAAAATTAAAATAATGTTACAATTATCCGTTTTCGTTACTTTTTTCAAACATATCTCAATAAAATGACGAAAAATAAAGAAAAAATAGACAAAAGATTCATATTTCCAAAAAGTAACCGTTTTAGTTCCTTTTCTCATCATTTCTCGTAAAATTATGAAAAATAAAGACAAAATAGAGAAAAAAATTCGAAATTTTTCTAAAATTTTCCGTTTTCGGTTCTGTTTTAGATCATATCTCGACTATATGACTAAAATTAACGCAAAATAGGGTGAGAAAAATTGAAATTTCGCTACAATCATCCGTTTTTGTTGCTTTTTTCGAACATACATCAATAAAATGACGAAAAATAAAGAAACAATTGAGGAAAAAATTGAATTTTCTGTAAAATTATCCCTTTTCGTCTCTATTTTTTATCATAACTCGTAAAATTACGAAAAATAAAGACAAAATAGAGGAAAAAATCGAAATTTTGCTGAAATAATCTGTTTTCGGTTCTTTTTCCGCCATATCACGATTAAATGACGAAAAATAAAGTCAAATGACGGTAAAAAAAATTGAAATTTCACTAAAATTATCCGTTTTCGTTGTTTTTTTGATCATATTTCGATAATATGACGAATAAAAAGACAAAATAGAGGACAAAAATCGTAATTTCGCTATAATTCATCCTTTTACGTTTCTTTTTTAGATAATATCTTGATAAAATGACGAAATTAAGGCAAACTAGAGGAGAAAAATTGAAATTTCTCTATAATTATCATTTTGCGTTGCTTTTTTTGATGATATTTCTCTTTATTGACGAATATTAAGGCAAATAGAGGAGAAAATTTGTAATTTCACTGACATAATCTTTTTTTCTTGCTTTTTTCGATCTTATCTCTATAATTGAGCAAAATATACAAACAAAAAAGTGGAAAAAAATTAAAATTATGTTACAATTATCCGTTTTCGTTGCTTTTTTCAAACATATCTCAATAAAATGACGAAAAATAAAGAAAAAATAGACAAAAGATTGATATTTCGAAAAAGTAACCGTTTTAGTTCCCTTTCTCATCATTTCTCGAAAAATTATGAAAAAAAAAACAAAATAGAGGAAAAAATACGAAATTTTTCTAAAATTTTCCGTTTTCGGTTCTATTTTAGATCATCTCTCGACTATATGACTAAAATTAACGCAAAATAGGGTGAGAAAAATTGAAATTTTGCTACAATTATACGTTTTTGTTGCTTTTTTCGAACATACATCAATAAAATGACGAAAAATAAAGAAACAATTGAGGAAAAAATTGAATTTTCTGTAAAATTATCCGTTTTCGTCTCTTTTTTTGATCATAAGTCGTAAAATTAGGAAAAATAAAGACAAAATAGAGGAAAAAATCGAAATTTTGCTAAAATAATCTGTTTTTGGTGTTTTTTTGATCATATCTCGATAATATGACGAATAAAAGGACAAAATAGAGGAAAAAAATCGTAATTTCGCTATAATTCATCCTTTTAACTTATTTCGATCATATCTTGATAAATGAGCATAGTATATAAAGAAAAAAGAGGAAAAAAAATTGAAATTATGTTACAATTATCCGTTTTCGTTGCTTTTTTCAAACATATCTCAATAAAATGACGAAAAATAAAGAAAAAATAGACAAAAGATTGATATTTCTCTAAAAGTATCCGTTTTAGTTCCTTTTCTCGTAATTTCTCGTAAAATTATGAAAAATAAAGACAAAATAGAGGAAAAATTCGAAATTTTTCTAAAATTTTCCGTTTTCGGTTCTATTTTAGATCATATCTCGATAATATGACTAAAATTAACGCAAAATAGGGGAGAAAAATTGAAATTTCACTATAATTATCCGTTTTTGTTGCTTTTTTCGAACATATATCAATAAAATGACGAAAAATAAAGAAACAATTGAGGAAATAATTGAATTTTCTGTAAAATTATCCGTTTTCGTCTCTTTTTTTGATCATACGTCGTAAAATTAGGAAAAATAAAGACAAAATAGAGGAAAAAATCGAAATTTTGCTGAAATAATCGGTTTTCGGTTCTTTTTCCGCCATATCACGATTAAATGACGAAAAATAAAGTCAAATTACGGTAAAAAAATTGAAATTTCACTAAAATTATCCGTTTTCATTGTTTTTTTTGATCATATCTCGATAATATGACGAATAAAAAGACAAAATAGAGGAAAAAAATCGTTATTTCGCTATAATTCATCCTTTTACGTTTCTTTTTTAGATAATATCTTGATAAAATGACGAAAATTAAGGCAAACTAGAGGAGAAAAATTGAAATTTCTCTATAATTATCCGTTTTTGTTGCTTTTTTCGAAGATATATCAATAAAATGACGAAAAATAAAGAAACAATTGAGGAAAAAATTGAATTTTTGTAAAATTATCCGTTTTCGTCTCTTTTTTTGATCATACGTCGTAAAATTACGAAAAATAAAGACAAAATAGAGGAAAAAATCGAAATTTTGCTGATATAATCTGTTTTCGGTTCTTTTTCCGCCATATCACGATTAAATGACGAAAAATAAAGTCAAATTACGGTAAAAAAATTTAAATTTCACTAAAATTATCCGTTTTCGTTGTTTTTTTGATCATATCTCGATAATATGACGAATAAAAAGACAAAATAGAGGAAAAAATCGTTTTTTCGCTATAATTCATCCTTTTACGTTCCTTTTTTAGATAATATCTTGATAAAATGACGAAAATTAAGGCAAACTAGAGGAGAAAAATTGAAATTTCTCTATAATTATCCTTTTGCGTTGCTTTTTTTGATAATATCTCTCTGTATTGACGAATATTAAGGCGAATAGAGGAGAAAAATTGTAATTTCACTGACATAATCTTTTTTTCTTGCTTTTTTCGATCTTATCTCTATAATTGAGCAAAATATATAAACAAAAAAGTGGAAAAAAATTAAAATTATGTTACAATTATCCGTTTTCGTTGCTTTTTTCAAACATATCTCAATAAAATGACGAAAAATAAAGAAAAAATAGATAAAAGATTGATATTTCTCAAAAAGTAACCGTTTTAGTTCCTTTTCTCATCATTTCTCGTAAAATTATGAAAAATAAAGACAAAATAGAGGAAAAAATTCGAAATTTTTCTAAAATTTTCCGTTTTAGGTTCTATTTTAGATCATATCTCGATAATATGACTAAATTAACTTAAAATAGGGTGAGAAAAATTGAAATTTCACTACAATTATCCGTTTTTGTTGCTTTTTTCGAACATATCTCAATAAAATGACGAAAAATAAAGAAAAAATAGACAAAAGATTGATATTTCGAAAAAGTAACCGTTTTAGTTCCCTTTCTCATCATTTCTCGAAAAATTATGAAAAAAAAAACAAAATAGAGGAAAAAATACGAAATTTTTCTAAAATTTTCCGTTTTCGGTTCTATTTTAGATCATCTCTCGACTATATGACTAAAATTAACGCAAAATAGGGTGAGAAAAATTGAAATTTTGCTACAATTATACGTTTTTGTTGCTTTTTTCGAACATACATCAATAAAATGACGAAAAATAAAGAAACAATTGAGGAAAAAATTGAATTTTCTGTAAAATTATCCGTTTTCGTCTCTTTTTTTGATCATAAGTCGTAAAATTAGGAAAAATAAAGACAAAATAGAGGAAAAAATCGAAATTTTGCTAAAATAATCTGTTTTTGGTGTTTTTTTGATCATATCTCGATAATATGACGAATAAAAGGACAAAATAGAGGAAAAAAATCGTAATTTCGCTATAATTCATCCTTTTAACTTATTTCGATCATATCTTGATAAATGAGCATAGTATATAAAGAAAAAAGAGGAAAAAAAATTGAAATTATGTTACAATTATCCGTTTTCGTTGCTTTTTTCAAACATATCTCAATAAAATGACGAAAAATAAAGAAAAAATAGACAAAAGATTGATATTTCTCTAAAAGTATCCGTTTTAGTTCCTTTTCTCGTAATTTCTCGTAAAATTATGAAAAATAAAGACAAAATAGAGGAAAAATTCGAAATTTTTCTAAAATTTTCCGTTTTCGGTTCTATTTTAGATCATATCTCGATAATATGACTAAAATTAACGCAAAATAGGGGAGAAAAATTGAAATTTCACTATAATTATCCGTTTTTGTTGCTTTTTTCGAACATATATCAATAAAATGACGAAAAATAAAGAAACAATTGAGGAAATAATTGAATTTTCTGTAAAATTATCCGTTTTCGTCTCTTTTTTTGATCATACGTCGTAAAATTAGGAAAAATAAAGACAAAATAGAGGAAAAAATCGAAATTTTGCTGAAGTAATCGGTTTTCGGTTCTTTTTCCGCCATATCACGATTAAATGACGAAAAATAAAGTCAAATTACGGTAAAAAAATTGAAATTTCACTAAAATTATCCGTTTTCATTGTTTTTTTGATCATATCTCGATAATATGACGAATAAAAAGACAAAATAGAGGAAAAAAATCGTTATTTCGCTATAATTCATCCTTTTACGTTTCTTTTTTAGATAATATCTTGATAAAATGACGAAAATTAAGGCAAACTAGAGGAGAAAAATTGAAATTTCTCTATAATTATCCGTTTTTGTTGCTTTTTTCGAAGATATATCAATAAAATGACGAAAAATAAAGAAACAATTGAGGAAAAAATTGAATTTTTGTAAAATTATCCGTTTTCGTCTCTTTTTTTGATCATACGTCGTAAAATTACGAAAAATAAAGACAAAATAGAGGAAAAAATCGAAATTTTGCTGATATAATCTGTTTTCGGTTCTTTTTCCGCCATATCACGATTAAATGACGAAAAATAAAGTCAAATTACGGTAAAAAAATTTAAATTTCACTAAAATTATCCGTTTTCGTTGTTTTTTTGATCATATCTCGATAATATGACGAATAAAAAGACAAAATAGAGGAAAAAATCGTTTTTTCGCTATAATTCATCCTTTTACGTTCCTTTTTTAGATAATATCTTGATAAAATGACGAAAATTAAGGCAAACTAGAGGAGAAAAATTGAAATTTCTCTATAATTATCCTTTTGCGTTGCTTTTTTTGATAATATCTCTCTGTATTGACGAATATTAAGGCGAATAGAGGAGAAAAATTGTAATTTCACTGACATAATCTTTTTTTCTTGCTTTTTTCGATCTTATCTCTATAATTGAGCAAAATATATAAACAAAAAAGTGGAAAAAAATTAAAATTATGTTACAATTATCCGTTTTCGTTGCTTTTTTCAAACATATCTCAATAAAATGACGAAAAATAAAGAAAAAATAGATAAAAGATTGATATTTCTCAAAAAGTAACCGTTTTAGTTCCTTTTCTCATCATTTCTCGTAAAATTATGAAAAATAAAGACAAAATAGAGGAAAAAATTCGAAATTTTTCTAAAATTTTCCGTTTTAGGTTCTATTTTAGATCATATCTCGATAATATGACTAAATTAACTTAAAATAGGGTGAGAAAAATTGAAATTTCACTACAATTATCCGTTTTTGTTGCTTTTTTCGAACATATATCAATAAAATGACGAAAAATAAAGAAACAAATGAGGAAATAATTGAAATTTCTGTAAATATTATCCGTTTTCGTCCCTTTTTTTGATCATACCTCGTAATATTACGAAAAATAAAGACAAAATAGAGGAAAAAAATCGATATTTTGCTAAAATAATCTGTTTTCGGTGTTTTTTTGCTCATATCTCGATAATATGACGAATAAAAGGACAAAATAGAGGAAAAAAATCGTAATTTCGCTATAATTCATCCTTTTACCTTATTACGATCATATCTCGATAAATGAGCAAGGTATATAAACAAAAATGAGGAAAAAAAAATTGAAATTATGTTACAATTATCCGTTTTCATTGCTTTTTTCAAACATATCTCAATAAAATTACGAAAAATAAAGAATAAATAGACAAAAGATTAATATTTCTCTAAAAGTATCGGTTTTAGTTCCTTTTCTCATCATTCCTCTTAAAATTATGAAAAATAAAGACAAAATATAGTGAAAATATCGAAATTTCGGTAAAATTATCCGTTTTCGTTTCTTTTTCAGATAAATCTCAATAAAATTTCGAAAAGTAAGACAAAATAGTGAAAAAATTGAAATTTCACTAAAATTATCCTTTTACGTTTCTTTTTTAGATAATATCTTGATAAAATCACAAAAATTAAGGCAAAATCGAGGAGAAACATTGAAATTTCACTATAATTATCCGTTTTTGTTGCTTTTTTCGAACATATATCAATAAACTGACGAAAAATAAAGAAACAATTGAGGAAATAATTGAATTTTCTGTAAAATTATCCGTTTTCGTCTCCTTTTTTGATCATACGTCGTAAAATTAGGAAAAATAAAGACAAAATAGAGGAAAAAATCGAAATTTTGCTAAAATAATCTGTTTTCGGTTCTTTTTCCGCCATATCACGATTAAATGACGAAAAATAAAGTCAAATTTCGGTAAAAAAATTGAAATTTCACTAAAATTATCCGTTTTCGTTTATTTTTTGATCATATCTCGATAATATGACGAATCAAAAGACAAAATAGAGCAAAAAAATCGTAATTTCGCTATAATTCATCCTTTTACGTTTCTCTTTTAGATAATACCTTGATAAAATGACGAAAATTAAGGCAAAATAGAGGAGAAAAATTGAAATTTCTCTATAAATATCCTTTTGCGTTGCTTTTTTTGAAGATATCTCTCTATATTGAGGAATATTAAGGTAAATAGAGGAGAAAATTTGTAATTTCACTGACATAATCTTTTTTTCTTGCTTTTTTCGATCTTATCTCTATAATTGAGCAAAATATATAAACAAAAAAGTAGAAAAAAAATTGAAATTATGTTACAATTATCCGTTTTTGTTGCTTTTTTCGAACATTTATCAATAAAATGACAAAAAATAAAGAATAAAAAGACAAAAGATTGATATTTCTCTAGAAGTATCCGTTTTAGTTTCTTTTCTCATCATACCTCGCAAAATTATTGAAAATAAAGACAAAATATAGTAAAAATATCGAAATTTCGCTAAAATTATCCGTTTTCGTTTCTTTTTCAGATAAAATCACAATATAATTACGAAAAGTAAGACAAAATAGTGAAAAAATAGAAATTTCGCTAAAATTATCCTTTTATGTTTCTTTTTTAGATAATATCTTGATAAAATTACGAAAATTAAGGCAAAATCTAGGAGAAAAATTAAAATTTCGCTATAATTATCCGTTTTCGCATCTTTTTTCGATCATATCTCGATAAAATGACTTAAAATAAAGACAGTAAGGTGGAAAAAATTGTAATTTCACTAAAATTTACCGTTTTCGTTGCTTTTTTCGATTCTATCTCTTTAAATTTACGAATATTATGGCAAAATAGAGGAGAAAATTTGTAATTTCACTGAAATGATCTTTTTTCCTTGCTTATTTCGATCATATCTCAATAAATGAGCAAAATATATAAACAAAAAGAGGAAAAAAATTGAAATTATGTTACAATTATCCGTTTTCGTTGCTTTCTTCAAACATATCTCAATAAAATGACGAAAAATAAAGAAAAAATAGACAAAAGATTGATATTTCTCTAAAAGTATCTGTTTTAGTTCCTTTTCTCGTCATTTCTCGTATAATTATGAAAAATAAAGACAAAATAGAGGAAAAAATTCGAATTTTTCTAAAGTTTTCCGTTTTCGGTTCTATTTTAGATCATATCTCGATAATATGACTGTGGCGATGTGCCTCCTTTGACCGGCGCATCGCCATCGACGCACGCCTTCGAGAGGCTTCGAGAAGGCGTGCGTTAATGACATTCTATATAAAGCGTCCTGCGAGGCGCACAGAAGGTCAGTCAGGAAAGGACATATAAAGAACAATCACCTCTTGTGCCTTCATAGTGGTGACACCCGACGTGATTTTTTTCTTTTCTCCTTCGCGCGTTCGGTTCTTCACGGCCTTCGCCAATTTTCCGACGATAATTTTTTTTTCCTCTTAACAATGTCCCTCGAGGAGATACAGAAGCAGCTCGATCTCTTAGAGCAGAGGAATCAGGAATTGGCGCAACACCTGGAGCAGCTGCAAGCTGTCAACAAGCATCAGCAAGAGCAGCTCCTACAATTTTACGGCCAATCACCACCCGAAGATTCTCGGTCCAAGCAGCAAGTGGACCAGCAGCACGACGGGCAACGACAACAGCCACCGCCCGCATTACTCCCACCGCAGCAACCATTTGACGCAGTAAATCGGGTGAGCGTCAAACTCCCCCCTTTCTGGCCAGACGACGTGGACCTGTGGTTTTCTCAAGTCGAAGCCCAGTTCATCGTGGCGAACATCACACAGGAGACCACCAAATTCGCATACGTTGTCGGCCAATTAGAAGGCCGGTACGCTAACGAAGTCCGGGACATCATCCGCGCCCCACCGACCACCAACCAGTACACCCGATTGAAGAAAGAGCTGATCAGAAGACTTTCGCCTTCAGAGAACCAACGATTGCAACAAATATTAATGGAGGAAGAAATGGGATCCCGCAAGCCTTCTCAATTTCTAAGGCACCTGCAGTCACTGGCTGGCACAACTGCCGTACATGACGACTTGCTCCGCGCACTTTGGCTTCAGCGCCTACCCACCCATGTACAAGCGATCCTTCAGGCCCAGTCTTCTGAGCTGCCACTGGACCAACTTGCCATCCTAGCCGACAGAATTTTCGAAGTGACCCCATCTATCGCGCTACCCACCGTCCACCTTGCATCCGTCGCTCCCGTTGCATCCGCCGACCAAACGCTTTCGGTCTGCGCTGCATCAGCCTCGCCAGGGAAAGACCCGCCGTCGCTCGCTAATCGCATTGAAGATTTAACTCATCAGATAGCACAACTGCGGACCGAAGTCGACGACCTTCGCCGACGCTCTCGATCACGCAGCCCCCCAGGCTTCCGACGTCGTGACGCTGCCGTCCCCAGAAGCGACGACACCTGCTGGTACCACCAACGTTTCGGAGATAAAGCCAACAAATGCACCAAGCCTTGCAAGCATCCTCAGCACCCAAACTCCATCGGCAACCGTTATTAGCGGCAAACAGTTGCCACCACAGAAGAAGCCGCCTCTACGTCACCGACCGCGCAAGCCGTCAACAATTCCTCATCGACACAGGCTCGGACCTTTGCTGCTTTCCGCGGCGACTCCTTCCTGGCCGGCGCCGTGCCACGGATTACGTGCTGGTTGCGGCTAACGACTCCTATATCAAGACATACGGATCTGTATCTTTAAACCTCAACTTCGGGTTGCGCCGGGATTTCCAATGGCGATTCGTGATAGCTGACGTCTCACTACCAATCATCGGATCAGATTTTCTGGACCATTTTCAGCTCCTCCCGGATTGTCATCATAAACGCCTCGTCGATGGAGGCACAGGTCTCTCTACTCCCTGCCAGACCGCAAGCGTCGTTCAGCAAAGCATCAAGGCCCTTTCGGACGACTCTCCATACCACGATATTTTCGCCGAATTCCCGGACCTCGCGCGTCCTGCCGGTACGCCGCGAGAGATTCATCACTCAACACTGCACTTCATTCGTACCACCCCAGGGCCACCGGTATCCAGCCGACCTCGCCGCCTAGCCCCGGAACGCCTTCAAATTGCCAAGGCTGAATTTGAGTCGATGCTCCGCGAAGGCACAGCACGTCGCTCAGACAGCCCGTGGTCATCACCTCTCCATTTGGTACCTAAGAAGACCGACGGATGGCGACCGTGCGGAGATTACCGAGCATTGAATTCTCGAACCATTCCTGATCGGTATCCTATCAAACTCATCCATGACTTCAGCCACCATCTTCGCGGGTGCAACGTGTTCTCCGTCATCGACTTGGTAAAAGCCTACACTCAAATCCCTGTCAACCCAGACGACATTCCGAAAACAGCGATAATCACGCCCTTCGGACTTTTCGAATTCCCATTTATGACGTTCGGGCTCCGCAATGCTGGTCAGACATTTCAGCGATTCATTGACGAAGTCCTCTCTGGCCTCAATTTTTGCTTCGCTTACGTCGATGACATTCTCGTCTCATCACGTGGCCCTGACGAACATCGGGAACATCTCCGAGTCCTCTTCCGACGCCTCAGTGACCACGGTATCCTGGTTAACGTCCAGAAGAGCACAATTGGCGTCCCTTCAGTCACCTTCCTGGGTTATGAGGTTTCTGCCGCGGGCACTCGTCCATTACCGGAACGAATCACCGCCCTTCAGAATTTTAAACGCCCCTCAACAGCTCGCGGTCTACGCCGCTTCCTGGGAATGATTAATTTCTACCGGCGTTTCCTGCCGTCCGCCGCCGAGCACCAGGCCCCGCTGAATGCCGCCGTCGCCAACCTACGTGGCTCTCAACCAGTTCCCTGGACAGAAGAGCTGGACGCGTCTTTCAACAAATGCAAGGAAGACCTAACCAACGTTACCCTCCTTGCTCACCCTGACCCGACTGCTCAACTTGGTCTTTTTACAGATGCGTCATCCTCTTCAGTCGGTGCCTGCCTGCAGCAACTAATCGATGGTGAATGGCAACCCCTAGCTTTCTTCTCTCACAAGCTCACACCGAAGCAGTCCGAATGGCCGCCCTATTATCGCGAACTGTACGCGATCTACGCTGCGGTACAGCACTTTCGCCATATTCTGGAAGCGCAACATTGCACAATTTTTGTTGACCACAAACCTCTGATCTACGCCTTCTTACAACGGCGCGAAAAGCTCCCGCCCGTGCAACTCAACCAGTTGTCATTTATCGCTCAGTTCACTACCGACATCCAGTACATAGAGGGACCTTCCAACGTCGTCGCTGACGCCTTTTCTCGAGTTGAAGCCATCACCGGAGCTCCCCCCCTCGATCTGCACTCTCTTGCCTTAGCTCAAGACCAGGACGAGGAGCTTCGTGAGCTCCTCAATAGTGAATCTGCTCTTCGCCTACAGCGCATCACCATTCCCGGGACGGACGTGAGTTTGTACTGTGACAAGTCTACCGCACAGCCTCGCCCCTACGTCCCGGCTTCTCACCGTCGACGCGTTTTCGACGCCCTGCACGGCCTGAGCCACCCCGGCACCAATGCCTCAGCTCGTCTCGTCTCCGCGCGGTTCGTCTGGCCCCACGTCCAGCAGGATTGCCGTGCCTGGACTCGCGCATGCGTCGCCTGCCAGCGTGCTAAAATCACTCGGCACGTCCATGCTCCACTCGGTAATTTCGCCTCTCCGACAGCAAGATTCCAACACGTACACATCGACCTAATCGGTCCGCTACCGGCTGTTGGATCTTTTAAATATTGTCTGACTGCCATTGATAGATACACCCGTTGGCCTGAAGCTTTTCCCCTAGAGCGTATCACAGCCGATGCCGTTGCGGCTGCCTTTATGTCCTGTTGGGTATCCCGATTCGGCTGCCCAGCCCGAATCACCACGGACCAAGGCAGACAATTTGAGTCAGAACTTTTCCGCGCACTGGGAAAAACTATCGGCGCTGAGCGCCATCGGACAACAAGCTATCACCCCTGCGCAAACGGGCTGGTTGAGCGTTTCCATCGCCATCTCAAGGCTGCACTCATGTGCCACCCTGGCATCACCTGGCTAGAAGCCCTGCCTCTCGTCCTCCTCGGGATCCGCGCCTCCGTCAAGGACGACATCAAGGCCTCTCCAGCCGAACTGGTCTACGGCGAGCCCCTACGCT
This sequence comes from Sympetrum striolatum, assembly GCA_947579665.1. Classification (NCBI taxonomy): domain Eukaryota; kingdom Metazoa; phylum Arthropoda; class Insecta; order Odonata; family Libellulidae; genus Sympetrum; species Sympetrum striolatum. The sequence goes on from OX388344.1 coordinate 3,712,734, forward strand.
TACCCGCTGACCTGCTCGTCCCCACGACGACTGACCGAATTGAAGACGCCACAGACTTCGTCGCCCGACTTCGCCAGCAGATGTCCCGGCTTCGACCTCAACCAACATCGAGGCATGCCAGACCTGGAGTATTCATATTTAAGGACTTGGCCACCTGCAGCCACGTCTTTCTACGAGACGACACGGTGCGTGGTGCCCTTCAGCCACCATACTCCGGCCCTCACCCTGTGGTCCACCGGGAGGACAAGACCATATCGCTGCTCCTCCGCGGCCGCGTGGTGCGCGTAAGCGTCGACAGAGTCAAGCCAGCGATCCCAACAGAAGCGCCGACCTTCACCGATCAGGCGGCTCAGCCACCATCAGAGCCCACATTCCTGCCACATACGGAACCGCAGCCACGGTCAACGCCATCCACTATTAACGCACCACCGGCCGACTATACTACCCGCTCGGGGCGGCGTGTACGATTTCGTTTTCCTTAGAAGCCCTAGCTTCCCTTTCTCAGCGGGGGGCTGGTGTGGCGATGTGCCCCCTTTGACCGGCGCATCGCCATCGACGCACGCCTTCGAGAGGCTTCGAGAGGCTTCGAGAAGGCGTGCGTTAATGACATTCTATATAAAGCGTCCTGCGAGGCGCACAGAAGGTCAGTCAGGAAAGGACATATGAAGAACAATCACCTCTTGTGCCTTCATAGTGGTGACACCCGACGTGATTTTTTTCTTTTCTCCTTCGCGCGTTCGGTTCTTCACGGCCTTCGCCAATTTTCCGACGATAATTTTTTTTTCCTCTTAACAATGTCCCTCGAGGAGATACAGAAGCAGCTCGATCTCTTAGAGCAGAGGAATCAGGAATTGGCGAAACACCTGGAGCAGCTGCAAGCTGTCAACAAGCATCAGCAAGAGCAGCTCCTACAATTTTACGGCCAATCACCACCCGAAGATTCTCGGTCCAAGCAGCAAGTGGACCAGCAGCACGACGGGCAACGACAACAGCCACCGCCCGCATTACTCCCACCGCAGCAACCATTTGACGCAGTAAATCGGGTGAGCGTCAAACTCCCCCCTTTCTGGCCAGACGACGTGGACCTGTGGTTTTCTCAAGTCGAAGCCCAGTTCATCGTGGCGAACATCACACAGGAGACCACCAAATTCGCATACGTTGTCGGCCAATTAGAAGGCCGGTACGCTAACGAAGTCCGGGACATCATCCGCGCCCCACCGACCACCAACCAGTACACCCGATTGAAGAAAGAGCTGATCAGAAGACTTTCGCCTTCAGAGAACCAACGATTGCAACAAATATTAATTCATTCATGACTAAAATTAACGCAAAATAGGGGAGAAAAATTGAAATTTCACTATAATATCCGTTTTTGTTGCTATTTTTGAACATATATCAATAAAATGACGAAAAATAAAGAAACAATTGAGCAAAAAATGGAATTTTCTGTAAAATTATTCGTTTTCGTCTCTTTTTTTGATCATATATCGTAAAATTACGAAAAATAAAGACAAAATAAAGGAAAAAATCGAAATTTTGCTGAAATAATCTGTTTTCGGTTCTTTTTCCGCCATATCACGATTAAATGACGAAAACTAAAGACAAATTACTGTAAAAAAAATTGAAATTTCACTAAAATTACCCGTTTTCAATGTTTTTTTGATCATATCTCAATAATATGACGAATAAAAAGACAAAATAGAGGAATAAAATCGTAATTTCGCTATAATTCATCCTTTTACGTTTCTTTTTTAGATAATATCTTGATAAAATGACGAAAATTAAGGCAAAATAGAGGAGAAAAATTGAAATTTCTCTATAATTATCCTTTTGCGTTGCTTTTTTTGATGATATCTCTCTATATTGACGAATATTAAGGCGAATAGAGGAGAAAATTTGTAATTTCACTGACATAATCTTTTTTTCTTGCTTTTTTCGATCTTATCTCTATAATTGAGCAAAATATATAAACAAAAAAGAGGAAAAAAATTGAAATTATGTTACAATTATCCTTTTTCGTTGCTTTTTTCAAACATATCTCAATAAAATGACGAAAAATAAAGAAAAAATAGACAAAAGATTGATATTTCTCTAAAAGTATCCGTTTAAGTTCCTTTTCTCATCATTTCTCGTTAAATTATGAAAAATAAAGACAAAATAGAGGAAAAAATTCGAAATTTTTCTAAAATTTTCCGTTTTCGGTTCTATTTTATATCATATCTCGATAATATGACTAAATTAACGCAAAATAGGGTGAGAAAAATTGAAATTTTGCTACAATTATCCGTTTTTGTTGCTTTTTTCGAACATATATCAATAAAATGACGAAAAATAAAGAAACAATTGAGGAAAAAATTGAATTTTCTGTAAAATTATCCGTTTTCGTCTCTTTTTTTGATCATACCTCGTAAAATTACGAAAAATAAAGAAAAAATAGAGGAAAAAATCGAAATTTTGCTAAAATAATCTGTTTTCGGTGTTTTTTTGCTCATATCTCGATAATATGACGAATAAAAGGACAAAATAGAGGAAAAAAATCGTAATTTCGCTATAATTCATCCTTTTACCTTATTTCGATCATATCTCGATAAATGAGCAAGGTATATAAACGAAAAAGAGGAAAGAAAAAATTGAAATTATGTTACAATTATCCGTTTTCGTTGCTTTTTCAGATAACATCTCAATAAAATTACGAAAATTAAGGCAAAATCGAGGAGAAAAATTGAAATTTCGCTATAATTATCCGTTTTCGCAGCTTTTTTCGATCATATCTCGATAAATTGACTTAAAATAAAGACAGTAAGGTGGAAAAAATTGTAATTTCACTAAAATTAACCGTTTTCGTTGCTTTTTTCTCTTCTATCTCTTTAAATTTACGAATATTATGGCAAAATAGAGGAGAAAATTTGTAATTTCACTGAAATTACATTTTTTCCTTGCTTATATCAATCATATCTCGATAAATGAGCAAAATATATAAACAAAAAAGAGGGAAAAAATTGAAATTATGTTACAATTATCCGTTTTCGTTGCTTTTTTCAAACATATCTCAATAAAATGACAAAAAATAAAGAAAAAATAGACTAAAGGATTGATATTTCACTAAAAGTATCCGTTTTAGTTCGTTTTCTCATCATTCCTCTTAAAATTATGAAAAATAAAGACAAAATATAGTGAAAATATCGAAATTTCGCTAAATTTATCCGTTTTCGTTTCTTTTTCAGATAAAATCTCAATAAAATTACGAAAAGTAAGACAAAATAGTGAAAAAATTGAAATTTAACTAAAATTATCATTTTACGTTTCTTTTTTAGATAATATCTTGATAAAATTACGAAAATTAAGGCAAAATCGAGGAGAAAAATTGAAATTTCACTATAATTATCCGTTTTTGTTGCTTTTTTCGAAGATATATCAATAAAATGACGAAAAATAAAGAAACAATTGAGGAAAAAATAGAATTTTCTGTAAAATTATCCGTTTTCGTCTCTTTTTTTGATCATACGTCGTAAAATTAGGAAAAATAAAGACAAAATAGAGGAAAAAATCGAAATTTCGCTAAAATAATCTGTTTTCGGTTCTTTTTCCGCCATATCACGATTAAATGACGAAAAATAAAGTCAAATTTCGGTAAAAAAATTGAAATTTCACTAAAATTATCCGTTTTCGTTGTTTTTTTGATCATATCTCGATAATATGACGAATCAAAAGACAAAATAGAGCAAGAAAATCGTAATTTCGCTATAATTCATCCTTTTGCGTTTCTTTTTTAGATAATACCTTGATAAAATGACGAAAATTTAGGCAAAATAGAGGAGAAAAATTGAAATTTCTCTATAAATATCCTTTTGCGTTGCTTTTTTTGATGATATCTCTCTATATTGAGGAATATTAAGGCAAATAGAGGAGAAAATTTGTAATTTAACTGACATAATCTTTTTTTCTTGCTTTTTTCGATCTTATCTCTATAATTGAGCAAAATATATAAACAAAAAAGTGGAAAAAAAATTGAAATTATGTTACAATTATCCGTTTTTGTTGCTTTTTTCGAACATATATCAATAAAATGACAAAAAATAAAGAATAAATAGACAAAAGATTGATATTTCTCTAAAAGTATCCGTTTTAGTTCCTTTTATCATCATTCCTCGTAAAATTATGAAAAATAAAGACAAAATAGAGGAAAAAATCGAAATTTTGCTAAAATAATCTGTTTTCGGTGTTTTTTTGATCATATCTCGATAATATGACGAATAAAAAGACAAAATAGAGGAAAAAAATCGTAATTTCGCTATAATTCATCCTTTTACGTTTCTTTTTTAGATAATATCTTGATAAAATTACGAAAAATAAAGACAAAATATAGTAAAAATATCGATATTTCGCTAAAATTATCCGTTTTCGTTTCTTTTTCAGATAAAATCTCAATAAAATTACTAAAATTAAGGCAAAATCGAGAAGAAAAATTGAAATTTCGCTATAATTATCCTTTTACGTTTCTTTTTTAGATAATATCTTGATAAAATTACGAAAAATAAAGAATAAATAGACAAAAGATTGATATTTCTCTAAATGTATCCGTTTTAGTTCCTTTTCTCATCATTCCTCGCAAAATTATGGAAAATAAAGACAAAATATAGTAAAAATATCGAAATTTCGCTAAAATTATCCGTTTTCGTTTCTTTTTCAGATAAAATCACATTATAATTAAATCCGTTTTCTTTGCTTTTTTCTTACATATCTCGATAAAATGACTAAACTAAGGAAAAAAATGGAATATTGCAAATATTATCCATTTTCGTTGCTATTTTCGATTATATTTCTTTAAATTCACGAATATTAAGGCAAATTAGTGGAGGAAATTTAAATTTCGCCAAAATTATCCGTTTTCGTTTCTTTTTTTAAATAAAATCATGATAAAATGACGAATTTTAAGGCAAAATAGAGAAGAAAATTTGTAATTTTGCTAAAATTATCCGTTTTTAAAGCTTTTTTCGACAAATCTCGATAAGTGAGCAAAACTAAAGAGAAAATAGAGGAAACAAAATTGAAATTTCGCTATAATTATCCGTTTTCGTAGCTTTTTTCGATCATATCTCGATAAACTGACTTAAAATAAAGACAGTAAGGTGGAAAAAAATTGTAATTTCGCTGAAATTAACCGTTTTCGTTGCTTTATTCGATTCTATCTCTTTAAATTGACGAATATTATGGCAAAATAGAGGAGAAAATTTGTAATTTCACTGAAATTATCTTTTTTCCTTGCTTATTTCGATCATATCTCGATAAATAAGCAACAAATGTAACCAAAAAAGAGGAAAAAAATTGAAATTATGTTACAATTATCCGTTTTCGTTGCTTTTTTCAAACATATCTCAATAAAATGACAAAAAATAAAGAAAAACTAGACTAAAGGATTGATATTTCACTAAAAGTATCCGTTTTAGTTCCTTTTCTCATAATTTCTCGTAAAATTATGAAAAATAGAGACAAAATAGAGGAAACAATTTCTTAAGATTTCCGTTTTCGATTGTATTTTAGATCATATCTCGATAATATGACTAAAATTAACACAAAATAGAGGAGAAAAATTGAAATTTCGCTACAATTATCCGTTTTCGTTGCTCTTTTTGAACATATATCAATAAAATGACGAAAAAAAGAAACAATTTAGGAAAAAAATTGAATTTTCTATAAAATTATTCGTTTTCGGCTCTTTTTTAGATAATACCTTGATAAAATCACGAAAAATAAGGCAAAATTGAGGAGAATATTTTTGTAATTTCACTAAAATTATCCGTTCTCTTTGCTTTTTACGATCATATCTCGATAAATGACCAAAATATATAGACAAAAAAGGAAAAAAAATTAAATTTCTGTAAAAGTGTCCGTTTTAGTTGCTTTTTTTGATCATATCTCGTAAAATTACGAAAAATAAAGACAAAATAGAGAAATAAAATCAAAATTTCGCTAAAATAATCCGTTTTCGGTTCTTTTTTCGCCATATTACGATTAAATGACGAAAAATAAACACAGTTTAGAGGAAAAAAATTGAGATATCGTTAAAACTATCCGTTTTCGATGCTCTTTTCGATTATATTACGATAAAGTGACAAAAATTAAAGCAAAATAGGGGAGAAAAATTTCAATTTCACTAAAATAATCCGTTTTCGTTTCTTTTTTGATCATATCTCGTATAATTATGAAAAATAAAAACAAAATAGAGGAAAAAAACTTGAAATTTTGCTAAAATTATCCGTTTTCTTTGCTTTTTTCTTACATATATTGATTAAATGACTAAATTAAGGAAAAATAGAGGAAAAAAATGGAATATTGCAAATATTATCCATTTTCGTTGCTATTTTCGATTATATTTCTTTAAATTCACGAATATTAAGGCAAAATAGTGGAGGAAATTTAAATTTCGCCAAAATTATCCGTTTTCGTTTCTTTTTTTAAATAAAATCATGATATAATGACGAATTTTAAGGCAAAATAGAGAAGAAAATTTGTAATTTTGCTAAAATTATCCGTTTTCAATGCTTTTTTCGACAAATCTCGATAAGTGAGCAAAACTAAAGAGAAAATAGAGGAAACAAAATTGAAATTTCACTACAATTATCCGATTTTTTTGCTTTTTTCGATCATAACTCGATAAATTGACTTAAAATAAAGACATTATAGTGGAAACAAATTTTAATTTCCCTATAATTGGCCGTTTTCGTTGCTTTTTCGAGCATATCTCAATGAAATAACGAAAAATGAAGAAAAAATAGAGAAAAATATTGAAATTTAACTACAATTATCCGATTTTCGTTGCTTTTTTTATTATATCTCGTAAATTTACGAAAAATAAAGACAAAATTGACGGAAAAAAATCGAAATTACGATAAAATTACCTGTTTTCCTTTCTATTTTAGATTATATCTTGATAAAATGAAGAAACTTAAAATTTGTGGAGAAAATTTGTAATTTCGCTAAAATTATCCGTTTTCGTTGCTTTTTTCGATCATATCTCGTAAAATTACGAATAAAAAGATAAAATAGAGGGAAAAAATCGAAATTTCGCTAAAATTATCCTTTTTCGTTGCTTTTTTGATGATATCTCTCTAAATTGACGAATATTAAGGCAAAATAGAGGATAAAATTTGTAATTTCACTGAAATTATCTTTTTTTCTTGCTTTTTTCGATCTTATCTCTATAAATGAGCAAAATTTATAGACAAAAAAGAGGAAAAAAATTGAAATTTCGCTACAATTATCAGTTTTCGTTGCTTTTTTCGAATATATATCAATTAAATGATGAAAAATAAAGAAAAAATTGAGGAAAAAAATTTAAATTTCAGTAAAAGTATCCGTTTTAGTTGCTTTTTTTGATCATTTCTCGTAAAATTACGAAAAATAAAGAAAAAATAGAACAATAAAATCGAAATTTGGCAAATATAGTCCGCTTTCGAATCTTTTCACCATATCACGAAAAAATGACGAAAAATAGAGAAAAATTAAAGGAAAAAAATTGAAATATCGCTAAAAATATCCGTTTTCGATGCTTTCTTTGATCATATCACGTAAAATTATGAAAAATAAAGACAAAATAGAGGAAAAAAATTGAAATTTCGATAAAAGTATCCGATTTAGGTTCTATTTTCGTTCATATCTCGATAAAATGACGAAAATTAAGGAAAAATAGAGGAGAAAATTGAAATTTCGCTATAATTATCCGTTTTCCTGGCTTTTTTCGATCATATCTCGATAAAATGACTAAATTAACCCTTAAAGGACTGACGTTCCCATATGGGAACGGACTGCAGCTGGGTTCTCTAGGTAGCTAAACAATATCTTGAGTGTCATAAAATGGTCAGTGAACGATATTTTGTGAGCTAAGAGGGTCCAAAGCTTAGTTTCATTTGAGTTTTGGTGCATTTAAGTCAAGGGAAATATTTCTTGTGATTTTTCGAAAAACAGGGAAATTTTGAGATGGATCCTTCTGGCAACTAATTTTTATAAGTTTTACTGTTTTTAATTTAAAGTAGTACTTTTGCTTGTATACCTTTAGTATGATGTTCTAATCATCGAAAAAAATTAAATAGAGCAGAGTTTGAGGTTATTTGTTGTTGTTATAACGTTGTTTATTGCTGCGTTCCCATATGGGCACGTCAGGCCTTCCCACTACTACGCGATTTCCTTGCCGATGGCTGTCAAGGAAAGCTATATATAGTATATAAAAGAATATTTTGCGACATAATACATTATTTTTGGTGCAATTAAGTTAAGAATTATTTTAGTTTTAAGTTGTGACAAGAAGACTATGGCAATTATTATGCATATTTATGAACTAAATCTCGGAAAACCTAAATTTATATAGTAGAAGCGGCAACAACATATATTAGCAAATGATTATTGTACTAGATATTCAAATCCTTTCAAATTTTATTAGCTTCACATAAAAATGATATCATTAGAGGTGTTATAGTTTCTATTCAGGAAAACCGTAATTTTTCATGAGTCGACTTCACTGAAGAAGGCTCTCCGAATCCTTGACGAGGATGGAGAGAGTGAGGTAGATGTTACCGATTTCTTCATTTCTCCAACAGGAGAAAATGAGCGAACTGATGAAGTATTGGCTGATGAAGATGAGGAAAGATTGGTTGACAATTTTACTGGCAAGCAAATGAGGGCACAAGCCAAAATTCGGTTGGCAACCAACGAAAGTATCGGTGCTGGAGAAGACGATGGGGCAAAAAAATCTGTGCGGAGAAAATGGATAAAGGACAGCATTGAGTGTACGGGAAGTTTTTCTGAAGCAGATTACTTTTCATACTCTAAACTTAGCTGCATCGAATTGCTAGAGCTCTTCAACGATGACGATTTCGTCGCATTCATAGTGGAACAAAGTGAGAATTACGCCCGATTTTTTAATTGCCCCAGTCCACAAATTACAGCAGAGGAGATGCGAGCCGTCATTGGCATTTTGATTGTATCCGGGTACAACATTCTCCTGGAAAAATATTTTACTGGGACGCGAAAAAGGATGTACATATTGAATTGGTTAGTACAGCGATAAGGAGGGACTGATTCATCCAAATAATGAAATTTTTACACTTGGCGGATAATACTAAGTTAGTCAGTCAAGCGATGGGTTCTACAAAGTCTGGCCTACGATGAAAATAATTACACAGAGTAGTTTGCAGCATTTGGTGCCTTCCCTGTTCTTAGATTGTGAGGAAGAGATGATAAGTTACTACGAAAGACCCAGCTGCAAGCGATGTAGTAGAGGTAAATCGATAAGATTCGGTTATTATAATTTGAAGTGTAAAATGAAATAATATAATAGCATTAACTTATTTAGCTCAAAATATAATGTATACGAAAGAATTTATTGCCACATTTGAAAGGATGTGGCTACAATGGAACTGAGCGAATCAGAAAGAACCGGATTCCGAAAGATTGTCCGCTACCACCAAAAAATGATCTAAAAAAGGAGGAGAGTGGAAAGAGCATCACAGCTATTTCTACATGCGAAGGAATAGGAATCACTAAATGGCTGGACAATTTGGTAATTGTGGCAGTTTCAACAGCGTATGGAGTTACGCCGTTGATGAAAGCAAAAAGGTTTTATAGGAAACAAAAGAAAATTATTCAGCTTCCACAACCCTACTTCATATCCCAGTATAATAAGCATATGGGTGGAACTGACCAAATTCATGTAAATTCACTGCATATTGGTAAGATATGATTTATATAAATTATTTGCAACTCAGACAATCGAATAATAATAATAATAAAAGGAAATCCTCAGATCCAAGGACAAAATTAGAGTTTAGACGGAAGATTGCTCAGGTGTACTTTACTCGGTACAAGACGGAATAAAAACCACCCGGTGGACGACTCAGCAAGGCTTCCTCGTCAAAAACTGGCTCCACGCAAGAGTTATGGTATGATCAATTAATCGGTGTAATTGGTGACATACCACAGAACAAGGGAAAACGCTGCGCTTATGAAGAGTGCGAGAGTCGTGGGAGAACAATGCGTAATAAGTGCGATGTTGGGCTCTGTGTTAAATGTTTTACAAAGTGCTTAACAAAATAATTATAAAAAAATACTTATATCTTCCAAGAAAAAACATTTCATATAATATTTTTTTGAAATAAATAAGATTTTTTGCAATTAAATGCTTTTTTTAAATTTCATCATGGCGCGCGTATTAGTAGTAGTGGGAAGGACTGACGTGCCCATATGGGAACGGGCATTTGCAACGAACCTATTATTGTTAACTTTTTTAAAACAATTTTCTGTTGTTAATTTAGGTCATCTGAATACCAATATACTAAAATTAGGGTAATTTTTAAGAAAAAATAATTCTCGTCCTTGGAGGGTTAAGGCAAAATAGTGGAAGAAAATATAAATTTTGCTTAAATTATCCGTTTAAGTTGCTTTTTTCGATCATATCTCGATAAATTAACTTAAAATAAAGACAGTAAGGTGGAAAAAAATTGTAATTTCGCTGAAATTAACCGTTTTCGTTGCTTTATTCGATTCTATCTCTTTAAATTGACGAATATTATGGCAAAATAGAGGAGAAAATTTGTAATTTCACTGAAATTATCTTTTTTCCTTGCTTATTTCGATCATATCTCGATAAATAAGCAACAAATGTAACCAAAAAAGAGGAAAAAAATTGAAATTATGTTACAATTATCCGTTTTCGTTGCTTTTTTCAAACATATCTCAATAAAATGACAAAAAATAAAGAAAAAATAGACTAAAGGATTGATATTTCACTAAAAGTATCCGTTTTAGTTCCTTTTCTCATAATTTCTCGTAAAATTATGAAAAATAAAGACAAAATAGAGGAAACAATTTCTTAAGATTTCCGTTTTCGATTGTATTTTAGATCATATCTCGATAATATGACTAAAATTAACGCAAAATAGAGGAGAAAAATTGAAATTTCGCTACAATTATCCGTTTTTGTTGCTTTTTTCGAACAAATCTTAATATAATGTCGAAAAAAAAGACAAAAAAGAGGAAAAAAATTAAAATTTCTGTAAAATGATCCGTTTTCGTTGCTCTTTTTGAACATATATCAATAAAATGACGAAAAAAAGAAACAATTTAGGAAAAAAATTGAATTTTCTATAAAATTATTCGTTTTCGGCTCTTTTTTAGATAATACCTTGATAAAATCACGAAAAATAAGGCAAAATTGAGGAGAATATTTTTGTAATTTCACTAAAATTATCCGTTTTCTTTGCTTTTTACGATCATATCTCGATAAATGACCAAAATATATAGACAAAAAAGGAAAAAAAAATTAAATTTCTGTAAAAGTGTCCGTTTTAGTTGCTTTTTTTGATCATATCTCGTAAAATTACGAAAAATAAAGACAAAATAGAGAAATAAAATCAAAATTTCGCTAAAATAATCCGTTTTCGGTTCTTTTTTCGCCATATTACGATTAAATGACGAAAAATAAAAACAGTTTAGAGGAAAAAAATTGAGATATCGTTAAAACTATCCGTTTTCGATGCTCTTTTCGATTATATTACGATAAAGTGACAAAAATTAAAGCAAAATAGGGGAGAAAAATTTCAATTTCACTAAAATAATCCGTTTTCGTTTCTTTTTTGATCATATCTCGTATAATTATGAAAAATAAAAACAAATTAGAGGAAAAAACTTGAAATTTTGCTAAAATTATCCGTTTTCTTTGCTTTTTTCTTACATATATCGATTAAATGACTAAATTAAGGAAAAATAGAGGAAAAAAATGGAATATTGCAAATATGATCCATTTTCGTTGCTCTTTTCGATTATATTTCTTTAAATTCACGAATATTAAGGCAAAATAGTGGAGGAAATTTAAATTTCGCCAAAATTATCCGTTTTCGTTTCTTTTTTTAAATAAAATCATGATAAAATGACGAATTTTAAGGCAAAATAGAGAAGAAAATTTGTAATTTTGCTAAAATTATCCGTTTTCAATGCTTTTTTCGACAAATCTCGATAAGTGAGCAAAACTAAAGAGAAAATAGAGGAAACAAAATTGAAATTTCGCTACAATTATCCGTTTTTGTTGCTTTTTTCGATCATAACTCGATAAATTGACTTAAAATAAAGACATTATAGTGGAAACAAATTTTAATTTCCCTATAATTGGCCGTTTTCGTTGCTTTTTCGAGCATATCTCAATGAAATAACGAAAAATGAAGAAAAAATAGAGAAAAATATTGAAATTTAACTACAATTATCCGATTTTCGTTGCTTTTTTTATTATATCTCGTAAATTTACGAAAAATAAAGACAAAATTGACGGAAAAAAATCGAAATTACGATAAAATTACCTGTTTTCCTTTCTATTTTAGATTATATCTTGATAAAATGAAGAAACTTAAAATTTGTGGAGAAAATTTGTAATTTCGCTAAAATTATCCGTTTTCGTTGCTTTTTTCGATCATATCTCGTAAAATTACGAATAAAAAGATAAAATAGAGGGAAAAAATCGAAATTTCGCTAAAATTATCCTTTTTCGTTGCTTTTTTGATGATATCTCTCTAAATTGACGAATATTAAGGCAAAATAGAGGATAAAATTTGTAATTTCACTGAAATTATCTTTTTTTCTTGCTTTTTTCGATCTTATCTCTATAAATGAGCAAAATTTATAGACAAAAAAGAGGAAAAAAATTGAAATTTCGCTACAATTATCAGTTTTCGTTGCTTTTTTCGAATATATATCAATTAAATGATGAAAAATAAAGAAAAAATTGAGGAAAAAAATTTAAATTTCAGTAAAAGTATCCGTTTTAGTTGCTTTTTTTGATCATTTCTCGTAAAATTACGAAAAATAAAGAAAAAATAGAACAATAAAATCGAAATTTGGCAAATATAGTCCGCTTTCGAATCTTTATTCACCATATCACGAAAAAATGACGAAAAATAGAGAAAAATTAAAGGAAAAAAATTTAAATATCGCTAAAAATATCCGTTTTCGATGCTTTCTTCGATTATATCTCGTAAAATTTTGAAAAATAAAGACAAAATAGAGGAAAAAAAATTGAAATTTTGCTTAAATTATCCGATTTCGTTGCTTTTTTCGATCATATCTCGATAAATGAGCAAAAAAAAGACAAAATAGAGGAAAAAAATTTAAATTTCTGTATAATGATCCGTTTTGGTAGCATTTTCGGATCATATCTCGTAAAATTACGAAAAAAAAAGAAAAATATAGTAAAAAAATCGAAATTTCGCAAAAATTATCCGTTTTCGTTTCTTTTTAGATAATATGTTGATAAAATGACGAACCTTAAGGCAAAATAGAGAAGAAAATTCAAATTTCTTTTTAAGTATCCGTTTTAGTTGCTTTTTTTATCATATCTCGTAAAATTACGAAAAATAAAGATAAAATAGAGGAATAAAATCGAATTTTCGCTAAAATAATCCGTTTTCGGTTCTTTTTTCGCCATATTACGATTAAATGACGAAAAATAAAGACAAATTAGAGGAAAAAAAATGATATATCGTTAAAACTATCCGTTTTCGATGCTCTTTTCGATTATATCACGATAAAATGACAAAAATTAAAGCAAAATAGGGGAGAAAAATTTCAATTTCACTATAATTATCCGTTTGCGTTGCTTTTTTGATTATATCTCGTAAAATTATGAAAAATAAAAACAAAATAGAGGAAAAAAACTTGAAATTTTCTAAAAATATCCGTTTTCTTAGCGAAACGAAAAAAAACCGCGAAAACACAGATGGAAATAAATACAAGCAGGTTTATCACTATTTGCAAAATTGATGACCAGTATTTTTGAGTAATTTCTTGATGGTTGACCACGGATGTCATTTACCTGAAAAGATAGAAGAAGAAGAGTAGACGGAAAATAAAGAGCTTTCGGAAATGCGATTTAAGTAATGGAGGCCTGAAAGATTGAGATTAATAAGCAACTATAATGTAATTAATAATCAACAATTTAAATATTATAATAATAGTTATACTGGTAAGGATAATTAAAGTTATATTGATAGATAAAGCATGATTTACCTGCTGTACAAATATTAATAAAGGAAAAATAAATAAATAAATAAAGGAAAAAAAAAATAGAGGAAAAAAATGGAATATCGTAAATATTATCCATTTTCGTTGCTATTTGTGATTAAATCCCTTTAAATTCACGAAAAGTAAGGCAAAATAGTGGAGTAATTTTGTAATTTTGCTCAAATTTTCTGTTTTTGTTTCTTTTTTCGAACATATCTTAATAAAATGACGAAACGTAAGGCAACTTCGAGGAGAAAATTTGAAATTTCGCTAAAATTATCAGTTTTCGTTGCTTTATTCGATCATACCTCGATAAATGAGCAAAACTAAAGACAAAATAGAGGAAAAAAATTTAAATTTCTATAAAATGATCCGTTTTGGTAGCTTTTTTTGATCATAATTCGTAAAATTACGAAAAATAAAGACAAAATATAGGAAACAAATCGAAATTTTGCCAAAATTATCCGTTTTCGTTTCTTTTTTAGATAATATCTTGATAAAATTACGAAACTTAAGGCAAAATAGAGAAGAAAATTTGTAATTTCGCTAAAATTATCCGTTTTCGTTGCTTTTTTCGACAAATCTCGATAAATGAGCAAAACTAAAGAGAAAGTAGAAGAAAAAAAATTGAAATTTCACTACAATTACGTAAATTACGTTGCTTTTTTCGATCAAAACACGATAAATCGACTTAAAATAAAGACATTAATTTGGAAAAAAATTGTAATTTCCCTAAAATTAGCCGTTTTCGTTGCTTTTTCGAGCATATCTCGATAAATGAGCAAAACCAAAGAAAAAGTAGAGATAAATATTGAAATTTATCTAAAATTATCCGACTTACATTGCTTTTTCTAATAGATCTCGTAAAATTACGAAAATTAAAGACATAATTATGGGAAAAAATCGAAATTACGCTCAAATTACTCGTTTTCCTTTCTTTTTTAGATTATATCTTGATAAAATGAAGAAACTTAAAGCAAATTTGAGGAGATAATTTGTAATTTCCCTAAAATTATCCGTTTTCATTGCTTTTTTCGATCATATCTCGATAAATGAGCAAAAATAAAGACAAAATAGAGGAAAAAAAATTAAATAATTAATATATATATATTATTATAAATAATAATAAATTTCTATAAAATGATCCGTTTTGGTAGCTTTTTCTGATCATATCTCGTAAAATTACGAAAAATAAAGACAAAATAGAGGAAAAAAATTGAAATTTCGCTAAAATTATCCGATTTAGGTTCTATTTTCGATCATATCTCGATGAAATGACGAAATTTAAGGAAAAATAGAGGAGAAAATTGAAATTCACTATATTTATCCGTTTACGTTGCTTTTTTTGGTCATATCTCAATAAAATGATTAAATTAAGGCAAAATAGTGGAAAAAATTGAAATTTTGCTACAATTATCCGTTTTCGTTGTTTTTTTCGATTATATCTTAACAAAATGACAAGATTTTATGCAATATAGAGGGGAAATATTTAAATTTTGCTAAAATCATCCGTTTTTGATGATTTTTTCGATCATTTCTCGATAACATGACGAAATATAAAAACGAAAAAGAGGAAAAAAAATTGAAATTTTGCTAAAATTATCCGTTTTCGTTGCTTTTTTCGTACATAACTCGATAAAACGACTAAATTAAGGTAAAATAGATGAAATAAATTGAATTTTGCTAAAATTAGCCGTTTTCGTTACTATTTTCAATTATATCTCTTTAAATTGACGAATATTAAGGCAAAATAGTGGAGAAAATTTGTAATTTCGCTCCAATTATCCGATTTCCATGCTTTTTTCGATTAAATCTCGATAAATGAGCAAAATTAAAAACAAAAAAGAGGAAAAATTGAAATTTCACTAAATTTATCCCTTTTCGTTGCTTTTTTTGATCATATCTTGATAATATGTCGAATAATAAAGACAACGTAGAGGAAAAAAATTGTAAATTCGATACAATTAACCGTTTTCGTTGTTTTTTTCGAACATATCTCAGTAAAATGACGAAATATAAAGAAATAATAGAAGAAAAAAATTAAAATTTCTCTAACATTTTCCGTTTTTGTTTCTTCTTTGATCATATCTCGTAAAATTATGAAAAATAATGACAAAATAGGGGAAAAAAATTGAAATTTCTCTAAAATTATCCGTTTTAGTTGCTTCTTTGATCATATCTCGTAAAATTATGAAATATTAAGGCAATATAGAGGAAAAAATTTCAAATTTTGCTAAAATTATCCGTTTTCTTTCCTTTTTTGTTACATATCTCGATAAAATGACTAAATTAAGGCAAGATAAAGGAAAGCAATTGAATTTCGCAAAAAAATATCCGTTTTAGTAGCTTTTTTCGATTATATCTCAATTAAATGACGATAATTAATGCAAAATGGAGGGGAAAAATTCAAATTTTGCTAAAATTATCAGTTTTCGTTGCTTTTTTGGATTATACCTCTTTAAATTGACGAATATTAAGGCAAAATAGTGGAGAAAATTTGTATTTTCGCTATAATTATCCGTTTTCCATGCTTTTTACGATCATATCTCGATAAATTAGCAAAAATAAATACAAAAAAGAGGAAAAATATTGAAATTTCGCTACAATTATAAATTTCCGTTGCTTTTCTCGATCATATCTCAATAAAATTACGAAAAATAAAGAAAAATGAGAAGATATAAATTGAAATTTCTTTAAAATTGGCCGATTTTTTGCTTTTATTTTAAATATCTTGATAAAATGACTTAACTTAGGCAAAATAGGAGAAAAAAAATTGAATTTCACTAAAATTATCCGTTTTCGCTACATTTTTTGATCCTTTCTGGATTAAATGATAAAAATTAATGCAAAATAGAGTAGAAAATTTCAATTTTTGTTAAAATTATCCGTTTTCGTTGCTATTTTCGAACACATCTCGATAAATGAGCAAAACTAAAGAGAAAGTAGAAGAAAAAAAAATTGAAATTTCACTACAATTATCCGTTTTTGTTGCTTTTTTCGATCATAATACGATAAATCGACCTTAAATAAAGACATTATAGTGGAAAAATATTGTAATTTCCCTAAAATTATCCGTTTTCGTTGCTTTTTCGAGCTTATCTCAATGAAATAACGAAAAATAAAGAAAAAATAGAGAAAAATATTGAAATTTATCTAAAATTATCCGATTCTCGTTGCTTTTTTTATTATATCTCGTAAAATTACGAAAAATAAAGACAAAATTGAGGGAAAAAAATCGAAATTTCGCTAAAATTACCCGTTTTCCTTTTTTTTTGATTATATCTTGATGAATTGAAGAAACTTAAGGCAAATTTGAGGAGAAAATTTGTAATTTCGCTAAAATTATCAGTTTTCATTGCTTTTTTCGATCGTATCTCGATGAATGAGCAAAAATAAAGACAAAATAGAGGAAAAAATTGAATATTCTGTAAAATGATCCGTTTTCGTTGCTTTTTTTATCATAACTCGTAAAATTACGAATAAATAGATAAAATAGAGGGAAAAAATCGAAATTTCCTTAAAATTATCCGTTTTCGTTTCTTTTTTAGATAATATCTTGATAAAATGACGAAACTTAAGGCAAAATAGAGAAGAAAATTTGCAATTTCACTAAAATTATCCGTTTTCAATGCTTTTTTCGATTATATCTCGTAAAATTATGAAAAATAAAGACAAAATAGAGGAAAAAATTGAAATTTTGCTAAAACTATCCGTTTTCGTTGCTTTTTTCGATCATATCTCGATAAATGAGCATAAATAAAGACAAAATGGAGGAAAAAAATCGAAATTTCGCCAAAATTATCCGTTTTCGTTTCTTTTCAGATAATATCTTGATAAAATGACGAACCTTAAGGCAAAATAGAGAAGAAAATTTAAATTTATTTTTAAGTATCCGTTTTAGTTGCTTTTTTTGATCATATCTAGTAAAATAACGAAAAATTAAGACAAAATAGAGGAATAAAATCGAAATTTTGCTAAAATAATCCGTTTTCGGTTACTTTTTCACCATATTACGATTAAATGACGAAATATAAAAATAAATTAGAGGACAAAAATTGAAATATCGTTAAAACTATCCGTTTTCGATGCTCTTTTCGATTATATCACGATAAAATGACAAAAATTAAGGAAAAATAGGGGAGAAAATTTTCAATTTCACTAGAATTATCCGTTTGCGTTGCTTCTTTGATCATATCTCGTAAAATTAGGAAAAATAAATACACAATAGAGGAAAAAAACTAGAAATTTTGCAAAAATTATCCGTTTTCTTTGCTTTTTTCTTACATATATCGATTAAATGACTAAATTAAGGAAAAATAGAGGAAAAAAATGGAATATCGCAAATATTATCCATTTTCGTTGCTATTTTCGATTAAATCCCTTTAAATTCACGAATATTAAGGCAAAATAGTGGAGTATATTAGTAATTTTGCTCAAATTATCCGTTTTTGTTTCTTTTTTCGATTATATCTTAATAAAATGACGAAACGTAAGGCAACTTCGAGGAGGAAATTTGTAATTTCGCTAAAATTATCCGTTTTCGTTGCTTTTTTCAATCATATCTCGATAAATGAGCAAAACTTAAGACAAAATAGAGGAAAAAAATTTAAATTTCACTACAACTATCCGTTTTTGTTGCTTTTTTCGATCATAACTCGATAAATTAACTTAAAATAAAGACATTATATTGGAAATAAATTTTAATTTCCGTAAAATTAGCCGTCTTCGTTCCTTTTTCGAGCATATCTCAATAAAATAACAAAAAATTAAGAAAAAATAGAGAAAAATCTTGAAATTTAACTAATATTATCCGATTTTCGTTGCTTTTTTTATTATATCTCGTTAAATTACGAAAAATAAAGACAAAATTGACGGAAAAAAATCGAAATTACGCTAAAATTACCTGTTTTCCTTTCTATTTTAGATTATATCTTGATAAAATGAAGAAACTTAAAATTTCTGGAGAAAATTTGTAATTTCGCTAAAATTATCCGTTTTCGTTGCTTTTTTCGATCATATCTTGATAAATGAGCAAAAATAAAGACAAAATAGAGGAAAAAAATCGAAATTTCTGTAAAATGATCCATTTTCGTTGCTTTTTTGATCATATCTCGTAAAATTACGAATAAAAAGATAAATTAGAGGGAAAAAATCGAAATTTCGCTAAAATTATCCTTTTTCGTTGCTTTTTTTGATGATATCTCTCTAAATTGACGAATATTAAGGCAAAATAGAGGATAAAATTTGTAATTTCACTGAAATTATCTTTTTTTCTTGCTTTTCTCGATCTTATCTCTATAAATGAGCAAAATTCATAGACAAAAAAGAGGAAAAAAATTGAAATTTCGCTACAAATATCAGTTTTCGTTGCTTTTTTCGAATATATATCAATTAAATGATGAAAAATAAAGAAAAAATTGAGGAAAAAAATTTTAATTTCATTAAAAGTATCCGTTTTAGTTGCTTTTTTTGATCATATCTGGTAAAATTATGAAAAATAAAGACAAAATAGAGGAAAAAATCGAAATTTTGCTAAAATTATTGGTTTTCGGTTCTATTTTCGATCATATCTCCATAAAACGACAAAAATAACAACGAAATTGAGGAAAATATAAATTTAGCTAATTTAATCCATTTTCTTTGCTCTTTACTTACATATCTCGATAAAGTGATTAAATTAAGGCAAAATAGTGGAAAAAAATTGAATTTCGCTAAAATTATCCGTTTTCGTTGTTTTGTCGGTTATATCTCAATTAAATGACGAAACTATGCAAAATAGAGGAGAAAATTTCAAATCTCGTAATCATTATCCGTTTTCGTTGCTTATTTCGATTACATCTCTTTAAATTGACGAATATTAAGGCAAAATAGTGTAGAAATTTGAAATTAACTTCGCTCAAATTATCCGTTTTCCTTGCTTTTTTCGATCATATTTCGATCAATGAGCAAAAATAAAAACACAAAAGTGGAAAAATAATTGAAAGTTTGGACCAATTATACGTTTTTGTTGATTTGTTGAGTATATCTCAATAAAATGACGAAAAATAAAGAAAAAGGAGAGGAAAAAATTTAATTTTCTCTAAAGATATCCGTTTTCGTCACTTTATTTTATCATATCGCGTAAAATTACGAAAAATAGACGAAAGCAATCGAAATTTCGCTAAAATTATCCGTTTTCGTTGCTATTTTGGAGCATATCTCAATAGAATGACGAAAATTTAAGAAAAAATAGATGAAAAAATTGAAATTTCTCAAAAATTATTCGTTTTCGGTTCTAAATTAGATCATATCTCGATTAAATGACGAAAATTAAGGCAAAATAGAGAAGAAAAATTGAAATTTCGCACCAATTATCCGTTTTCGATGCTTTTTTCGATCTTTTTTCGATAAAATGACGAAAAATAAAGAGAAAATTGAGGAGAAAAATTGTAATTTCGCTAAAATTATCCGTTTTCCTTGATTTTTTCGACCATATCACGATAAATGAGCAAACATAAAGACAAAAAAGAGGAATAAAATTGAAATTTCGCTACAATTATCCATTTTCGTTGCTTAATTAAAACATATCTCAAAAAAATGACGAAAAATAAAAACGAAAATATGAAAAAAATTGAAATTTTTCTAAAATTATCCATTTTCGTTGCTTTTTTCTTACATATCTCGATAAAATAACTAAATTAAGCTAAAATAGAGGAAATAAATTGAATTTTGCTAAAATTATCCGATTTCGTTGCCTTTTTCGATCATATATCAATTAAATGACGAAAATTAATGCAAAATAGAGGAGAAAAATTCAAACTTTGCTTAGATTTTCCGTTTTCGTTGCTATTTTCGATTATATCTCTTAAAATTTACGAATATTAAGGCAAAATAGTGGAGAAAATTTGTAATTTCGCTAAAATTATCCGTTTTCCTTGCATTTATCGATCATATCTCGATCAATGAGCAAAAATAAAAACACAAAAGTGGAAAAATAATTGAAAGTTTGGACCAATTATACGTTTTTGTTGATTTGTTGAGTATATCTCAATAAAATGACGAAAAATAAAGAAAAAGGAGAGGAAAAAATTTAATTTTCTCTAAAGATATCCGTTTTCGTCACTTTATTTTATCATATCGCGTAAAATTACGAAAAATAGACGAAAGCAATCGAAATTTCGCTAAAATTATCCGTTTTCGTTGCTATTTTGGAGCATATCTCAATAGAATGACGAAAATTTATGAAAAAATAGATGAAAAAATTGAAATTTCTCAAAAATTATTCGTTTTCGGTTCTAAATTAGATCATATCTCGATTAAATGACGAAAATTAAGGCAAAATAGAGAAGAAAAATTGAAATTTCGCACCAATTATCCGTTTTCGATGCTTTTTTCGATCTTTTTTCGATAAAATGACGAAAAATAAAGAGAAAATTGAGGAGAAAAATTGTAATTTCGCTAAAATTATCCGTTTTCCTTGATTTTTTCGACCATATCACGATAAATGAGCAAACATAAAGACAAAAAAGAGGAATAAAATTGAAATTTCGCTACAATTATCCATTTTCGTTGCTTAATTAAAACATATCTCAAAAAAATGACGAAAAATAAAAACGAAAAGGATGAAAAAAATTGAAATTTTTCTAAAATTATCCATTTTCGTTGCTTTTTTCTTACATATCTCGATAAAATCACTAAATTAAGCTAAAATAGAGGAAATAAATTGAATTTTGCTAAAATTATCCGTTTTCGTTGCCTTTTTCGATCATATATCAATTAAATGACGAAAATTAATGCAAAATAGAGGAGAAAAATTCAAACTTTGCTTAGATTTTCCGTTTTCGTTGCTATTTTCGATTATATCTCTTAAAATTTACGAATATTAAGGCAAAATAGTGGAGAAAATTTGTAATTTCGCTAAAATTATCCGTTTTCCTTGCATTTATCGATCATATCTCGAGAAATGAGCAACAATAAAGAAAAAAAAAGAGTAAAAATTGAGATTTCGCTACAATTATCCGTTTTCGGTGCTTTTTTCGGACATATCTCTATAAAATAACGAAAAATAAAGAAAAATTCGAGGAAAAGGATTGAAATTTCGCTACTATTATCCGTTTTCGTTCTTTTTTTCGAACATTTCTCTTTAAAATCACAAAAAGTAAGATAACATAGAGGAACAAAATTGAAATTTCGCTAAAATTATCCGTTATCGTTACTTTTCTAGATAATATCTTGATAAATTGACGAAAATTAAGGCAAAATAGAGGAGAAAGATTGAAATTTCGCTATAATTATCCATTTTCGTTGCTTTTTTCGAACATATCTCACTAAAATGACGAAATATATAGAAAAAATAGAGTGAAAAAATTAAAATTTCTCTAAAATTATCCATTTTCGTTGCTTTTTTTGATCATATCTCGTAAAATTACGAAGAATGTAGACATAATAAAGGAAAAATATCGAAATTTCGCTTAAATTATCCGTTTTCGTTTCTTTTTTTATAAAATATCTTGATAAAATGACGAATATTAAGACAATATAGAGGAGAAAATTTGAAATTTCTATAAAATTATCCGTTTTCGTTACTTTTTTAGATCATATCTCGATAAATGAGCAAAACTAAAGACAGAATAGAGGAAATAATTGATATTTCGCAACTATTATCTGTTTTCGTTTCATTTTTCGAACATTTCTCAATATAATTACGAAAAGTAAAATAACATAGAGGAAAATAATTGAAATTTCGCTATAACAACCTATTATAGTTGCTTTTTTCGAGCATATCTCAATAAAATGACGAAATATAAAGTCAAAACAGAGGAATAAGATCGAATTTTCGCTAAAAATGTCCGTTTTCGTTACTTTTCTGGATAATATTTTGATAAATTGACGAAAATTAAGGCAAAATACTGGAGAAAATTTGTAATTTCGCTAAACTTATCCGTTTTCCTTGCTTAAATCGATCATATCTCGAGAAATGAGCAACAATAAAGAAAAAAAAAAAGGAAAAATTGAGATTTCGCTACAATTATCCGTTTTCGTTGCTTTTTTTGATCATATCTTGATTAAATGACGAAAATTAAGACGAAACAGAGGAGAAAAATTGAAATTTTGCTGAAATAATCCGCGACCGGAAGTCCCCGCCGCCGCATCGTCATTGCCAGAATGTAGGAGCTCACGAAGGAAGTCGCCGCGCTGAAGCTGGAGAGGACTAGGCAGCCCAGACGATTCCGTGGTCGTTCAAGGAGCCGTGGCCGTTTCCACTCCCGAGTGCGCAGCAACGGATTATGTTTTTATCATCACCGGTTCGGAGAAGATGCTCGCAAATGTGAGTCGCCATGTACTCCGCGAGAAACGCCGGGGCGAGTCGGTAGACGCGGCCTCCGACCACGGCCCTAAATCCAGCCGCCTCTTCATTCAGGACTCTTATTCCGGTAAGCGATTCTTAATTGATACCGGTTCGGATCTGAGTGTTTATCCGCGAAATTACGTGCGAGGTCCCATGGCCAGATCCGATTTCGAACTTTTCGCGGCCAACGATTCCGTTATTTCAACATACGGTTGGGCGACGTTAAATTTAAACGTAGGCGTAGTTTTTCCTGGCGATTTATTATCGCTGATGTAAATAAGCCAATAATAGGAGTAGATTTTTTAAAATTTTACGGGTTGTGAGTAGACATTAGGAGCCAAAAACTCGTTGATAATGTGACGCAGGGGACATGCAGACCGCGCCGATTGGCCCCCGACAAACTCCGCGCCGCAAAACGTGAATTTGGAATAATGTGCCAGATGGGAATCGCACGCCGGTCGCAGAGCTGTTGGAGTTCTCCGCTACGTATGGTTCCGAAAAACAATGAGGAATGGCGACCGTGCGGAGATTACCGCGCCGTGTACGCCCGCACCATTACAGATGAGTATCCTGTGCCTTATATACAAGATTTTTCGCACCTTTTGGCCGGTAATCGTGTTTTCTCCACCATCGACGTAGTTAGTGCCTATCATCAAGTACCCGTAAACCCAGCGGACGTGGCAAAGACTGCAATTTCAACACCATTCGGTCTTTTTGAATTCCCTTTCATGTCCTTTGGTTTAAGGAATACCGCCCAGACTTTCCAACGGTTTATAGACGAGGTAGTGCGCGGATTAAATTTCTGCTACGTGTATATAGACGATATCCTCATCAGGGGGGCGACTCTCCATAAGAAGGGGAGGTAAGGCACTTGTTCGGAGACCACCGCCAGAGGCGCTGTTAGTCGTCTGCTAGCGATACGGCTGTTACGCTTTTATAAATATCCCGTACTTTCGAAATTTTTATACTTATTTTAGGTTTGCAGAGGTATATTCCGCTGTAGAGAACATGAATAATTACAAGTAAAATATGTTCTTATAGGAAAATTTATTAAAACATTTCATTTTACAAGAAGAAATACATTTTTTAACATAATGAATTTTGCTAGATAATCAGTAATCACAAGAAATATTGTTATGGCCGTAAACATTTATTGCACTGTACTCTACCTATAATTATCGAACATACAATTTATAAACATTTACGCTTGTTTCAACGTAAATGTTGTACAATAAATTTAAAAGAGAAAATGCATATCGTGATGAAACTGGAGTATCATTTTCACAATTATACAAGTACAAAACTAGAAGACTTAAAAAAGCATAGGTATCTTAGAATTCACTTTGGTGAACATAATTACAGATAGTTCCTCCGTTTAGATACCAGCATTACTACAAATGTGGTTAAAAAGCATTCATAGGGTAAAGAAACCTATTTTTGAATTGATATTTGATGGAATAGGTACAAACAAGCAAATTCTTTTAAAAACTGAAGCAATCGCAAGCTCACGACCATTAATTATATTAGAAATCACAGTCGGCAAGCACTAGTTTTCCTTATAATGAATAATTAAAATGAAAATCCATCATAAGAGTCTTTTTCAATACAAGATCCATTGCACTACAAAAAGCACTTAAATATATGAAAGTATATTTCATAAGTAAGAAAACGGTGGCACATTTAATGAAAAGCACACTCATTGATCTACTAGATCTCACATAGAAATGCAATTAACATAAGATTAAAACATTTAATGAGAGAGGAGTTATATAGAGTAGTTTCTTAAAAGTGTCCACATTATCCTAATATTTATAAACTAACAACCTGTTTCAAAGAAAGAGGCATTGATCATCATTATCATCTGGTTAGATAAAGAAAACCAAAAACCATTTGCATTCTTGAAATTTTGGTGTAGGGAAGGGAATAAATTTCTGTGACTTTAGTGAAGGGTTGGTTGAGAGGAATTTAACTAAAATAATTAAATGTTAATAACTAACTACCAAGATTGGAAATTAATCATACTTCGTGAGGATCCCAAATCACACAGCAATACTCAAGTAGAGGTTAAATAAAGGAAAGATATGCAATTTCTTTTACTTAAGATGAATATACCCTCAGAATTCTACTGGCTAACCTTTGCATCCCATTCGCCTTTCCAATTACACTTCGAATATGCTCTTTGAATGAAAAAGTACTACTGATTGTAATTCCTAGGTATTTATGATGCATCACGAGTTCCAAGGGATTTCCTGAAATTCTATACAGTACATAATTTGTATCATAAAATAGCTTGTTGCAAGGAAAGTATCCTTATAACAAGGAATGAAACCTGTTCTAAGATAAAAAAATTCAACTTCCTCTTACTCACTGACAAGACATAAACATTACTTATCATTTACTATGGCTCCTTAACCCTTTGAGGACTGTAAGAAAACTGCAATTGAAATACCGTTTTATTTATCTAAATTCTGTTATTTTGGTCAAATTGTGATAGCATCTCAATTCTTATGAAAATATATATCTTAATTGGACCTTCATTTTACTTATATCACCATAATAAGACTATTGCATTTCCCCCCCTAAAACTGTTGCTAGGCAAAATGTTTGAACAAAATATATTTAAAATTAAAAGAAAAGTTTGTCCTAAAGCAATGAAAGTATATCAGCAAGATATACGTTTTATACAAATGTTTTTTTTAGGCTGTGGACTATAACAACAGACTTTGAAATGACGTCAACGACCTCACTTCAAGGGTTTATAATAAATAAGTTGTTGCCATAAAAAAGCTTGTATGTTGAATAAAGCAATCTATCTGTTCATAAATATTTTTAGTGGAAGAAATTACTCTTTATAACTCCTTCCATGATGTAGTACATAGCTAGGTACCACAAAGTAAATGACGAATTAGTAAATAATATAATAATTATATTTTTACTAATTCTACACTATTTCTATTTTTACTATACACTTATTTACAAATTTTGATATTCACTACTACAGGGGACAATTTGAATCAAGTTACTTGGAAATAGATTAAATAAATTATAGCTATAATCACAAATGGCTTCATTGAAGCACACAATCCACTCAACCGAAAGGTGAATTTCAACAGAGGTTACAAATCACGATAGCTATTACATAGCTGGAAGTAAGCACATGTCCTAAACTATGAAGCATGATGTGCCAGAGATAAACAAAAAATCTATGAACAAATGTTCTTGGTATACTGAGTTATTTCAATTAGTCTGTTTTATTCTTGTAATTAGTGCAGAACTTGGTTACTTGGAAATAAACTTCCTACAGACATTCTGGCATCACAAATATCTTCACTGGACCACTAAATCCACCACACCATGAAAAGGTGAAATCCCACAGAGAGGTAACAAACAACAACAGGTATCATAACACAAAGTAAGCAGCAAAATTTGATAGAACTACACATAAAACAAGTAAACACAAGCTCTAAGAGTAACTAGAAATCCTAATTATTCTGTTTTGAATCACTAAAGAATGCTTTACTGCCTCCCTTGGACGTTAAAAAAGTCTGCTGTTGAGTTTGGATAACCTGCCTCTTAGGATGCTATTACACTTTATTGTTTCACTAATCTTATGTTTTAGTCCTTTAATGTAATAGCTGGGATAGATATATCATCATTATCTTTGAAGTTTACACTACGTATACGTAGTGTAAATTTATAAAGACAAACTTAACATCACAAATATGAATTTTTAGCTTTTTAAGGGAAATATCCTACACAATTCCCGAAGTTTGCAACCTAGAACTCCTCTGCATTCCTAAAACAAGAATCCTACATCTTTATCTTCTGCCATGATATTGAGTGCCTGTAATATAACATTTTAACATATAAATAACTAATCTTATGTTTTAGTCCTTTAATATGACAGCTGGGATCGATATATCATCATTATCTTTGAGATTTAAACTACGTAAAGACAAATTTAACGTCAAAGATATGCATTTTTACCTTTTTAAGGGAAATAATCTATACAATTCCAGAAGTTTAGAGCTTCTCTGCATTTATAACACAAGAAGCCTACATCTTTATCTTCTGCTAGGATATTAAGTGCCTGTAAGATAACATCTTAACATATAAATAAAACAAGCAGGAATCTAACTTCAGATAGGTTATTCAAAATTCACTTTAACGGCATTATTTCATTCACTAGTATTCATTCACACATATTCATAACGATAAAACAGCGCATATATCATTATTATGGCATATTTAACGTCAATTTTCGTTTAGCAATAATAGCGTAACTTCAAGATGACAAAGTTTATTACAATTTCACTATCTCATCAACTAGATAGAACAATGTTAGCAAAAGGTCATACACTTATTAATGTTAAGTCATTAATTTACTTACTTTTGCTTTCCGCTAGGAAATTAGAAATATTTAGTCTCAAGCTCATCGAAGAATAATCTTCATCTCTTTGAGATTCAACTTCTTCGCAAATACACTTTATTTTGCGATTAACGATTGCAAACCACATTTAGGATTCAGATGCTTCAGGTAAATTCGCTTGATTCCTTCGAATGTTTGAACCATTCTGGCTCCTCATTCGTGGATTTGTAGAGAGAAAGTTTATGTAAATCATGTAAATATTACCATATAATAATAATCATATAAGGTCAAGGTGACCTCTGTCATCATATTGTAGTTATAAAGGTTTTATTAATAAAGAATTATTTTATTTTAACTTCAAATTTACTCTCCCCTTAGCTTGGGTTACCAGATGCCCTGAGTCGAAAAAGCGGACATTCCACGACCCCCCCCCCCCCCCATTACTAATCGAAAAATTTTTAAAAATATATATATATATATCCATTGTAAAATTTAAAAAAATTAATCAAAGAAGTGTTACTTACTCGTTCAGTCTCGAACCACGATAGTATACTTTACCAGGAGTTAGGATGGAATATGAGTAAAAAAAAGAAATATTCGAAAATTTTTCTTGTACTATTTTTTATTGAATGTCAATTAATAAAATATACTGAAGTACTTGGTGAAAGATTCTGTAAGATGGAAATATGTATAAAAATAGTTGATTGAGAGAAAAAAGCGGACATTTCAGTAAAAAAGCGGACAAGCGGACGTCTGGTAACCCTACCCTTAGCCCACTGTAGTACAAGTATGGACACAACACGCAATCTCCAAGAAAGTCTCTGAGATAACAAATGAACGAGAGTCGCCCCCCTGATCCTCATCGCGTCTGAGTCCGAGGAACAACACCACGCGCATCTCGTCGAACTTTTTTCCCGCCTCAATGAATATGGCGTCATTATAAATCCTGTGAAGTGTGTTTTCGCTGCAAAGAAGGTAAGGTTCTTGGGATATTTAGTGTCCGAAAGCGGAACGAAACCACCGCCAGATAGAATCACTTCTATTGTGAATTTTCCCAAGCCCAAAACAGTGAAAAGCCTTCGTCAATTCTTGGGCATGTTGAACTTTTATAGGCGATTCCTACCCCATGCCGCCAACGAACAGTCTCATTTTAACGACCTCCTAACAGGTCTTCCGGCCAAGGGAAACGCGCCCATTGTATGGAAAGCAGAGGCAGGAAAGGCTTTAGAATAGAGCAAACAATGCTTAGTCAACGCGACGGTCCTCTCTCATCCGACCCCTGGGGCGACGCTGGCCATATTTACGGACGCTTCGGAAACCGCAATGGGTGCGGCATTGCAGCAGCGCATTGAAAACTCCTGGCAACCACTAGCTTTCTTTTCCAAGAAACTAAGCACTGCCCAACGCAATTATAGCACGTACGATCGCGAATTGCTCGCGATTTACGAAGCTATAAAATTCTTCAAACATATGGTCAAGGGCCGATTATTTTCTATCTTTACAGATCACAAGCCGCTCACCTACGCTTTCCGCCAAAAACCGGAGAAAGCTACGCCGAGGCAGTTCCTGGATTTCATCGGTCAATACACCACAGACATCCAACACGTTGCCGGTACGGAGAATGTGGTCGACGATGTGGCGGCACACCTTTTCAACTTAAGGAAATTCTTTACCCCCACATTTACCGGCGTTAATGTTTCTATCTCCTTCTGCAGATATCTTTCTTCCGCCTGAATAATTGTCTTCGTCTCTTTTATCCACTGAAGGCGAATCGGTCTGCAGAATCTTGTTGAAGATGGTCGAGGATTCGCCCATATTATTTCATCTGTATTAAGCAATAAATTGTGAATTCAAACTTAAAGTTAGTTATATTGTTATCAACTTCAACTACTATGAGCGAGGAAGAATTAAGGTGTTTATGTTTTACCAGATGCATCGTTGAGTAAACGTAGAGGCACCAAGGAGCTCGTGAAGAGGAACTCATCTGTCTTGTCCTCCGTTTGCCTCACTTGTTTATATTGAGAGTGGCCAGAGCTTCCGTCACATCCGTATTTACATATTAAACTGGAATTAACTTTACTACTTGATGCTGAGCTGACGATACAGATGCTGCGATATGGTATGCTGTGTGCAGCAGAAGGGCTTTCAAACGGACTCCACACACATCTTCGGTAATATGTATCCCATCTGGATACGCAGCAGATTTTGCGTTTTTAACTACTTCATAGCTGGGATATCTACTTATGACCATGACTAATGGCAGTATCACGGAGAATTTTATATTGACTTTTTGTTAACTCTGACGATATAATCAATAATACGGCCTCTTCTACTGACAACTGAGACTGAACATTATCCGTTTTCCTCCACTTCGAAAGTACCCTCCTAGCTTTCGTAGGTGTCGTTGTCGTTATTTCCTTGACTAACTTAGAAGCAGCCTCATCTCCTTCCTCTCGAAGAGTCATTGTCGCAGCGTAAGAAAATTTAGCTGCGGAGTGCGTGGCCCGAATCGATTCCGTTTTCCTTCGTTTAGTTCGTTCACTCGAAAGATGGAAATCTAATTAAATCAATAAGAGCATTTTGCCCACCTTTAAATTCTTGTAAGTGTAGTTTTTTAATTAGATATTTCATTAAACGCTGTTTCCTGCAAATTAACGATTCATTATTTCCCTCCATCATCTTATTATGCATTATTAAACGAGAAATGACCAAGTTAGACATGGTACTTCAAGTAAATAGCAAAATTCTGAAAATGTTACATAGATTCCTTAAATTTTATACCTTCCTCGGTAATACATTACAAAAATGGCAGCAGAAAGTTTGAAAACGATGACTAGATTTAGTGACACTAATAAGGAAACAGTGCAGCTATTGAATTTTTAATTTTCATGAAAAGAAAGGAAAATATTAAGTATAAAATTAAATGCGACTCACCAAAAATATATTCCACACCGCAAAAAGAGAATTCTGCAGGAAGGAACCTTAAGAAATTGCGACGCGTGAAATAGATGATCTACAGAAATATCACCAGAACACAACTTCACTCCGGCACAGCCAAAAAATAACTGACTCCGAAAGAATATTTCGAGCTGAAACTGGCAGAAAAAGTACAATAAAATGAGTAACCGTTTTCCGCAAAACAATAGCTGGGTGCTATAAACTGAGCCACTTCGAAAGTTTTATTTTGGTTTTAGGGCACACTCTGGCGCGCGCCCTCCTCCCACAAGAGGGTCCTGCGAACAATAGGAGTGAGTTTACTCATCTAGTAATTGAAGGTCGAACAAGGAGAAGATAGTCAGCCACTATAGCTTTAAGGATTTACTGTCAAAAATTTTAAATTTCAGAAATTGTGGCTCTATCAAGAAATCTGAGGGAAAGCAGTGACTTACCGCTAAATCCAATTTTCTTTAAGGATTAAATGAGAAAATTTTAAAAATCTTATTATATTTCAACTTAATATATAAAACATAACTTCTCTTCAGCATAATATTTCCTAAACCATTCCATTCCATTCCATTCCATAAACCATTCAGTTGCGTTTTTCTCCTCATATCCTCTCAAAACCGAGGTCGTCTCAGAAAGTGGCGCTCCGCCGCATGGACATAGCTCTTGCATCGCCATCGAAAAGTCGCTTTATTTATCGGCGTCGCAAATTGTCGCAGGATTTTATTTCAGATTCTTCTTCAGAAAGCTACAAAGAACATTATGGTATTAATAACTCTGCGTACACCGCGCTTATTCACTACTATTTTCCTCACTTTAGGTGGAAATTTGCCGTAAAATAAGGGTTCGCCATTTTGTTGTATAAATAATGCAAATATTCAACTGTGATCATTCAAACCCAGTATTATGAAGCATGAAGATTAGGTTTATAATACTGCATCGTTTTTTCCCGATGATTTATCTCATTTTAGTTCAGGATTGGCTTGAAATGGAAGAAGTTTGCGAAAAATCGAGGACCGGCATTTTTCGTAAAATTTGGTCAACTTTGACCCCCTGTAGAATTGTAACGCGTGGGAACCAACGCAAATGATTTCACAGTTATATGCAGAATTTATTCAAGAACGACTATGAGAAGTTTCAAAGTCCGCACTCAAAAAAAGCACTTTTCTATTTTTGGCCAGCTTTTTTCGATTCTAGCCCACTGTGCGACGGCAAGGATGGTCCGACAGCGCTATGTATGGCCTTCAATAACCAAGGACTGCAGAAATTGGGCACGCAGCTGCATCCCGTGTCAAAGGGCAAAGACCACAAGACACGTTTCTGCCCCGCGCGGGACGTTCGCCACACCGGAAGGACGTTTCGAACACGTCCACGCGGTTTTAGGTACTCCCTAACCTGCGTCGAGCGCTTCACACGATGGCTGGAGGCGATACCTATTCCCGATATTACAGCAGCTACCGTCGCCAGGAATTTTCTGGAAGGTTGGATTTCTCGTTTCGGTGCACCTTTGAGAGTTACCACGGACGACAATTTGAATCGTCTTTATTTAAAGAGTTGTCCTCCATGACCGGAATATCGCACAACCGCCTACCATCCGGCAGCAAACGGTCTCTTGGAACGCCTCCATCGACAACTAAAAGCTGCCATTATGTGCCACACGAAGGATGATTGGACCGAAGCCCTAACCTAGTCCTACTTGGCATCCGATCTGCGTGGAAAGAAGACATCAAAGCGACACCGGCAAATCTCGTTTACGGCTGCAACCTCCGTCTACCTGGAGAATTCTTCGAACCAGGCCCGCCACGAAGACATCACCTCCTACGTCACTAGATTACGACGGCATATGGAGCGCTTACGCCCGACCGCCGGAACGAGTCACGGAAAAACGAAAACCTTCGTTTTCAAAGACTTGCGGACGACAAATCAAGTTTTCGTCCGCAATGATGCCGTGAGAACAAGTCTCCCACCCCCGTATGATGGTCCCTTTGAAGTCCTGGAGCGGAGAGAACATTTTTTCCGCCTGAAGCGAGGAAACAAGGAAGACGTCGTGTCTTTAAAGATTTTTCTAACTTATTTACCATCAACATGTCTTGGCCAACCTTTTGTTTTGACATAAATTCCAAGCAGAGGATGTTCAACCGGATGTTTTACAAGGCATTAATCAGGCGATCTGAAAATTTAGTCAAGAAGTAAAAGTGGTTTAAGATTTATTTCCAAATTGCATAAATAAATACAACATACACATGTTTGTAATTCAATTTTTATAATACATATATTAGA
The DNA here is from genome assembly GCA_947579665.1 of Sympetrum striolatum. NCBI lineage: Eukaryota > Metazoa > Arthropoda > Insecta > Odonata > Libellulidae > Sympetrum > Sympetrum striolatum. The sequence goes on from OX388344.1 coordinate 3,745,694, forward strand.
TAAAAATACCAAATTAACCAACAACAGAGATGACTCTATCAAGTTAAATGGAAGATGAAAAATTTTGAAATGATTGAAGTGTGAATTTGAGGAATTTTACAGCATTCTAACTGTAACTTCCAACAAATATTTTTAATGAATGGTTTTGTCTAAGTGTTGACATTTGTGTAAATCAAAGGCATTAAACAAAATACAAATTCATCTTCTCAAAACCTCTTTCATTAATATTCATTTTTATCATCTGGTTCCTGCACCTCCAATGCTTTTCAATTCCTCCAAACGCAGTGGTGGCAAACCTATGGCACGTCACGGATTTTTTTGGCATGTAGAACTCTCACAACAGTATCTTTATTATGTATACTTCACTTAAAAGATGAATCCCAGCAGAAATAAATTGAGGATTCTGTTCATTAGTAATGATAATTAACAATTATTTGAGCTAATTAAAGGATGTTAATCCAACCCTTGAAATTATAAAATGTGAATCTCTGTATGCTTTTGCAGCACATTGGCACACAAGTCCTTCACATTCTTAAAACATGGCGCTATTGCTGCATAAAGTTTGCCAACTGTGTCCTAGAAACTTCTTCCTTTAGAATTTATCTATAGGCATTCATAATATTTGTTATTTCAATCTTATATTTCACTTTTTCTGCTAACAGCTAAATGTTTAGTGCTTCATTTAAAAAATAAAAATTAATTTACTTATCCTTGTACACCTTCATAATGATTGGAGAAATTTAATTTGGGATTATTCTACTTGTGAAAAATATCCTTTTGTTTTGTTGCAAATAATTCTGACCCATTGAGAACCATAGGAACTACCGTCACTTTATAAAATTTTATCTGGGTTTTCCTTCTTGCATTACTATTTAAGGTTCTTCTTGTCATCCTACATAACCTCTGGAAAATTATTATTCAGTTTATTATATCTTTGTTGTACGTTATACCATAATCTAGATATTGAAATGGAACACCAGCAATTGATTTTATGTAACAATGTTTGTACTCATTGGTTACCTTTGAGCCCCCATGTGGGCAGCACATTCTGCTTTGGCCATCTAATGGTTCAATTCCTGGTGTGAGCCCATGTGCACATTGACGTAAGCTGTCAAAGCACTTTTAACAACTCTATTGGGAACCTTCCTGAGAATGTCATAGATTTAATTTATAAAATTAGTAGCGGTCACTTTTTAAAGTGCAGCTAATCTCATTTTACACAAATATGTGTTGGCCAGTTATCAAACACATGATCACTTTACCGAATAGCAAAACTACCCACTTGGCAATCTGGTAGTAAAATTAGTCAGCAGTGAAGAAATAGAAAGAGGTATTGTAAAATTATTACTATAAGATGACAGAGATCTACTATATTTGATATAATTTTGAGGGTTGAATGAAAAATAATGCCTCCTCCTTTGTAACTTGGACTTCAATCAGAATATTGTAATAAATCAAACGCAGAATAAATTCTTAGATTGTACTTTTTAATTACCGATGCTCATTTTTCCACATAATCAGCAGAAAATGGTTTACACTTCTGCCAATGATGAACAAGCTTTATTAAGCTGTCACAGAAGATGACACTATTTCTGCAACCAGCCTCTCTAAATCATCCCAACTTCTTCATCAGATGCATAGTGATGCTCCTGAAGATCTATTTTCATTATCAGGAAGTCAGGCGACACCAAATCTGAAGCGTATGACCGCCACACGATTCATGTGCAGAGACTGAAGCTCACCATGTTATGACATCTTCTGAGATGTCTTCAGAAAACTTGTTCATCATTGGCAGTGCATAACATTATCTGGTATTATGCGAGAAAGGAATATCAGTAATTAAAGAGCATATTCTAAGGATTGTGTCTGCGTTTGATTGATTAAAATATTTCCATCAAAGCCCAAGTGATGAACATGGAGGCATTACTTTTCATTTGACCCTTGTATTAAACTCTGAGGAAAGAAAGGTTAACTAAACAAACAGAAATGTTGCTGATGTAACTCAACAAACTGCAATGCTTTCAGTAAAAAAGTATGTATATGTATCTGCTATACCTTTCCCTTCTTACTGTGAGAAATTCCATCTAACATTTTCTAAATTTTACAACCTTCTGCCAATGCTACTTAAAAAAAGAAATCCTGTGCCCTTCTTTTCAACTCGTTCACATGGGAAAAACTAGATACCACCATTATCAATAGTTAAAAGTGTAAAAGTCTGTAAAAAGTGATGAGGTGGTACTGGATTCAACGTGAAAATCAAATGTCGCCCACTACATGTTTGAAAGGGTCTCAGCTATGATTTTGTTCTTTGAATTTCAATTTCATTAAGATTATACATAGGAAAGAGTTACAGAAAATGCTTTCATGAGGTCAACCTAAAATATCGTTTCCACAATCACTTCCCGTTAAGTAGCATGATGGATTAACCCATTCAGATCGGATAGCAATTTTAATACTTTTGTCAGAAACTGAATCTAATTTTTCTGTTTTCTAGTAGATTTATATATTTTATAGTGAATAACAACAAAGAAAAATTAAAAATAATTACCTAGATCCCGACCAACTCATATAGAGAGAAATTAAAAATCGCACTTCCAACTGCTACGCAAAGTAAAGAAAAAATTTAGGAAGACAGAAACGGCTTAACTCCTCAGCTGCACAAACATTACTGATAAGCTGGGCGAAATTTAAGCTCTCTCAAAGAAGACTGCGGTAGGAGGAAAGCATATAATCCCTTCAAGTGGAGGCCGCCCATAGGCGTCCTCCACGCGTCAGCTAGGCGGCCGATCGGCGGCCTCCGATCCGAATGGGTTAAACGAATAAAAAATATGAGTGTCAATTCAAAACCTAATGAACGTATAAAGTATATTCTATGGAAGTGATGTTACCCAAACTTCAACTTCTATTAAATATCTCTTGATGAAGTATATAACAGAATCAGGTTTTAAAATGACGTTTATGTCATTATATCATTTCCAGAAACATTTTGTTGAGTACCATGATTTTGTGGAATGCTCTTAGTAAAGCATAGAATTCTTAAGATCCTGAATGAATCACACAAGTTCCAATTGAAGTGTACAGATTGTAAAGATAAATACAAATTATTCAATTTCTGTACCATTGATAAGAATACCTAAAACCAATTGCAAGGAAGATACATACCGAGACGGATGAGAGAATAATTTTCCACCATGAATTTAGATTAGCAAAACTTTATTTACCGCTTACAACTTCAAATTATGTAATGTTATGGAAATGTTTTTGTCATCAATAATTTCATTCAAAATGCATGTAGAAATAATCAGCTATTCATATTTTATTCAGCTAATCATTATGCTTTCCTGAACAATTGATATTCTCAATCCACTTCTAATCAACTCCACTTGTTTCCCCTTAGCTCAAAATCACTTGAACGTATTTGATTTGATGTATGTAAGCTGTTTCCTAACCACCATCGACACCATCTTCAGAGAGTGAACATTACAAATGGCTCTCCTTTCAAATTTATTTATCTCAGATTTTGTCTAATGTTTCTTTTTTAAGCATACGTGAACTAATATATAATACATATGTTCTTTAAGAGAACCGAAATATGGACAAGTTTTAAATTTCCCTCGTTCTCAAAAAATCCATTTAGTCAACTCATATCAATTTACGTCTGTAAAGAAAATATGCAGAGGAAATTTCCTCTGAACACACGGTTTGCTGATTGACTTCACGTACTTCAAAAATACTTTATCGTAATGTGGTTATGACAAACAAGTTGCAATCTTATCATACTAGTACAACTAGGTACTTGGTACAAGGCATACACGCTCTAGAGGTGTGATAGCACTCGAAATATCTCGAGATCCGTAAATTTAACCCAGTACTATCCGAGTAATAAGCAACAATATAATATAAGCATAGTCATAATTACACTTACCAAACTAATCTTTAAAGCAGGCACTTCCGTGTTAGCTTCACAACCGTAAATAAGCGAGGGTTAATATGCCAGAACTGATACTAAATTATGATTAAATCGTAAAAGTTTAACCTGTGAGTGGATATATGAAAAGTAATGAAATTATTCTATTATTATACTCTATCAAGGTACCTCAAGGTTCTATGCGCACACAAACTCAAAAATTCTATCTACATTGTAAATGCTACAGTAAAATGTTTGATATAATAGTCAAATACAATACATTCTCGGTAAAATTCTCGATGAGGGTCGTTTTGGAGAAAAATTTTTTTCACACTAGATTTGCCGTAATATGCATGAAATTTTAGTGGTTAACTTTTAACTTGTTGTAAGAATTATTACTGTATCACCAGTAGTAAGGGAGATATAGTCTCTCCCAAACGACCCTCATTGAGAATTTTACCACATTTTCTCAGGAATATATATTTCTGCGACACCTAACACTCAATTAAAGGGCTAAATCTCAACAATTCGAAGAAAATGTAAACTTTACTTCAGGAGTGATTCATTATGAAAAGTTTCTTCCATAATAATTTAGCCATTTTAATGTATAATAATATACCTAGTAGTCATTCCTCTTACAGGCTATGTTTTTCTGCTTCCATAGTTTCAAAATTGCAAGGAAATTTACAACTTAACAACTAATTAAATATGATTTCTCTGTTTTATAGAATGTCTGCAAGAGCTAAATAACTCTAATTTTTCCGTAATGCGTTACCGCTTTTCTTGTCAATAATGATGGATTATATAGAAATCAAATTACCATGCATTATTCTCCACACAGTAAAAGAGAAAAGAAAAGCCTTGCTTCGGGTCGTCTCAGTGTCCCTCGATCTGACATTTGAAACGGCGATTTATTGCTCACATGAAAAGGTTTCAACCTCAGTTTTCAGCTATGGAACTGACTAAAACACTGGAACCCAGAATAATTAAATTACTTTTTAGAAACACAAGATTCAATCCTAATTAAGTAATTTTTTGTGCAACAAATTTGAGATATGTGATTTCATCAATATAGCAGTGTATGTAAGCAACGAATGTTTTAATAACAGAAAGATATTGTACTCGCATGAGGAGAAGAAGCAAGAGTGCAATCATAATAATAAACAACCGCAGCAATTGCCATTACCTAAACAAACGCGCAAACACTTCCAAATACGTACTTCTTTCTTTTCAGCGCTTCATTCAAGAGTAAAGCATTTTTTACCTTTAGTAGAAGTTTCTTCCGATGTGTTACGAAAGCAAACACTTTCTCTGTAACTTTATCACTGCAATACGTTATTGTTAAATATTTGTAGAAATGGAGTATATACTCTTCATAGTACACACAAGGGCTCTTATTACGGCAAGAATATAAATTATACAATCGTATTAATAATTTCGTAAGTTACGTATCACTGGATATTCATATTCCCCTCTACCTAGATTTTTATGAGAATTTTTGAAAATACTGATAAAAATACAAACCAAATCTCTAATTTTTACTTTCTTGTTATTTTTTTGACCAAAATACTATATTTATAACATTAAAACCGACTTTACTACTTATATTATATTTCATTTAAGAAAGTTGTGTGCAGCACATATTCTTGAGGATATAGGAGCAGGTAAGTGTTACTCAAAAAGTTAATATAGCTGAGATTAAGGAAACATTTTCCTTCTAAATATAATTTTTGGATCCAAATAACTTTTAAGGAACTTAACGTAAAACACTCTTTTTTAAGTTCTTTAACCCATTAGTGCCCAGAATATTTTTTTTGTAAAAATTATATTTTTTTCATGTTTCTATCTTTCTTGCGTTACTAAATACTCACAAATATATTTGATTATTTTTTTGAATTTTTATATCCATGTAATTTTGACGTGCAACTTAAGTTGCTTACGGGCACTTGCGTAGTCAAAAGTTGGGTATTTCCCTCTTTCGATTGTTAAATGATAAATACAACTAATTATTCAGTTTAAAATTTATTTATTTTATAATCAAATCATTTAAACACATTTTACAAAATATGGAAAATATAATTATTACTTTTTACTAAAAACATTAACATTATCTTAATTATACAAATACATTAAATTTCAGTTTTCATGATATGGGATGAAACATTCAGGGTGCAAGGAAACCTCACACTTACGACAGAGGTACACAGTTCTTTTCTTGCATTGATGACATTCTTTATATTTTGAGGATCCTTTTGTAATTAGATGATCCAGACGATCTTTCCTAATATTGTCTAGTACATTTGAGGTATGCCCGAATCCATGTCCCACTGGTGGTTTTCCATAATTTTTCATCAGATACAAGGCACATTCTCTGCGAAATTGCAGGTAATCCATATTATTGCCCAGTCGCTCATGGAGTAACTAACCCTGTACACAAGAAATATCGATTGCCCACGCAAAAAATGGCCACCACCACTTCTTTGTTCTTATGCTTGTCCTATAAGTTGCTAAAAATTGGTCGCTAAGATCTACTCCCCCCATGTGTTTATTATACTCGGAGATAACATGAGAGGCTCCCGGATAGTCATGTGGACAGCGCGTTCGCCTTTGGTGAAAGCGGTCCCGGGTTCGATTCCCGGTGGGAGCCATTGTGCGAAATGACCTAAGCTGTCGAAGCACTTTTAACAATACTACTATACGATAACATGAGGTATGGGAATATTTATGCGATTTCTTTCTTGAGAAGAATACCGAGAAGCAACTTTTCTCTCTCCTAAAATGCAGTTTGTCATAACTGTAACTACTGCATTATCATTCCATCAAACAATGCCCAGATTACCGTTGTTTCTCTCGTCTATGGTTCCTCTTGGATTTTTTTTGAATTTACTTTTATCTGTCAGCTGATAGGTTTTATAGTCGACGTGGTTTTCTCTCAATGTACCTGATCCTCCCAACCCTTTTTCTCTTAGGTAATCTAATAACGTTTGGGATGTGAAAAGGTTATCAAAAAAAAGTCTTGTACCTTTTCGTAGATTACTTTTTTCTGCTAACCCTACAACTACGTCACCGCCTTGGCCCAGAGGAGTTTTTTTCAATCTCGTGCTAGATCCTGAATAAGGCTCTGCATGAATCAAGTATCCACTTGATTCTGCTAAACACCACAGTTTGAACCCAAACCATATTGGCTTGCCCCTGATAAACTGCTTTGCACCATGTCTACCATAATAGGGAATTATGGACTCACCTACAGAACAATTCCTGCCGGGTGACACAAGTTTAAATTTTTCGTTCAAAAGTTCGAACAAAGGTCGCACTTTATAAAGCTTGTCATTGAAATCCCTTATCGAACTGTCCGCTAAATGGAGATAACGAAGAATTTTGTCAAATCTATTCCTTCTGCATGTATTCCGAACAATTTTGACATCACAGTCTTCGTCGGTATTCCAATACATTCGCCTCCTAGGCAAAACATGATAGCCAGAGAAGAGTAATATCCCTATAGTGGCACATATCTCTTCAAAAGTTACCTTAAACCAATGATTCCCCCTTGAGTGTGCGTACAGGTTTGTTTGATGCATAATTAAATTGCATAACTCAATGCAGAAGAACACTTGAAAAGATTGGAATGGATACTGATCTTTGGAAAAAGCTGCAGGCAAAACATGCAGGACAAAATCCGGAATTTTGAAATTACATTTCTTCATGCCTCTAAACCACTTTCTGGGGGTACCTGATGTTTTTTGAGCTACTTTAGATCTTCGAGGTCCTTTAGATGTAGAAGGTTGATGCATTTCCTCAGTAAATTCTCCATCCGCTTCTACTTGAGTATCCAACTCTCCTTCAGCATCTAATATCCTTCTTGGAAGATGAGTAGGATTGCCTGCAACCTCCAGATCTGAAGCATCAGAATCTTCGTCAGTAATGCCCTCAGGTATACCAAACTCACGATCTGCTTCCTCTAACTCACTAATCAGTTGGTTTACTGAAAACCCTCTCCGCAACCTAGAAGAATGCCATAACATAAATATGATTATTTCTAGTATTGTAATATTATGAAATAATGATCATAAATACAGGATCATAAAAATGACTTACATTTCGAAGTTTAATGTATAGTTGATTCTCAGTGAGACTCAGGAAAACATTAAATTATCTATAATAAAAGTCGAAAATTATTAAAATATAAATCTTTTGGAAAAATAATATCAGAATTTGAACTGTAAGGCTATGACAGACAGAGGATGCAAAAGAAATGACTTACCTTGCCAATTGAAAAATATGATGAGATTACCAGTAGTTAATTCTCAATAATAAACAAAAAATCTGAAAAATCAAATAAATCGTGAATTAGATCCCGTAAGTGCCCGTAAGCAACTTAAGTTGCATGCAAAACATTCCAGTCAATTAAAATGTTTGGTGATTCTCTATGGAAGTAATATTTTTACAGTATAGTAATACATATTTCTATAAACTATTGCATGCATAGAAGCTAAACATTATAAGAAAATATAGAGGAAACTTACATCCGAGCACTTCGACGTTCACCGCTTGACTGAAGGGCTGCGACACAGGGTCATAAAAGGGACCCTAGTACCGTTAGTTCTTCTCCGGGCGAGTTTTTATTTTGCAGGAATGTGAAAGATGACATCTGGCATGCATACCAAAAATTAGAAGCCTTTGCTATGTAAAAGATCCGAGAAAATATTTTTTTCATACCGGCGCAACTTAACATGCATACGGGCATTAATGGGTTAATAACAAAGAATGATTTTAAATGATAGCATATATTTGTGCAATTTTGTTGCAAAATAATTTACTTCTGTCAAACTAATCAGTGTTTTGAAGTCAACAGAATATCTTGAAATAAGAATAGGGAATATTAACAACAACTCACTTTTCCTTACAAAAAACGAAGTTAATTATCTGTTGATTATCATATTTATTAGCTTGTAAAATGCGATTTTGTACGACATGGTTTCAAAAAAGAAATCCAAACTAAAATACTAAAATATATAATTAAAGACTTGGAATAGTCAGGATGCAACACATTCTGCAGATCAGCTGCCGAAGACTACAAATTTAAGTCTATCATTACAATTTACTGGGTAAACGGTGAATGGTAAAGGTAAAAATCTTTTTTTCAAGTTCATTAATAACAAAGAATTAATTCAGCTGGTACCTTTTTTGTACCACACGTACCTGGTCTAGTGATAATGAATAATTACAGAATAGAGAATAAGAATAATAGGATTCAAGTTGGGCTATTCATATTTAGATATACCCTATGATTACATTAGAATTACATACCCCACTTAGAATAAGAGAGAAGGCAGATTTTAAACTTAAAATTTATTAAGAAACTAATCATCAATAAAATTGACTCTCATTACTTACACAGCATGATTACATCCCATAATCCTGAATATAACCAACGTAGACCAAACCCATTCAGTATACTGAATGCAAGAACAAATTACATGTATCATAATCCTATAGTATATCATATGATGTGCCTAACAAATTCTAATCAAGATGTGTTCCAGACGATTAATTGCTGATGTTTTTTTTATTTCTATATTTATGGATTTTTGTTTGTATGTTTTATGTAAAAGGACTTACGTTTTTATATTTAGATTTCTTGATTTTATTTAATTAAATTTATTCGATTAATTTGTAATATTTAAGGATTTCTTTATTTGATGATTTATATATTTAAGGTTTTCATTGATGACAATTGCATTGATTTTGTACCTTTTATTCTATTGTTTTTAACACTTTTTATGTTTCACTTGAATCTTAAATTTTATATTTTAAATTTTTTGTCTTTACTGTATTAATGTGCTTCTTAAATGTACCAATTATCTGTGAAAATGGTTGACTGCACATATATAATTGTAAATAAATAAAAAATAAATAAATTAGTAGGATATTTACTTCTCTATATCTCTTGTATCCACAAATGGACAGTCTTGATTAAAGGGCACAGGTATCTCTTTAAAAATTTATTATCAGAATGTACAAAGTCTAAATAATAAACTCTGTGATCTAAATGTACTCCTTAGCTCTGACCTAAGAAGTACTGATATTTTATGTTTCGCTGAACATTGGTTCAAATCCGACGAACTCAGTTGCATCAATATACCTGAATATTCACTTGCTGATGCCTCATGTAGAAATGTAACTAAAAATGGTGGTACTTGCATTTTTGTTAAGAATAGTATCTTGTTTAAAGAAGTATATTTGTCTAATGTAGTAGTAATTGAGAAGGATTTTGAATTCTCAACAGTTTTGTTACCTGTCTATAAAACTATAATTGTCCGCCTATATAGATCACCAAGTGGTGATTTCAATGTATTTATGTGTAATTTTTTAAATTTACTAGAGACTTTGGTAAAAAAGGGTTCTCATATTATTATCTGTGGTGACTTGAATGTTAATTTTCCTGACAAATCCTGTCCTAGGGTGAAAAATATGAATTTAGTTGTGACTTCTTATTATGTAAATCTCATACTTAAAGAATCAACTAAAATCACAAATAACTCTGAGATTGATCAGGTAATGACTGATATAGCTAATAATGACGTGATTTTCTCCAATTTTAACTCCGGCTTCTCCGATCATATGGGTATCATCTTAGATATAAATTACCAAATAGATGTATCAAACAGTTTCTCTTGGATCTACAAGAGATGTTTTCCTATCTATTTGATAGATTTATTCTGCCATAGAATCCAAAATGAGACTTGGGATGGTCTTTCCTGTGATGGAAACATTGATAAAAAAATGTATCATCCTCATGTAAACAAGAACCACTGGGTAACTTCTGAAATTAAAAATATGAGTAGGCATAAAAGAGAATTACACATACAATCTAGAGCCACTAATGATGAACAATTAAAACTTCAGTACAAGAAATATTCTCTTGCCTTTAAAAAAATTGTAAATAATGCAAAATCAATGTATTTTGACAACTTAATTTGATGCTCAAATAATGTGACTAGCACCACTTGGAATATAATTAAAAGTGAATTAAATGCCAAGAGTGCTGTCAGAAATCTCGAGTTGAAAAAGGGTGATATGTTGATCTCAAATCCTCTGGAAATTGCTGATATGTTTAATGACTTTTTCATTGATACACCCGGAAATATTATTTCAAATGCTGGTGATTTTAGTCAGTCTCTTGTACACAATAGCACAACACAAATGGCTTTACACTCCTTCTACATATTCCCTGTGACTGCAAATGAAATCTTTGATATCTCCAGTTCTATGGGTGACAAACTATTTGCTGGAATGGACAATATTCCAGAGAAGGTGATTAAATATATTCTTCCTCATATTGCAGAGCAATTAAGTTATTTGTTTAATCTGTCCTTTTCTGAAGGTATATTTCCTCAATGTTTGAAGCAAAGTAAAGTAAAACCACTCTTTGAAAAAGGAAATAATAGTGACCTTAGCAACTACAGACCAATATCTTTGCTCTCTGGCTTTCCTAAAATATTAGAAAAAGTTATGGCAAGACGTTTAGTAAATTACTTAGAAAGAAACATCATTATATGTGATCAACAGCATGGCTTTAGAAAATTTAGATCTACATCTACGGCCCTCTATGATTTTCTCTCAAATACTCTAAATGCTATTGACAATAAAAGTCTTGCCATTGGACTATGCCAAGATTGGACATTGTAAATCATGATATCTTATTAAGGAAACTATCTATGTATGGTATAAATCGTCTTTCTAATAAATGGTTCCAATCTTACCTCAATGGTAGGTCACAATTAGTAGAAATCCCCTACATGGATACTCTAATAAATTGCCAGATAAATTTTCAATCAAATATGAGGGATCTAAAATATGGTGTGCCACAAGGTTCTATATTGGGTCCTTTGTTATTTCTTTTATATGTAAATGACCTGCCTACCCATTTACCTGGTGTCCACACTTCATTGTTTGCAGATGACACCAATATTCTTATTGTTGCAAAAAGGGCATCTGAACTTCAATGCAAAATTCAAGATACTACTAAATACCTTGAATCATGGTTCATGAGTAATAGATTAGCTATTAATACTAACAAAACCGTATGTGTGAACTTTAGTAAAAATTTTATTCCTAACGCACACTTTTGTGGTGGGAAAATATCATTCGCTGACAATGTTACGTTTTTAGGAATCAAGGTTGAACGATCTTTAGAGTGGTCATCTCACATAGAGTATGCAGCCCTCAAATTAAGCAAAGTTGTCTTTATGTTAAGATATTTACGACCAAATACTAGCATAGATATTCTGAAGTGTGTATATTTTGCAAATTTTCAATCTTTGCTTTCATATGGAATTATGTTTTGGGGTGACTCACCCCACAGTATTCAGGTATTTGGGATACAAAAACAAGCCATAAGGGTCATTTTTAAGTTATCAACTAGGGACTCATTTAGAGAATTCTATAAAATATCGAAGATTATGACATTACCAACATTGTATATCTTCAATCTCATAATGTCTGTTAAGAAAAATATTAATCTCTATGTAAGGAATTCAACAATTCATGAACATCAAACACGTGCACAGATGGATATCCATATATTACCTAGATCAACAAAACTAAACAGTGAAGGCCCTCACCATAAAGGACCAAAGCTTTTTAATTCCCTACCACAAAACTTAAAGAAAATTACATCTCTTAGGTCATTTAAAAATCATCTAAAAAGGTTTTTAATGTATGAATCACTGTATTCAGTAGATGAGTTTCTCTCCTTTTGTACATACCAAATTTTGTATTAACCTTCTGAAAGACTTATTTTACCTTTTGTATAGATGTAATTGTATTATTTTTTATGACGAAACTATGCTATGTATACAATGCTTATAGTGAATAAAAAATAAATAAATTCACTTGAATTATTAGGTATTTAATCATTAACATTATTTATTGTACTTAATCAGGAAAATATGATGTTTTGCATGTGAAGATTAGCACACATGAGAGTGAAATGAATATTACTCTATTTATTTAATTAAAAACTGTAATATAAGTATATAACATACTGCGAACATTTTAGGCCCAAATTTTTGAAAAAAAGTGCATATTGTAATAATTGAAAAGTAGAAGAAAATGAGTTTATTGAGATGGAGAGTAAAACCTTCATAAATTAGTATGAAGACTTTTTCCACGATAGACTACATATGCATTTCTGATTGCTGTAGTGAACTTGAAAATTATGATTATTTTTTAACCAGAAGTTCATAAATAAAAAGTGTAGCAATTTTCCATATCTCTTTCTTTAATACAAGTAAAATGTAGCTTGCATACTGCAAGCAGATCGACAACACTAATTTCATATCGGCATCATATTGGGATGGACATCATAAGAAAAATATAAAGGATTGAAATTATTCCTAAATTCGCTGCAACTTTATCGTCTGGCATCGAACCCGGTTCCTTCAGATCATACTTACTATGCAGCACAACAGAACAAATCCATTTCTAACTATGTGTGAAAATTCAAGCAGAAATATTGGCTGCAACTGCCTCAAACGACGTCCTACTTTTCACATATATTCCTTATGTGAGAAATTGCAATGTGCTCTGGCATCGAACCCAGGAACAGCATGGTCTTATCTAAATTTTTTTCTTAAACAGAGTCTTAATATACATCTTCTAGCAAAGCACGATTTTCCTATTATTTCAATTAATACATCAAAATAAATAATGAAAACTAACTCAATGCATTTTAAATGGGGGATATATTTACCATCTGGCTTCGAACCCGGGTCTTTCTGGTAATACTTTCTATGCAGCACTAAAGAAGATCACATCCCTTAACCATGTGTGAAAATTCAAGGAGAAATAAGAGGTGCAACTGCCTCAAATGACGCCCTACTTTTCCCTTATATTCCTTATGAGAGAAACGTTTATGTGCTCTGGCATTGAACCCAGGGACAATAAGGTCTTATCAACATTTTTTTCAAAAAACTATGCTTAATATACATCTTCCATACAAGCGAGAACTTTCTATCATTTCGATAAGTGCATGAAAAAAAATAATGAAAATCTACCTCAATGTATTTCAAATGGCCAATTTTTGCATCGACCTAGCATCGAACGCAGGATATTTTCCGTAAAAGTCATATATGTTTTCGATAGACCATGACCATATATATAGGCTCCTTGAGTTTCGATTCATTACCTATCCGGAAAGTATTTTTTTTTAATTCCTGAAAATCACGGCAATGCATTTAAACGGGAAAAATCCGGACTTTGGGGCCCGCTGGAATCGAACCTATGACACTGAGGTTCAAAATCACATTTTTTCTGGTGGTTACACGTTATGGCCAATACGTCGTAAAAATTTCAAGTCAATCACGCTTGTGGTTTAGGCTGTGAATTAGTATCCTATCTATCTATCTATCTATATAGGTATACGAGTAAAATGTAGCTTGCATACTGCAAGCAGATCGACAACAATAATTCCATATCGGCATCACATCGGGACAGTCGTCATAAGAAAAAAAAGGATATAATTTTTTCTTAAAATTCGCTGAAAATTCATCATCTGGCATCGAACCCGGGTCTTACTGGTAAAACTACTATGAAACACAATAGAATATCACCATCTAAAACTATGTGTGAAAATTCAAGCAGAAATATTGGCTACAAATGCCTCAAAAGACGCTCTAATGTTCACGAATGTAAATGGCTCTCGGGACTCGAACCAAGGACGATCTTGGAAATTTAAAAAATGTTTCTGAAAGTTATTCATTATCTCAATCTATATGCCAAATTTCAAGTTTCTATATTATTGGGAAAGGTTTCAAAATAATTCCTTAAAATCGGATCAACTTCTGATTGCAGAGACACCTGGTGTCGAACCCAGGACACATTGATAGCTGTGAATGCATAGGTTGATTTGTTAAGACTTGCTCTTCTATCATGCAAGGTTTGAAGTCGATAGCATGCCGGGAAGTACCTAAAATTTGTTTCCGTTATCTCCGTAAGAAATGCATAAAGGAATTTAAATGTCCCTCTGGGATCGAACCAAGGACCATCAGCAAATATGTAAAATTCGATTATGATATATTTTTATGGTATCTTACATCATACCGAATTTCAAGTTTCTATGCCATCGGAAAAGGGTCCAAAAAAAATCATAAAAATCGCCACAATGCATTTTAAACGGCCGATTTTTGCCCCGACCTAGCATCGAACCAAGGATAATATTCGTAGATGTCTTTATGGTTTCCTTTAGATATGCACGGCATCTAGCGATTCCTTGAATTTCAAATCTCTCTTTTTCCGGGAAGTGCCTCAAAAAAATTTTCGAAAATCCCCGCCATGTATCCTTATGGAGAAAATCCCGACTTTGGGGCCTTCTGGAATCGAACCCATGACACCGAGGTTCAATGTCGGCTTTTTCCTGGAGGTTACACGTCATGGCCAATACGTCGTAAAAATTTCAAGTCGTTGGCACTTGTGGAACATGGTTAGACTTTTGATCCCCAGTGTATATATATATATATATATATATATACGAGTAAAATGTAGCTTGCATACTGCAAGCAGATCGACAACACTAATTTCATATCGGCATCATATACCGGGACGGACATCAAAAGAAAAAAAAAATTCAAAATATTCGTAGAATTCGCTGCAATTTAATCACCTGGCAGCGAACCCCGGTCTTCCTGGTGTACTTACTATGCAGCAAAACAC
The DNA here is from genome assembly GCA_947579665.1 of Sympetrum striolatum. Lineage (NCBI taxonomy): Eukaryota > Metazoa > Arthropoda > Insecta > Odonata > Libellulidae > Sympetrum > Sympetrum striolatum. The sequence goes on from OX388344.1 coordinate 3,761,313, forward strand.
AAGATAACCATATCAAACTATGTGTGAAAATTCAAGCAAAACTATTAGGTGCAACTACCTCAAACGACGTCCTACTATTCACATACACTCCTTATTTGAGAAATTATAATGTGCTCTGGCATCGAACCCAGGAACAGCATGGTCTTATCTATTTTTTTTCTTAAACAAAGTGTTAATATACATCTTCCATCTAAGCAAGAGCTCCCTTACATATCGATAAATGCATAAAAAAATTATGAAAAGATACCCCATAGTATTATATATGGGTGATATTTTTACTGCCCGGCATCGAACCCGGGTCTTTCAGGCAATACTTTCTATGCAGCACAAAAGAAAAACACCATCTCTAACCGCGTATGCAAATTCAAGCAGAAATATTGGTTACAACTGCCTCAAATGACGTCCTACTTTTCCTTTATATTCCTTATGAGAGAAACGTTATTGTGCTCTGGCTTCGAACCCAGGAACAGTACGGTCTTATGAAAATTTTTTTCTAAAACTTATTCGTACCATACATCTTCCAGCCAAGCACGAACATCCTATCATTTCGATAAGTGCATCTAAAAAAATAATGAAAAACGGCTCCCATGTATTTTAAAGGGCAGATCTTTGCATCGTCCTAGCATCGAACCCAGGATAACTTTTGTAAAAGTCATTGATGTTTTCGAAAGTCCAAGACCATAAATATAGGCACCTTGAGTTTTACTTCTCTACCTATCCAGAAAGTATTTTTTTTTAATTCCCGAAAATCACGGCAATGCATTCAAACGGGAAAAATCGGGACTTTGGGGCCCTCTGGAATCGAACCTATGACACTGAGGATCAAAGTCTCTTTTTTCCTGGGGGTTTCACGTTATGGCCAATATGTCATAAAAATTTCAGATCAATGACGCTTGTAGTTTAGGCTGTGAATTTGTATCCTATCTATCTATATAGGTATATATATGAATGAATCCGGAGAAGCATCTATATACTCGTATATATATATATATATATATACGAGTAAAATGTAGCTTGCATACTGCAAGCACATCGATAACAAAAGTTTTTTGTCGGCATCACATAGAGTGAGTCCTCAAAAGAAAAAAAAATGGTTGGAAAATATTCTTAATTTCCGCTGCAATTTATCCGTCTGGCATCGAACCAAGGTCTTCCCGGTTATTCTTACTATGCAGAACCAGAGAAGATCACCATCTGTAACTATGTGTGAAAATTCAAGTCGAAATATTAACTGCAACTGCCTCAAACGACGTCCTACGTTTCCCTTATATTCCTTATGATAGAAATGCTAATGTTCTCTGGCATCGAACCCAGGAATAGTACGGTGTTATCTGATTTTTTTTTCTAAAACCAATTCTTTTCATGCATCTTCCAGCCGAGTACGAACTTCCTATAATTTCGATAAGTGCATCAAAAAAATAATGAAATACTAAACCAATGTATTTTAAACGGGAGACATATTTGCCACCCGGCGTCGAACCCGGATCTTTCTGGTAATTCTTCCTATGCAACATAATAGAAGATCTCTATCTATCACTATCTCTAACTATGTGTGAAAATTCGAGCAGAAATATTGGCTGCAACTGCCTCAAACGACGACTTACTTTTCCCTTATATTCCTTATGAGAGAAATATTAATGTGCTCTGGCATCGAACCCAGGAATAGTAGGGGCTTATGAAATTTTTTTCTTAAACCAATTCTTAATATATATCTTCTAGCTGAGCGAAAAGTTCCTTACATTTCGGTAAGTGCATCAAAAAAATTAATGAAAAACTATCCCCATGCATTTTAAATGCGGGATTTTTGCATCGTCCTAGCGTCGAACCCAGGACGTTCTCATTAGTAATCATTAATGTTTGTAATAGCTCTTGACCATATCTCTAAGCTCCTTGAATTTCGATTCTCTACCTGACCGGGAAGTATTATTTAAAAAATTTTGAAAATCGCCACCATGTATCCTTATGGAGAAAATCGGGACTTTGGGGCCTTCTGGAATCGAACCCATGACACCGAGGTTCAATGTCGGCTTTTTCCTGGAGGTTACACGTTATGGCCAATATGTCATAAAAATTTCAAGGCATTGGCACTTGTGGAACATGGTTAGAATTTTGATCCCCTATGAATGTATATATATCTATCTATTATATATAGACGTTTCTCCGGATATACCTATATATATATACATAAGTTATATATAGGGGATCAAAATTCTAACCATGTTCCACAAGTGCCACTGCCTTGAAATTTTTACGACGTATTGGCCATGACGTGTAACCTCCAGGAAAAAGCCGACTTTGAACCTCGGTGTCAAGGGTTCGATTCCAGAAGGCCCCAAAGTCGCGATTTTCTCCATAAGGATACATGGCGGGGATTTTCGAGAATTTTTTTGAGGCACTTCCCGGACAAGGAGAGAGTTGAAACTCAAGGGATCGCTAGATGCCGTGCATATCAAAACGAAACCATAAAGACATCTACGAATATTATCCTTGGTTCGATGCTAGGTCGGGGCAAAAATCGGCCGTTTAAAATGCATTGCGGCGATTTTTAAGATTTTTTTTGAACCCTTTTCCGATGGCATAGAAACTTGAAATTCGGCATGGTGTTAGATATTATAATTATATTTCATAATCAAATTTTACATATTCCCTTATGGTCCTTGGTTCGATCCCAGAGGGCCATTTACATTCCTCAATGCATTTCTTATGGAGATTACGGAAACACATTTTAGGTGCTTCCCGATATTATATCTACTTGAAACTTTGCATAAGATAAGATCAAGTCATTACACATCAAACTGTGAATTCACAGCTACCAATGTTTCCTGGTTTCGCCACCAGGCGTCTCTACAATCAGAAGTTGATCCGATTTTTAGGAATTATTTTGAAACCTTTCCCAATAAAATAGAAACTTGAAATTCAGCATATAGATAGAGATCATAAATAACTTTCAGAAACATGTTTTTGATTTCCATGATCGTCCTTGGTTCGAATCCAGAGAGCCATTTACATTCGTGAAAATTAGAACGTCTTTTGAGGCAGTTGTAGCCAATATTTCTGCTTGAATTTTCACACATTGTTAGAGATGGTGATCTTCTTTCGTGCTGCATAGTAAGTTCACCAGTAAGACCCGGGTTCGATGCCAGACGATGGAATGTCAGCGAATTTTAAGAAAAATTTCAATCCTTTTTTTTTTCTTTTGAGGACCTTCCCGATATGATGCCGATATGAAATTTGTATTACCAATCTGCTTGCAGTATGCAAGCTACATTTTACTCGTATATATATATAGGTATATCCGGAGAAGCGTCTATATATAATAGATATCTATTATATATAGACGCTTCTCCGGATATCTATTATACGAGTAAAATGTTGCTTGCATACTGCAAGCAGATCGACAACACTATTTTCATGTCGGCATCATATCGGGACGGCCATCAAAAGAAAAAAATGGATTGAAATTTTTCTTAAAATTCGCTGAAATTCCATCGTCTGGCACCGACCCCGTGTCTTTACTGTAAACTACCTATGCAGCACAATAGAACATCACTATCCCTAACTATGTGTGAAAATTCAAGCAGAAAGATGGGCTACAACTGCCTCAAAAGACGTTCTAATTTTCACGAATTTAAATGGCTCTCTGGATTCGAACCAAGGACGATCTTGGAAATCTAAAAAATGTTTCTGAAAGTTAATAATAATCTCTATCTATATGCCGAATTTGAAGTTTCTATATTATTGGTAAAGGTTTCAAATTAATTCCTAAAAATCGGATCATCTTCTGATTGCAGAGACACCTGGTGTCGAACCCAGGAAACAGTGATATCTGTGAATGCACTGGTTATTTGTATGGACTTTATCTTTCTATATGGAAAGTTTGAAGTCGATATCGTGCCGGGAAGTACCTAAAATTTGTTTCCGTTATCTCCGTAAGAAATGCATTGAGGAATTTAAATGTCCCTCTGGGATCGAACCAAGGACCATGAGCGTATATGGAAAGTTCGATTATGATATATTTTTATGGTATCTAACCTCATACTGAATTTCAAGTTCCTATGTCATCAGAAAAGGGTCCAAAAAAAATCTTAAAAATCGCCGCAATGCATTTTAAACGGCCGATTTTTGCCCCGACCTAGAATCGAACCATGGACAATATTCGAAAATGTAATTTTGATTTTCGTTGGATATCCATGGCATCTAGCGGTCCCTAGAATTTCAACTCTTTCCTTTTCCGGGAAGTGCCTCAAAAAAAAATTCGAAAATCCTCACCATGTAACCTTATGGAGAAAATCGGGACTTTGGGGCCTTCTGGAATCGAACCCATGACACTGAGACTCAAGGTCAGATTTTTTCTGGAGGTTACCCTTCATGGCCATAATGTCGTAAAAATTTCAAGTCGGTGGCACTTGTGGAACATGGTTAAACTTTTGATCCCCTATGAATGAGTGTATATATATATATAGGTATATCCGGAGAAGCGTCTATATATATATACGAGTAAAATGTAGCTTGCATACTGCAAGCAGATCGGCAATACTAATTTCATATCGGCATCATATCGGGAATGTCCTCAAAAGAAAAAAAAAGGATTGAAATTTTTCTTAAAATTCGCTGAAATTTCATCGTCTGGCATCGAACCCGGATCTTACCGGTGAACTTACTATGTAGCACAATAGAAGATCTCAATCTCTAACTATGTGTGAAAATTCAAGCAGAAATATTGGCTACAACTGCCTCAAAAGACGCTCTAATGTTCACGAATGTAAATGACTCTCGGGACTCGAACCAAGGACGATCTTTGAAATTTAAAAAATTTTTCTGAAATTTATTAATGATCTCAATCCATATGCCAAATTTCAAGTTTCTATATTATTGGGAAAGGTTTCAAAATAATTCCTAAAAATCGGATCAACTTCTAAATTGCAGAGACACCTGGTGTCGAACCCAGGACACATTGATAGCTATGAATGCATAGTTTGATTTGTTAAGACTGGTTCTTCTATCACGCTAAGTTTTAAGTCGATAGCATGCCGGGAAGTACCTAAAATTTGTTTCTGTTATTTCCGTAAGAAATGCATTGAGAAATGTAAATGGCGCCCTGGGATCGAACCAAGGACCATCAGCGAATATGTTAAATTTGATTATGAAATATATTTATAATATCCAACTCCATGCCGAATTTCAAGTTTCCATGCCAACGGGAAGGGGTCCAAAAAAATCTTAAAAAGCTCCACAATACATTTTAAACGGCCGATTTTTGCCTCGACCTAGCATCGAACCAAGGATATTTTCCGTAAAACTCATTTATGTTTTCGATAGATTATGACCATATATAAAGGCTCCGAGATTTTCGATTCTCTACCTATCCCGGAAGTATTTTTTAAAAATTCCCGAAAATCAAAGCAATGTATTTAAACGGGAAAAATCGAGACTTTGGGGCCCTCTGGAATCGAACCCATGACACTGAGGTGCAAAATCGCTTTTTTTCTGGTGGTTACACGTTATGGCTAATACGCCGTAAAAATTTCAGCTCAATCACTCTTGTGGTTTAGGCTGTGAGTTTGTATCCTCTCTATATATATATATATATATATGGATACATGAATGAATCCGGAGAAGCATCTATATCTATTATATATATAGACGCTTCTCCGGATATACTTATATATATACGAGTAAAATGTAGCTTGCATACTGCAAGCAGATCGGCAATACTAATTTCATATCGGCATCATATCGGGACTGTCCACAAAAGAAAAAAAAGGATTGAATTTTTCTTAAAATTCGCTGAAGTTTCATCATCTGGCATCAAACCTGGGTCTTCCTGGTGAACGTACTATGCAGCACAACAGAAGATCACCATCTCTTACAATGTGTAAAAATTCAAGCAGAAATATTGGCTGCAACTTCATGAAACGACGTCCTACTTTTCACGAATGTAGATGGCTCTCTGGATTCGAACCAAGGATTATTTAGGAAATCTAAAACATGATTTTGAAATGTATCTTTGTTCTCTATCTATCTGCGTAATTTCATGTTTAAATATTATTGGGAAGGGGTTTAAATTAATTCTTAAATATAGGATAATTTACTGATTGTAGAGACGCCTGGTGTCGAACCCAGGAAATATTCTTAGCTGTGAATGCATAGTATGATTTATTAGGACGTAATCTTCTTTCATGCAACGTTTGAAGTCGATATCATGCCGGAAAGTACCGAAAACCCTTTTCTGTTATCTCCATAAGAAATGCATTGAGGAATGTAAATGGCTCTCTGGGATCGAACCAAGGACTATCAGCGAATGTAAAAAATTTGATTATTAAATATATTTATGATATCTGAACCCATGCCGAATTTCAAGTTTCCATGCTATCAGGAAGGGGTCCAAAAAAAATCATAAAAATCGCCATAATGTATTTTAAACGGCCGATTTTTGCATCGACCTAGCATCGAACCCAGGATATTTTCAGTAAAACTCATTTATGTTTTCGATAGATCATTGTCATATATATAGGCTCCTTGAGTTTTAATTCACTACCTATCCGGGAAGTATTTTTTTTTAATTCCCGAAAATCAAAGCAATGCATTTAAACGGGAAAAATCGGGACTTTGGGGCCCTCTGGAATCGAACCCATGACACTGAGGTTCAAAATCGCAATTTTTCTGGAGGTTATACGTTATGGCCAATATGTCGTAAAAATTTCAAGTCAATGACGCTTGTGGTTTGGCCTGTGAGTTTGTATCCTCTATATATATATATATATATCTATTATCTATTATATATAGATGCTTCTCCGGATTCATTCATATATATACCTATATAGATAGATAGGATACAAATTCACAGCCTAAACTACAAGCGTCATTGATCTGAAATTTTTTTGACATATTGGCCATAACGTGAAACCCCCAGGAAAAAAGCGAATTTGATCCTCAGTGTCATGGGTTCGATTCCAGAGGGTCCCAAAGTCCCGATTTTTCCCGTTTAAATGCATTGCTTTGATATTCGGGAATTTTAAAAAAATACTTCCCGTATAGGTAGAGAATCGAAACTCAAGGAGCCTTTATATATGGTTATGATCTATCGAAAACATAAATGAGTTTTACGAAAAATATCCATGGTTCGATGCTAGGTCGGGGCAAAAATCGGCCGTTTAAAATGCATTGTGGCGATTTTTAAGATTTTTTTTGGACCCCTTCCCGATGGCATGGAAACTTGAAATTCGGCATGGGGTTGGATATCATAGATATATTTCATAATCAAATTTTACATATTCGCTGTCGGTCGTTGGTTCGATCCCAGATAGCCATTTACATTCGTCAATGCATTTCTTATGGAGATAACAGAAAAAGGTTTTAGGTACTTCCCGGCATGATATCGACTTCAAAATTTGTATGAAATAAGATTAAGTCCTAATAAGTCATACTGTGCAATCACAGCTACCAATATTTCCTGCGTTCGACACCAGGCGTCTCTACAATTAGTAAATTAGCCGATTTTTAAGAATTAATTTAAACCCCTTCCCAATAATGTTAAAACATGAAATTAGGTATATAGATAGAGAACATAGATAGATTTCAAAAACATGTTTTAAATTTCCTAGATCGTCCTTGGTTCGAATCCAGAGAGCCATTTACATTATTAAAAAGTAGAACGTAGTTTGAGGCAGTTGTAGCCAATATTTTTGGTTGAATTTTCACACATAGTTAGAGATGGTGATATTCTATTGTGCTGCATAGTAAGTTCACCAGTAAGACACGGGTTCGATGCCAGACGATGAAATTGCAGGAAATTTTAAGAATATTTTCAATTCTTTTTTTTTTCTTTTGAGGACCGTCCCGATATGATGCCGATATAAAATTAGTGTTGTCGATCTGCTTGCAGTATGCAAGCTACATTTTACTCGTATATAGATGCTTCTCCGGATTCATTCATATATATACCTATATAGATAGATAGGATACTAATTCACAGCCTAAACCACAAGCGTGATTAACTTGAAATTTTTATGGCGTATTGGCCATAACGTGTAACCTCCAGGAAAAATGCGATTTTGAACCTCAGTGTCATGGGTTCGATACCAGAAGGCCCCAAAGTCCCGATTTTCTCCATAAGGATACATTATGGGGATTTTCGAAAATTTTTTTGAGGCACTTCCCGGAAAAGGAGTGAAATGAAACTCGAGGGATCGCTAGAAGCCATGCATATCCAACGAAAATCATAAAGACATTTTTAAATATTGTCCATGGTTCGATGCTAGGTCGGGACAAAAATCGGCCGTTTAAAATGCATTGCGGAGATTTTTAAGATTTTTTTTGGACCCTTTCCCGATGACATGGAAACTTGAAACTCGGCGTGTGGATAGGAATTACGAATAAATGTCATAATCTAATTTTATCTTTTCACTGATGGTCCTTGGTTCGATCCCAGAGGGCCATTTACATTCCTCAATGCATTTCTTATGGAGATAACGGAAACAAATTTTAGGTACTTCCCGGCATGCTATCGACTTCAAACTTTGTACGAAAGAAGATCAAGTCCTTAAAAATCATACTTTGCATTCACAGCTTCCAATATGTCCTGGGTTCGACACCAGGCGTCTCTGCAATCAGAAGTTGATCCGATTTTTAGGAATAATTTTGAAACCTTTCCCAATAATATAGAAACTTGAAATTTGGTATTTAGATAAAGATCATAAATAACTTTCAGAAAAATGTTTTAGATTTCCAAGATCGTCCTTGGTTCGAATCCAGGAAGCCATTTACATTCATGAAAAGTAGACAGTCGTTTGAGATAGTTGCAGCAAATATTTCTGCTTAATTTTCAAACATAGAGATGGTAATCTTCTATTGTGGTGCATAGTAAGTTCACCAGGAAGACCCAGGTTCGATGCCAGACGATTAAATTGAAGCGAATTTTAAGAGTATTTTCAATCTTTTTTTTCCTTTTGAGGACCGTCCCGATATAATGCCGATTTTAAATTATTGTTGTCGATCTGCTTGCAGTATGCAAGCAACATTTTACTCGTATATATATATGGATACATGAATGAATCCGGAGAAGCATCTATATATAATAGATACATGAATGAATCTGGAGAAGCATCTATATATAATAGATATATTGAGGAATTTTCACTGAGGTTCAAGGCACATCAGTAAAAAATTCAGATTTAGAAATTATTGAAGATACTGATAGTTCATTCAAAACTCATACTTTTCATGTAAGTACCAATAAATTTAGTAACACTGTGTAGCTAGGTTTGTTTCACTACATTTAAATTTACACTAATTTAAATAAAAAAATTAAAATGATCTCTTTATAAGTTAAGAAAATATAATAATCCTATTTAATTAGCATATAAGATAAAAACTGCCACAAAACAGATACAAAAATTGAATTAATTCTGTGATTAGGACCAAATATAGAATTAAAAAACAGATCATATTTTGTCATGTTAATTAATTACATAACTACTTTTCATGAGCTTATACTGGTAATTTTAAACATAATTTGTAAAGCCTTGATTGCATTTATTTCTGTTGGCTGAGAAATCATTTTGGTAACTTTCTTGTATACTTTATTTTTGTTAAATTTATCCATTCCCTTTGCTCTTCAAAAATTTGCAGAAGTATATTAAACATGAGAATGCCGTGAAACATTTCTTATTTGTAAAATGAGTTTTTATGAAGGATAGCTCTTACAATACACCTTATTGGAGATAATAAAACTGTGGAGCAGTGTGCAATTAATATGTTTAACACCTCTCCCACAATTCATGTCAACTTTATGAAGATACTTGGGACAATGAATTACTCATTAATTGATTATGATTATTTCTTCTACTTACCCTTCCTAGTTTTGTCATATTTCAAATAGTTAGTTAGGATGATTTGAATTGAAGTATCACCACCATTTGAAAATCACCACATTTGAAAAATGAAACACTCAATTTTTATGAATATCATTTGTTTGGGACATTAATCATAAAAGTGCTAAATTTGGCTGATGCCTTTAAGAAATATGTCTTGTTTAAGACATCATAACTTATTTTATTGAAATTAAATGAATATAAACATTATAATTAGATATTTACCCATGGATTCTGGTTCTTAGGGAAAATTTTAAATAATAGAGCTTTTAAGGAATAACTGGAAATTATTATGAGATTTCAATGTGATCAAAAAAGCTTACATTACCAATAAAATTTATATTCAATCACTTCAACTTGAGATAAACATTCAACTAATTATTAATTTCTTTTTATGCCACTGAATTTTTCTCTTTTTATTTCCAAAATGTAAAGTTAAATGTTTATCTTTTAAAAGTACTTCCTCTTTGAAACAAATTCGATGCTTCAGAGTTGGTTTCTTTACCACAATAATCTAACATATTATAGAATTACTTGCACTTAAATTTATAAATTTATTGATTAATGATTAAGATGTGTAACATATTTTACGTAACAGAATTTTTACAATCTCTTATTATTCTTTAACTCTTATGGCAGGCTTAGGCTGGTAAGACCTCTCTTCCCACCAAATTTATTGGTAAATATTGCATATCTATTATATATTTGTATTGATGTTTCTCCAGATATACCTATATCTATTATATATAAATCTTTCTACGGATTCATTCATGGATATATATAGGTAAATAGATAGGATAATAATTCACAGGATAAACCACAGGCATCATTGTCTTGAAATTTTTACAGCGTATAGGACCTAACGTGAGAACCCAAGGAAAAGTGAGAAATCGATCATTCTCATCATGGATTCGATTCCAGAAGGCCCCAAAATCCCGATCTTTCCTATTTAAATGCATTGCTTTGATTTTCGGGAATTTCTAAAAAATACTTCCCGGATAGGTAGAAAATCAAAACTCAAGGAGCCAACAGATATGGTCATGATCTATTGAAAACATTAATGACTTTTTTAGAAAATGTCTAGGGTTCGAATCTAGGACGATGCAAAAATCTCCCATTTAAAATGCATTGGGGTAGTTTCTCATCATTATTTTTGACGGACTTTACGAAATTTTTCGTTCTTGCTTAGCTAGAAGATGTATATTAAGACTTGGTATGAGAAAAAATTTAGATAAGACCATGCTTTTCCTGGGTTCGATGCCAGAGCACATTAAAATTTCTCACATAAGGAATATAAGGGTAAAGTAGGATGTCATTTGAGGCAGTTGCAGCCAATCTAAAAGCCAATATCGATGTATTGAACAAAATTGTCTTTTTCTCTGGAAAAGAACAATAAAATCTTCGAAAAATAAAATTTTAGTGAAATTTTCAGGTTCTTGGAGCTATTTTGCTTGCTCTTAAAGTAAACCTAGTCGAGGTTGTATTCAATTTGAAGACCTCATCAAGAACTATCGAAATATTGAACTAAATTGTCTTTTCTCCGGTAAAGATCGATAACTCCGACAAAGATAACTTTACAGCAGTATTACATTTTCAGGATATAATAAATCAACACATTTCTTTATACATTTTTTATCAATTTTGAACTCCCGATTTAGAATAATGATGCAGCATCACAAAAATATTGGATAGTTACCTGAATTAATAGATAGTGGGTTCATACAGCCTAAAAATATCAATTTTTTAATACAAGAGCATTGAATATAACATTATTTTTAACTTACTAGAATGTAGATTTTATGGTCTTGCACATTGTTAAATAGGAGTACTTCCCTGAAAAATAGTTTGTTATTGTGCATGCACAGAAGTAAATATTGAGTGAAGTGGATTCAATGCTTGTAAAAATTTAACTATCAGAGATGTTAAGTTCTTGAAAAAAATTAAATTAGATTTGTTAAGAGGCTCGTCACGTGAGCCATACTGAAAATATTGATTTTGGAATTGTAAATGAAATTTACTTTGAATAAGCTCAAGAGAAGCAAAATTTAAGTTCAAACTTTTTCCAAAAAATTAAATGAGAAATGTTCTCTCAGACAAGTAATTTGAGCCACATTGAAAATTAAAATAAGACTTTGGAATTGCATATGAAAATTAATTTAAGCCCAAATCAAAACTTTTCAAATTAAATAAAAGTACTTAAAACTTGCAAATAGAAGTTAATTTGAAAATTACAAAATTTTGATTAAAGTAAGATTTTAAGTTGCAATTGATCAAGAAAGCATTCAAATGAATTAACAGAAAAGTTTTCGACCTTGGCCGGCTAGTATGTATGTTGAAATATGCAGCTTATAAAATTATTCTGTTTAGTACCCTTGTACAATCTGTTTGAATAAATAAAGTACTACTCATTAACCTCTTGTAACATGAACCACCAACCATTTCCTTGACTGGTTCTCTTCACCTTTTGAGAAAATCTTGAGACCCAGTAGCAAACTGGCATGGCCATAGGTTCTCCTCTTTTTCATCTTATATTTTCACAGTAGTGGAAACAAACAAACTGATAATTTCAATTCCCAATGAATGGATATTATTGTAATATTTTTGTCTAAAACCAGCTGGTTCCCCACTTAATTTCACAATCCACTCTTAATAGTATTATGAAGATGCAACAGAAAGGTAAGGCAGGATTTCCAAAAGAAAAATCTAATGTGGCCAGCACATGACTTTCTCCATATATAAGATGTAAATATTTATCTACGACAGTAATTTCGAACTCTATATTCCATCTAAACTTGGAAGTTGAGTGATTAATATATATATTATTATCTTTGACATCATTAACATTATAAAAATGTTTTTCGGGACATGATCGATGAAACACGATGAAATTGGCCTTTCGCCCATAGAGCCCAGAGCGCCCACAAAGTACATAATCAGCAACTTCCGGTTTATCAGTATTTCATAAATAACTCCTAAACAATCTGTGATACAAAAATATGTTTAATACAAAAGTTATAGTAAATTACATTTTCTAAAACGTTTATAAATAATAATATTGTGCCACCTTATTTTTCTGTACTCGGAAAGAACTGAAAAATATTCGGTAACTCAATATCTACTCTGAACAGCAATCAGCTCGGGATATCGAACATCGAGAAATCAATCAGAGAATGAGTTTCAACCATAAATATAATAAGTAATAATATTAAGAGGTCAAACAATATCATACAACAAAATAACACTTTAAATTGAACTGCTCATTTACAATTAGTACAAAATCACCCAATACGAACGTCGATTCGGGAAGACTCCGAATTCACAAGACGTCAAAACATTCTCTCCTCACAACAACCTTCTTCAAGAAGTCTCTTAGCAAAAGTGTGTTCGAGCAGCCCCAACTCCTGACACCAGCACCAATCTAGACTCGCCCTTGAGTTCACGGTCACACAGTGAACGGGACAGGCTGGCTGGCACGCCTTTCACACGTAACCGCGGAATAATCTCTGTTCGAACTTTTGACTCTTGGCAAAGATTTTGTATTCTTCCACCATTTGGCATAAAAAGCGAACAGGAGTCGAAGGCGCCACCCTTCGCCACCCTAAGTCACCATAAGTCAGATTCACTCTGGTCACTCCGGTCACGACGTCACGTCGGCACGAAATTATCGACGAAATTGCCACATCCCCCCTTGCTTTTTGGAAAAAATATGTCCATCTTCTTTTTTCAAACAAACGAAGGGTTCATAGTTCTTTAATTGAGCCAATTGGGATAAGTTCACTGGCTATCAATAGGGAACACAATGGCACTGTCTTAATTATGATGGCCAGAAAGAAGTAACTGAGTTAACTGGACATCAACTAGGCACACAATAGCATTGTCTCTTTTATGATGCCCAGAAAGAAATAACAATGTCGCTTGATCACAATATCACACCAGTGGCAGTCTCTATAGATTCATTATATTCCAAGCACATTGTTTAGGCATCAACAATTTAGAAATTAATTGTAACAAATATAAATGTGATATCATAATTATTAACTTAACTATCAATTAATTATATAATTGGCAGGATTAAACCCTTTGCAGTAGTGCAATTACAGAAAATAACCTTAGTAAATATAGAATGGAAGGCATATTTATTGGCAATACACTTTTTGCCAGAAATTAGGGCCAAAATTACACTAAATGAAAACATTGTGGACTGAGATGAGTTCCAAAGGGTTGGAATAACTTTCAGTCAAGAAGACAAGAGAGCAACAGAAAGACTTTTCTGTTTATTAACAAAAAACTTCCATTTTACAAAATTGGGTGCCAGATTCTTTGGAAAACACAGAGAAGTATTTGTTATTTACGAATTATCATTAGTTTAATTATGTGGAGCAATAGATAAAATAACAAATGGTGTCCTTGAATATTAACAAAGGAGCAGAACAAATATAATAACTCAATTACAATAAATGCCAAATGAGCAGAACAAATATAAGAAATCATTTAAATGAATGCCAAGTCCTCCATTAAATTAGCAGCTAGCTAGAAATATAGTCAAACAATTAGCATAATTGTGCTGTGTGATGCCTTCATTTGCCATAAATATACTTCAAACAATACAATAATTACTTAATTCAGATAGATCTGTCCCTAAGGGGTCCAAAACCCATGTAAAACTGAAAACTGGGGCTGTTTTCAGGAATAGAGTCTCTTCTCTGCCTTTACAATATTATTCAAGGGCAAAACCCAAAAAAAGAACACAGGTTAGCTAAATAGGTCAAAGAAGAGAACTCATATGGCCCGGATACCCAATTGTGGAATTTAGGGTACCGGAGAACTTCGCTTTGACACAATGTCGAAAGGTGTATAGAAAATATTTCTAACATAAAGTTAGGTGGTAGTTGCGACAAGAGAATCTTGCCGGGCGATGCAGATCCCATCCTGCTACGCCACCTATCAATATTAACAGTATTATGTCAAACACTAAATACAAAAAACATCCAAGAGACACAACAGAATAGAAACAAGTTTAAGGACCGTGAATTTGCATGAACTCATTGGGCAAACAACTCTTCATTAATGATATGCTTTTAATTGCGAAACATGTGATATTTTCTCCTTGTTAGGCCCAACCTGTAACACCACAGTAACAGGAGTAACAAATCTTAGAATTGAAAAGGGTCCTGACCATAGAGGCTCCAATTTAGACATTCTTTTCTTCAGTTTTGAACTTACTGAATGATTTTGAGTCAGTACTAAATCCCCTATTTTGAATTGTGGTACTGAATGTAATTTGTTATAAGAGGCAGCATATCTTTTGTGAGCCTTGTTTAAATTTTGAACTGCGTTGGTCCAGTGCTGCCTGAGATCCCGGTCAGAGCAAGAAGTATCAACAACACAATTAGGTAGGTCCCACACATTATCTAGGGGATGTGGAATCAATCTACCTAGAAACAATTTAGCAGGGGAATATAAAGTACTTTCATGAACTGATGTATTAAATGCAAATGTCAAATCTCCCAGGAACTCATCCCAGATTTTATGAGAAGGCGTACAATAGGCAGACAGTGCAAAACGCAGATTTCTATGAACTCTTTCAACCAGATTAGGACAGGGATAGTAAGGGGCTGTATGTACTATTTTAATCCCAACCTTGAAGCAAGCATCTTTAAAGGCAGACGAGGTAAAAGCAGTAGCATTATCAGACACAATATATTTGGGATAGCCAAATTTTGGGAACAAATTATGAAATAACACATGTATTGCACTTTTGGATGAAGCATCTCTCACAGATTCAAGGAAAACAAATTTAGAAAAACCATCAATTACTGTAAAAATATAACAATTTCCTGATTTGGATCGAGGAAGGGGACCCACGAAGTCAATGAAAATTCTCTCCCAAGGGTTGCTAATAGGCTGAGAAGATAATACACCAGAAGAAAGAACATTTCTGGGCTTTGTTATCTGACATACCGAACATCTTTTAACCATTTCAGTGATCTCAGTCTTAAAGTTTGGCCACCAATAACTCTGGGATATTTTTTGGACAGTCTTAAATATGCCTAAATGCCCCGAACTAGGTAAAGAATGGAAATATTGGAATAACATTGGTCTAATGACAACAGGAACAACAACTCTAAAGTTTTTAGCCTTACTAACTTTAGAACACAATAGATTATTCTTTAGAGCAAAAGAAATCCCATTTTCTTTAACTAACTTAAGTCCATCATTAGTTAATTTATTAATAAGTGGTACACAGTAAGGATCATTATTTTGGTGGGTTCTAATATCAACAAAAGACATAGGTAGCTTATGTAAAAAACAAGAAGTAGCAGACTCTTGTACCTGAATTCTGGAGAGACAATCTGCTGGTTTATTTAAATTAGCCTTAATATGATGTATTGTAAACTTATAAGAAGATAATTTTAAAACCATCCTAGCAATTTTTCCCAATTGCTTTGGATGATTAAACAGCCAGGTTAAAGCCCCATTGTCTGTATACAAATGGAAAGGTCTAAATTGTAAATAATCTTTAAATTTTTCAATACCCCAGATACATGCCATGCATTCCAATTCATATGCAGTTAGCTTCTGTTCATGTGGATTTAAAGTTCTACTAGCATATGCCACAGGACAGTATTTCCCATCAATATGGTGATTTAGAACTGCACCAAGAGCCACATTACTGGCATCGACAAATAAATGGAAATCACGAGTGAAACAAGGCATTGATAATACAGGAGGGTTGGCTAAAGCATTTTTTAATTTATTGAAGGCGTCGTTGTGAACAGTAGACCACACAAACCTTGCATCTTTTTTCTTGAGTTGATTTAGAGGGTGGGCAATCTCCGCATAGCCAGGAATAAATTTAGAATAAAAACCTGCCATACCTAGAAATCTGGACACTTGCTGAAGATTTAGCGGAACAGGAACATTCTGAATGGGTCTAACTCTTTCCGGGTCAATATGGAGACATCCCCCTCGAAGAACATGCCCAAGAAATGAAATAGAATTTTGACACAGCTTCATTTTTCCTGGATGAAGAGTTAGCCCAGCGTCTCGCAGTTTTTGGAGTACAGCTCTCAGATGGACTAAATGAGAGCTGATATCCTTTGAAAATATACAAAGATCATCAATATAAGGATAAACACAATTATATTTCAAATCACCAAGAACAAGATCCATTAAACGAGTGAAAACTTGTGGAGAATTGACAAATCCAAAAGGCAATCTGGTGTATTGAAAGAGACCGAAAGGCGTTACAAAAGCAGTATATTTCTTAGAAGACTCACTCAAAGGTATCTGATTAAAGGCAGAATTTAGATCAAGAATAGAAAATATTTTAGCCTCAGACAGGTATTGAAATGCATGTTCTACCGAAGGAGTTGGATAGGGGTCTACCTGTACTTTTCCATTTAATTTTCGGTAATCCACCACCAATCTCCAACCTTTATCCCTCTTGGGAATAAGAAATGCCGGTGAAGCCCATTGAGATGTGGAGGCCTCAACCACACCTTGCTGAATCAGAGATGATACAGAATCTTGTAGGATCTTGGCTTTGGCTGGAGGCAGAGAAAATGGATGCGACCTCACAGGAGTGGTATCTGTAAGCTGGATTTCATAAGCCATTACACCAGTAGACCCAAGTTTGGTAGTAATGACGTCTGGAAATTCATTAATAAGTTGCACCACGTCCTGTGGAATATCAGAATTATCAGAAGGGGAGCATGAGTTCACCAGTTTGTTCGATCCCAGATTGGTAGATAATGCAGGGGAATCCCTTTTAACGGAAGAGCTTGAGCTTAGCACCGGGTGAGCAGTATCTCGTGAACTGTTCTCAAGCTGCCTATCAATGAAGGGGATTATTTGAGTGGGATCAGACTGAAAAGTGAAATAGTTATGGCCTAAGATCATTCTAGTTTTTTAACATAAAATCCCTACCAATTAGTACTGGAAATGGCAAGTCAACAAGGTAGAAATAATGGCTCCAAGAGAATGAGCTGACCTTGACCTTCACCTTAATTTGCTGAGTTAACGTAAATGTGGCTCCTCCAAGGCCTCGAATTTGAATTGGGGACTGAAGAGTTTTAACCGAACGTAACTGTAAATTGTTACAAGAATTAACATCAATCAGCGAATAAGTAGAACCAGAATCGATCAAGGCTTCAAGAGAATGATTACCAATTGTCACCTTAACAATTGGCAAAGCAGGAGACAAAGAATCTGTAGCATGGAACATAGTAATAGCCGGCCGATTCGAATTCGAATTTCGTCTTCGCTGACGACAATTGCCAAAAGTATGACCTTGACGATTGCAAAAAGTACAAGTGATTGCACGTGGCGAATTGGGGTTGAAAGTAGCCGAATAATTAGCGAAATCCATCAGCTGCTTCGAGGCGTACGACAATAATTGCTTCAATTCTAAAATATTAGTAGGCTTACTTCGGAAAACGAACGTACTTCGTGTGAGAGGATTTACTCCATCGAGAACAATAGAAACGAGCTCAATATCAGATAAAGACAACCCCAAAACCTTTGCCGAAACAGTTACAACATTTAAAAACTCCAAGGGAGGCTCGGATGGCATTTGATAACGTTTGACTTTAGCTGCAATCAAACGCTCGTATTCGCGAGAACTTACAAACTCTTGCCAAATTTCCGAGACCAGCATTTGAAAAGATAATTTCCTCTGAATAGCGGCAAACCAAAACATCCGAAAATTAACAGGTAATTTCGACGTCAGATATATCATAAGCGAATCAAATGGAATTAGCGATAAATCAGAGACATGAATGACCGAACTCAAAAAATTAAACAAGTTTTCGGATTCGACGTTTGCCAAGGGAAGAATATCCGAAAGTAATAACTTGACAGAATCCAACTTAATGGAATTAGCGGAATAATCTTCCGAGGACGCTTGCGTTGCAGTTTCCATATTGGCAATCTCTCGAGAACTACCTCGATTACGACGATCTTTAGAGGAACTTAAATAACCTTTGGCGTAAGGATTAGGAGGTGGCATTAACACGAAACAATACTTACAATTGGAGCGCAATTAGAAAAAATCAAGAACGTCAGCATTGAAGATACGAAATAACAACATGTCAAAGCATCAACAGGGAATACTCACAAACAGAGTCCATAAGATGTCGATAAAAGCAATTTTGCAAGAACAGAGTTGTGAATCAAACCGCACTCTGCTACCAATTTGTGCCACCTTATTTTTCTGTACTCGGAAAGAACTGAAAAATATTCGGTAACTCAATATCTACTCTGAACAGCAATCAGCTCGGGATATCGAACATCGAGAAATCAATCAGAGAATGAGTTTCAACCATAAATATAATAAGTAATAATATTAAGAGGTCAAACAATATCATACAACAAAATAACACTTTAAATTGAACTGCTCATTTACAATTAGTACAAAATCACCCAATACGAACGTCGATTCGGGAAGACTCCGAATTCACAAGACGTCAAAACATTCTCTCCTCACAACAACCTTCTTCAAGAAGTCTCTTAGCAAAAGTGTGTTCGAGCAGCCCCAACTCCTGACACCAGCACCAATCTAGACTCGCCCTTGAGTTCACGGTCACACAGTGAACGGGACAGGCTGGCTGGCACGCCTTTCACACGTAACCGCGGAATAATCTCTGTTCGAACTTTTGACTCTTGGCAAAGATTTTGTATTCTTCCACCATTTGGCATAAAAAGCGAACAGGAGTCGAAGGCGCCACCCTTCGCCACCCTAAGTCACCATAAGTCAGATTCACTCTGGTCACTCCGGTCACGACGTCACGTCGGCACGAAATTATCGACGAAATTGCCACATCCCCCCTTGCTTTTTGGAAAAAATATGTCCATCTTCTTTTTTCAAACAAACGAAGGGTTCATAGTTCTTTAATTGAGCCAATTGGGATAAGTTCACTGGCTATCAATAGGGAACACAATGGCACTGTCTTAATTATGATGGCCAGAAAGAAGTAACTGAGTTAACTGGACATCAACTAGGCACACAATAGCATTGTCTCTTTTATGATGCCCAGAAAGAAATAACAATGTCGCTTGATCACAATATCACACCAGTGGCAGTCTCTATAGATTCATTATATTCCAAGCACATTGTTTAGGCATCAACAATTTAGAAATTAATTGTAACAAATATAAATGTGATATCATAATTATTAACTTAACTATCAATTAATTATATAATTGGCAGGATTAAACCCTTTGCAGTAGTGCAATTACAGAAAATAACCTTAGTAAATATAGAATGGAAGGCATATTTATTGGCAATACACTTTTTGCCAGAAATTAGGGCCAAAATTACACTAAATGAAAACATTGTGGACTGAGATGAGTTCCAAAGGGTTGGAATAACTTTCAGTCAAGAAGACAAGAGAGCAACAGAAAGACTTTTCTGTTTATTAACAAAAAACTTCCATTTTACAAAATTGGGTGCCAGATTCTTTGGAAAACACAGAGAAGTATTTGTTATTTACGAATTATCATTAGTTTAATTATGTGGAGCAATAGATAAAATAACAAATGGTGTCCTTGAATATTAACAAAGGAGCAGAACAAATATAATAACTCAATTACAATAAATGCCAAATGAGCAGAACAAATATAAGAAATCATTTAAATGAATGCCAAGTCCTCCATTAAATTAGCAGCTAGCTAGAAATATAGTCAAACAATTAGCATAATTGTGCTGTGTGATGCCTTCATTTGCCATAAATATACTTCAAACAATACAATAATTACTTAATTCAGATAGATCTGTCCCTAAGGGGTCCAAAACCCATGTAAAACTGAAAACTGGGGCTGTTTTCAGGAATAGAGTCTCTTCTCTGCCTTTACAATATTATTCAAGGGCAAAACCCAAAAAAAGAACACAGGTTAGCTAAATAGGTCAAAGAAGAGAACTCATATGGCCCGGATACCCAATTGTGGAATTTAGGGTACCGGAGAACTTCGCTTTGACACAATGTCGAAAGGTGTATAGAAAATATTTCTAACATAAAGTTAGGTGGTAGTTGCGACAAGAGAATCTTGCCGGGCGATGCAGATCCCATCCTGCTACGCCACCTATCAATATTAACAGTATTATGTCAAACACTAAATACAAAAAACATCCAAGAGACACAACAGAATAGAAACAAGTTTAAGGACCGTGAATTTGCATGAACTCATTGGGCAAACAACTCTTCATTAATGATATGCTTTTAATTGCGAAACATGTGATATTTTCTCCTTGTTAGGCCCAACCTGTAACACCACAGTAACAGGAGTAACAAATCTTAGAATTGAAAAGGGTCCTGACCATAGAGGCTCCAATTTAGACATTCTTTTCTTCAGTTTTGAACTTACTGAATGATTTTGAGTCAGTACTAAATCCCCTATTTTGAATTGTGGTACTGAATGTAATTTGTTATAAGAGGCAGCATATCTTTTGTGAGCCTTGTTTAAATTTTGAACTGCGTTGGTCCAGTGCTGCCTGAGATCCCGGTCAGAGCAAGAAGTATCAACAACACAATTAGGTAGGTCCCACACATTATCTAGGGGATGTGGAATCAATCTACCTAGAAACAATTTAGCAGGGGAATATAAAGTACTTTCATGAACTGATGTATTAAATGCAAATGTCAAATCTCCCAGGAACTCATCCCAGATTTTATGAGAAGGCGTACAATAGGCAGACAGTGCAAAACGCAGATTTCTATGAACTCTTTCAACCAGATTAGGACAGGGATAGTAAGGGGCTGTATGTACTATTTTAATCCCAACCTTGAAGCAAGCATCTTTAAAGGCAGACGAGGTAAAAGCAGTAGCATTATCAGACACAATATATTTGGGATAGCCAAATTTTGGGAACAAATTATGAAATAACACATGTATTGCACTTTTGGATGAAGCATCTCTCACAGATTCAAGGAAAACAAATTTAGAAAAACCATCAATTACTGTAAAAATATAACAATTTCCTGATTTGGATCGAGGAAGGGGACCCACGAAGTCAATGAAAATTCTCTCCCAAGGGTTGCTAATAGGCTGAGAAGATAATACACCAGAAGAAAGAACATTTCTGGGCTTTGTTATCTGACATACCGAACATCTTTTAACCATTTCAGTGA
This sequence comes from Sympetrum striolatum, assembly GCA_947579665.1. Lineage (NCBI taxonomy): Eukaryota > Metazoa > Arthropoda > Insecta > Odonata > Libellulidae > Sympetrum > Sympetrum striolatum. The sequence goes on from OX388344.1 coordinate 3,783,313, forward strand.
TCTCAGTCTTAAAGTTTGGCCACCAATAACTCTGGGATATTTTTTGGACAGTCTTAAATATGCCTAAATGCCCCGAACTAGGTAAAGAATGGAAATATTGGAATAACATTGGTCTAATGACAACAGGAACAACAACTCTAAAGTTTTTAGCCTTACTAACTTTAGAACACAATAGATTATTCTTTAGAGCAAAAGAAATCCCATTTTCTTTAACTAACTTAAGTCCATCATTAGTTAATTTATTAATAAGTGGTACACAGTAAGGATCATTATTTTGGTGGGTTCTAATATCAACAAAAGACATAGGTAGCTTATGTAAAAAACAAGAAGTAGCAGACTCTTGTACCTGAATTCTGGAGAGACAATCTGCTGGTTTATTTAAATTAGCCTTAATATGATGTATTGTAAACTTATAAGAAGATAATTTTAAAACCATCCTAGCAATTTTTCCCAATTGCTTTGGATGATTAAACAGCCAGGTTAAAGCCCCATTGTCTGTATACAAATGGAAAGGTCTAAATTGTAAATAATCTTTAAATTTTTCAATACCCCAGATACATGCCATGCATTCCAATTCATATGCAGTTAGCTTCTGTTCATGTGGATTTAAAGTTCTACTAGCATATGCCACAGGACAGTATTTCCCATCAATATGGTGATTTAGAACTGCACCAAGAGCCACATTACTGGCATCGACAAATAAATGGAAATCACGAGTGAAACAAGGCATTGATAATACAGGAGGGTTGGCTAAAGCATTTTTTAATTTATTGAAGGCGTCGTTGTGAACAGTAGACCACACAAACCTTGCATCTTTTTTCTTGAGTTGATTTAGAGGGTGGGCAATCTCCGCATAGCCAGGAATAAATTTAGAATAAAAACCTGCCATACCTAGAAATCTGGACACTTGCTGAAGATTTAGCGGAACAGGAACATTCTGAATGGGTCTAACTCTTTCCGGGTCAATATGGAGACATCCCCCTCGAAGAACATGCCCAAGAAATGAAATAGAATTTTGACACAGCTTCATTTTTCCTGGATGAAGAGTTAGCCCAGCGTCTCGCAGTTTTTGGAGTACAGCTCTCAGATGGACTAAATGAGAGCTGATATCCTTTGAAAATATACAAAGATCATCAATATAAGGATAAACACAATTATATTTCAAATCACCAAGAACAAGATCCATTAAACGAGTGAAAACTTGTGGAGAATTGACAAATCCAAAAGGCAATCTGGTGTATTGAAAGAGACCGAAAGGCGTTACAAAAGCAGTATATTTCTTAGAAGACTCACTCAAAGGTATCTGATTAAAGGCAGAATTTAGATCAAGAATAGAAAATATTTTAGCCTCAGACAGGTATTGAAATGCATGTTCTACCGAAGGAGTTGGATAGGGGTCTACCTGTACTTTTCCATTTAATTTTCGGTAATCCACCACCAATCTCCAACCTTTATCCCTCTTGGGAATAAGAAATGCCGGTGAAGCCCATTGAGATGTGGAGGCCTCAACCACACCTTGCTGAATCAGAGATGATACAGAATCTTGTAGGATCTTGGCTTTGGCTGGAGGCAGAGAAAATGGATGCGACCTCACAGGAGTGGTATCTGTAAGCTGGATTTCATAAGCCATTACACCAGTAGACCCAAGTTTGGTAGTAATGACGTCTGGAAATTCATTAATAAGTTGCACCACGTCCTGTGGAATATCAGAATTATCAGAAGGGGAGCATGAGTTCACCAGTTTGTTCGATCCCAGATTGGTAGATAATGCAGGGGAATCCCTTTTAACGGAAGAGCTTGAGCTTAGCACCGGGTGAGCAGTATCTCGTGAACTGTTCTCAAGCTGCCTATCAATGAAGGGGATTATTTGAGTGGGATCAGACTGAAAAGTGAAATAGTTATGGCCTAAGATCATTCTAGTTTTTTAACATAAAATCCCTACCAATTAGTACTGGAAATGGCAAGTCAACAAGGTAGAAATAATGGCTCCAAGAGAATGAGCTGACCTTGACCTTCACCTTAATTTGCTGAGTTAACGTAAATGTGGCTCCTCCAAGGCCTCGAATTTGAATTGGGGACTGAAGAGTTTTAACCGAACGTAACTGTAAATTGTTACAAGAATTAACATCAATCAGCGAATAAGTAGAACCAGAATCGATCAAGGCTTCAAGAGAATGATTACCAATTGTCACCTTAACAATTGGCAAAGCAGGAGACAAAGAATCTGTAGCATGGAACATAGTAATAGCCGGCCGATTCGAATTCGAATTTCGTCTTCGCTGACGACAATTGCCAAAAGTATGACCTTGACGATTGCAAAAAGTACAAGTGATTGCACGTGGCGAATTGGGGTTGAAAGTAGCCGAATAATTAGCGAAATCCATCAGCTGCTTCGAGGCGTACGACAATAATTGCTTCAATTCTAAAATATTAGTAGGCTTACTTCGGAAAACGAACGTACTTCGTGTGAGAGGATTTACTCCATCGAGAACAATAGAAACGAGCTCAATATCAGATAAAGACAACCCCAAAACCTTTGCCGAAACAGTTACAACATTTAAAAACTCCAAGGGAGGCTCGGATGGCATTTGATAACGTTTGACTTTAGCTGCAATCAAACGCTCGTATTCGCGAGAACTTACAAACTCTTGCCAAATTTCCGAGACCAGCATTTGAAAAGATAATTTCCTCTGAATAGCGGCAAACCAAAACATCCGAAAATTAACAGGTAATTTCGACGTCAGATATATCATAAGCGAATCAAATGGAATTAGCGATAAATCAGAGACATGAATGACCGAACTCAAAAAATTAAACAAGTTTTCGGATTCGACGTTTGCCAAGGGAAGAATATCCGAAAGTAATAACTTGACAGAATCCAACTTAATGGAATTAGCGGAATAATCTTCCGAGGACGCTTGCGTTGCAGTTTCCATATTGGCAATCTCTCGAGAACTACCTCGATTACGACGATCTTTAGAGGAACTTAAATAACCTTTGGCGTAAGGATTAGGAGGTGGCATTAACACGAAACAATACTTACAATTGGAGCGCAATTAGAAAAAATCAAGAACGTCAGCATTGAAGATACGAAATAACAACATGTCAAAGCATCAACAGGGAATACTCACAAACAGAGTCCATAAGATGTCGATAAAAGCAATTTTGCAAGAACAGAGTTGTGAATCAAACCGCACTCTGCTACCAATTTGTGCCACCTTATTTTTCTGTACTCGGAAAGAACTGAAAAATATTCGGTAACTCAATATCTACTCTGAACAGCAATCAGCTCGGGATATCGAACATCGAGAAATCAATCAGAGAATGAGTTTCAACCATAAATATAATAAGTAATAATATTAAGAGGTCAAACAATATCATACAACAAAATAACACTTTAAATTGAACTGCTCATTTACAATTAGTACAAAATCACCCAATACGAACGTCGATTCGGGAAGACTCCGAATTCACAAGACGTCAAAACATTCTCTCCTCACAACAACCTTCTTCAAGAAGTCTCTTAGCAAAAGTGTGTTCGAGCAGCCCCAACTCCTGACACCAGCACCAATCTAGACTCGCCCTTGAGTTCACGGTCACACAGTGAACGGGACAGGCTGGCTGGCACGCCTTTCACACGTAACCGCGGAATAATCTCTGTTCGAACTTTTGACTCTTGGCAAAGATTTTGTATTCTTCCACCATTTGGCATAAAAAGCGAACAGGAGTCGAAGGCGCCACCCTTCGCCACCCTAAGTCACCATAAGTCAGATTCACTCTGGTCACTCCGGTCACGACGTCACGTCGGCACGAAATTATCGACGAAATTGCCACATCCCCCCTTGCTTTTTGGAAAAAATATGTCCATCTTCTTTTTTCAAACAAACGAAGGGTTCATAGTTCTTTAATTGAGCCAATTGGGATAAGTTCACTGGCTATCAATAGGGAACACAATGGCACTGTCTTAATTATGATGGCCAGAAAGAAGTAACTGAGTTAACTGGACATCAACTAGGCACACAATAGCATTGTCTCTTTTATGATGCCCAGAAAGAAATAACAATGTCGCTTGATCACAATATCACACCAGTGGCAGTCTCTATAGATTCATTATATTCCAAGCACATTGTTTAGGCATCAACAATTTAGAAATTAATTGTAACAAATATAAATGTGATATCATAATTATTAACTTAACTATCAATTAATTATATAATTGGCAGGATTAAACCCTTTGCAGTAGTGCAATTACAGAAAATAACCTTAGTAAATATAGAATGGAAGGCATATTTATTGGCAATACACTTTTTGCCAGAAATTAGGGCCAAAATTACACTAAATGAAAACATTGTGGACTGAGATGAGTTCCAAAGGGTTGGAATAACTTTCAGTCAAGAAGACAAGAGAGCAACAGAAAGACTTTTCTGTTTATTAACAAAAAACTTCCATTTTACAAAATTGGGTGCCAGATTCTTTGGAAAACACAGAGAAGTATTTGTTATTTACGAATTATCATTAGTTTAATTATGTGGAGCAATAGATAAAATAACAAATGGTGTCCTTGAATATTAACAAAGGAGCAGAACAAATATAATAACTCAATTACAATAAATGCCAAATGAGCAGAACAAATATAAGAAATCATTTAAATGAATGCCAAGTCCTCCATTAAATTAGCAGCTAGCTAGAAATATAGTCAAACAATTAGCATAATTGTGCTGTGTGATGCCTTCATTTGCCATAAATATACTTCAAACAATACAATAATTACTTAATTCAGATAGATCTGTCCCTAAGGGGTCCAAAACCCATGTAAAACTGAAAACTGGGGCTGTTTTCAGGAATAGAGTCTCTTCTCTGCCTTTACAATATTATTCAAGGGCAAAACCCAAAAAAAGAACACAGGTTAGCTAAATAGGTCAAAGAAGAGAACTCATATGGCCCGGATACCCAATTGTGGAATTTAGGGTACCGGAGAACTTCGCTTTGACACAATGTCGAAAGGTGTATAGAAAATATTTCTAACATAAAGTTAGGTGGTAGTTGCGACAAGAGAATCTTGCCGGGCGATGCAGATCCCATCCTGCTACGCCACCTATCAATATTAACAGTATTATGTCAAACACTAAATACAAAAAACATCCAAGAGACACAACAGAATAGAAACAAGTTTAAGGACCGTGAATTTGCATGAACTCATTGGGCAAACAACTCTTCATTAATGATATGCTTTTAATTGCGAAACATGTGATATTTTCTCCTTGTTAGGCCCAACCTGTAACACCACAGTAACAGGAGTAACAAATCTTAGAATTGAAAAGGGTCCTGACCATAGAGGCTCCAATTTAGACATTCTTTTCTTCAGTTTTGAACTTACTGAATGATTTTGAGTCAGTACTAAATCCCCTATTTTGAATTGTGGTACTGAATGTAATTTGTTATAAGAGGCAGCATATCTTTTGTGAGCCTTGTTTAAATTTTGAACTGCGTTGGTCCAGTGCTGCCTGAGATCCCGGTCAGAGCAAGAAGTATCAACAACACAATTAGGTAGGTCCCACACATTATCTAGGGGATGTGGAATCAATCTACCTAGAAACAATTTAGCAGGGGAATATAAAGTACTTTCATGAACTGATGTATTAAATGCAAATGTCAAATCTCCCAGGAACTCATCCCAGATTTTATGAGAAGGCGTACAATAGGCAGACAGTGCAAAACGCAGATTTCTATGAACTCTTTCAACCAGATTAGGACAGGGATAGTAAGGGGCTGTATGTACTATTTTAATCCCAACCTTGAAGCAAGCATCTTTAAAGGCAGACGAGGTAAAAGCAGTAGCATTATCAGACACAATATATTTGGGATAGCCAAATTTTGGGAACAAATTATGAAATAACACATGTATTGCACTTTTGGATGAAGCATCTCTCACAGATTCAAGGAAAACAAATTTAGAAAAACCATCAATTACTGTAAAAATATAACAATTTCCTGATTTGGATCGAGGAAGGGGACCCACGAAGTCAATGAAAATTCTCTCCCAAGGGTTGCTAATAGGCTGAGAAGATAATACACCAGAAGAAAGAACATTTCTGGGCTTTGTTATCTGACATACCGAACATCTTTTAACCATTTCAGTGATCTCAGTCTTAAAGTTTGGCCACCAATAACTCTGGGATATTTTTTGGACAGTCTTAAATATGCCTAAATGCCCCGAACTAGGTAAAGAATGGAAATATTGGAATAACATTGGTCTAATGACAACAGGAACAACAACTCTAAAGTTTTTAGCCTTACTAACTTTAGAACACAATAGATTATTCTTTAGAGCAAAAGAAATCCCATTTTCTTTAACTAACTTAAGTCCATCATTAGTTAATTTATTAATAAGTGGTACACAGTAAGGATCATTATTTTGGTGGGTTCTAATATCAACAAAAGACATAGGTAGCTTATGTAAAAAACAAGAAGTAGCAGACTCTTGTACCTGAATTCTGGAGAGACAATCTGCTGGTTTATTTAAATTAGCCTTAATATGATGTATTGTAAACTTATAAGAAGATAATTTTAAAACCATCCTAGCAATTTTTCCCAATTGCTTTGGATGATTAAACAGCCAGGTTAAAGCCCCATTGTCTGTATACAAATGGAAAGGTCTAAATTGTAAATAATCTTTAAATTTTTCAATACCCCAGATACATGCCATGCATTCCAATTCATATGCAGTTAGCTTCTGTTCATGTGGATTTAAAGTTCTACTAGCATATGCCACAGGACAGTATTTCCCATCAATATGGTGATTTAGAACTGCACCAAGAGCCACATTACTGGCATCGACAAATAAATGGAAATCACGAGTGAAACAAGGCATTGATAATACAGGAGGGTTGGCTAAAGCATTTTTTAATTTATTGAAGGCGTCGTTGTGAACAGTAGACCACACAAACCTTGCATCTTTTTTCTTGAGTTGATTTAGAGGGTGGGCAATCTCCGCATAGCCAGGAATAAATTTAGAATAAAAACCTGCCATACCTAGAAATCTGGACACTTGCTGAAGATTTAGCGGAACAGGAACATTCTGAATGGGTCTAACTCTTTCCGGGTCAATATGGAGACATCCCCCTCGAAGAACATGCCCAAGAAATGAAATAGAATTTTGACACAGCTTCATTTTTCCTGGATGAAGAGTTAGCCCAGCGTCTCGCAGTTTTTGGAGTACAGCTCTCAGATGGACTAAATGAGAGCTGATATCCTTTGAAAATATACAAAGATCATCAATATAAGGATAAACACAATTATATTTCAAATCACCAAGAACAAGATCCATTAAACGAGTGAAAACTTGTGGAGAATTGACAAATCCAAAAGGCAATCTGGTGTATTGAAAGAGACCGAAAGGCGTTACAAAAGCAGTATATTTCTTAGAAGACTCACTCAAAGGTATCTGATTAAAGGCAGAATTTAGATCAAGAATAGAAAATATTTTAGCCTCAGACAGGTATTGAAATGCATGTTCTACCGAAGGAGTTGGATAGGGGTCTACCTGTACTTTTCCATTTAATTTTCGGTAATCCACCACCAATCTCCAACCTTTATCCCTCTTGGGAATAAGAAATGCCGGTGAAGCCCATTGAGATGTGGAGGCCTCAACCACACCTTGCTGAATCAGAGATGATACAGAATCTTGTAGGATCTTGGCTTTGGCTGGAGGCAGAGAAAATGGATGCGACCTCACAGGAGTGGTATCTGTAAGCTGGATTTCATAAGCCATTACACCAGTAGACCCAAGTTTGGTAGTAATGACGTCTGGAAATTCATTAATAAGTTGCACCACGTCCTGTGGAATATCAGAATTATCAGAAGGGGAGCATGAGTTCACCAGTTTGTTCGATCCCAGATTGGTAGATAATGCAGGGGAATCCCTTTTAACGGAAGAGCTTGAGCTTAGCACCGGGTGAGCAGTATCTCGTGAACTGTTCTCAAGCTGCCTATCAATGAAGGGGATTATTTGAGTGGGATCAGACTGAAAAGTGAAATAGTTATGGCCTAAGATCATTCTAGTTTTTTAACATAAAATCCCTACCAATTAGTACTGGAAATGGCAAGTCAACAAGGTAGAAATAATGGCTCCAAGAGAATGAGCTGACCTTGACCTTCACCTTAATTTGCTGAGTTAACGTAAATGTGGCTCCTCCAAGGCCTCGAATTTGAATTGGGGACTGAAGAGTTTTAACCGAACGTAACTGTAAATTGTTACAAGAATTAACATCAATCAGCGAATAAGTAGAACCAGAATCGATCAAGGCTTCAAGAGAATGATTACCAATTGTCACCTTAACAATTGGCAAAGCAGGAGACAAAGAATCTGTAGCATGGAACATAGTAATAGCCGGCCGATTCGAATTCGAATTTCGTCTTCGCTGACGACAATTGCCAAAAGTATGACCTTGACGATTGCAAAAAGTACAAGTGATTGCACGTGGCGAATTGGGGTTGAAAGTAGCCGAATAATTAGCGAAATCCATCAGCTGCTTCGAGGCGTACGACAATAATTGCTTCAATTCTAAAATATTAGTAGGCTTACTTCGGAAAACGAACGTACTTCGTGTGAGAGGATTTACTCCATCGAGAACAATAGAAACGAGCTCAATATCAGATAAAGACAACCCCAAAACCTTTGCCGAAACAGTTACAACATTTAAAAACTCCAAGGGAGGCTCGGATGGCATTTGATAACGTTTGACTTTAGCTGCAATCAAACGCTCGTATTCGCGAGAACTTACAAACTCTTGCCAAATTTCCGAGACCAGCATTTGAAAAGATAATTTCCTCTGAATAGCGGCAAACCAAAACATCCGAAAATTAACAGGTAATTTCGACGTCAGATATATCATAAGCGAATCAAATGGAATTAGCGATAAATCAGAGACATGAATGACCGAACTCAAAAAATTAAACAAGTTTTCGGATTCGACGTTTGCCAAGGGAAGAATATCCGAAAGTAATAACTTGACAGAATCCAACTTAATGGAATTAGCGGAATAATCTTCCGAGGACGCTTGCGTTGCAGTTTCCATATTGGCAATCTCTCGAGAACTACCTCGATTACGACGATCTTTAGAGGAACTTAAATAACCTTTGGCGTAAGGATTAGGAGGTGGCATTAACACGAAACAATACTTACAATTGGAGCGCAATTAGAAAAAATCAAGAACGTCAGCATTGAAGATACGAAATAACAACATGTCAAAGCATCAACAGGGAATACTCACAAACAGAGTCCATAAGATGTCGATAAAAGCAATTTTGCAAGAACAGAGTTGTGAATCAAACCGCACTCTGCTACCAATTTGTGCCACCTTATTTTTCTGTACTCGGAAAGAACTGAAAAATATTCGGTAACTCAATATCTACTCTGAACAGCAATCAGCTCGGGATATCGAACATCGAGAAATCAATCAGAGAATGAGTTTCAACCATAAATATAATAAGTAATAATATTAAGAGGTCAAACAATATCATACAACAAAATAACACTTTAAATTGAACTGCTCATTTACAATTAGTACAAAATCACCCAATACGAACGTCGATTCGGGAAGACTCCGAATTCACAAGACGTCAAAACATTCTCTCCTCACAACAACCTTCTTCAAGAAGTCTCTTAGCAAAAGTGTGTTCGAGCAGCCCCAACTCCTGACACCAGCACCAATCTAGACTCGCCCTTGAGTTCACGGTCACACAGTGAACGGGACAGGCTGGCTGGCACGCCTTTCACACGTAACCGCGGAATAATCTCTGTTCGAACTTTTGACTCTTGGCAAAGATTTTGTATTCTTCCACCATTTGGCATAAAAAGCGAACAGGAGTCGAAGGCGCCACCCTTCGCCACCCTAAGTCACCATAAGTCAGATTCACTCTGGTCACTCCGGTCACGACGTCACGTCGGCACGAAATTATCGACGAAATTGCCACAATATATACCTAAATATCATATTTATGGAGATATTTTGAAAACTGGAAATGAGCTTTGAAGAATGAAGCTCGACTTCCGGTTGATCGATTTACTCCAAAAACTAATCAACTGTAACGACACCAACCAAACTACTATATATGAAATTTGGTGTTGTTACAATGAATGGTTTTCATGTTAGAGCGCCCACAAAGTACATAACAGCTACTTCCGGTTTATCGGTATTTCACGAATAACTCCTAATCAACCGGTGATACAAAAATATGTTAAATACAAAAGTTATAGTAAATTATATTATCTAAAACTTTTATAAGTAATACAATATACGTATATATCATATTTATGGAGATATTTTGAAAACCGGAAATGAGCTTTGATGAATGAAGCTCGACTTCCGGTTGGCCGATTTAGTCCAAAAACTAATCAACTCTGACAGCACACACCACAGTACTATATATGAAGTTTGGTATTGATACGACTAATAGTTTTTACGTTAGAGCGCCCACAATCACAGACACACACACACACACACACACACACACACACACACATACACACAGACATCATTCCGAAAATGGTTAAAACGTGTTCAAGGACCCCAAAACATGTATTTCCGTTGAAATCTTGAGGTCGAATTTTTTCATGAAAACAATACTTTCTCTATACTTCGTATATGGAGAAAGTAAAAATGATACCATTTTCATCTTTTTATTTGTCAAACTTGTTGAATAATCTAAGCAACTAACAAATATATAAAAAATTAAATATAAACATAAAAAACATTTTTATAAATGAAATGAGATACTTAAATTGAGCAATTCAAATTAAAAGATAAATGTGACTGAATAATATCAGCTAAAATTGAAATAAAATCAATCGAGAACTCAGGTAAGTCTCCAAAAGGGAAAGCACCCGGGACTTTCACTATGTTTTGCCAGAAAAGTGAATGTAGCACATTTATTGAGGAATTCCTTTACAGTGAAACATGTACAATGTAATTACAAACATTTCAAGACCGATACCTTTATATCTACAATATAAAAGGTATCTCTAACAACCCCATAACATCTCATTACACTATAACTTACAATATAACTTTAAAATATGCACTAGCGTAAATCTTACAATGAACACTACTTACTTCGACGTGCTTATCTTTCTATGAAATTAATTTGATTCGTGTTTCTATGACAGACAACTTAAAAATGAAAGACTTTATCGAGACTCAACGAAACTATTTAAGGGAAAATAACTGGTTCAGTAACTCGTCGAAGTTATCGTATGATTTCCCGATGTTTAATTTACGAAAGTTAAAGCGGATGAGTATTATCAATGAATCATTCAACTCTATAAGAATAATTTGTTGTAGATATATAGACTGTTTTGTATAGAGTTTAAAAGAAATTTTTGATACGATGACATCTTTAATAAACTTTGAGTACCTTCTCTGTTTGTCCTGTGAAATTGAAATATCATAGAAAATTGCATTAATAATGACCAAGATTAATAGCGAAATTCAGAAAAATTACGAATTCGATTCCATGATGCAGAGTCCCCAAGGAAAAGTGAGAAATCGATCATTCTCATCATGGATTCGATTCCAGAAGGCCCCAAAATCCCGATCTTTCCTATTTAAATGCATTGCTTTGATTTTCGGGAATTTCTAAAAAATACTTCCCGGATAGGTAGAAAATCAAAACTCAAGGAGCCAACAGATATTGTCATGATCTATTGAAAGCATTTATAACTTTTTTAGAAAATGTCTTGGGTTCGAATCTAGGACGATGCAAAAATCTCTCATTTAAAATGCATTGGGGTAGTTTTTCATCATAATTTTTGACAGACTTTTCGAAATTTTTCATTCTTGCTTAGCTAGATGATGTATATTAAGACTTGGTTTAAGAAAAAAATTTAGATAAGACCATGCTGTTCCTGAGTTCGATGCCAGAGCACATTAAAATTTCTCACATAAGGAATATAAGGGTAGAGTAGGATGTCATTTGAGGCAGTTGCAGCCAATATGTTTGCTTGTATTTTCACACATAGATAGAGGTGGTGTTTTCTTTCTTCTTTTATCTTTTATTGTGCTGCATAGGAAGTATCACCAGAAAGACCCAGGTTCGATGCAGGACAGTAAATATATTTCCCATTGAAAACATAATGGTTGAATTTTCATAATTTTTTCGAGGTGTAACTAATTAACTTATATGTTTGCAGTAAAGAAGCAGATCATAGCATATATTAATGATCGTTTTTCTTGGTGATGATAAATATATTCTTAATCAAAATTAAACCATTTCCTTGCAGTATGCAAGCAACATTTTACTCGTAAATACATACACATTCAGAGGGGATCAGAATTCTAACCATGTTCTACAAGTGCCACTGACTTGAAATGTTTACAACGTAGTGGTCATAACGTGTAACCTCCAGAAAAAGCCGACTTTGAACCCCAGTGCATGGGTTCGATTCCAGAAGACCCCAAAGTCCCGATTTTCTCCATAAAGATACATGGTGGGGATTTTCGAAAATTGTTTTGAGGCACTTCCCAGAAAAGTAGAGAGTTGAAATTCGAGTGATCACTATAGCGATATAGATATAGATTCTATAGAAGCCTTGCATATCCAACGAATATCAAAAAGACATCATCGATGATTATGCAAGGTTCAATGCTAGGTCATGGCAAAAATATCCCATTTAAAATGTATTGTCGCGATTTTAAGATTTTTTGGATCCCTTCCCATGACATGGAAACTTGAAATTCGGCACGTTGATAGAGATCATAAATATATTTTATAACTGAATTTTAGCAAATTCGCTGACGGTCCTTGGTTCGATCCCAGAGGGCCATTTACATTCCTCAATGCATTTCTTAATGGAGATAATGGAAACAAATTTTAGGTACTTTCCGGCATGATATCGACTTCAAAATTTGTATTAAATAAGATCAAGTTCTAAATAGTTATACTGTGCATTCACAGCATACAATATGCCTTGGGTTCGACACCAGGCATCTCTACAATCAGTAATGATCAGATTTTTTTAAATTTTAAAAATTATTTTTAACCCCTTCCCAATAATATAAAACTTAAAATTTGGCATAAAAATAGAGATGATAGACACATTTCAAAAAAAGTGTTTTAGATTTCCTTGATCGTCCTTGGTTCTATCCCAGAGAGCCATTAAATTCCGTATGTATTTCAGAGGGGATAATGAAGTGTTATTTCAGTACCTTCCTGGTATGATATGGACTTCAAACTTTGCATTAATGAAGATCAGTTTCTACCAAGTAATTAAGTCTATTCGCATCAGCCAATAGGGCCTAGGTTTGACACCAGGCGTCTAAAAAAATTAGAATTTGATACGATATTTAATATTTTTTTTAATCCCTTCCCAAAACTCAAAACTTGGCATGTGAATAAAGATTATAAATACCTTTTGTATGATTTCGTAAGCAATTTTTACTAGTACCCATATATATATTCATTAATTCATATGGGATCAAAATTCTAACCATGTTCCACAAGTGTCACTGACACAATTTTTACGACGTACTGGCGGTAACGTGTAACCGTCAGAAAAAATGCGACTTTGAATCTCAGTGTCATGGGTTCGATGCCAGAAGGCCCCAAAGTCACGATTATCTCCATAAAGATAAGTTTCGGGGATTTTCGAAATTATTTTGAAGTACTTCCCGGCAGAGGAGAGAGTTGAAAATCGAGGGATCACTAGAAGCCGCTTTGAGGATTATCCATGATTTGAAGAAAGGTCAGATCTAATATACTCCCATTAAATATGCATTGCGACAAATTTAAGAATTTTTAAATAATTTCCCAATAACATAGAAACTTAAAACTCGACGTGTAGATAGAGGATATGAATATATTTAATGTACGCTATTTAACATTTATCCTTGATTGTCACGAATTTGTACTAGCATTGAAGAACTCAACGAGAAATATAAAAATATATAACTAAATTTTCTATTTCTCCGGAAAAGTTCGAAAAAATCATCGAAAACTGAGATTTTTAGCAAAATTTTCAGTTTTTTTGGCGGTATTTTCCTTGTTTTTAAAGTAAACCTAGTCGAATTTGAGCTTGGTTTGAAGAACGCGACGAGAAGTATCAATTTATTGAACTTAAACTTCTTTTTCTCCGGAAAAGTTCAAAATTATCAAAGAAAACCGAGAATATATGCGATATTTTCAGTTTTTTGGCGCTATTTTGCTCGTTTTTAAAGTAAAGATTTTAAAGTTTTTGGCGTTTGTTCTCTTATTGAAGTTCTCATCGAGAAGTATCGAAGTATTGAACTGAATTGTCTTTTCCTCTGGAAAAAATCGAAAAAATCATCGAAAAATAGAATTTTAGCTAACTTTTTAGTTTTTTGGGGCTATATTTCTTGTGTTTAATGTAAACCCAGTCGAATTTTTATTCGTGTTGAAGAACTCATCGAGAAGTTTCGAAATATTAAACTAAATTGTCTTTTTCTCCGGAAAAGTACGAAAAAATCATCGAAAACAGAATTTTAGCGATATATTCAGTTTTTTGGCACTATTTGGCCTATTTTTTTTATAAACCTATTCAATTCTGTACTCGCTTTGAGGAACTCAACGAGAAGTACCGTAATATTGAACCAAATCGTCTTTTTCTCCGGAAAAGCTGGAAAAAATCATTGAAAAATAGACATTTAGCGAAATTATCTGTATTTTGGCGCTATTTTGCTTGTTTTAAAAAGAACATCGCAGTCGAGTTTTTCCTCGCATTGAAGAACCCATCGAGAACTATCGAAATATTGAACTAAATTGTCATTTTCTCCGGAAAAGTACGAAAAAATCTTCGAAAAATAAAGGTTTAGCGAAATTTTCAGTTTTTTGGCGCTTATTTGCTTGTTATTAACGTAAGCCTAGTCGAGGTTGTATTCGTTTTGAAGACCTCATCGAGGACTATCGAAATGTTAAACTAAATTGTCTTTATCTCCTTAAAAGTACGAAAAATCAATGAAAACTGAGAATTTTTGCGAAATTTCCCGTTCTTTGGCTATATTTTGCTAGTTTTTAAAGTAAACCTAGTCGAATTTGTACTCGTATTGAAGAACTCAACGAGAAGTATCTAATTGTGGAATTAAAACGTGTTTTTTCCGGATAAGTTCGAAAATATCAATGAAAGACGAACATTTATGCGAATTTTTAGTTTTTTAGCATTATTTGGCCATTTCTAAGTATATATAAAGCCCTTCGTGTAATATACTCATGTATACAAATTCCCAGACGTTATCGCTCGTGCAAGAGACATGAAATTTTGCACAAATGTTCCTTGGCCAAATCGTTTGGAGGAAAAATTCCAAAAACCGGAAATTTTTTACCGGAACCCGCCGAAAAAGAAAACAAACTGGCGGTTTTTCCACCTTCCCGAAATGCAGACCTTCGGTTTTGCTCCGTATCTTTATAACTTTCGTTCGGATCTTGAATATGATGGACATATGCAGCTTAGGGATAGATTTTTCCACAAAGCGAGCTATACCGAATCTTTCTACGCTTCTTGGTTTTCCCACCAGATGGCGTTGAATTCAAAATTTGGTGAAAAATTTCTCGATTTTCGAGGTTTTTGGACCTTGGCTCCTAAACTGATGGTGGAATGTTAATGAAATACATCTGATTTTATAGAACATGTATAGTTTTACCGCTGTATATCTTTTGTTTTCATATATGTGTCATGATTCTCTGGTTTCGTAGCGCCAATTTGGCATTTACGTAAAATTTTCGAAATTTCTCAAATACCTCATACTGTTAAGCCTTCAATAAAACAGTGGAGACCTTGATATTGGCCTTACACATGCTACATAATATGATCCAAAGAAGAAGATTCAGAAAACCGGATGTTTTTCTCCGGAACCTGCCCAAACAAATTCAAAATGGCGGTTTTTCGACGTTTTCGAAATGCAGACCTTTGGTTCCCGCTCCGTATCTTTTTGGCTTTCGTTCCGATCTTAAATTTAAAGAAATATTCAAAACAAAAATAAAATCATCTACAGAACGAGCTCAATTGATTTTCACCAAGCCTCTTTGTTTTCCCACCAGATGGCGTTGAATACCAAATTTGGTGAAAAATTTCCCGATTTTCGAGGTTTTTGGACCTTGGCTCCTAAACTAAACGTGGAATGTAAGTGAAATACGTCTGTCTTTATAGAAAAACTATAGATTTACCGTTGATTGTCTTTTGTTTTCGTATATGTGTCATGATTCTCTGATTTTGTAGCGCCAATTTCGTATTAACGCAAGATTTTCGAAATTTCTCGAATACTACATACCGTTACGCATCCTATAATACAGAAATAATATTGGCCATACACATGCTACATAATAAGATGCTTATGAAAAATTAGCGAAAACACGAAATTTTTGTATAGACGCTGACAAAAAAAAAATTGTTGATATTTAGCTCGGATGCGGCCTTGGGTGTTAATTGCATCTGATTTGTAAAAAATGTAAACAATAATAAAAACTCCTGATTGATTGTTCATTATGGGCAATTGATTCATCTACAAAATACATTAAACTGCGTCATTCTACGCTTTGTAGCTTTCTCGCCAGAGGTTCTTCAACACGAAACTAGGTGAAAAATTACCCGAAAATTTCCGGTTTTCTGACTGTTGCTCATAAACAAATAAATCTATTGTTCTCAAACGTGATTTCTCTTTTAGCTCAGAAAAGCATCAAAAACATGATACAGACATTATTTTCTCACGTTTCGTAGTTCGTGACTTACATGTGTTCTACTTCGGAAGTGCGTTTCCGCGGTCTTTTAAATTTCCCGCGCTAAGGAGGGGTGCTAATTCAACAATTTTTGTTTTGTTTACACAAATTTTTATCAGTATGAAAGATGAATGATTTTTGTAGGTCAGCATTATAGTCCTAATGCCTGGCGGTGTGTCCTTTTTTGTAAAAGTGTCAATTAAGGTGACACCTCAGTAATAAAATTAGAGTCCAATTTTATTAGATACGGCGATTTGCAGCGGGTTTCGCCCAACGCCAGTGGCATTGTAATGTAAAATACTATTGTCACCTTATTCCTCTTACTATTCTTGGTAAATATTCTTAACTAGCAGGGCATTCTATACTATGGAGGTAAACCACAGCGGCAAGGGCTTCCTCTTGGGGTGAGCTAACTTCGCCTCTCCTTCACTTAACTTAACTTAGTGGTGGTACTTAACGAGTAGTATCAAAATAAAGAACTAAATTGTCTTTTTCTCCGGAAAACTTCGCAAAAACATCAAAAACTGAGAATTTTATTGAAATTTTCTGTATTTTGGCGCTATTTTGTTTGTTTTTAAAGTAAACCTAGTCGAGTTTTTATTCGTATTGAATACTTCATCTAGAACTAACGAAATATTAAACTAAATTGTCTTTTTCACAGGAAAAGTTAGTTGCTCGGTTTGAAGAACTAAACGGGAAGTATCGAAACATTGAACTAAAACGTCTTTTTCTCCGGAAAAGTTCCATATTATCAACGAAAACTGAGAATATTCGCGATATTTTCAATTTGTTGGCGCTATTTTACTTGTTTTTAAGTTAAACCTAGTCGTTTTTGTACTCGTATTTACGATCTCATCGACAAGTATAAAAATATTGATCTAAATTGTCTTTTCACCGGATAAAATCGAAAATATCAATGAAAACCGTGAATTTATGCGAATTTTCATTTTTTGCGCTATTTTGCTTTTTTTTAAATATACTCCAGTTTGAACTCGTATTGAAGATCTCATTGAAAAGTATCGATATATTGAACCAAATTTTCATTTCCTCGGAAAATTTCGAAAAAAACGTTGAAAACTGAGAATTTTAGTAAAATTTTCAGTTCTTTGGCACTATTTGGCATTTTTTTTCTTATTGACCTAGTCGAGTTAGTACTCGCTTTGAAGAACTCAATGAGAAATATAAAATATTGAACTATATTGTGTATTTTCCGGAAAAGTTCGAAAAAACATAAAAAAACTTAGAATTTTAGCGAAATTTTAAGGTTTTGGCGCTATATTTCTTGTTACTTAAGTAAACCTAGTCGAGTTTTTACTCGTATTGAAGAACTCATCGAGAAGTAACGAAATATTGAACAAACATTTTCATCTTCTCCGGAAAATTTCGAAAAATGCATCGAAGTTTGAAAATTTTTGCGAAATTTTCCGTTTTTTGGCGCTATTTTGCTCGTTTTTAAAGTAAACCTAGTCGAATTTGAGCTCGGTTTGAAGAACTCAACGAGAAGTATCAAAATAATGAACTAAAAACATTTTTCTATGGCAAAGTTGAAAAGAATCATCGAAAAATAGAATTTTAGCGAAATTTTCAGTTTTTTGGCGATATTTGGCTTGCTTTAAAATTAAACCTAGTCGAGTTTATATTCGTATTAAGGAACTCATCGAGAACTATCGAAATATTGAACGAAATTATCTTTTTCTCCGGAGAAGTACGAATAATTCTTCGAAAAGTATAAGTTTAGCGAAATTTTCTGTTTTTTGGCGCTTATTTGCTTGTTTTAAAAGTAAACCTAGTCGAATTCGTACTCGGATTGAAAGATTGAA
Source organism: Sympetrum striolatum (assembly GCA_947579665.1). Lineage (NCBI taxonomy): Eukaryota > Metazoa > Arthropoda > Insecta > Odonata > Libellulidae > Sympetrum > Sympetrum striolatum. The sequence goes on from OX388344.1 coordinate 3,801,858, forward strand.
AAACACAACGAGAAGTTTCAAAATATAGAAATAAATTATCTTTTTCTCCTTATAAGTTCGAAAATATCAATGAAAACCGAGAATATATGCGATATTTTCAGATTTTTGGCGTTATATTCTTATTTTTAAAGTAAACCTACCCGAATTTGTACTCGTATTGACTATCTCATCGAAAAGTATCGGAATATTTAACTAAATTGTCTTTTTCTCCTGAAAAGTTTGACAAAATCATCGAAAACTGTGAATTTTAATGAAATTTTCTGTTTCTTTGGCGCTATCTAGTTTGTTCCTTACGAAAACCTAGTCGATAATGTACTCGTATTGAAGACATCATCAGGAAGTTACGAAATATTGAACTAAATTGTCTTTTTCTAAGGAAAAGTTAGAAAAAAACATCGAAAACTAAGAATTTAAGCTAATTTTTCTGTTTTTTGGCGCTATATTTCTTGTTTTTAAAGTAAACCTAGTCGAGTTTTTATTCGTATTGAAGAACACCTCGAGAAGTATCGAAATATTGAACTAAATTGTCTATTTCTCCTGAAAATGTTCAAAAAATCATCGAAAAGTGATATTTTTAGCGAAATTTTCAGTTTCTTGGAGCTCTTTACTTGTTTTAAAAGTAAACCTAGTCGAATTCTTATTCGTATTGAAGCATTCATTGAGAGCTATTGAAATATTGAAGTAATTCGTTTTTTCCGGTTAAGTACGAAAACATCATCGAAAAATAAATTTTAGGGAACTTTTCAGTTTTTTTGCGCTATTTTGCTTGTTTTTAATGTAAACCTAGTCGAGTTTTTATTCGTATTGAAGAACGCATCGAGAAGTACCGTAATATTGAACTAAATCGTCTTTTTCTCCGGAAAAGTTGGAAAAAATCATTGAAAAATAGACATTTAGCAACATTATCTGTTTTTGGCGCTATTTTGCTTGTTTTTAAAGTAAACCTAGTCGAATTTGAGCTCGGTTTGAAGACCTCAACAAGAAGTATCAAAATAATGAACTAAAACGTCTTTTTCTATGGAAAAGTTAGAAAATATCTTCGAAAACAGAGAATGTATGCGATATTTTCATTTTTTGGCCCTATTTGACCTGTTTTCCTTATACACCTAACCGAATTTCTACTCGCTTTGAAGAACTCAAGCAGAAGTATCAAAATATTCAAGTAAATTGTATTTTACTCCTGAAAAGATAGAAAAAATAATCGAGAAATAGAATTTTAGCGCTTTAGATATTTAGATATTTTCAGTTTTTAGCGCTATTTTGTTTGTTTGTAAGTAAATCTAGTCGATTTTTTTACTCACTTTGAAGAACTCAACGAGAAGTATTTAAAATATTGTACTAAAACGTATTTTTCTCCGGAAAAGTTCGAAAAAATCATCGAAAAACCTAAAAATTTTAGCGAAATTTCCCTGTTTTTTGGCTCTATTTTCCTTTTTATTCGAGTAAACGTAGCTTTGTTATTCTCGTTTTGAATAACTCAACGATAAGTATCAAAATATGGAACTACAACGTCATTTACTTCAGAAAATATCGAAAAAATCATCGAAAACTGAGAATTTTAGCGAAATTTTCTGTTTTTTTTAGCTCTATTTAGCTTGTTTTTCGATTAAACCTAGTCGAGTTTGTACTCTTTTTGATGAACTCAACGACATGTAAGAAGATATAAGAACTAAAACGACATTTTGTCCGGCATTCTTAGATAAAATCAACAAAAACTGATAAATTTTGCAAAATGTAATTTTTTCGCACTATTATTCTTGAGAATGTATGCGAAATATTCTGTTTTTGGCTCTATTTTGGTTGTTATTAGAGTTAACCTAGTCGAGTTTGTACTCGTTTGCTATTATTATGTTCCTAATTAACCAGTCTACTTATTCAGTTAATAGCTTTTCTAGCTCTTCACCTTGAATAGTGTCCAATTTCTGAGAATAATTTTTCATCTCTTTCTGTTGAAGAAAAATGTGCAATAAAAGAAATAGGGAGGTCTTTGCTGAGCCTATTTCAGAGTCAGATTAGCAGAGGTAGGCAATACTCCCGAGTTTTTAAGCCTCAAATATATGAGAGAAACAGTTGGATTTGTGGCTGTGATTCTTTCAATATGTTATATTGATTCTCTTGTTAGCTCTTTGCGAAAGACAAAAACGTGACCTGAACAAAAATAGCTGTGTTCGATTTAGGGCATTTATCTCAAAAAATTACAAAGCATAAGGTTGGACACAAGAATGCCAGTTTAGATGTTTTTGTTGTGCGTAAAATGGCGATCCGAGAACAAGTAAGCAGAACATTCATAAGGGAAATTGAGAGACACAATGATGCCGTTATATTATGTATTGATATTTCAACAAATAAATGCAACTTAGTTTAAAGTATTTTTGTCTTTAAAAATACACACGAAGAAATATGAAGCCAGAATTTAAAGAAACTCAATTTTTGTGAATGTGAGGATTTTGTACAACAAAGTCATACATTGATCCAACACGAAATATTTATTTCATATTTCTACTGCTTTTATCTACGGTTGTTGTGAATTATTCTGCGTCCATGACAGCGGAAGCAATATTCCAGTATGAGCCACAAAATTGAACGATATTCGCAGCCACTTTAAAAAATATGGCTTTTGAAGTGATTCTTTAGCCACGTGCCGACACTGCTTCCCACACAGGAAAAATACACCACTTGTGCTAAGGTACCTACCCCTGTATAATGAAGTTACTCTTCCTCTCAAATCACCAAATAAATCTATCTATATGATCACCAAATCCATCTATAAGATCTATATAATCACCAAGTATATTTATCTATAATTGATGGAGATGAGGACTTTTGTCAGAAGGTCCTCATCTCCATCACAACTGAAATAATCTTACCAATTTACCTAAGATGATGTTTTACTGTTTAACTTCATTAAATAGAATGAAGATGATCAGCAAAAAAAAGGAAATAAAGTCAGCAAAACTTTAGTAATAGATGAACTTTTAATTTTAAAAATTACATATTGATATAAAGACTTTCATTTTATAAGAAAATCTGTAGGTCATCTATACCATTTTGTATTTGTTTGATTACAACTTACTTCATCTCAATTTTTGCATTTTTCCTTTCATAAAATAATATCCCTATGAAACAAAATTACAGTTTTTGTTATTTTGAAAGGTACATTTTAACTGCACTCTTAATAGATGAAACTACAATTTGTAAACAACATCAAGTATTACACTCCTGAAAGTAGCAACGAGGGACAAGATATATAAACAGAAAATCAGTTGATCTGATGTATCAAAATTATAAGATGTCAATGAAATAGAATAAATCTGAAAAAACCTGTCAAAAACAGGAAATTTGTAAAAAATTTACAAAAGAGAGAGATCTGTAAGAAAAATGCATTGTTGAAACATTAATTTCATTTCATTTTCACATGAAAATCTAAAATCATAAACAAAAGAAGGAAACTTCGTTTTGCCAGAAATTCATTACCCATAAATTCTGAGATAATTGTGACAACTACACTGCAATTATCACTGATGAAATACAGCAGTTGATGCTAGCTTTCCTTCATTGGCACAAAATATTTTCCGAAACCTGTGGTTCTACTGAAATTGTAGTGCACATATTACTGCAGTGGGAAGTGAGTCTTGTCTGAGATATTCTTAAACTATCAGAATATTTTCATCAGAATAAAAACTCTAATGTCTGATAATCTCTCAGTTGAATCCTAAAAATCAATTTTCAGTCTTTATGAGAAGTGATCATACTTTGATTTAGGAAATAATTTTAAATTTTGTAGAAAAGGAATCTATAAAAATCTGGGCCAAAATCACTTTCCAAAAATACATTGTGGAAAAGATACGAAATAAACTCAAAATTAGAATATGACAAATAAATTAGATAAAAGAGAAGAAACTTCATCAAATACTTTCCTACTGATCCAGCAGTAAGTTTTCATTGATAATACCTTTGTAGGGTTATCTCAAAATTTATGACATGCAAAAATGTCTTTTATGCACCATATAGGTATAGTGTTTTATCACCTATATACCTATCATATCTTTCAAAGAGAAAGTAGTGGATGAGTGGCTTGCATCAGCTTTGACTTCATCGTACCATCAACTGTAGAACTTCGACAGCTGTTGGTCTGTCCAACAGGATAAGCTGAGGACTGTTTCTGTAAATTCTTTTGTGTTAAAGTCTCTTGTCACCTGGATCCACAGGATATGATGCCTTCTTCTGATGCCACATTGAACACTCGACACTCTCCACTACCCCAATTGAAGAATGACTCATCTCTCGAACTGCCTTCTACTTTTACACTCCCTTCTAAATGTAACACAGAGATGACAACCGAGTCTTTAAATGCCAGTACAATTGTTTTACCCCTATCCATTACCTCCCATGCAGTGGCCATTTTCTTTGGAGTGTAGACAGCCATCAATTTGCCTGAAATATATTTGTTTGTGTAAGTGTAACACTTAGCTTCAAATAACATTATAGGTTGGCACTTTCAATCTCTCTATCCCCTTCTACTTATTCTTAGCAAACTCACACCATACTTCATATGTATTAGAATAGAGCATTTTTTGTCCCAAATCAAATGAATAGCATGTAAATGAAATTCACTGATAAAGGACAAGGCAACATCATGGATGAGCCAACATAATAATATCATCAATTCATGCATCAACATAAAAATATGACAACTATATGGTATTCCGATAATAAACTATAATGCAAGAAAATTTTAAACTGCTTATCAAAAACACATCTTTGTTGTATCTAGCAAGAGTATTCTTAGTTTGATTAAGAAAAATAGTGAAATGACTAAGACATTGTCTCCCACTTTCTTGGCAGGTACTCTAAAACAAAAACTACATTAATTCCAATTCTGTTAACCCTTAAGATGCGGGTGTATTTTTCTTTCGCGACAGTCGTGTGCGGGAGGCAAGTTAGAGAAACAGTTCCTTCTCGTGGTGGGTCAGACTAATTGCAGCAGGCAGTAAACCCCCATAATCCGGGTAGACCTTTTTCCGATGCCTGCGGTCAGCGGTTATTGTTCAAGACTTTTGGTTGTTCCTCTAACGTGGAAGCAATTGCCAATGATTTAATTGTCTTATTTTTTTCCCTTGCTGTTAGCTGATTAATTTGATACCAAACAGTTAGTAGATACATTGATGTTTAACGAGTGAGGAAAATATGAAATTACGAGTGCACTACAAATCTTGGAATTACGCAGAGGCCGGAAAACCCCGGGGAAGGGTTTTCCACATTTAGGACAATGCAAAAGATTTTGTGAGGGTGCGTCTCATTCACAGGGACCGCCATAAAATTGAGGAAGGCCAAGCATGGACAAGGAAGAGCAGGTCAAAGGTTTAAAAACGTTTTTCCCGCAGTTCTCGCATTCTGGCAGGAAAACGTTTTTATACGTTTCCCGCAGTTTAAGGGTTAAGGGGAGCTCTAGGAGCAAAAGGTTAGTAAGTAAGCCAAAGTGGTCAAAGGAAATACAATTCTGAGAAGATAGAGAAGAGACAAGATGACCTTTTTTTATTGCCATTCTGGAAGAAGTATTTAAAACTTTAAACAGGGAGGAAAAAGGTCCAGCGATAAACTCTACAGAACCAATAGTGATGATTAAGACTTGAACTGAACATTCTGAATATAGGAAACCTAACAAAACAAAAGTCACATATAATTCTTTTATGGCAGAAATATAAACGCAGCTTCAAAGGCAATAAATCAGTGACTGCAGATGACACAAAGAAGTATGGAGTGCTGTGTGCTTGGAATCACAGGAAGAGGCATCCAGGTGAGGGGAATGGATGGAGTGAAAGACATCAGTCACTGAAGTGGACGCACAAAAAGAACAACAACCAGCTATGAACTGGATACCAAAGGATGTGACCATTAGAAAACTGTAGTTGTAAAACTGTACTCCTAGGGAAATCAAGATGAAGATCAAACAACATAGATATCAACAAATACTTGGGCAAAACATGGCAACCAAAAACTCAGAAAAGAGAAAATTGGTAATAGACTCTGCTGTTCTCGAGCAAGCTTTTGAACGAGTTGTCTGTGAACAAGCTGTTGTCGTTGGCGGACTAAATCAAAACTTAGGCAAAATTAAATATCATTCTTGAAATTTCTCTCCCATTTTCAAACACACTTTCTCATGATAATCATCCACGCTCAAACCTAGGATCGCTTTTGATTGAGATTAACTCATATACTTACAGATACCATGTTTGCTATCATTATATCAGTAAAGTAAAATTCTTAAGTCAATCATAAAAGAGCCCTTTGGTAAAATTTTGACTGACTAAAATCAAACTCAGAACGATTTCAGCCAATGTCTTTCCACGATATGTAACATAAACAATATAAAACCTTACATAGAATTTTGAGGCCATATTTGTTTGAAAAGATCCATACAAGGTGGTTTGGGTTTCTTGCATTGAACCCAGGAGTAAATAGGGAAAATAAGACAATTTTTTATTAAGGTATGTGCGATTTTCATTCACATACCTGTTTACAGCCTCTTCGGGCAGTGCTTAAAAATCTATTAAGTAAGAATAATACAGAATCTTACCATAGGGCAAGGTTAAGACTTCAAGTTTCTTCTTACATCTTACCCTTAGACTCTGAGTCTTCACAATTTGTTTCTCTTAATTGAAAATTCCTGAGTCACAAAGAATTATCACCTCTACAAACGAGTGTCATTGACTTGAAATTATATGACATACTGACTGCAGCATGTAGCCATTGGAATAATTCAGACTTTAATCCTAGCTATCATGGGCTTTATGCCAGAAGGCCCCAAATGTTTGATTTTTCCCAAAAGAAGGCATTGGGGGGGCTTCCAGAAAATCCTTTAGGCATTTCCCAGTAGGCTACAGAATTCAAAATCACAAAGGAAATGCACTCTTCTACATCAATAACACTGTTCAACACACAAAATGTCATGGAAATGAAACAAGCTAAACTTCCTTAATTCGGTGCCACTGTATTTGAAACTTGCGTTAAGAATTTACATGTTAGTTCTAGTTTTGGAAATCCAGTCATTACTTATAATTATACCTTTTTGGCAAAAACCGAGTCATGTATATCCCCCTCACAACTAAGTACCCATTGTCCAGTTGTTCTGATGATGGCATAGTTTCATGCCAAAACCGGTAAACGTTTATTTTAATTTGTGGACTTGTACAAGTTTTGTATTAAAAACTTTTATTCAACATCAAGTTCCACCAGATCTCTCTGGACAGTATTTATTTTTTTAGTTGAAATGTAATATGTTGCTAATAATGCACTGTTTGAAATTACACAAAGATTTCTTTCAATCAATTGTGATCATGTAAGCAATGAGCGTGGTAAGTGCTTCCATTAGGATATCTCTGTGATGGAGCAAATATATAAAGGGAAATGAAGTGTTGCTTTGCTAAGTGATCATTGCTGGAAAAGGGGCACAACACAGCACCAGAGGCAGGTCAAAGAAAGACGTTTTTAAGATTACTGATTATTTTCATTCTTTCATATTTTTTTAATGATACATACATTAAATATCATTATCTCAAATATAATCAGCTAATCAATAAATTTAAACATCATTTTCAGGTACAGTGACCCTAAAAGCATACAACATATTTTCTTCACCATAGCATTAAAATTTTAAAAATTTGTAGAACAATGTAACCATTGAAATTTAACCAAATGTGCATGTGTTTGATGTGTGCCAGGTGGCTGCAAAATTCTTGCATTTGAAACGCTTTGAAATGATATTTAGGACTTTCTTAAAATCCTTTTTGATAACTTGGAAACATAAGCCCGTCAGAGAAACAGAGGTCAAAAATACGTTTCATAAATGCAGTTTACCATTTTTCAAATTGACCTTGGTTTGACTGAGTTGTACTCGACTCTGATAGGATTGTATAGGAAACATAAAGCCATAAGAGATGCATGTGGAAGGAAAGCCAAACTATTGCTACGAGGAAATTATTACTAATCCATGCACATTGGAAGAATGCTTGACGAGTTACATAGAACCAGGGTGAGCCAAGAATGGCCCTGCACTACGGGACAAGTACCAAATTTTGGGCCCTGTCGATTTGAATGGGCACCACGATTTTTTTGCCCAAATAAAACCCAAAAAGGTGTACATTATTTTTGAGTAAATATACTACTCTTATACTAAAAGTTTGGTTTTCCTTTGCTGCATGGTTGTTGTTCCACAATAGTGAGAACTTGAGAGAGTCGTGAGTATCTGTGAATTGATTGGTTTTATGTACAGTCAGATTAAGCAACAGATCGACCCCTAATGTATATCACTGTCAAGGAAAATTAACTTTCAAAAGATTTACAACATGTCTCATTTTTTATTGCAGATTATCATAAAGAAACTCATCAAAATCCATTTAATATGGCTTCCCGTCTCTAAGTTTCTTAGGCAGTGGGAAAGTCCTTTGTGGATAGTGGTGGTTCATTCAAAGTCTATCTATCCTATAAACTCAAGTTATTGAAGAAAAGAGGATTCCACCCCATGCAGATGCTTCTAATACCATGCTGCCCTCATCTGGTGGAGGCCACGCACCAATTTATATATACCACTTATTAACCAACATTATAATAATAATAATAATAATAATGTTTATTACGGGTTTTGACCCATTTACAGTTTAAAAATCATAAAAATGTATATAAACATTGAATATATTATCACTTCTGTTTTGGTAAAATATTGCATCCTAAGTGGTAACTTTGTTTTAACTATCTGTACTGTTAAGTCTCAGATGTGCTGCATAAAATTTCAGCACATCACAAATTTAACAGCATATAAAAAGCATCTATATGTTAAAATTAATGGTAATAGAATCACATGCCCTTCCTACATGTGAAGATTCTGCTAATACTAATGGAGAGAATAAAGAGACTGAACAGCCATGATAGATAATAATATCAATTCAAAATGTGAAAATTGAAATGACTTTTAATGGTGACAATAAAACTTTGTTTTTCATTTGACCAACTGAAATGACAGTGTACCTGATAGGCCACTGCTACATGCTGACAAATTTGTAGTTTTAAAAGCAGTCAGTTGAAACTTGCATATCAGCCTCTAAGTTTGGCTCACTTTTTGCATCCATCAGAGCATCCTCAACATGAAATATGATCTTAATTGCTTAAATATCCATGTTTCACTGACTTTACACTTGAAGTAGCATTTAAAAATTGATATAATTCAAATTATAAATGAAAATTATAAAGTGATTACCTTCCTGCAGGTCCCATAATCTGAGAGAACGATCTCTGCCGTCTGAATCAGCAGATATAAAACATGTTCCAGAAGGATCTAGACGCAGAACTGTTACAGGTGCAGTATGACCACTCAGTCGCCAGCGGCAGTTTCCTTTTGCGGAAAATAAAAATATTCTCATTATAAATAAACATAAAAATGGCTATTTTATGGGTGAGGCAGTGATGTGATTGCCTCATGCAAAGATGTACGCTGAAATGGGGACTTTCATTCAATAATTTTTCATTTGTATTCATCGGTGATGAAACCCTTGACCAAGTAGGAGGCAAATAGCGCCCTCCATTGTTCCACTATGAGTTCCACATTGTTCCACTATTGCTACTGAGAACAAATACATGCTCCCATTTCTACCTTGAGCCTAATACCAGGAAATGCAAGATGTGTATCAATGGAATTTTTCTGAAAGTACAACTTCCAAACATTCCCGCAAGTTATAATTCAATGCACTCCCTACTATTTTCCAGCACACCCATTTACATTTCACCGAAATAATGTTCTGTCATAAAACAGGTCCTTCAAGTTTTTCTTCATACAAGAGGGAACATCTCTATTCATATCTGAGCTTAACTCATACCCTCTGATATTAATTTTTTATACAGCTGGAGTAAGTTATGATTTCAAAGCAACTCTCTCGAAATTGTAAGTAAAACAACAATAATAAGAGAATTAAGTATCCATATTTTCTCAGTAAATAAATTATTTGTTGTGGAACTATGCATCATCAATGATTTATATTATTGGATACGGACTGGGCCAGAGAAATGAGCTAGGTCACCGCTTAGTAGAGTTTGCAGAATGCACCGATATGTATATAACAAATACATACTTTAAGAAAAATCCTACAAGGAAATGGACATGGAGAGGTCCCGATGGAACAAAAAATGAAATAGACTACTACATATTGGTAAACAGACTCTACACTGTAACTAACTGTGAAGTTTTGAATAACTTCAACACTGGAAGTGACCACAGAATTGTTAGATGCAGAATCAATATTAACCCCCGAATGGAACGAAAGAAGTTGGTTTCTTGCAAGAAGGATGAGATAAATATCGGTAAACTATCAGATAACGAGAAGCAGTTTCAGCTGGAACTAAGAAATAGATTCTCAGCACTTCAGGAGGAAGAACTCAAAACCAAAGTCATGGAAGTCATGAAGGAAGTGGCAGAAGAAGTAGCAAGCATGCCAAGAAAACCTAAGGATAAGAAATTTAGTGATAGAACTCGGCAAATGATGAAACTGAAGAAATCAAACACTCAAAGAGATAACATCGAATATGCCGAGCTTTTCTTTGCAAAGCCATCAGAGTAGCAATCAAGGAAGATGAGAGGAATTTTCATGAAAAGATTGTGCAAGAGGCCATAGAAAATAAAAAGAGTATAAAAAGTGCTAGAGGACGCCTAGCAATTGGTAAGAAACAGATTTTAGCCTTACAGAAAGGAGATGGCACAACAACATATGACAGACCAGCAATATTGAGGACTGTATACTTTGGCAACCTATACAAGAAGATGGGAAATGCTGAAGAGGAAAATCAAGAGGAATGCCAAAGCTCACAAAATCTCCTCTCCATTCTCCCAGAAGAGGTAATGGTTGCGATTAAGCAGATGAAGAATGGGAAAGAAGGAGGAGCAGATGGGGTGTTGGCAGAGTATCTGAAAGCTGGTGGAACAGAGATTGCTAATGTTTTAGCACAATTATTCAGTAATTGTCTAAAACAAGGAATGATTCCCAAGGAATGGAACCAAGCAAGGATTGCCCTTCTACACAAGAAAGGAAGCAAAGAAGATTTGAAGAACTATCGCCCCATTAGCCTCCTTCCAGTTGTCTATAAAACATTCATGAGGATAATAGCTGAACGTCTTAAGATGACCCTGTCCTCATCCCAGCCTAGAGAACAAGCAGGATTGCGGATTGGCTTCAGCACTATGGACCACATCCACACACTACAGGAAATTATTAACCGAACGAATGAGTACAAGATGCCACTCGTCCTTTGCTTTGTGGATTACGAACAGGCCTTCGACTCTAAAAGTACCTCTCCCACTCTGAAAGCTCTGAAGAATCAAGGGATAGATTCTGAGTACATCCGTTTCTTGCACAGTGTATATGAGAATGACACAGCTTCTGTAATGCTGCATGAAGAGATTGATGAATTCAAGATTGAGAAGGGAGTTCGACAGGGTGACGGTCTATCTCCCATCTTGTTCATAGCCATTTTAGAAGAAGATTTTAAAACCCATGATTGGGAAGAGAAAAGCTTAACAGTAAATGGGGAGTACATCAGTCACCTCTGTTTTGTAGATGATATAGTTCTCTTTGCAGCTAACGCAGAAGATCTAACTTCAAGACTTGAAGAGCTAAACACAGCGGGATAGGACTCAGGATATACCTAACAAAAACAAAGGTAATGTATAATTCCTTTGCATTCCAAGAACCAGTCAAACTTCAAGAAAAACCTCTGGATGTTTGTTTGGAATACACATACCTGGGACAACTTGTAACAACAGGAGAGAAAAACAGGATTAATGAAGTAAACAGAAGAATGAAACTTGGCTGGGGCACATTTGGTAGGAACTCACACATTCTCAAGTCAAGAATGCCTATGGTTTTGAAGAGGAAGGTCTTCAACCAATGCATTTTACCTGTCTTGACCTATGGAAGTGAAACTTGGGTGTTAAATGCTGCAATAACCCAGAGACTTCAGACAACACAAAGGAGCATGGAGCGCTGCATGCTGGGAATCACAAGAAGAGACAGGAAACGAAACACTTGGGTGAGAATGATGACTGGAGTTACCGACATCATAGATAAGCTAAGATCACTAAAATGGAGGTGGGCTGGCCATGTTGCGAGAAGAAACTACAACTGTTGGACATCTGCAGTTCTCAACTGGATACCAAGAGATATGAAGAGACCAAGAAGACGACCTATGGACAGGTGGAATAGAGACATCATCAAGTACTTAGGTGTAATGTGGCAACAAGAAGCTCAGGATAAAGAAAATTGGAAAGTACTTGGGGAGGCCTACATCCGACATCAGATTGAAAATGGCTGATGATGATGATGATATATATATATGTACGAGTAAAATGTAGCTTGCATACTGCAAGCAGATCGACAACACTAATTTCATATCGGCAACATATCAGCACAGTCCTCAAAAGAAAAAAAAAGGATTGAAAATATTCTGCAATTTAATCGTCTGGCCTTGAATTGGGTCTTCCTGGTGAACGTACTATGCAGCACAACAGAAGATCACCATTTCTAACTATGTGTGAAAATTCAAGCAGAAATATTGGCTACAACTAACTCAAACGACGTCCTACTTTTCACGAATGCAAATGGCTATCTGGATTCGAACCAAGGACGATCTAGGAAATGTTTTCGAAATGCATCAATGATCTCTATCTATGTGCTAAATTTCAAGTTTAAATATTATTGGGAAGGGGTATAAAATAATTCTTAAAAATCGGATAATTTACTGATTGTAGAGATGCCTGGTGTCGAACCCAGGACATATTGGTAGCTGTGAATGCATAGTATGACTTATTTGGACTTGATCTTATTTCATACAAAGTTTGAAGTCGATATCATGCCAGGAAGTACCTAAAATTTATTTCCGTTATCTCCATAAGAAATGCATTGAGGAATGTAAATGACCCTCTGGGATCGAACCAAGGACCATTAGCGAATATTTAAAATTTGATTATGAAATATATTTATGATATCTAACCCCATGCCGAATTTCAAGTTTCCATGCCATTGGGAAAGGGTCCAAAAAAAATCTTAAAAATCGCCACAATGCATTTTAAACGGCCGATTTTCACCCTGACCCAGCATCGAACCATGGACTATATTCGAAGATGTCTTTTTGATTTTCGTTGGATATGCACCGCTTCTAGTGATTCCTCGAATTTCAACTCTCTACTTTTCCGGGAAGTGCCACAAAAAAATTATTGAAAATCCCCACCATGTATTCTTATGGAGAAAATCGCGACTTTGGGGCCTTCTGGAATTGAACCCATGACACCGAGGTTCAAAGTCGGCTTTTTTCTGGAGGTTGCACGTCATGGCCATAACGTCATAAAAATTTCAAGTCGGTGGCACTTGTGGAACATGGTTGGAATTTTGATCCCCAGGGTATATCTATATATCCTGGTGAACTTACTAAGCAGCACAACAGAAGATCATTATCTCCAACAATGTGTGGAAATTCAAGCAGAAATATTGGCTACAATTGCCTCAAACTACGTCTTTTCACATATATTCCTTACGTGAGAAATTTTAATGTGCTCTGGCATAGAACCCAGGAACAGCATGGTTTTATCTAATTTTTTTTTCTTAAACCGAGTCTTAATATACATCTTCGATCTAAGCAAGAACTTCCTATTATATCGATAAGTGCATTAGAATTAATAATGAATACTACCTCAATGTCTTTTAAATGGGTGATACATTTACCGCATGGGTTCGAACCCGGGTCTTTCTGGTAATACTTTCTATGCAGCACAACAGAGAATTACCACCTTTAATTATGTATGAAAATTCAAGCAGAAATATTGCTTGCAACTGCCTCAAAAGACGTCCTACTTTTCCCTTATATTCCTTATGAGAGAAATTTTAATGTGCTCTGGCATCGAACCCAGGAACAGTACAGTCTTATCTAAATTTTTTTCTTAATAACGATTTATAATATACATCTTCTAGCAAAGCAAGAACTTCCTATCATTTCGATAAATTCATCAAAATAAATAATGAAAAACCACCGCAATGTATTTTAAATGACAGATTTTAGCATCGTCCTAGCATCGAACCGAGGATATTTCCCGTAAAAGTCATTTATGTTTTCGATAGATCATGACCATATAAATAGGCTCCTAGAGTTTTGATTCCTTACCTATCCGGGAAGTATTTTTTTTTTAATCCGGAAAATCAAATAAATGCATTTAAATGGTAAAAATTTTGACTTTGGGGCCCATTGGAATCGAACCAATGACACTGAGGTTCAAAATTTCAATTTTTCTGGCGGTTACACGCTATAGCCAATACGTTGTAAAAATTTCAAGTTGATGACGCTTTTGGTTTAGCCTGTGAATTTGTATCCTATCAGGGTAACTGGGTATCCTTATATATGAATGAATCTGGAGAAGGAATTATATTTAATAGATAGATAATTCATGCCATTGAGCTGTGTACCATTTATTCCATAACCTTAACCATTGTATTCTAGCAAACCATAGTCAATGTATTCCTCCCTTAACCCGCCGTTACTCGCACGGGGTGTTTCTACACTCCAGCCATTTTCAATCGGCTTCTATTTTTTAACTACTAGGATTATCGACCCCTTCTTCTAAGTAGCTTCATTTTTTATGTTTCCAACCTTTTCTGCAAAAAATTACGATTTTCTTGCCATTTTTTGCAGAAATACGAGGGTCATCCGGAAAGTAGTACCCGTTAGTGCCGCATGAAGTGCTGACGACGCGAGTAGCCGCTGGACAAGGTCAGATAGCTTCAGTGGTTTGTCTGCCTTCTCTGAGCCAAGTTGCGTGACGCTAGCATTGCCTGTGTTGTTTCTGTGATTGTTTACAATGTTTAAAAAAATTGAGAACGCCGCCAGTTGTGAAGTGAGGGCAGTGATTAAATTCCTCAATGCAAGAAACGTTCGCCCATGTGATATTCATCGCCAATTAAAGGAGGTGTATGGAGACAATGTAATGGACGAGTCGTCTGTTCGGCGGTGGTGTCGCAAGTTCAACATGGGGAGGGGGAACACACACGACGATGAGCGTTCGGGGAGACCGTCTGTCATTACAGACCAACTGGTGAGCTCAGTTGACGAATTCGTGAGGAACGATCGGCGCGTCACAATTGATGACATCTGTGAGCATTTTCCCAATGTTTCTCGAACAATTGTTCATGAAATTGTTAAATACCATCTGCATTATGCAAAAATTTGTGCAAGATGGGTCCCTCGCATGCTTACAGATGAGCACAAAACCAAGCGTATGGCTGCAGCACTGACGTTTTTGGGACGTTATTCTGATGAAGGAGACTCTTTCTTGACTCGCATAATTACTGGGGACGAAACATGGGTTTATTATGCATCACCTGAGAGTAAACGACAGTCAATGGAGTGGCATCATGCTCATTCACCAAACAAACCAAAAAAAATCAAGACAGTTCTGTCCACCAAGAAACTCATGGCAACCATTTTCTGGGATCGACGAGGTGTATTGCTTATTGATTTTATGGCCCGTGGAGACACTATTAATGCCAATGCGTATTGTGAAACATTAAAGAAATTACGGCGGGCAATACAAAATCGGCGGCGAGGTCTATTGTCTACTGGTGTCATTCTCGTTCATGACAATGCCAGGCCTCATGCAGCTGGGATAACACAAAGACTTTTGCAGCAATTCAAATGGGAAACTTTGGACCATCCACCGTATAGCCCGGACTTGGCCCCTTCAGATTTTCATCTCTTTACACAGCTTAAAGACTTTTTGGCGGGGAAAAGATTTGACAGCGATGAAGAACTTAAAGAAGGAGTTACCCTGTATCTCAATGAGCTGGCGGCCGAGAACTATGCAGCAGGAATACAGAAACTTGTCACACGTTATGACAAATGTCTTAATTTGCTTGGAGATTATGTTGAGAAGTAGTTTAAAGTATCCTCTTTCAAATAAAATTTTTTATGTTTGTTAATATTTACTTTTGTGTCTTTATTTCACGAACGGGTACTACTTTCCGGATGACCCTCGTATGACACTTTTCCTTTGATAATACTTCCATTTTTGGTTAATTTTCCGAAGTTCATGTTTTATTTATTTTTTTACGGATTATTATTAGAAGTTGTATGTTTTTATTCGTGTGTTCCATGATCAATGATAACTAAGTAAATGTTATAATTCATGAATGTTATTGGTAAGTACACTGATGTAATTTTATATCACTTGTAATCTCTAATAATCCCTCTCACTATTTTTAGCTCCGCGAAGCTTTCCAAGGCAAGGTTTTCAGTTCTCAGGCCAGTTACAGAATTTGAGATAATATTAATTAGGAATTAAATGATAAGGAATTTATTTATTGTATTTGTTATTCTGAATAAATGAAATATTACGGGAAGAACACCGTTGTTCCCTGTGGAAATGGAGCGTCACCCTCAGCGCAAAGGAAGACTAAGCCCCTTTCATTTCTGCCTTGTTTATTGCCCCCTACAGTTTATTCTGAGGGCACGTACGGTCTTACTTTTCCGAGGCACACCGATAAGGATTTGTTTCTTCGGTCACATGGCTAAAATAATTGTCGATTGACCGTGTCGAAGAAGAAACAGGGACAGTCCTTGTTGGGGCACCGAAACTCGAGTGGAAAGATTTGGTCTCTCATTCTATTATGTGGTGCTTCATACAGTCGACGCTAGCTAGTTAGTGTTCAAGTTTGTGCGATAACTTTACTCAGTGAAGAAAAGCAACGTAAAGGATGGTATGACTTTACTCTTCTCCTGTGCTCTCTTCTATGCCATTGGTAAAGTGTTTCTTCGTAAGTTTATCCATCTCCTCCTCCAAGCTCCTAGTAACTAATTAGTAAGTAAGAATTTCTCATATCTCAATTATAACATTCTTTCGTCACTGTAGATGAACAATTGATTCCTTTTCAAGGCAGATGTTCCTTCCATCAATATCTTTCCAACAAACCGGCCAAGTATAGGATAAAGATTTTCGCTCTTGTGGATGCTGGAGTATATTATACCAAAAACTTATGTTGGGTTTCAACCAGATGGTCCTTAAAAACACAGCAATAGCCCCAATGGCGTCGTAAAACAGATTGTCGGTCCGATTGTGGGGACAGGGAGGAATGCGACTGCCGACAATTGGTTTCTAAGCATGCCACTTTTATATGATTTACTCAAGGAAAAGTTGACACTAGTCGGGACCATCCGTAAGAATAAAAAGGAACTCCATCCACAAATTGTACAAGTAAAAAATAAAGAGGAGTGCAGCAGCTTGTTTCTCTTCAGGAAAAACATGATCCTGGGATCATATGTCCCAAAAAAGAAAAGGAATGTGTTGATCATTTCAAGTATGCACAAAGAAAACAGCATTGATGCGTCCATGGCAAGAAACAGAAGTCTGAGGTAACAACATTTTATAATTCGACAAAAGGCGGCGTTGATACTGTAGATGAAATGAGTGGGACTTAAAGCGTGGCAAGAAATACTAGAAGATGGCCATTAGCAATATTTTACCATTTGTTAAACACTTTGGGTATAAATGCATTTATTGGATATAGAAGCATGTATCCAGATATTAGGATAAATAGGAGGATGTTCCTATGAGAAATCGCTAAGGAGTTGACAAAAGCCTTTATAATAAAAAGGGCCTCGCAAAACAAATTGCCAAAGGAATATAAAAGCAAAGCAGAAAAATTTGGAGAGCCATCGGCATCAGAGCCTCTAGAGAAGATTATAAAAGGAGGTAGTTGGCTAGTTGGCAATGTGTCCCAGGAATAAGGACATAAAAACTGAACTGCATTGCGAATACTGCAATAAGTGCATGTGAGCAAAGCACTTGGTTAAAATTTGTGAAGAATGTTTCAAAAATATTAATAAAGAAGTCAAAGGATTTTCCATTGCCTACTCTTTCAAGCCCACTCGAAATATTTTCCTTTCCTTTTCAGCTTCATGAACGCGCTTCCCAAAACAAGCAGTAAAATAGCTTCAAGGTAGCATTAAATGGCGTTAGATGGAAAAAATAACTTTGTTTAGTATCTTTAAGTATTTTCATAACTAAATATGCATTTAATCGTGCAAAGATATTGTTTCTAAAACTTTTCCATGCCGGAGATTACAATTACTTATACCATTTTTTGGGCGTAATATTTTCTGTTACTTGTAAAATTAAAATTTATAATGTTGTCATTAAATTTCTATGATATACCTAGAAGGCTTTCTAAGCTATCCAGAGTAAAATTAATCGTAAAAAAAGGATATCAAAGAAAGACCGGTGGGGTGTGAAAACACTCACAGCGAGCCTTCACGTCACAAAATTGAGCGCGAGTAATCGTGGGTTAAATTGCAATAATCTGGATTAATTTTTCACTGTAATTGTTGTAAAATGTCTGCTTACAACGAATACGTTGATTACTACAAAGATATTTCATCTATAAGTTATACCAGCCAAATTTTTGTTATCTTGTACAATTTTTTTGAGTATTATTATTGAATAGTCCATAAAAAATTTAAATTTCGTAATATCAATGTAAAATTTAGATATCGTATCCAAAAAGGACTATAAATGATAACAGATAAAAATAATAAAGAAAGTTTTCGATGATAACCGTGATAAATGAAAAAGTTAGGTGGGGTGTAGAAACACCCCGGGCGAGTAACCTCGTAACTAACTAGGGCGCGAGTAACGGCGGGTTAAGGGAAAATTGTCATACTTCACAATATTTCTAACAAGATAGAATGAGGCTAATACAGCTAATTCTACCTTTGTTAATTTTTTACTTATTTCTGGCAGTAGTGACCGTACCAAGTCATAACTAATACATACTAATATCTCTAAAACTGGAAACACTTATTGCAAAATCTATGCTACTGAAGATATAAAATATGAATTAATTGGCCATTATGTCAATACTTCTAAGTATGAGAGATTAATTTCGATAGCATAAGGAGGTAGATGACGGAATGAAATTCCAAATTAAGAAGAGGTGATGTCCCACGGAACATGCCCTTTTATATGATGTCACATAATATATGAAAAAAGGGTTATTTCTTGAAGAAAATAGTAACTAAAAACAATTCGTGACATATTCCAAGCTGACTTTACCTGTGATGAGATCCCAAACTAGGATGCGAGAGTCCTCCAGGCCGCTGAGAACACACCCAACTGGTGATGATATGTCAATTGACACAGTATCTACGCCAGGTTTCCATTTTTTGAACAACGTTCCGCTTTGAAGATCATACACAACTATGAAGTTGGGAGATGGCTCCTCTACTTCCTGTAAAGAGCAACAAAATAGTCGTTTAAGGATTATATTAATATAAATAATGAGTCAAGGCAAAAATTTTTTAGAATAGTGGAGTATTAATTACTCAATAACAGGAGTATCAAATTAGTTAAAATAGGTTGTTTTTTTGATTGGTACATCTTTATATTCAATCAACAACATTTTTTAAGGTTGGAATTACGATTTCCATGTCCTCACTCTTTTCATTATCTTAGCAGGTTACTCTCAACTTATCATTTTAGATTATGAGCTGAAAAAATTTGCCTTCAAGTAGATGGCATGGCCTCAGTCAACATTGAGAGGGAATTCATACATACAATCTTGGACTCTTTGCATTTAATTGAGAAACTTTTGCATAAGGTGGCAAAAGTTTGTAGTGGAACCATATTTGTGCTGTTGATATAGCTATCCCATTCAAGTTGCTCCACATACATTTTGATTTTATTCAAGACCAGCCTTTTTGCAGAAATAACAAAAAGTATAATTGGGGTTCAATTCTGTAAAAAATTCGGCCCGCATGGAATTCAGTTTTAGCAATTTCAGTCAGAATTGTACGTCATTTCCGCCTTATCTTCGAGTGGCATTGCTGGAGGGTTATTCTGTAATTTGTTGGAATCTAGCCTGGCAGGATAGAGGTCTGCATGGGCTGAAAATTTCAACCCGAGCCGGCCTGGCACGTCCATTGTTGAGCCCAAGCCCAGCCTGGACCGAAAACGTAGGAAAACATTTTTGAGCCCGAGCCCGGCCCGGCCAGAATTTAGGAAAACATTTTTGAGCCCGAGCCTGGCCTGACCAGAATGTAGAAACAGTACATTTATTTTACTTCTTCAGCAATTTTGCAAATCCAGGCTAATCAGATTTTTCCGGTCAGGGAATGGTCGTCTGTGTATGTAGTGTCTGATTGAGTGTGAGAGAGAAATGCAAAAAAGGACAAAATTAATAAAAAGGGGTTAATTGGAGGAATAGCCTTCATAGGCTAAAATTCACCCATAAAAAGACGGCATTATTACTATTATTATTACTTTGTAGTAATTTTCATTGTATGATAAGGCTGGCTATCGCACAAAGGCTCCGTTGTATGCTACTTACATAATAAACACTTATCTGAATAAGTAAATGCCTAGTAGAAGCGTTTGGGTTAATAGATTCTATATTTCTACTCTTTAAATAAAATTCCATATTTGAAGTATACATTGCTATAAATAAGGTTAGGTTGCTGATGACGCTTTAAAATATTGTTCTCCCATCTCTCGGGTTGATCTGCACTATTTATTCTAATGGTGAAAACCTTAACTATTGATTGAACAATCACTATGGTAGACCATGAGAACTTACAACCTCAAACTTTCCCAAAATGTTTTATTTCATCACTGTTTTCGCAATTCAAATAAAAAGCAATATTCCACGACTGAAATAAAAGTATTCATTCAATTTCCTTCCTTTTTGTACTTTTCGCGACTTCGTACGACTTCTTTTACTAATTTAATTTCGCAAAAGAAACTGCATGCGATAAAAATGAGATTTACGTGCAAACCCTATGGGCCCAGGCCCGGCCCGAGCCCAATAGACTGCCTGCCCGGCCCTAGCCCGGCCCATGCAGACCTCTACTGTAGGAACCACTTTTCACTGTTCCGACTTGAAAACATTCCATACTCACTTTCCGACTGAGCCTCTCTTTGCTATTCAGTAGGAGAGTTGGATTGGAAACTTGCCTTTTTCAACAGGAGGCACGATCCAACCCATATTGTGGGGAAAATCCCAAAGATTTCCAAAGATGATGGTCACGTGCTTCATCACATACTTGGAGTCTGCTGGTGGTTCCTTTTAAATTTTTTACTTTTACCCCCTAACCTTTTTTTACACTGTTGACAAGGTAACATTCGACCGACGACGCACCGTCGTGACATTTCATTTTTATTGCCTTCAACTTCATCTAAGGTTCTAGTTGCAACCTACAGCTAGGAGTAACTCTAAGCTTGTTTAAACTATCTAATAATAACTATCCTTAATAATTGTTTACAATAAAGTAAATACATATCTGCCATTACTCATACAAATACTCTACAATATTTATGAATAACAGAAATAAATAAAATAATATTTCAGTCTACTTGAGCATAAAAAGATGAAAGAGCCACATTGAGCCCAGCAAAATGTAAAATTTACCTCAAAGTCCTAAGTTCCCCATTTTGCATACTTTCAGACATTTTTGTAGCTGCCATGAAAGCACTTTAGATTATTCCTTTCTATCTATCTTGGTTATTACAATATTTTGAAACAATCGTACTGCTACTTAAATATATTTTTGCAAAGTTATATGCATTATTAACTAATAAGATATCTGCTTCCTTGTAATTCAAAGTCCAGCCAGTCAAGACAGAAGGGGAAATTTAAGTCATACAGATGACATACATGAGTGTTCTACTTTTTGGTAGGTTCATGTGCGATAAAACTCAATAATCTCTATTCAATGCCATCTCCTTCACTTCCTTGTAGCTTACCCCAACCCTTGTGTAATCCAACATCTTTTGCCATTATCTTAATTAATTATATTGCTGGGGAAGCTCTAAAGTTGGGAGAGGCGGAGATAGTTCCTTATTTAAAACTTATCATTAATGCCTCCCTGAACAATTACTGCCAACCAACCGATTGGAAAAGAGCAACAGTTATAACTATCCACAAGGATGGTGTTCAGACATGGCCTAAAAATTATAGACCGGTTTAGTTTAACTTCAGTTGTTTGTAAGATAATGGAGAAGATTATTGCAGATTACCTGAGAAACTTTTGGATTGAAAACAATGGGCTTAGCCAATGCCAACATGGATTTAGGAAAGGATACTCAGGTGAGACACAACTGTTAGGTTTATAACAACATATTGTAGAGACGATAAAGACACAGTTGATACTATTATAACCGATTTTGCCAAAGCATTTGATACAGTCCCGCATGATATATTTCTAAATACCTAAATAACTAAATTATATATGTTAAACATTGATAAAAGAATAGTCATTTGGATTAATAATTTTCTTAAAGACAGGAGTCAGAAGGTAAAAATTAATGGGAAATATTCTAATAATATTAATACCGGCCTTGGTGGGCGAGTGGTATAGCATGCCAACCCCAGGCCCCCGGGTTCTAATCCTGGCCAATCGGAATTTTTCTGATCAGGGAATGGTTGTGTGTGTTTTTCCAACTTTTTCATTCAGGATTGGCGGCAAGAAAGGCATCTGGCCGTAAAAGTCATCGTCAAAACAAACCTAATCCTTATCATCAGCAAAAACCATCATACATCAGACGACCCCATTACAATATGGGAATAAGGCTCAGAGGAAAACAAATTCTAATAATATTAATGTAACATTGGGAGTTTCACAAGGGAGTGTATTAGGACCCTTACTTTTTCTAATATAAGTTAACGGTCTACCCTCGAGTTTCAAGTCTAAAATTTTTTTATTCGCAGATGACTGCATATTATATAGAAGGATTGGGAACAACAAAAATAGGGAAGTATTACAGCAAATTTTTAATTTTGTTACAAGAATTGGTTAGAACTTATAGAATTAATAATAACACAAATAAGAGTAGGTGCATCACCTTTACAAACAAAAGATTGCAGTATTCCCATAGCACTATCATCTAAATCAGTGGTTCCCAACGGGGGCGCTACCGCCCCCCGGTGGGCGCTGAGAAGTCTGAGGGGGGCGTTCAGTGCCCAAGTCATATTGAGGGGGCGTTGAGGTCCAGCCGCCGCCCCTTTGAGCATTTGGCGTATTTAATAGCCACTGACGGCATTACTGACATCTTTGTTTCGATTCTTTAACTTATGACGCTACTGCCTTTTGGTGCCTGGTGTCAGAAACATTGTTATAAATGCTTTCTTAGCTCTCGCAAAAGCTTGTGGCAGAAGGATGCATCACGAATGGGGTTGACCTAATCCGTGGAATACTGACGGAATGGAAAGTACGGAGGAGAGGGGCAGAAACGATGTTTGCAGGGCGGCTAATAGTGCGTTTACAATGGAAATACGGACATTGTAACTGCCGTTAAAATTCTGCATAAAGGTTATTTGGCAAAAGGAGAATGAAACTCAACCCGATTAAAAAACACACATCTCCCCGAGCGATTGTTTTAAATCATCTCTCTACTTTGGAATATTCATAGTAGTCCCAAGGATTTTTTCTGTTGATGACACCACCCTATCAAAAGCTTTTATAAACTTTTATTGAATTTCTTCATCGGCCTCCTTCCACATACACTTAATGACGTTGTAAATTAATTTTCGTTCTTGGCTGTGAAGCGCTTTCAGATTCCCAATTTTGGATAGTTCGTTATTTGTAATTGAAAAATATAGGAAAAATGAATGTAGGAATATGACGGAAGGAGAGGAAAATGTGGTAATGATTAAATGGAATGAAAATAAGTACAGGGCAATGAATTGGAAGTGAAAATAAGAAGGTGGGGGAGTTCTTAAATGATCTGTTTAATAACCATGAGGATTAGAACCAGACTTAAAGGCAACAAGGCGTAGGGACGGAGCAGACATTACATTGTACATGCTCTCTGCATTTTTCGGGTGTCCGTCCGCGTAGGATGGCTTGGTAACTAAAGTTTCGCTGACTATCCTGTCAGCGTCTTCAGGTCGAAGGATTAACTTCGACCCTTAACACCTTCACTGTATCAAATTTGGTTAACACTGATAACATCATCGGCTTTTACTCGTAGTTTGGTTAATGAAGTTTAACAATGACTGACACAGAGAATAGAAAAGAATAATAACAAAACTTTTTATGATTTCTGCTCTGACGCGCTCTGACGCAAATTGTTGCCAAATTAATTATTCACCTTACGTTGATTTTTACATAAGTAAATACGGAAATTTTTATCTCCGAAACATATTTTCTTAATAATTACAATGTTTCCGTACGTATCTATCAATCATATTATTGTGTTGTTTCTACAGATAGATCCATGTCGGAGCCAAAGAAAAAATGTAGGCAATACAATGTCGAATATTTAAAATATGGTTTCATTCAATCACCCACAAACAAGACAATACTAAAGTGCCTCATTGGTAATGAGGTGTTTTCCAATGAAGCTACGAGACCTTCGCGATATGAAGAGCACTTGAGCGAAATACATCCTGAGAAAAAATATAAAAATATATCTTACTTTCAAATACTCAGAGATCAACATTCGAGACGTCCTACTTTGGGTGATATGTTTTCGGCCGCATCAAAAGAAGAAAATGATGGATTACGTGCGTCATATAATATTTCCTTACTCATTGCTAAATCGGGAAAACCACACACAATTGGTGAAGAATTGATAATTCCAGCTTTGAGTGAAGTTCTGCGTATCGTGCTGCATAAGCCACCGTCTGATATAATTAAAAAAATTCCGTTGAGCAATAATACAGTGCAGAGGCGAATAGACGAAATGTCCGAGGATGTGGAGAGTTCTCTAGCTGAGTTTTTGAAGACTACCGAGTTTTCATTACAGCTTGTTGAATCTACTTTGCCAAAAAACGAGTCTTTACTTCTGGTGTACGTTCGATTCATAAAAGATGAAAGGATTTGTCAAAACTTATTATTCGCAAGAACGTTAGAAATGGACACTAAAGGAAAATCTGTTTTTGGCGTTTTGGAACACTATTTTGAATAAAAAGGAATTCCTCTGAATAATATATTGTCTGTTGCTACCGATGGTGCTCCGGCAATGGTTGGACGTCACCGTGGTTTTATTTCATATTTGAAAAGAGCGGTACCAAATATAGTTGCCGTGCATTGCGTAATTCACCGACAACATTTGGTAGCAAAACACCTTAGTGATCGCCTTCACTGCTCGCTACAGCATGTAATTACTTCAGTTAACAGGATCAGAAGCAATGCTCTCGATGATAGATTATTTAGGAAGCGTTGTGATGAAAACGACTAAGACTTTAATCGGTTACTATTGCACACAGAAGTTCGTTGGCTGTCAAAAGGTACTTGTCTAAAACGATTTTTTTAACTCTTTGAAGCAGTTACTAAGTTTTTTGAAAGTAAAGATGATTTATTAGGAGTGAATTTATTGAAATGTAAGAGCGATATTGCTTATTTGACAGATTTATACAACAAATTTAATGAAACAAACTGCAAGGAAATTATTTGAATTTGATCAAATTTGATCAAATTCAAATCATTCCCTTCCCTTTGATCATTCAAATCAAAATTCAGGAGGATTTTATCGAATTGTCAACAAATGAAGAGTTGAAATTTAAATTAAATATGGGTATCAAGAATTTTGGCTTCAACATCAAATACCAATATTATATCCAGCCTTATGGGCTGCAGTAAAGAAATTTTTCATTGCTTTTCCGTCCTCATATTTAGCAGAAAGAGGGTTTAGCATGGTGACCAATCTATTAACTAAGAAAAGAAACAGGTTTTCAATAGTGGAACGCGGTGACTTAAGGTTATTAATGACAAAAATGGCACCAAATATTGATAAATTAGTTTCATCGTATCGAGCTCAGCTGTCTCATTAATAATATTATATTAATTATTAATAACATATTTCAATCTTCAACAATACTTCCATATTTCATTATCTTAAGATTAAAGAAAATTAAAAATTTGTTCTTGTTTTTCAATATATTGCATGTACAATGTAATTAACCTAAGGGGGGCGCTATCAAATTATTGACTGAAAAAGTGGGCCCTGACTCAAAAAAGGTTGGGAACCTATGATCTAAATGGTGAATTAATAAAAACTTCTGACCATGGGTAAGTATTTAGGAATCATATTTGATAAAAACTAGAACCGGGAAAAACATCAATTTAATTGTGGCGTTCAAAATGCTGCATTATGTGATGAGGAATTTAAAGGGATGTAGTCAAAAAGTGAAAAAAAAGGGGTCATATGTCACTCGTAAGACCAATTCTTGAGTATGTGACCACCATGTGGGATCCGTATCAATGTTGTCAAATGAAGAAAATAGAAAAGGTCCAGAGAAACGCAGCTCAATATGTGATGGGCAGATTCAGAAAAACTGAGTGTCACTGACATGATAAAAATTCTTTGATGGGACACATTAGACTAAGATGCATTTACAATATTATTGCAAGTACTGATGGATGGGATGGTTTTAAAAATTCAATCGAGAAACCGAAATTCCTGGGGAAAGGTTGTCATGAATTTAAAAGTAAACCTTGAAGGCAAAGAACAGACATAGCTAAGTATTCTTTTCTCAATAGAGGTATTTCTGAGTGCATTGAGTTACCTGGATCACTCTCAAGGCCCTAGCCTGAAAATTTTAAAAAAATCTTTCAAAAAGAAATTATTTAATAGGTTATAGTAATGTGTAGTAGTAATTTAGGGACCCTTGGAGAAGTGGATTGCTTGACAGGGTGATGTATAGCGGGGTTCTATCCCATGACCACTACGGTAGCGGAGAATGCCAGTCATGAACCTCAAAAAATCCAGTAAAACAGTAAATATTTAGTTTTCAATTGAATATAATATATGTATGTAATCATTCTGTGGGAATTTTAAGTTTACCGTGTATTTATTTTACATGAATTATGTTTATGAATGGTATAAATGTATATATGTAGAAAAACTAGCAGGCTTACAGCTTACCTGCAGTTTGTGCAATAATGATAACAACGTACCCTTTTTGGTCTTTTTTATGCTTAAAAATCGGGGAGCACACTAGAAATAACGGCAGACTAGATTCAGGCACAATACGACTTGTATCCTGTAGCTCAGGGTCCTCTTCCAATCCTCCAAGGTAGACTAGACTAGACTTCTACTGTATTTCTCACACAAGAATCTTTAATATTTGTGTAACACAGTCCATTCTTACAAATCTGACAATTACCTATCAAGCTGCTTTACTTATGAATTTCCAATAAATTAAATGGTTTTTATGAAAGTTATCTGATCATATATGACAAAATAATTGAATGCCTAATATTCTGAGTCATGATATTAAACTCACAAGAGTATTATTCAGATTTAGATTGAGCCCTGAGTTTTTCTCACTGGTAATTTGGTATTAAAATTATTCTGTTGAGATTTGCAGGTTCTCAATGAATTACGGAATCTACAGGCATACATGTAAACATCTTCAAGCCAAAAATATCAAAGAATATAGGCTGACAAAAATTCACTTTCTCTTGGTAAAATGGATAGTAATAGATGTTCTTAACTAATTTCAGATTAATCAATAACTTAACTGATTCCAGAAATTAACTTAGAAAAGTCAGACTACATAAGCTGTTAGATAAGGTAACTTTCTCTCTTCCCCATAATCATAAATGTATTTGCTTATATAGCAAAAATCATTTATTCAGAAAAATTAATTTTAATAGATGTTTTTATCTGATTCTGGGTCTCTGATTAAAGATATGAGCTTGACTTGACAAACTATAAATATAGTTAAGGGAAGTATTATGAATTTCTCCTCCAAAAAGAATAACCTTTCATCCCTGTTGTTTATCCACTACCTTCCTCCACCTCTGTATCCCTATTGTCATGTATATTAGGTGCTCTTAGAAAGCTATCTTGGACTTAAAAAATAAGTGATATACGTACAACTCCACTTTGATTTTTCATTACTAACTAGATATGAATAACACCTTTTACCATGGCCATAAAAGGAGACTGGAAGAATTCTTATAGCTTTAAATGGGAACCCAGTGAGGGTTACCAGGGTTGATGGGCCAAAGTTGGAGCACATTTCTTGGAAACAAGTGGCACAATAAGGTGTTTTGTCTAGGTTCTAATTTAGAGCTTCATTCTGCATTTTACTGAGTGTGTGGGTGTCCACAATCGACACTTTTTGGGGACCTATTTAACTTACTATTTAATAACTCTTTGAATTCAGTCAAAGAATTTGAAGTAAATGTAGTGAATGAATGAGCCAACAGACAGTTTAGGCATATATTTATAATGTTACTAGCCTAAAATACATGTATGATTTACTGCCTTCTGGAGGTTTTTGGGGGTTTTCCTCCCGACTAGGATGAATACCATGCAGATTATTTTATTTTTCCCTACCCCTACAGGAATGACTACCACCTGGCCTGGTAGCTAATGGTAGTACACAAATCACAAATAAATAAAAACATAAATATAAAAATAAAAATATTCTATGAAATTATTTCATTTTTAATGCAAAATTCTTGAAAATTGTGTGAGGAAGATATTTATTATCAACAGAGCAAGATTGATTGCACTATGTAAATAAGTCAATGTTACCAAACCCTAGTCAGCTTGGGGAAATGTTTGCTTAGTATTAAATATTTGAACCAAACACAATAATGTATTGAAATATTTATGAATTCAATCACATTTGTAAGATAAGTTGTGAGTAAAAATATAAAATGTGATCAAACCTTGCAGACACAGCATACATAATGGCCTTCGTATGTAATACCAGCCAAGCGAGTGACAAAGTCATGACGTGGTATTCTAAGATCGTACAAAAGTTTTCTGGAAGCTAAATCCCATACAAGCAGAGGGAATGGCTTCTGAGTTTCATCTCCACAAACCAATATTCGTCCATCTCCAGAAACCAAAAGTGAATCAAGGAATCGGTCCTCTCCAGCCTGATAACATAAGGAAAACATGATTCAGAGACAATTCTAAATTCATCACTATAAACAGAAAAACTCTTGAACAAATATTTATGTTGAATTTGAGAATATAGGGAATAGCTTGAGCTAAATTTAAGACACTATAACATAATTATGGTATTTATAAGCATATAACACACTTTCCAAAAAATAAGCCTAAAATTCACACTGCATATTATATGTGTATAAACTTTAATTAAAAATTAATTACATAGATGGAATCATCTTAATTTTTAACTCAGTTTAAAGCATCCTCTGTAGGTATAATAATTTGAAAATGGTCTTCTGTGAACATTATTTTGTGATACTTTTCAAAATCAGCTGATCTACACTCAAATGTGCACAAGCCAACACATGTAAAACTTCAAATTTTGAAAATTTAATGATTAAATATCTGATAATTGCCATAAATTGCAGAAACAATAGCGATAGAGAAGCAAACATACCAATTATGTATGTAACATTCAACCAACTCAATTAGTGCTTGGCACAAATATGGTACCATCTGAATTAATTCTTTGTTATAAAAAGAACTTGAGTAGAGATATATTTACTGATCATCTTTTACTTAGTAAATTGAAATGATGGACTAGATTTAGTAATCTTTGGCAACTGCTCTGCAGATTACGTTGCACCCTGACCATTCCCACTTTATAATTTTAAATTTTAGTTTTTAAATTCGAATTTTCTTCTTGAAATCATGTTATACACCAATAAATAAATTCCAATGAATAAATAGTTTGATATTTGTAGAATACTTGTCACCTCATGCAAACATTTTGCATAAATAGTACTGGGGTGCATGCAATTTGATTAAAAGAAAGCGATACAAATGTAAGTATTTATAATGAGGCAATGAACAAAGGTACATACATTTACATGTTTCAGTGTCTGTGTTGATATACCACATTTTTATCGATAGATATCGATATATGCCTATCCATTAACAAAACCCAAGTTTCAACTTAATTTTAGACCAAAAGGTGCATTTTTCACATGTTAGTCTATTTAGGTAGAAAGTGAGAAATTTTGTCTTTAAAGTTGCGTGTCCTATGTATTTGTTGATGGAGTGTGAAGGCAGGAGAGCGCTGGTCATCAAAAACTGATCTAAAATATCTAAGTACCTCTCACAAATAATTTATCATGGAGTACTCACATCCGTAATGTGTGTGGAAAAACACTTGAGTAACTCAACTTCATTAACAGAATATTCAGTAGGAGTAAAGAAAAAGTTTGCAAGTGATGTTACTTGAAGTTAGTTAGTCCTCACCCTGAGTATACATATCCTGTATGGGACCCTATCAACAAGTGTCATATTCAGGAATTAGAAAAGGTACAATGAAAGGCAATTTGTAAAGAATTGCTTCGATAAAACAGAGTGTGTTACCCAGATGATACAGGATGTGAGAAGTGAATCGTTAGAAGATAGAAGATCAATACAAAGGATAAATTAACTAAATAAGATCAGAGATAGTACCTTCTTAGAAGATGTAGCTAACCTCCCTGTTTGATAGGCCATTTTGATACTGTGAGGAAGATCAGGGAAATGGATTCTGGGATGAATTGTTTCAAGAATTCATTTTCTCCACAAACAATATGCAAAAGCAATCAATTAGGAAAATAAAATGATGGTGCCACATGCCAAAAGGCAGCGACCTTATATGGACATGAAATTTAACATTTTAGAAAGATTTCTTTTTCTCTAGTTATGAAAATCTAAGAAAATTAAGAAGCTGATGCAGCAGCTTCTTGCTCCAACAAACTGACACATCTTGGTATCAAATGATGTTTGTAATTACTAATACGATTGGGAGTATTTGAAACAAATGATGCATTTATGAGCAAGAATATGAATTCAGAATCTACATTATTGTAAGTATGGAAAACAAGATTTGTACTTTTCAATTTAAATATAAGGAAAGGGTTGAGGAGACTTTGCACATAAGGGCGTGCACCTAGGAAGTTCCAAAGGAAAAACGGACTTGAAAAATGTCTGACAGGGCCGGGAATCGAACCCGGGATCTTCCTCTATCCAGGAGGCAAGGTAAGTGTAGTTTCATCCAACTGAGTTGCATCGTCTACGGCCATGGCCTCATCCAGGCACTGGCAACACAAAGAGGTGTAAGGTTCTAAACCTCCCTAAGGAAATACATATAAGGTAAGGGTTGAGGTGAATTTGCACCCAGGAAAATTCCCAAGGAAAAATGGACTTGATAAAAGTCTGACAGGGCCGGGAATTGAAACCGGGTGCCCTTGCACACAAAGTCCCCAAAACGGCTTGTTAAATGTTCTGGCCGGGTAGCCTAGATGGTTCAGGCAGCCTCCCGGATAGAGGAAGATCCCAGGTTCAATTCCCGGCCCTGTCAGACTTTTCTCAAGTCCATTTTTTTAATTTAAAATAATCAGACTTATGAAATTCTCATCTTCAAGTAAAATTTATATAACAGTGTAGGTATATATTTTTTGGCCAAAAAAAATAGTTCACAAGGCATCCTTTAAACAGAGGTTGGATTGGTGCAGCTTGGTGGTTCAGTGGTTAGAACACCTACCCATAAAGTGGTAGACAAAGTGAGGGGTTCTAGTCTCACTCATGTTGCAGTTTTTCACCTGATTATCCTTGCTTTGGATTATTCTTTGCCCTTGGGGATAAATATGTATTTTATAGACACCTTATTATATTGGAAAAAATTTGAACCGCTTATTTCTGAGAATACATATTTCCAACAATTACGGTTGGTTTCAAACTGCAAATATGGATGATCTTAAAGAGTCCTCCTTTAATTTTACTGCATAAAAGCAATGTATCAATTTAATAGCACACAACTTGAACTGAGCATTTCACAAATTAATACTTCATATAATGAGACAATTACTATATAGTGAAAGCCCAAGAATGAACAATTAATTGTTATCTATGTAAAATATGACTTAAATATATAGAATGTGATGTAAAACTAACCTTGAATGTTGCCACACAATCTCCTGTTTCCACCTCAAGTAAATTAACGTGCATGCGATTCCTTGAAAGAGCAGCAACATAACCCTGCCCATGCAAACCGTAATATGGCATCTTCTGGTTCATAACACCTTTTAATCTTGAGAGTAAACACCCATTTTCTAGGTCATATAACCTAAGCTCTCTCCTGCACAATGCTACCACACGTCCTCCATCCACAGGCTTGAGAGCAACAGGATGAGAAACGCCTTGCAGGCAGCAAAGTTTCCTAGGACCTCTCAGCCTGTTATTCTGCTCATTTTTACCTCCTCCCACTTTCCAAACACAGATTTCTTCGAGGGCTGCAGAAGCTGTTGCAACAAGGCTGCTGCCAGGAGGCAAGCGACAAAGAAAGTCTAAGGAATGTTTCTCAGCTGAATCTTCTTCATCTTCTCCATCACTTTCTACCAAACTCATAAGGTACTTATTAATATCATCTACATCATCAGGAATTCCTGGAATCAGGGAAGGAACTGGAGGATCAAGAGATGCCTTGAGTAGACTATGAATGAAAGGACATTCTTGCTCACCTGCAAAATATAAATGAATACGCAAACTTTAATGAGTGAATCACAGGCAATACCTTTCTTGCAATGAGCAATTTGTTATATTTACCACTTCCTTCACCATTAGTATTTTCTAATATTTTTTGTAAGCGTACGTATGCTTGAGTGTAGAACTGGCACCCATCGTAGTTAAGAGCAGTTGCACTTTCTTCGAGCCATTTTTTTAGCAGACACAAGTCTTCATTATCAGCCCAGTCTTTTTCCATCAAAATATCTTCTAATACCTACATAAGATTAAAATTAAATATTCTTTAAATCCAGGAAAGTTTTTTCACAAAATTAAACATAAATGTAAATCATATCAGATTGCTCTCTCTTTATAGAAGGATCCCCTATATCCTTGAAATCTTTATATTTATTTGCAAAATTAAATTGATAATTTATACAAAAATATTCTGAACTAGCAACATCCTACTCCTTTAATGCAATTGGTCAAATACAAAAAATTCTCAATCTAATATTTTTGGACCATGGAAAATCAATTTAAAATGCAGAATATAATAAGGCAAAAAATTACCAATTTCCCTTTGTCCAGTAAAAGTTATAGATTGAGTTTCTTGCTCATTGTGAATGAAAATGAAAAGCAAATTGTTAGAGAACAAACATTGATGAATTATACAGCGTTTGATCATCTTAAATCAAAGCAATAATAACAGAATCTAAAAGGTACATCACATGGCTGAAAGATTTCAATAAACTAATGTTGAGATAACAAAAATTAATAATATGAATTACATTGTTGCTTATTAAAAGAAAGCCCACAATATGGGCAAAATGGGATGGGATTCGATATGGGATTCGATATCGATCGACCGTACGGTATACACGCGGTATTGTGAGCACTCCGTTTTTTTTCTTTATTTACACGATTTTGCAACATTGGTTGTTAAATATAGATTAATTATTGATCACATAATGCCTTTCGTTAATCAGTGCATAATTTGTAAAGATTTACTTGCGCCTGAGAAGGAAATTAAGTGCGACAATTGTTTGTTGCCGCTTCATGCAACATGTGGCGGACTAACCCGAAATGATGTGATTCAACTAAAATTGCAAAATAGACGATTATTGTTCCACTGTGATTTATGTGTAAACTCAAATAAGAATAAGGTGGATAAGCTGGTAGATATAATTAATGAGCTGAAACTACAAATTGAAGAACTTCGTGTTGATCGATCGTCATGCACTAATCATGAGGAAGTCATCGAAGTGGCAGTAGCGGAATCTATGGAAAGATACAAGCGTTTGAGAAACGTCTTGTTACATAATGTTCCAGAGAGTGCTTCCTCTACTAGTAATGAAGACCTGGAGCATGATGTAAAACAACTTGCTGATATCTTGGCCGATGTGGGGATGAACTACGAAGTCAGCGAATGCAAGGTTGTACGACTTGGTAGACGATCTCAAGGCAAGCTTAGACCACTTAAAGTAGTTTTTTGGCAGGATTCTGATGCTCTGGAATTCTTGCGTCTCGTTAATATTCACAGAAAGAGACACACGGACTTTCGTATCTCGGTGTCGAGGGACAGAACATTATGTGAAAGAAACTATATAAATAAGCTTCGTTGTGAAATTAAAGAGAGAAGTGACAAAGGTGAACCGAATCTTATCATAAAATACATTGCTGGAGTTCCTAAAATTATCCAAAAAAACTAATTTATCGGCAGTCAACCTTAAATTTTTATTATCAAAATTGTAATGGCATTCGTAGCAAAATTAATGATTTATCGTCTTCTGTGTTACTCTCAGTCTATTATCAAAATGTTAGAGGCATCAGAACAAAACTAACTGAACTTAGTTTAGCCATAAGTGTGTCAAATTACGATGTTGTTGTGCTTACTGAAACCTGGCTGACAAGTGACATTCTTACATCTGAACTCAGTTGGCCGAATTATCACATCTTCAGAAGAGATCGTGACCCCACATATTCGAACAAAAGACGAGGGGGTGGTGTTTTAATAGCGGTAAAATCTTCACTCACTTGTTATGAACTAATTCTACCTGATTATAATGTTGAGCAAGTTTTTGTAAGTATCTATTTTGCTGATTTGAAATTTTTAATTGGATCCGTATATTTTCCACCTAACTCTCCGGTTGCATTATATGATAGTCATTGTGTTGGAGTTGAAAATATCCTAACTAAAGATTTTGATGAAATATTTATATTAGGAGACTATAATTTACCCTCTATAGATTGGAATACTCCATCTGAGAACGATGAAGTCTCTACTGAATGTGTTCTTTCACCTCAAGCTAAAGTTATTGTTGACAATTTTTCATTCCAGGGTCTAGTTCAAGTCAATACTGTTAAAAATAAATATAATAAATTGCTGGACCTTGTTTTCTCTAATTCAACAAATGTTACATGCTCCATGGTGGATGATCCTTTAACTAAATGTGATTCTTATCATCCGTCCATTGAATTAATAATAAATATTCCAAAGAAAGTAGAAATGGCCAAGGAAAAAGAGTTTATACTTGATTATAAAAACTGTGATTTCTTTGGCTTAAATAGCTACCTTAATGAAGTTAATTGGCCTGTGATATTATGTAATTTAGATTGTAATGAGGCTGTGAATAGTTTTTATTCAATAATGTATCAAGCTATAGAATTATTCACTCCTATCATATCATTTCGTAATAGCAGTTACCCTAAATGGTTTACTCCCACCTTAAAACAATTAATTTCTCAAAAGAAAATCCTACACAAAGTTTATAAGGCCTCTGGGAACTCCACCGATTACCAAAAGTTTTCTGATATCCGTAAGAAATGTAAAGCACTTTCTAAATCCTGTTATGCTTCCTATATAAATACTGTACAGGACAACATATTAATTAATGCTAAGTCTTTCTGGTCACACGTTAATAATCGTCGAAGAACTAATAACATCCCATCATCAATGTCCTATAATAGCATTAAGTGTGATAATCCTAAAGATATCGCTAATCTATTTGCAAAATATTTTTCTGGAGTCTTCTCATATGAGGATAATTATTCTGTTCCAAATTTTAATTTTAGTCATAGTATTAATATCTCAACAGTGAATGTTACCGTTGATGAAATTTTAAAAATTCTGAGGAAACTGGATGTATCAAAAAGCCCTGGCCCTGACAACTTGCCTCCGTTACTTATCAAAAACTGCTGCGAAGCTTTGGTCTTTCCCCTTTATATTATTTTTAATAAATCCTTAGACTACGGTATTTTTCCGGATTTCTTGAAAACTTCTTATGTAATTCCAGTGCATAAGAGTGGTAACAAAAATGATGTGAACAACTACAGACCCATTGTTATCCAATCTGTTTTAGCAAAGGTACTCGAAAGTTTAGTGACAAATAGACTTACCCCACTTATTGAGAATGTTTTAGATGATGAACAACATGGGTTTAGGAGTGGCAGGTCTACTGTCACTAACCTATTATCTTTTCAGCACTTTGTCACCACCGCAGTACATGATCATCATCAAGTAGACACTATTTACTGTGATTTTACCAAAGCATTTGACAAGGTATGCCATTCCATGCTTCTAGCAAAGCTTAGAGCTTATGGTATTAGTGGGAATTTATTATCTTGGTTCTGCAGTTATTTGTCTAATAGAAAACTAAAGGTGAAAATCAAAGGTATTACTTCTTTTCCCTTTGAAGGCGTATCTGGAGTCCCTCAGGGATCCCATCTGGGACCTATTTTATTCTTGATTTTCATTAATGATATTGGAACCATAATTAAACCAATTAATTATCTTATGTATGCTGACGACATTAAAATATTTCATACTATTGATTCGAATACAGATGCTTCTGCACTGCAAAGGTGTTTGACAGATATCTCTGAATGGTGCAAAACAAATGCTATGTTTTTAAATATTAGTAAATGTAATGTTGTCACCTTCTGCAAATCCAAGTCACCTATAATAACTGACTATTCATTATCTGGAAAAAGTCTTGTAAGATTGGACCATAAACTGGATTTGGGTGTTCTCTTTGTTTCCGACTTGTCTTTCAGTAGGCACATAGATACCATAATTACTAAAGCCTATAAAATTCTTGGTTTCATGTATAGAAATTGTAGGGATTTTAACAATATTTTTTGCTATAGACATTTATATATCACCCTAGTTCGACCAGTTCTCGAATATAGTTCAATAGTTTGGTCCCCTTCTTATCATAAGTACGACTTAGACTTAGAGAGAGTCCAGAATAAATTTCTGAGACTGGTGGCTTTTAAGTTTGGAATTGAGAGAGAAAGTGGAGAATATGAAAAGACATTGAAATTACTAAATATACACACACTCTCTGCTCGTAGGAAGCAAAATGGAGTTCTATTCTTACACTCTCTGTTAAATAATCATATCAAGTCTTCTTATCTTTTATCTCTTATAAATTTTAGGGTTCCAATTGTTCATTCAAGATCCCATCATTTATTTCATATTCCATATGTATGTAATAATTATTTGTATTTTCTGCCTATTTTTAGAATAATGAGAGATTTTAATAGTCATTGTAAATCCGCTGATATATTTTACTTTTCACACAATGTATTCAGAAATTTTATTTTAAAAAATGTTTAATGGTGCAGAATTATTAAGGTGTATTTTTCTTTTATTGTAACATGTAATGTGTTATCTCCAATTTAATTGTAATTTTCATTTGTGTCAATCTTCTTTAATTAAGCTCATATGTTTATTTTCAAACTTTTCAAATGTTACCTTGGTCATTTTCAACATTTGTAATAGGACATCTGTCCGTTAAATAAATAAAGTATTATTAAAACATTTCCTATACATGAAGGAATGTTTTAACAATGTCTGAAAAAAGGAATTCAATTTCTTTTACATCAACTAGTAATTTGAAACTATTTTTATCCGAGTATCCTTTAACTGGCTAATGGCTAACAGCATTTTAAAATAAATTCTACTCAAATTAATTAAATGAAAAATTATCAACTGACCTGATATACATCTGACCCACATATCTTATAGAAGAGCCAAGTTTTATCAAAAAGGAATTGGTTCTTGATAGAACCTTCAATACAAAACACTTGGTATGGCAATTCATCCAGTTTTCTCCTGTTATAGCTGAAAAATAAGAAAGGTTTTTTTAATAATAATCACTAAAAACTTCTTTCTTTAAATGTCAAACTGCAACAATAAACTTGATTTCTTACCAGGAATGACACTAGAACAGTTTATTGAAGACTATGACTGAAATGCATTAATTTTCTACAATAAGAGCTATACGTATATGATTGTTACAAACATGCTATGGGATTGACAATCATATAGCCATGCAAAGAGTTTGTAGAACATGCCTAAGAAAAAATACTTCCATCATAAAAATGCTGCATTTTATTCTAACTTCACCAAACCAAAGATATTTCAATTAAAAAAACACAATGTGTCAATATTAATTCTAAACATTTAGCAAATGTACTTTGTGCAACCTAATTTTTTTACCAAAGCTAGTGATGATACACAATGTAATTTTATCAAAATAGTATGTTAAGACAATGAAATGAAAATGATTATTTCTATCAAAATATGTACACGGTATGCATGACTCACTGTAAGAAGCGTTCCACTTTTTCAAAAATTCCATTTCTAAATAACTGCACTAAGAATTATTTCTTATTAAATATGTTTCCTGGTTTCCTTCCCTAAGGCTGGTTGCAATAAAGAAAATTTTAACATACAACTGGCTTAAAATCATAATTCCTCAAGATAAAATTAGAAGCACGCAAATTTATCATAGAAATTTGTAACAAAAATTGGTAAAAACCATGTAAGATCAACCAAAAGTAAGAATATCTGAATAGCAGTTCTGCTTTTTATCTTTTTCCATACCTGGAAAATGAATATAAATCCATCATCACTAACTGTGGTACCAAATTTAGTGCTGGGATTGATGATATACCAAACTTTTTAATTCAACTATCTTTTAATCTGATAAAAGATTCCCTATTATATTTTATTAATACTTCATTTCTCACTGTCACTTTCCCTTCTGCCCTCAAAACCCCTTAAGTTTTTTCTTTATACAAGAGAAAAGGTAATCCTAATGATTTTAATTCCTTCAGGCCCATTTCCCTTCAAACACAATTCTCTAAAATATTTGAAAAAGCCTTTCATAAACGTTTAGTATCTTACTTGGATGACAATAAAATTTTATCTGCTCATCAACACAGTTTTCACCAAAACAAATCTACAACAACTGCCATCTTTCACATCGCCTTCACTCAACTCTTGACTTAATGCCTGCGCTCTTTTCCTGGATTTCTCTTACGCATTTGACCTTGTTAACCATCAACTCCTGTCTCTAAAACTTGACAGAATGGGCGTTAGAGGCCATCCTAAAAACTGGTTGCTGTCGATCACAACAAGTGATTGTACATAAAGATGGAGTAAAATACACATCTCCTCCCAGGACATACAATCTTGGAGTTCCACAGGGCTTGGTCCTACACTCTTCTTAATCTACATTAATGATTTGCCTGATCATATAAATAACATACCTTGTTGCAACCCCATCTTATATGCTGACGACATAAATATTCTCATTTCTTCTTCAACTTCTGAATCCCTTCTTAACAAATGTAATCTTGTTGCTGATAAAATTCACAATTGGTCCCTCAATTGGTCCTCAAACTTAATCCAGAAACATCTCCAATAATTCACTTTGTTCCAAAAAATTAACTTACTCAAAAATTAGATATTTTCTTAGATGGTAATATATTACTTCAGGTGGACTCTTCTAATCTTCTTGGCTTACACATTAACTCACACCTCTACTGGGACTCTCATATTCATTTTCTTTTAAAAAAAACTAAGTTCTGTTTGCTTTCTCATCCACAATATTCGTTTCACTGTTTCAACCGATGTATTGTTATCTATTTATTAGGGTATATTATATTCACATATTGTCTACAGCATACTGTTTTGGGGTTCTTCCCACCATGCCATCACATTGTTCAAATAACAAAAAAGTATTGTAAGATTAATCGCTAACTCCATGCTCGATTCACCCAGCCTTCCTCTCTTTCATCGATTAAAAATTTTACCCCTTCCCTGTATTTTTATTTTTTCTTCAATTATGCACGTTAAATTAAATTTAATGAACTTCAAGACGAATGCTAATATAAACATTTACAATGCATACAACAATAATAATCTTCATATTTCTTATGCTTGCACCACTCGTTCCCTTAATAGTCCAGTCCATCTTCCCATCATCTTGTATAACACACTTCCTGAAGAAACAAAGACTACTAACTCCTTATCCTTTTTCAAATCTAAGGTCAGAAATTATTTACTTAATAATTTTTTTTATTCCATTGAAGACTATCTTTCCCCATATTGATGATTTGTTTAAGAGTACATGATTTGTCTTTGTAAGAGTATTTTTTATGTATATTTTGTGATATCATTTTAAATGTGATTATATTGTGATTTACCTATACATTCTTGTTTGACAAAGCCTATACTGTTTCTTGAAGTCTTTTGGCCTAAAGAATTTGAATTTTAATATACTAATTTCTCCACCCATTGCAATTGAAAGTAAAAACTGAAGACTGCGGCATACTAAATATATAATTTGGATCCAAATTAACGAAATTTTACTAATTCAATCCTTTGAAAAAGGAAATCATCAAAAATCAAAACACTCACTTTTAAAGCTCAGAATTTCACCAGTCTGTCGCATTCCTATATAATTTATTCGTATAGTAAAAATGAACTTTTTAAATTATTTTTGTACTAATTCATACTTACACTAGTAAACTCATACATAAAGCATGACAAAACTTAACTTATTTTAAAACTTTTCCTTTTATTGTAGACCCCCTCTCTAAGATGTCAATTGTGAGTCGGTAATAATTTTACATTTTTCTAACAAATGGTTGGTTTGATTTTTCCTTGATGGATTTAGAATAAATTTGGCCATAATTGAAGAAAGTTTTGAAAATTTTAAGTATTAAATCAACTGTCATAAAAATTTTCCATTCTTCTAATCTTAGCCATGAAAGTATGTAGTGGGAAACTATACTATCATCTTCCAACTTTTAATTTGCATTTCAGATTCATTGAGCACTGTTATAAGACAACAAATAATAGAGCTACATATCAAATATCGGGTATGGTAAATTCTAAGCATTACGAAACCTAATGTAAATTGAATTGTGAATCTATCCTGACTGTGTACTCTACAAAAATGGCAACTCATTCTTACCCCAATTCTTTTAATAAATACTATTCAGAATAGAATAATAACTTAAGAATATTAGCAGAATTCCAAAAAATTACATATTAGATTTCAATGAACAGTTGCAGTTTGTCAATAATACTTGCAATCGCACTGCTGTAAAATCTCATTTCTGTAATAATTCCATCTCCTAAAAATATTTCCCTTCCTCAATGCAATATTTTTTCTTCATCTTGATCACCTCCCACCAATAAATTAACGTACTTTTGTAATTTGAATAGATTGACCATCATTTTATCCCTGCTCTTTACTATATCATAATTTACATGTTAAAATCTCAGTAAATTGTCTCTTTTTCATAAATTCTGATTTTAGTTTCTATCATTAATTAGCTATGGACCCCATGTATTCAAAAGAGAAAATGCATAATCTCGGAATCAACTATCACCAAGGTCGTCAGGAAGAATGGTTGTTCAGTACAAAGAAATTTTATATGATTTTCATTCATTTTGCCATACTTCTTGTAATTTCAATTCAAAAAGCTTATTCCATTACAAGAATCTTCATTTAATTTCCTTTCTTTTGGTACTTGTCTCAACTTTATAGGACCATTATTTCTAATTTAATTCTGTATAAGTAACAAAGACTGCACGGTGTAAAAACAACCTTAAGAGCATTTCTTATCAAAACGTATTATGGAGTTCTGGGTTCAAACCCAAGCCATCTCAGAGATGAGAATAATTTTTGTAGAGGTAACAACTAATAAGAAACAATGCAATTTGTCTCATAGCTCTTATAACAAACAGCTTCTCAAATAGAGAAAGAGACAGAAGGAGTTTACTTTTTTATACATACAGTAAAAATACTTATTTCCATATTATTAATGAACTTGTTTGATAGCTTTTCAAATATTTTTTAGGAAAGGGTGACAGAAAATCATAATATCAAGATTTCTAACTGAAAAATGAAAATACAGCTACGCATATGAGCTCCAAAATCCCCTGCTTAATTTCATTTCTTCATCTTCATGATAACAAATCCATAGTCTATTTTGTCCAGTAATTTGTATTTGATTACTTTCTTATGCCATCCCTTCAATCACTATGTTGACCAAGTCAGCAATTCAACAGTACTGCCATTCATTGAGAAAAACCTTATAATTCAATAATTTAGTCTTTCAGGAGCAACATCCATTAAAGCTAATTATGTTGCTTAGTATAAAAATTGTAAGCTATGTTTCTACTACATATATTATACTGAAGCATATGGAATTTGACCATTTATTTGAACTTATTATAGGCAAGTTCTTTTTAACCCAAGAAACAAAAAAGATGAAGAAACAAATATACTGAAGTAATTATTCAATTGTTTCATTTTAATAGTATCCAACTTAGTTATGGTACCTTGAGAATAATCTGTTTATAGTTCTTTGGTATAAGACACAGCAAGTTAATAACAAATAACTCGTCTTTTACAAATCAGTGGAAGCATTTATTGCCACTTTAAATATTTTTCATGATTATTAAATAAAAACTTTCCTTTCCTTTCTGGCCACAGCATTACTGTTACTATGAAAATAAAAATTCTTTGCAACACTGTTCATAAAATTGTTATTTTTGAATCTCATAAAAACTGTAACTGGTATTATAAACTGTAAACTATGAATCAAACTCGATC
Organism: Sympetrum striolatum; assembly: GCA_947579665.1. Classification (NCBI taxonomy): domain Eukaryota; kingdom Metazoa; phylum Arthropoda; class Insecta; order Odonata; family Libellulidae; genus Sympetrum; species Sympetrum striolatum. The sequence continues at coordinate 3,844,227 of OX388344.1, forward strand.
TGCCCAAATGTGGAATTCTGGATAAACAAGACCTGTCATGAGGCTATTTTTAAAGTATGCTGAAAACATAGTTAGTATGATAACACCTTATTGACAATAAATACAATATTTGAAGAATACTCTTCCTCCTTCCTCTAGGTAAACATTAATACTATCAGGTATTATTACATAAAAATTGGTTGCAAAATTAAATTAACAGACATGTAGCTTTGTATTTAGAAGAAAGATATTGTCCTTAAAGCAAATGAATTTAAAACTATCAAATAATCTGTAATCAAATTAATAGGTGGATAAAAATTCAATGAATGAATTTTGAACAAATAATTTGGCAACATTCTCTACAATTTAAAGATTTTAATAATTTTACTAAAAGAGAGGGTATTTTCAAATAAAAGTTTAATTGAAATCTATTTAATATTCTTATGGATCATTGAACTCCAAACATCCCATAATATTTAGTTCATAAGCAGAGACAAAGTAACTGGGGTACACATTCCATGTACAGTCAGTTGCAAAAAAATGATCATGTTGAGAGAAGATGCCTAATTACTATCTTAAAGGGTCCCATGTGGCAACCCTGTAGAACTTTGTCTCATCCCTTCTTCTTCTCTACTTTCCTTTTTTTCCCAGGGCTGGCAGGTTTCTCACTGTTAAAGGTAAAGTCGTAGAAAGGAACAAAAGCTTCAAGCGTACACTCTTGTATACTATGATTGAATTGCAAATCTTAGAATGAAAGACCTTTCTGAGTGATGCGGAGATGCAATTTTTTTGAGTTATGAATAACTGCACTCATTGTAAACAGATGCTTTTAGTAGATTTATTTTATCATGATTCACAAATTGTAAATGAAAATATTTTACCAATAATTGTATGAAGGAGAAGCAGCAGCTAAAATTATTATATGTGAAAACATGGATAGTGAAACTACAATCCGAGGTATGATTTCCAATTCAAATTTTAATCCACCAGGTATCGGAAATAGTATTTCCTAGGACTACTCGGGAATTAACTGAGTAACTATTTTAATTGATATTCTATGACTATGGTTCAAAGGTATAATTCAATTCCATAATAAAGAAGGAATAATTCAATTGAATAATAAAGAAGCTGCAGAACTTAGCGGAGCTCAAGTATTGGTGCTGCCATTTATTAAAATAGGTTTATTTAAAGCATAATAAAATAAAATCAAATCTCATCTTTATTTTATGAATATGATTGATAATAGATAAATTTCCAGATTTCCTGAGATTTGATTGAACAAGGAGCAACAGTAGTAGTTCATGATCTCAACCACTAGAAGCACTGCAATGGCGAACAATAGGTCGGGAGTTAATCTTAAACCTCAAAGTTAGCCTTTGTGATATTGAATAAATGGTAGTCCATGTCCAAAGTAATGAAACTTCTTTACATTTCTGCAATTTATTATTCTAAGAAACAAATCATTATCCAGTGCTGATTACATTTCTACAAAAATTTAGTTTCAGGCTAATTTTCATGATTACTTTCAATTTTATCTATTCAATATTAGAAATTAACAAATTAATTAATTAACAGAAACCAGAAACCATAGTTACCAGAAATTAGTTTTTATGTGAATAAATAAACCTTTTGATAAAAACAAAAAATAGCATATATTTCCCACAATAAGTGTTAACAAATAACCCAGTGTCCAGGGGCCCTATTCTATTAATCATTTCCGGTATGGTAGCCTCTCAGTTGGATGTGATCCCAAACTAACTCCGCGAGAGCTCAATGGTATTCTATAAGCTCCAGAGTCAGTAGGACAGCGAGCTACCATCGGTGGAGTTCACCGACAGCCAAAAGGTGTCGGTGGCGATGGAAGTGCATTAGTTTGCAGACGAACTGTGGCAATTGTATGCATATTTAACAAGATCATCAAGGAAAATGCATTAATTGAATGCTCGTAATTAGCAGAATGTAAAATAAAGCCACAGTAATACATGCGATCGCATAAAATGAATGTAATTCTTGCTTTTAGATGCACACTGATGTATGTCATAGCACATATAGATGTATATATGTACTACGTTTCTTGAAGTGAGCATCTGTCTAAGGACATGGAATAAAATAAATGTTTTAATCTTCTAATAATAAATGAAAATAACCATCCATAATTCATTAGTTAATGCTGGGAAATGCTTTACATCTGTTACATATTTTACTATGTCCCTGTGCGAGATTCGACTATGGAAAAATAATGATTTCGCTTGAAGAAAACTATAAATAAAAGAGAAATAGATTAAACCAAGCCACAGTAATTCATGGGATCATATTTCTAATTTTTCAATGTATAATGATTTAATTTTATCTGATGTGGATGGTATCATTTTTTTAATTTAAAATCACACAATTTTAGCATTAGATTCAATTTAAATCATAAATTTCAACATTAAATGTAAGGCCAAGACAATTAAATAATATTTGTAGAGTGTAGTTAATACAGTTGAAGCTATTTACAAGTATTAATTACATATAATGAAGTGCTACAGCCAAAAGTTACTGTACTTCAGTTCACAAGGAGACGAGAGGATTTTGCTTGTATGGTAAATATAAAAAAGAATAATACCTATCCGTTTGTACGAATCGAGGTCTTACTTGTTGACCAATACTAAACTGATTTGAAGACAGCAACAGTCACAACACTAACTTATGAAGCACCTAAGGAATTCATGGAAATCTAACCTCCAAGAAATAAGTCAGTCAGTGTATCAAAGATACTACTAACTAATTTTCTACTACTTCCACTGATACTAAGTTCCGAAAATCACGCACCGACTTCCAGTTAATAGAATTATGAAAATTAGGGATTCACAATAGGAGTAATTGTATATTAGATATTGAATTTAATTACCACAAGTATCCTTGTGTTCGAATTTGGGCAACTGGAAAATCTTCTGCAAGCAATTTATGTTAAATTCAAACATAAACCATTTAAGACCATACAAACTAACTAATGCAATTATAAGTATAAGTATACCTATAAGATTTCTTTCAAAACTTGAGTTAGAAATCAACAAACGACAACAACAAATCTTAGTTGCCTACCATTTCATCCATAAAATCTATATTTACGTCTACTTTTACACGCCTTGATTAATTCTTCATTTGTTTTCTCGTTTGCCCTCTTATTGGCTGAGATGAAGCATGTGACTGTCGCCTTCGGAAATGCTCTGATATTTCCCCATAAAATGGGTTGGGGTGGTAAATTGGCATCAGGTTGGTTGTTTAGTGCCCGACTTGCTTGCAGAATACCATCAAGAGGCAAAGTCGGTGAGTGAGCATGGAATCCTCTCAAGTTGGTTTGGTGAAAAATGGAACCAACTGCTTTGAGACCAACAAGTTACAGAATAGGACCCCAGGTCAGTTAGGTTGATCGTGAATATAATATGCTGAAAATACAAAGTATTTTAATTTTTTTCTATGTTGATCCACCAAGTTACGCTATATCAGGTTGATTATATTCCATATTTTTTAAGTGTTTGAATATAATTTATAAAAATTCCCTGATTTTATAGAAAACCTAAAATTCTAAATATAAATGCTAAGTTAGGGGAGGTAAATGATTTTTATGAGCAATCCCAAAGATAGTGTCTCCAAAACAGCTATCAGTTAAAACATGATGATATTTTGTCAATTCTTAGGCATATGGAAATGCCTAATGGAATCTTCAACAATTGAATAATAAATGCTCTTTTGTTAATTACACTTCACACCTAAAATCATTTTAACTTTATAGTTTTTATTCACTCCTTAGCAAAGTGGAAAAATTGAGCTATAAATATTCAGTCTATGTGTTCCAAAAATCCAAAAACAATTTATCAACATCTAAAAAACAGTAATTTGTAACTCACCTACGCGATTCATTTTACAATGGGGGCCATTTTAAGAAATGCAATATGCAAAGTTCTCAAAACTAAAATTACATTACCTTACAGCATATAATACATTTTCCTATCCATATCTATCTAAAAGAGTGCAAACAGCTCAAAAGAAAATTTATGAATAGTTTCTCATTGTGAGCAAAACTGTGTTTTAAGAGCAAATTTCCCTGAGAAGATTTTCTTAGATTTAGATATATACCTCAAGAGACAGCAGATGCGTATGGCAGAGGGTGTAACACCATCATTACTTAATCTACACCATTAGCCACTCTAATATCCTGGGTTAAAAATGACCATAAGTAATTATCTGCTTTTACGATTACTTCCCTGTGAGTTTTTTCTGATGCTTCTAGGAGATCATTCATTCCTTATTGGAACTAAAATTTCATCTGAGACTAAGCCTACTTCATGCAGTATTAATAGTAATTTATTAATAAGATTAATTCCTCCTTCCTAACAAAACCAAAGACAACTGCCAAATAATTCTAGCAAAGGAGTGGATGCGAGAGGGTGCTAGCAAAGCACGTCATAGACCTAACTCCGGGCTCATAAAATAATGGTCAGCTAAAATTGTTATATGTGAATATTTCAACCAATACAGAGGGTGAAAACATAGCCATAAGTTTTTTTTTGCTGTTCAAATTAAAATACAGATACATTTCGGTACAATTAAATTTTTCCATAATTCTACGTTGATTTTGTCAAGGAGATGTATCAAATTCCTATATAAAACTCTTTTCACGTGCGTTTTTAATATGATTAGCAAGAATTTAACATGAAAAGGGCTGGCTGTTGGAGTTCACATGGCAAAGAAGATAGCGAAACTGGATTTGGGGATTCCATGGGGCCCAGCCGGGCTGTACGAAGACGAGCCAGGAGCCGGACGCATACAAAAAATCAACTGCAATTCCAGGGTAGCATGGGAATTGGAACAGTTTTTTCAGATTCCATATTTAGAACCTTGTAGATTTATGTGCCATACGACACTTGATAGTCCATCGCCATTTACCTAGTTGTGTTCCTTATTTTATCTCAAAATTTGGCCGAAAAAGAGGTCTACCATTTTGTTGATTTTAATGGGCAAAGACCCATCTTTGAGCACAAAAACCTCAATAAATCAAGAGATAAAAAGTTATACTAGATATGCATCATTGATTTTCCAACAGTTTCTCTGGAAAGTCTCTATAAATCAACAAACTTGAACGTTTCTTTGAAAAATCCGACAATAATTTTCAGTAACTAAGCAAAGTTTCAAGTTCCGCACTGAAAAAAACCATTTTTGACCCAATGTCTGGTTTTTTCGATTTCAGCCCACTGTGCAGGGGTCCAAATCTAATGATTTCCCAAAGGCATAAACTATTTGATAAGAAATATATTGAAGCAACTTTAAAATACTAATATAATCACATTTGATAGACATTCTTTTCAAGAAAAATACAAGGACAATAAGCAGGTTGCATAGCATCCCTCTGATAATTAGACTCTCTCTCCTACATTGCAAAGGATAACTTTGTTCATTTGGTATATTATTAAAATCTGAAATAACATTGCTATGAAGCGTCCTGACAAAATTTTCGATTCTATCTGTTTTCTGAGATAGAGAAAATACATTGAACCGAAGAATAAACATATTTATTTTAGTGTTGGTGATAGTATGAAAAGGTTACTGCTGGATGCTGCTTCCCGTTCTTGATGATGATTTATTAGGTTTACTATCTTTGGTAGCCAGCAGCATTCCAAGAATTATGAATGTACTAAAATATTCTCCAATTAAGGTTTTGCATTGAAGCAAGATGTGTTCAGGAGTGAAAAAAGTCATGCCCTAGTGGATGAAATATTTGCCTTTCGAAGGAAGGAAAGTAGTTTATATGAAGCAATAAATTTTCTAAATCCAAACTTCAATTTATAATAAGACACAATCCAAACAGTACTCCCAATGTTACTGGAAAAAGAAAAAAATCTATGCCGTGGAAATTTAATACAGAGCTAACACTATGAGGGATTATCTGAACAAATTATCAGGTGTTCAGTAGCCTGTTTCTTTAAGTTTAATTATAAAAATATCAATTTAATAACACTGGAAGGATTCTTTGAATTACCAACCAATTATAATCAAATTTTGGCCCAATATTAAAAAATTAAAATCTTTACAATTTGCGTAAATGTTTCAAATAGTGGAATGACAGCACCAGGTCATGAAGTTCTTTACTCAAATTCAACAGCTTTTTTCTTACTTAATATCTAATCTTGGAGCATTCACTACAGATAATCGTAGGACATTGAATGCAACGGTTTAAGGAATAATTGAGGATTCTCGGGAGACAGGATTCCATGAGTTGATTTAAAAAATACCTAAAACGACTGGTTACAGTTGAAAAGCCATCTTCTGGCAAAGAAAATGCTATATGGATTCCTATGGTAAATTATAAACTTGCAGAAATTTAGCATCTCCAAATCACTCAAAAGAGGCTCTCTCCTTAATTTGCTGTTCCGAATAAGAGACATTCCAAAAATGAGGAAAAGCCAACTGCAAAACCCACAAACTCATGCTAGCCAAATGGAATCTCTTTGCAAAGAGTGTCTCAACTTGAAGCTTCCAATTTGTATTTGGAACATTACCTGACCCAGCAAAAACAAAGAAATAGGGACTGGAAGGAATGGAGAAGGTGGAGGCCCAGGATGCACCTTAAACAGGGTTGCCACATTTGTTGTTGCCAGAGTGGTTGCCAAATCACTAGGAAAGAATCTTAAAGGGCCCGCAACCAAACACGATCATTATTTCTGCAACCAACTGTACTATAAACACACATTTCTTAATTCATCTAGTATATTACAACATGAAAGAATCAGCCATGCGTTAATGCAGAAAACGGCACATTTATAGATTAGGCAATTCTCAAGATGAGAGTATGCCTTACCAATTTTCTGTCTTAATGGGCTGAGTAATGAGACGGCCTGTCATCTCAAGCAAATTCTCTTCAACCCATTTACCCTGAAGTATGCATTAAAAAATGAGATTATTAAAAATACTCAAAAACTTAATTTATTCCTCCCAAAGAATATTATTTAAAATATGTATTTACTAAGCTAAATATTCTGAATTGATGAATAAATACAATCTATTTATAGAAGGATTATCAATGAAGAAATTGAAATACCGTATTTACTCAAACATAACAAGCACCCTTTTTGGTCTTTTTTTGGCTCAAAAATCTGTATTTGCTTTAGAAGACGGGCTAGATTCGGGCACAATACTTCTCGTTCACATCTTCCGCATACCCTGATTCCATATAACTTGTCAATGTTCCACCAATCTGCTATCAAAGTTTTGAATGACTGAGTCCCCTAAGACTAAACTGTTGGCCATTAGTTTTTAACTGAAATAAAATTGGCCTGCCCATCAAACTTTTTAAATTAATGATTTTAAATTGGTTAATGTGCACATTTATGTAGGATTTACGGCATAGATGACTACCGGTATTTCGTATTTAGTGTAAACATGTTTAAATATAAGTATATAGAATCATATTCATACATAGTAAACACGTATACTATACTTTGAATGGAATGACCGCATGTCTTACGGTGCACATTACACTTGCATACAAATGATTTTTCAATTTCCGATGCTCAAATTTTGGGTTGCAATTTACGTTCGATGGTCCATTATTTTCAAGTAAATACAGTACATCACATCTGGCATGTATATATTTTCAAAGAGCAATATACACCATATTCATAATCAAAGTAATATTAAAATGTTCCTCATGGACATATTTCAATAGATTTTTATGATTTTAAATATGCAGGAAAAAATATGAATATCCTAGGATTTAAATTCCTTTAAATGGAGTAATATTTTTATGTTAAAAATTAAAATTATGCATCTTATATATATATATACATTTCCACTAAATAAAAAGATGGATTGTGGTCCATTTGCCCACTATCTGGTGAAAAAGTATTGGAAATATCACCATCCAAGGATTATGAAATTAAGGAAAGAGTATATCTTACAGGGTATGAATAATCCTAATCAAGGAGTGGAGTTAGGATGGGTGTGAGTACTTTGTCCAGGGTCATGAAGAGACCACATATTTCCTCTGGGGCCATTGACCTTATGTTTCTTTGTGAATGAAAGAAATCGAGACGATGACTCACTGCAAATTTAAAAATGCAGCAATGGAAAATTGGCACGATATGTAAAAAGCTCTTCAAGATGATGTGGAGGCACTCCTTAAGTTACCTAATAGCAGCAGTTCATGTACTCCAAGTAGCCAGTCGAGAAGCAATATCACAACCAGGTCCATTGCAATATTTTAAGAGTGTTGGATCGTTACCAAGCCATTTCAGATGCTGATTAACTTTTAAGATAAATGGTTGAAATAAAAAAATATTCAATATTACTTTTAATATCTTTTCAATGTTTTCAAATAAATGACTGATGATAATCATCAATAATAACTGTCTGCATACTGATTGGAAACTGAAGCAACTGAATGAAGCAGAGAAGATAAAATGGGTCAGTCTTAGTGAAGTCAGAATAAAATCAGAGGAACTACTGACACTGAATGAAGGCCGTACATTCTATTACATTGGTATAAAGGATGGAATACTTGGAGAATTTGGTTTCTTAATCAACAAGAGATGGAAAGATAATGTAGAATAAAATAGAAAGTTTATCTGAGATCGTTTCCAAATCCATACTCAAGATAAATGAGAGTTGATCCATACAGATCATCTTAGTCTATGCACCAACAGAAGCAAGAAGAGAAGATGAAATTTCTACCTAACTCTCATCACAGAACATGATAAGGAGCCCAACAACTATAAGGACATTATGAAAGATTTTAAAGCTTGCATAAGTCAGCAAGAAGCTGATGATACTGTCACAGGGCAATGTGGACTGGGCCACAGAAATGAACAAGGTTAGTTACTGGAAGAGTTTGCTGAAAATGACAAAAAAACATGTATACGACAAATAGGTCAATCAAGAAGAATCCTACAAGGAAGCAGATGTCGAGAGGACCCAATGGATTAAAATTAAAATAGAATCCATATATAGAATTGTGATTTAGAATAGAAGGATGAGAATGAAGATTAACTGCCAAATGGAGTGCAAAAAGTTGATTTCATGCAATAAGTGTGAAATGAGCATAGGAAAACTAGAAGACAACAAAAAGTGTTTCAGCTAGAACTAAGAAATAAATTCTCAGAACTCCACACAGCACACCGAGGTAACCAAAGGATATGTTAAGCAATAGAACCAAGAAAATGTTGAGCCAATCAAAGGAACTGAAGAATTTCAACTCACAAAGAGATAATATTGAATATGCTTAGCTTTATTGGAACAGCAATTTAGGAAGAGGTAAGGAATTTCAACTAAAACGTTATACAAGAGGCCATAGACAAGAGCATGGAGAGGGCCAGACAATGTCTAGCAATGCAAAAGAATAGGATTTAAGCCAAAATGAAATAGGACAACAACTTGCAATACTGAGGGCAATAGTATAATGTAAAATGAAGGAAACGAGATAGTATTTTTCCACAAGATTTTTAATATGCTATTGCTTTTTTTAAATCCTTTAGAAAAAGTACTATCTAGTTTCTTCCATTTTATATGATGAATTTCCACCACATCTCGCCTGAATCTGTGAATTTTCAATAGCATAATACTTTTGCAACTTGTACATGAAGACAGAAAATGCTGATGAGAAGGAATAAGAGGAAAACCAATACTTACAAAATTCCCTTTTCATTCTACCAGAAGAAGTGGAGATTAAGCAGATGAAGAATGGGAAAGCAGGAGAAGCAGAAGGAGTGTTGGTGGAGTTTCTGAAAGCTGGTTTGCAGAGATTGCAAAGGTGTTGAATAGTGAATTTTTCAACTAATTGCTTAAGAAAAAGAAGAATCCCCACGGATTGTAACCATACAAAGATTGCCATTCTACACAAGAAAATTTGATGAATTGCAGCTCTATGAGCCTCCTCCCAATTATATACATTCTTGAGGACAAAATATCGGAAGACAACACTGACCCCAGCCCAGAGATGTAACAGTAAAAACAAACACACAACTATTCCCTGATCGGAAAAATCCGATCAGCTGGGATTGATGGCATGCTATCCACCAAGGCCAGTTGATGAGAAATAAACGCACATTGAGTTTTAGTAAGTATCAGTTCTGAATGTATTTCTCTGTATTAACCTCCTTAAATTTTAAAATTATTTAACAATAATAGTCAACAAATTTTGTGTGTAGGCAACTCACAAGGCAACTAATAATTCCCAAAAGTTTGTTTATCATTTCTAATGTCGTTCCACGAAGTGCGGCCAGAGAACTTAGATTTCATTGGGCATCAATTCACATTTTGCCCTTGGGAAGACTTAATTGCCATAAATTTCCTATTTATTTAAATTTTTATCTATGAGAAATGTCTCAGTCAAAGTTTGGCATAAAAAAATCCATGAAAATAAACCAACAAAATTATAAATTTTGAAAAAAACGTTTATTTTGCATTCAATGATTCTTTCCAAAGATGCCTCTGCAAGAACATTCCAAATACTCTTAACTCTAATAACTGGAAATAATGAGAGAGAAAAACAAGATTGATAAAGTGAACAGAGGAAATAAACACAGCTAGAGGGCCTTCGATTGGAATGCACATATTCTTAAGAATACCAATGTTCTGGAAGAGGAAGGTCTTCAACCAATGCATTTATTTATCAGTTTGCGAGGCCTATGGCAACGAAACTAAGGTGTTAAACATAGCAATAACCTAGCATCTTCAGACAATACAAAGTAGTGCTGTATTCTTGGAATCACTAGAAGAGACAGAATGACAACCACTGCACATGTGTAATTGGACTCGAAGGGATGTAAAGTGACCAAAAAGAAGACCAAAGGATCGATGGCACAGAGTCAATGTCAACATGGCAACAAGAACCTCATAATAGAGAGAATTGGGAACTATTTAGGGAGGCCTACATCCAGTGTTGGATTGATAATGGCTTATGGTAATGAAATAACGCTAAGCTCTCCACTATCATTTTTACTTTTTCCGTTTTCAGGAAGTTGTTCTCTATGCCAAAACCACCGTTGGCATCCCATTTTCGCACAGCTGCCCTCTCATAAGCGATACACAGATCTTCATGATGCTGAACCAAGTATAAAGGAGGAGGGAATATGGAATTTCTTTGCTGTAATCTCGCCAGAAAAATCTTGCATGCAACTTTGAATATATCACTGTCTGTTTGATTTATAGGAATATAATTCTCTTGAATTGATAGAGAATATGAACAATGGATAGTTAATTAGTTGAGGAATGTTTAGAATGGATGAGTTACTGCACAAGACGCGTAACTGGATCCGTGATATGCACTTTTTAATTTTCTGAAATAAAAATATTACTCCATTCACTATGGAATAAATATTCCAATATTAAACCATTCACCAATAAATCCTGAAATCGTTGAGTTATTCATTCATTTCATTAGATTTAAATAATAAATTCTATCACTCTGAGTGTGTGTGTGTTTGCGTATCTGTATGAAAGTTTGATACATACAATACAAAATTAATGTCATACTTGAATCAAGCTTAAGTATTGAATGAAACAATTACCAAAAAGAATGTGAAATTGATGAAAATAAGTAGATTTTATTTACTTGTTTATGTTAGGCATTTTGGTCATAGATTTCTGGTGTTATATGTAAAATTACCACACAAGGCAATAGCTCCATCTTCCAGTTTAAATTTACATAAAATATTACTAAAGATAGCATATACATAGGCTTAGCTATATATGTGACTAGAAATTTCTATTCTAGTTTTGAAAAAATTCCATTTACATCTTTAATTCTTTTAGTAGTACTTAAACTTCTCTTTTAAAATCCTCTGAACTACAATTCAGAATTTAATGATAAAGGGTTAATGCTAACTCACTTGCAATAAATGATGAATAACAAATACAAAACCAATCAAGGTTGGTTTTTGAGTGATGATAAGAAGCCATGGAGTATTTTTTTTTAAAGAAAACTTTTGAATGAATTGTAGAGAGTAAAATTTTCTCAAAAAGGTGCAAATAATGTTTTGATAAATGGTGATCAATATAAGGAAAATAAATGTAATAAATATACAAAAATTCAACTGAGATTGAAATTGGATCGATAAATAGAACAAATTATACTAAAATTGTTTTACCAAATCAGTATTTACACCCTAATGGAATCTCTGGCAATGAAAAGGATAAATATAAAACAATAAACTACTTTTTAAACAAAAATGCTGAAAGCACCAAGGAAGAAAAAAACTTCATCAAGGAATTTCCAATCTAAGCAGTTTTATGAAGTCATTCTGATACAAGTCAAAGAAAATTGATACAAATTCTGAGATGGTAGTCTGAATCAAACTTAAATATCTTCCAATACTCTCAATTGTATAAAATTTCTCCCCATATTTCGTTCCACTTGGCTATCCAGCCGCAAAATTTGATAAAAGTATAGTTTGGAAAATCATCAACATAATTATAACAGACTCAGTCCAATTCTTCAACAAATACTTACAGTAAAATAATCTGCTAGTATGTTATGAGCTGAAAATTCGGTGTCTTCAGATGTCACCAAATATCGCTCTCTTACAGCTGAAGTGAAAGAAAAATCTCTCCATTGCGTCAGCCCATAGCCTCCAACTTGAACCCACCGCACAAGTGGGCGGAGAAATTTATTCAACTGAGCCCAAAACAAGCAAGCTGGAGCCCATGGAACTGTAAATCAAACAAAAGTTGAGAATGTAGGCGATTACGGAGAAAATGTGTAGATAAACTACCTGTATTTTATTAAAAACTTAAATAATAAATAAATGTTTATTACAATGGTCATCCAGAAAGTAAAGAAAGTTTGCGTATCATGCCCGGTGCAGATTCCCTAACACCAAAATTGCATGCTCATCAATTAGCTCTATCTCTCTCCTAAAAGTGAGCTGATATTTAGTATCTATTTATATTTATATTATGAAATTCTATTATATTGTGAAACGGCGAATGAAATGTTCCATTCAAAACAAAAGAGTTCTTTATTCTTGATAACGCTAGGCCTCATTCATCGCCTCAAACACAGCGAGAGCTTCAATGTGGGAGATGTTTGGACATTCTTCCTTAAGCCCTGACCTGGCACCCAGTGATTTTCATCTCTTCCTGAAACCAAACGAGTTTATTGGTAGAAAACAATTTAGAAATGATAAAGAGCTCAAAGAAGCAGTGACAACCTGGCTCAGATAGAAGAGTATAACATCGGCATCAAAACACAGGTTACAATAAGTGTCTTGATTACCATGGTGACTTCATGGAAAAGTAGAATAAGGTTCTGTGATTTTGCAAATTAAATTTTTTGTTGATATCTTTCATTTTTAATTGTTATGGCAAAACATTCTTTTCTTTCTGGATGACCATTACATATAAGATAAAGAAATATGATATACATTAGCAGAATAAAATCAATACTACAATCTTAATCAATATGAGATCCATCTTAATTATTGAGGAATCATATGCACTTATGTAAGGCATTAACTACAACTGCAAATTATTATAACAGGTAGGGATGTAAATTACAACATGTGTAAGTTGACGTAATACACATAATAACTTCGTAGATTTCCGTGGCGTTCAAGTGAAATATTCATGGTTTTTGGGTTCTCTACCACGTATTTTGTTATTGTCGAAACGTCATCCGACAAAAACAAAATACGTGGAAGAGAACCCAAAAACCATGAATAATACACATAAGTTGGCAATATATTTAAAAATCATTTTAGTTATTCAACATTTATAAAAAAACTGTAGTATCCAGCTGAAAATATCTTTTATATACAGCTACTTCTCTAGATATATATATCATCATCATCAGCCATTTTCAATCCAATGTCGGATGTAGGCCTCCCCAAGTACATTAAAATTTTCTCTGTCCTGAACTTCTCGTTGCCACCTTGCCTTGCACCTAAGTACTTGATGATATCTCTATTCCACCTGCCCTTAGGTCTTCTTCTTAATCTCTTCACATCTCTTGGTACCCAGTTGAGAACAGCAGATACCCAATGGCTGTCAATTCTTCATGCCACATGGCCAGCCCACCGCAATTCTAGTGATCTTACCTTGTCTATAATGTCTGTCAGTCCAGTCATGGCCGGGTGGATAGCATTCCAGCTACACTATCAAATTGTACCAATAAGGGGAACACCTGGTTAGTTTGAAATTAAGTAACGGTTTCCCACACATCTTTCAGGGAACATTCTTGCTTAAAAATAGTTGATGCATGTCCAACCGTTTAACTCAATGGGATTTTCTTTTAAAAAATTAGCAACTGAATATTTGGTTGCCAAAGCAATGTTTGAAGTCATTATCATACCGGAAAGGGCCTAAGATAGGATTCCGTTATCCCCATTAAAAATGCATTGAGGAATGTAAATAACTCACTGGGACCATTAGCGAAACTATAAACAGCATACAAATAATATATATTCATGATCTCCATCTACATGCTGAGTTTCAAGTTTCCATCTAATCATGAAGGGATTCAAAACAAATCTTAAAAATCTGATGTGGCCAGCACATGACTTTCTCCATATATAAGATGTATATATATTTATCTACGAAAGTATTTTCAAACTCTATATTCAATCTAAACTTGGAAGATAAGTGATTAATTTATATCATATAATCTTTTATGTCACAAACATTATAAATAATGTTTTTCGGGACATGTTCAATGAAAAACGATGAAATTGGCCTTTCGCCCACAGCACCCACAAAGTACATTATCAGCAACGTCAGGTTTATCAGTATTTCACAAGTAACTCCTAAACAACCAGTGATACAAAAATATTTTTAGTACAAAAGTTATAGTAAATTACTTTTTCTAAAACTTTTGTAAATAATAGAATATACCTAAATATCATATTTATGGAGATAGTTTGCAAAAACGGAAATTTGCTTCGAAGAATAAAGCTCGACTTCCGGTTAACCGATCTACTCCAAAAACTAATCAACTCTGACAGCACCCACCACAGTGCTATATATGAAGTTTGGTTTTTATACGACAAATAGTTTTTAGTTAGAGCACCCACAATCACACACACAGGTATCATTCCGAAAATAGTCAAAACGTGTTCTAGGGACCCCAAAACATGTATCCATTGAAATCTTGAAGTCAATTTTTTTCATGAAAATAATACTTTCTCTATACTACATATATGGAGAAAGTAAAAATCGCCACAATGCATTTTAAATAGGAGAATATTTGCCCTGACTTTGCGTCGAACCAAGGATAATTTTTGAAGATGGTTTCTGTTGGATATGCACGGCTGACAACCCTCCTTCGATTTTAAATTCTCTAATTTTCCAGGAAGTGCCTCAAAACAAATTTCTAAAATCCCCTCAATGCATTCTTATAGAAATTAGAAAGTTGGAATTCGAGTGATCGTGGGAACTCTAGCGATCATTGGAAGCCGTGCATATCAGACAAAAATTACAAGGACCTCTTCCAGGATTAAAATACAATTCAGCAATATTTAAGTTTAATTTTTGAACCCTTTCCAAATAGCATGGAAACTTGAAACCCAGCATATGAATAAGGATCATAAATACATTTTATATAATCTCAATAAGGCTAACCTTATGGTCCTTGCTTCGATGCCAGAGCACCATTTACCTTTACCCTATGCATTTATAAAGGGGATAAGGTAGTCTAATTGATGGGCCTCCCTGATAAGATATCGACTTCAAAATTTAAATTAAATAAGTTCTATTTCCACCAGGGCGTTATATGTACATGTTCCAAAATATCCTGGGTTTGACACCAGTCGTCTCTATGGTTTGAAAGGTATTGCGGGAATTTCAAATTATTTATGATACAGTTTCGAAAATATTTTCATCTGCATTCCGGTAGGATGGGGTTTTCAAAATCATAGAGGTCCCCGAAAAAACCAAAAAAACGATCTTCGTTATTTATGTATCTATTATATATAGATGCTTCTCCGGATTCATTCATATATATATAGATAGATAGATAGAAAGGATACTAATTCACAGGCTAAACCACAAACATCATTGACTTGAAATTTTTATGACGTATTGGCCATACCGTGTAACCGCCAGAAAAATTTCGCTTTTGATCCTCAGTGTCATAGGTTCGATTCCAGAGGGCCTCAAAGTCCCGATTTTTCCCATTTAAAAGCATTGCTTTGATTTTTGGGAATTTTTAAAAAATACTTCCCGGAAAGGTAGAGAATCAAAACTCAAGGAGTTATGGTTTTTATGTTATGGTTAGTTATAGTTATGGTTAGGATCTATCAAAATCATTAATTACTTTTACAGAAAATATCCTGGGTTTGGTGCTAGGACTATGCAAAAATCTGTCATTTAAAATACATTGAGGTAGTTTTTCATTAATTTTTTTGATGCACTTACCAAAATGATACGAAAATCTCACTTTGCTGGAAGATGTATGTAAAAGACTTGGTTTCAGAAAAAAATTTAGATACTACCATTCTGTTCCTGGGTTCGATGCCAGAGGACATTACAAATTCTCACATAAAGAATATATGTGAAAAGTTGGACATCGTTTGAGTCAGTTGCACTCAATATTTCTGCTTGAGTTTTCACAAATAGTTAGTGACTATCTTCTGTTGTTCTGCATAGTAATTATCATAGTCCCGGGTTCGATGCCGGATGGAGAAATTGCAGCGAATTTTAAGAATTTTTTCAATACTTTTTCTACTTATGAGGACCCTCTCGATATGATGTCAACTGTAAATTTGTGTTATCAATATGCTTGCAGAATGCAAGCAACATTTTACTCGTATATATATACGAGTAAAATGGGTACGAGTAAAAAATTCATGGTAACAACTTTTACTAGACCACTATTTTTAATCTGAAAAAAACACGACCTAGGTTTCGTAGCGTCGCTACATCATCAGGTGACAAATAAAACACACTTTCGAATATATACACACATGAAAGGGGGGGGGGGGGAGAGAAGGTAGAAAGCAACGGAAGGAGGAAAAAGAGGGGGGGATAGGTGGAAAGGAGGGGGTAAGGGATGAGGCGGGTTACATAGCAAAGGTTCTCAATCACAAACCGTTGAATGCAAGATA
The DNA here is from genome assembly GCA_947579665.1 of Sympetrum striolatum. Taxonomy (NCBI): domain Eukaryota; kingdom Metazoa; phylum Arthropoda; class Insecta; order Odonata; family Libellulidae; genus Sympetrum; species Sympetrum striolatum. Next base: position 3,861,281 of record OX388344.1, read on the forward strand.
GACAGAATTACAAAGTAAGAAAAGCAAAATTACAAAGTAAGGCAGAGGCCACTAAATTGAAAAAAGGTGCAACGAGTAAGGTGAAGGGGGGGGGGGGGGCGGGATGCTAGGAAAGTACGAGGTACGAGTACCTTGGGATGTCCCAAGGTACAACGGTAATTTTGTCCCAAGGTATAACACATTGCAAAACAGGAAAACATAGATGTTAAAAGTGTTTGAGGTTAGTTAAACAGATTGATCAACCATACCGTTGGAAAGAGCACATTTCAAAGTTTAATACAGTGCCTTAATTTTTAATATAGATTGAAGAAACAAAAATTAAAAAAAAAACATTAATAAAGCAACAAAAATTTACTTACCAATGACAGTTTTCCTTTTATCATTTAGCTTCCACAAATCTCACTGAATAATTGCAATTCTTTCTACACTAATCCCTAGTGACCAGATGAAGATCTAAGACAGGTTAGTTTGGTCTGACACACACATGTGGCAGAGAAATGCAGTTTGTCCAGACATACAACTGTCCCAAGGCACAATACTTTCCCCTATATATATATATTGTAAGGATCCCTACGTCTGAGCAGTGATAGGTGTTTACAGCCAGCCAGCTTACATCCCGTGCAAGGTGTCGTTGGCTAAAAATTCCCAGAATTCCTTGGTGAGAGAAGGTACGCTGGAGGGGAAGTCCTGCCGGAGGAGACATTTTTGGAGAGACACTTATGCTCGTGGTGTGGAGGTCGACACACCGCTTCCAACAAGAAGGAAGCAGTTGACTTTTGTAATAGTCTTTATGTTTGAAGGAAGCAGTTTACAGTTTCCAATAAACCATTGGAATTTCGGAGGGAGAACTCATTTATCCTCACGCAGCGGGTCAAAGTTGGAAATGACCGTTACAATATATATTTATATATTCAGCTGGATACTGCAGTTATCAATAAAAATTCATATTACTATAATAAGTATGAATTTTGACTTTTTCAATAATTAATTTGATCATATTATTTCATAAAAGAAATTCTCTAGACGTTTTACGCAACACCAATAACATGTGGTTACAACTGCATGAATGACAGTGCTTCTATAGTCTGTAGCGCAATTTTTTCATCAATATTTTGCTTCCAGATTATACAAAAGACTTACCATATGTTGATTCACTGTGGAATGCCTCATCATGTGCCAACAAGTCTAACATTTCTGAATCAGTCAACCCAAATCTTGATGCAGCTGTCAAAGCAAATGCATGTTGTACCTACCACGAAATAAATTTTTAGGTTTCTATAAATATTTAGAATCAAAACAATAAAGAAGTTCATTTTTAATATTTTATTTAATATCTTACCCTCTTTTTTCCAAGAAAATTTTCAAGTTCATCTAGAAAATTATTAATTTGGTCTTTAATATTTCCTCTAGGACTTATTTCATGCTCTTTGTCAGGCCACCAAGATGTTTGCCACGCAAGAATCTGAAAGATCATTTTATGCAGTGCAAAATTCTGTAAAAATTTCACAGTAATTATAAATATTACTTTTACCTTAACATAAAGTGGTAGAGTACACTCCTGCACAGAAGAACGGACACAATCTTGCATGTGATTGTTAACAATATGATTGTACTGCATAACAGAGGCCATTAGTATAGTCTGAGCCTCTTCTTTTTCCAGGGGCAACACCTAGAAAATGCAAAAATCATTGTATTATCTAGTAAACTATAGGTTACAATGAAAATTACTGTAAGTACAGATATTATATGTTTATCAGCCAAGTACTGTATATGCTGGCGTATAAGTCGATCCAGCATATCAGTTGACCCCTAAAATTTTTAAGTGAATTTCAGGTTTTAGCCTATGTTTGGCATATAAGTCGACCCAAAAGATAAGGCAACACCACTTCCCCAGCTCTATTTCATGTAAAGAAAAACTACGGTATCCATAAATGTACTATATCTTAAGGAATATTTACTTCATAAGATTAAGATGCTAGAATTGTTTCTTTCAGCTGTAGTATTAACTTCTCGCCTCTGCTTAACTATAACACAAGTTTCTTTCGTAGGTATCACAAAGGCTACACAAATAAATGCATTACAAAACACAGACAAAATGGTATTAAAAATTTACTGTAGAAATATTGGTAATAGAGCATGGTAATATCAAATCGAGACACTGCTAAAACAACTTCCATTAACTCCTGACTCTAAGTGGAATCATACCGATTACATAAACAAAAACAAACCATGATGTGCTTTTTGATCTTCATTTATAAAAAGAAAACATCAAATGTAAACAAACAAATTAATGTTCACCCAAATCAGCAGCACGAATGGCAAGGGTTGTTTATGTATGAAGTTTCAGAGTTTTCGCATAGGTAGCGCTGGTGCCAGAATTTGAATGAGTGGTTTATTTCAAATTGGACCAGGATAACGAGTTGGATCAGGATTTTTCAAGGTTTTTAAATTTCATAAAAAATTCAAGGTTTTTTCAAGGTTCTCAAGGTTTCGAGGTCCTGTGATTGATACTCTTGGTTTCCTTTCAGGAGACATTCAATGTGCATTGTGATATTTGTGAGAGAATTTAACTGAATTGCAAACAAAACTAAATAATATCAAGCTTTTCTTTTCATCCTTACAACTCGAAAAATTGCATAATTTCCTTACAACAAGTACCTTTTGGAAATTACAGAAGAAAAATCTTAAGATTCGATTCGGTTTTGAAATTTTTAACCAAATCTCAGAGAGGAATTGGAAGTGAGAAAACAATATTTTAAAACCAAGTTTTAAATTGTAGAACAGCACTTCCATGATGACAGCATTAGGAAGAGATTAGAAGTCCAAAAAAACAAATACTATTATGAGTTGACATACCTCAATGAATGGAGTGGCCTCATTTAGACTCTTTTTGAATTCACTGAACCAGATGCTTTTATTATCCACAGAGACTATTATTTTTATTTGTTCTGGTAACTCCAAAGGCAACCATGACCCAGGACATGGACAAGAATTTTTCACCTATATGTGTGGTAAAAAAAGGATATGTCACTTCCTAAGAAAAACTTCCCAGTAGTTATAAAAATGTCTATTACATATTACGCTTTGATTTAAGAATACACATACTGACCTGATCAATACCATCAATAATTATAATGATCCTTTTCTTCGTGGAAGATGCATCTGAAAGAATTTTGGGTAGCAACTTCGAATATGTGTCCAAATTCTGGAATTTAAGAGAATTATAAAAAAATTAAAATTTTTAAGAACAGAAAATGCATTGGGATTTTCATACTTCATAGTTAATTATAAATATACAGCAATAACCTGAAATTAAGACAACCTATTATTTGGATGTCTTTTGAAACTAAATATGTCTAAGTTTAACTACATCATAGCAGTAATGATGTGCTTCATCTTTTTCTCAACATTTCTCGAGTAAAATTACATTTTAGCATAAATATCACAGGGTAACATTTTAAATAAAATCAACCTGTACATTTTCCTATATCACGTTTTGCAGGTTTCCATCATTGCACATTTGTGTCAGAAACAGAATTTTCTAATCGAGTCACAGTTATTGGCGCTCTCTTAGTGATGTATGACCATAAGCTTAAAATTTGTGTCTTAACTATGTCTAATTCCTTACATGCCCATGTGCCACAGATTTCAACATGATCTGGCATTTTTTCTTGAGGGTTAAGTACTGAAAATAAGGATCAATTCACTTTATAAATTTGAAAGCACCTAATGATTTTAGCCATTGCTCTTTGATACATGGAATACATGGTATTGCATGCTTCATATACATTGCTGTGGCCATTGATGATCATTATTAACCAAAACAATTATAATTCCCAATTATTATTAACCATTAATTAAAGTACTTGTTAATGCAGAGGATCCTGATGGAATACATTCCTTCAAATCACTTAATTATATATGTATAAATTCATTGTAAAAAATTGCATCTACAATTAGTTATAATTAAATAAAAAGAAAAGTTTTATGATTCATCTTAAGTAGTTGTTGTATAATAACATTATAACATTAATAAAGAAGAATAGTTAGAAGCCAGACTGTTGACAATTATTTAATCTAATAATACACATAACAAATACTACAAATAAAGTTTGGATACCACCATTTTCTTACTTATTAGCTGACCAAAAAATAAAAGTTAAGTTTTTTAGGTTAATTAGATTAATTTGTTAAAAAAAAATCCTAATAACACAGGCCGACATATTTTATCTTTTATTTGGTAACATGGATAGTAATAGCTGCTTTAAACTAATTTTGGGCCACTGATTGCAGATATGAACTTAAAATATCTCAAACAAGTTAGGATTTTTTGCTAAGGTGGCTTTTACCTTTTTTCTTACATATCTTATCTCCTTCCTCCCTCCCACTTCTATGCCACCATGGCTAAATATATGTATTAGGTACCCTTAGAAGGGTGTCTGGGACTTTTAAGTAATAGACATATAATTAAATAAATATACCCAATTCCACATGTGTTTGCCTAGACCGTTATTATCAGGTTAGAGTATTTTTTCTCCTTTCATTTAGACGCCATAAATATAAAAAAGGTTGAGCTAAGATTTCCCTTCCATAAAGAATAAGCCTTCATATCCATTGTTTATCCATCTCCTTCCTCCTATCCACTTATACACCACAATGATTAAAATACACAGTAGAAGTCCGTTATAACGAGAGCTAACAAAAATCGGAAAAGTTCTCGTTATAACGCATACTCGTTAGTGCCGATTTCTAACACTAAGTCTAACTAAGTCCGTCCTCTTGAATCCAAGAGCAGCAGAATGGAATTGTAGGGTATTTAATCCATACGCTAATGCTCCATAATGCGTAAAAGAGTACATTAGTGTCAAAAATACGGTATTTTCTTAAAAATAACGCTCACCCTTTTAGGTCATTTTCTTTCTTCTGGTTCTTTTTTCAGCTAAAAATCGGAGTGAGCATTAGAATCGATGGCACGCTAAATTCAGGTACTATACTACTCGTTGGCATGACCCATACCGTGGGGCAGGCCGCATCCTAGGCTCACCCTGGTTCCATGTAACACGTCAAACGTTCCAACAATCCGCTATCGATGTTTGGGCTCTATATATGTGTTTATACTGTATCAATGTTTGCACTATATGCAAAACTGTAGGAACTGAAAGGAAAATTGACTACCCAAAAATATTTTTAAATGAACGATTTTGAATTGGCACTTAAGTAGGACTTTCAGAGTAGACGACAACCGAAATTTTGTATACAGTGCATACGTGAATAAATATACGCATTATTAGCGTATGCCTGTATAGTACAGATGTACCGCAAATCTTAAGGGGCGCTTTACATTCACGGGCAAATTATTTTTCAATGTCCGACGCTCGAATTTCGGGGTGCCCATTACTTACGATGACGGGTTATTTTTGAGTTAACACATTATACGAAAGAGTGTCCGCTGATGTAAAATGTGGAAAATTATTATTCAATAATTGTCGAAAAATAATGGTGTGTCTTTAGATAATCTTTATTCATATCAAATAGCTTTATCAAGATACTTTTCATTCACACCCTTCATTACCAATGACTGAGTCGCGAGGGAGCGGAAGAGGTTACCCTGGGAATCCGAATCAGCACTGCTTCCATCTCCTATATTCGCACCGATCCTGGATCAGACGATTTGATGCTAAGTCTCGTATGAAAACAAATCCCACGGGTGGATGCCAACATGATGGGAACTCAATTAAAAATTCCGGTGCTGACTAGAGGGGTCGTTGCCGAAAAGAAACTAGGAACGAAGTGATAAAATGTACGGAGAGATAAAGGGGAGAGGGAAACTTGTAAGGAAGTTTTCAATCAAAGCTCCCTGAAGCATCTTTGAGGAGGAAGGATGAGGCAACTTGTGGAAACAAATGCATGAATTAGGTGACAATATTTCTTGCATTTAATATTTCTCTGCAGTTTGAAGAGATAACGCGCCTCAGATTACCGTCAGCTTCTCGGGCCTCTTCTCTCACATCAATTAACGATTCCGAGATATGCCTCCAGCGAGACAAGCATGCCACTCTTTATAACGATACTTCAAAAATGACCACTCGTTATAGTAGATGTAACTTCTTATCGTTTCTGCAGTGAGACGGACAACGGCTAAAGAATCACTCGCTATAATGCAACTCTCGTTATATGCCGTACTCGTTATAACTGACTTCTAATGTATTATGTACGCTTAGAAGGGTGTCCTAGACTTATAATTAAGTTATACACATTACCCTTCTGGTTCTTTATTGCTTATTAGGAATCAAGAGGATGCTGAAAGAATGTTTACAACTGGAAATGAGAACTCGCTAATGGATACGAAGGCTGTCAGGCCGAGCGGCGAAGAACCGTATTTTACCCAACAATTAACAAGGACTAATTGAAATGGAATAAACTACTAGAATAAAGGTCTTTTTTAGAGCTTTAAGATGAGTGTATGTGATTCCCTGAATGTTTAAAATTTTTTGAGAAACGATGGTATTAGTGAGCTTGAAGGCAACAAAATCTGCTCTATTTTGGGGACCTGCCATTCTGTTGCTAAGAGTATAAATTAAATGTGAGTTTAGTGCATAAATGAACTGATAAAAAGTTTAGATATACATTTAGAGTGTTACTAAACAAAACATTTAAAGATAAAAATTAACAAATAAGTAACAATTTTCTAAACGTTTATGCAAAATTCTCAAATACTGTACATGGTGGACAATTTTCATATATCTAAATGGCTGAATTTATCACAAAAAAACAACAGGATCCAGTAATTATATCAATGATACCAAAACCTTGTCGGCCTGCGTAATCAACACTTGTCTTATTTAATTTTGAAATCCTTTCTGTTGATTTCATTTGGAATACACTCACTTGATGCTTACATTTGTAAAATGATTGGGTTGACCATATGCAATAAGAAAGCACTGCTGAGTAAGACTGCGTAGTATTTGTTCAATTGTAACTGATTCTGCAGTTGCACCAACAAAACGTGCCACAACAAAACCATCTGGACTCCATGTAAGACATGACTGTGCAGTTCTTGCCAATAAAGTTGTCTTTCCACAGCCTATTGGCCCATGCACTACCATCGGTAGATTACAGTTGTCTCCCATAACATAGCTAGAAAAATAATTTCAGGTATAAATCAAAATGTCACATCAACCACTTTAAATAGTAAAAATTTATTTATTTTTACATTGGGTTATTTATTTATATTGGGTTACCCATCATTAGAATTAAAGGATTTCAACAGGGTGTCCAGCGATTAAGAAATTCCCTGAGTTTTCCAGGGTAAAATTTTCATTTATCCAGGGTGTTCCAGATTTGTACAGGAATATTACTTTAGCCCAATATTAAACATGCAATGATAATTACACACACTCAAGGTCAACAAAATGGTGAAAAAAGTTCATAGATTCATCATAACATTTTATTGGCATCAGAGCCCACCCTAGACAAAGAAAATGCTTATGGGGCGTGTATTCGTATAGTACTTAACGTAAGTTATAACCTGTTAATTATCCTACAAAACATGACCAAGTTTTCATTTTCACATCAATCCATTCCTGAGAAAAATTTGTTTAAAAAAATCGATAATGGAAGTATTGGAAATAATCTACAACTTTTCAGTCAAAAATTCGTATGCAAAAATGGAATTAAAATTTTATTTCATTGGATTTTTACTATTTGAGAAATGAAATTTCAAAATAAGCACGAAAAAACTTTTATCAATTTAACTGACAATGAAATAAAAACTAAATGCAAACAAAAATTTACATTACATGATTAAACGCAGGATGAAACATGCGAAAATTTAGTGAAACTCCTGTGGGATGCTCAGTTCAGTTTTGTTCAACTCCAAACTCGAGTGTCTACACGTTTTTATTGGCTAGTATAAAGAGCTGTTTATAACTATTTTTATTGACAAAAATTATATCCCCGCATCAATATTCTACATTTCCCAAACATAAACTTTGTTAGAAATACTTCATTAATCACTTCGGAGTTTTAAAATTTTCAAAGACCAGGTGTTCAATTACTTTTTAAACATATCCCTAGAATACACAAAGGACTAAGTCGTGAATAGAGAAGTCTCCGTGAAGGAAAACTGACAACTTAGGTACATGTTCAATGAGGACAACGACTGACATCCACTGAGAAACTACAAACTGTGATGCCAACTACCAATCGAAACCACCTGAGTCATTAACAAATTCTTATCTATTCACTATTTTTCATGCTCAAACAGAAATAAGTTTCTCCAGGAAACTACGGTCCCATGCTGCTTATTTGCAACATTGGCAAAATCTTAAACTAGTACGTGGAAAGAAAGAGCGTGGTTTTGTAAGCTTTTATTTTGGTCAAGACAACGCTGTAACCGAAACATTTCTTCCTCTAAGGGGAATATATATTGGACTAACACGAAGCGAAAAACAACAGCCATGGAAAGATCTTTTGTAAGGAGAGTAAACAATCTATCTTTCCATGTTACCCTGCAAATTCCCTGAGTTTTCCTGGAGTATTCCAGAAGAACAAAGTTCCTTGAGTTTTCCAGGTTGGTGGACACCCTTATATAATGATATTAGTTACAGTAATGATAAAATAAAAAGGCAAAATTGGGCTATGTAAAAGAGAAAATGGATGAATGTTATAACACACTTAATCTACAATTAATGCTTAATTTACATTATATTCCAAAATAAAATTAATCATATACCATCAGATTTGTTTTTCAAAATAGTGGCTTTACAATTCCACACAGAACTTTTTGTAATGAATCACACTAAATAATATTAATTAAGCCAATAATTAAAAATTTACTGAATTAATCATCAAAAGAATACGTAATTATTAATTATCGAAATAACATCAGTGAAAAAGCCCAATGGCAGCTTTCATTTTTACTTTGCAACGAACATCTTATTATAATGACACAGATCTCAGAAGCTACAATTTAAAAGTGAATTATTTGCAAAATTGATAATGTGATGCTCTGCTTAATATGAATTTCATCAATTCAGGTCCAGTCAAATTTTAAAGGAATTTCAAGGAGTAGAAATAATCTTTGCCCAAAAGTGTATCAATACTTATTTTAAAGGGATAGAAGCATGGCAGTTATATAAGCATTGGGTCAACTGAAACTCTTGAAAGAGAATCAGTATTGCAAAAAATGGAAGAGTATGTGTCATAGGTGATGAATTCTATCGCATTTAGAGTGAAATTAGGGAAGATTAACAATAAACCTTAACTCTAAAGAAGTCAAAAATTTTCAAACAAAATATCAACAAACAGAGTAAAACAATTTTGCCATCCTGGATGACATGTCCTGCTTTCAGACTATTATGCACATGGAATCAACAAGTATCACAAGTATTGTGTACAAGAGTTTATTAATCATCAAAATATTACACATATTAGTAATTTATTCAGATAATCCTTTAACATAACCCCTGATATTGTTTCACGGCTTCATGGAATTTAAGAAATACATTTGTAACAGGCCCTGATGCTTCCCACACAGAAACAGGTGCTTCACTTGCAATTATTAACGCTTTGAGTGTTTAGGAGGACTTTCCATTCATTCGAATAGGAATCACAAAGCTTTGTGCTGATGAATTTTTTAACAGTTTTCTGATAAACTGATTTGCTAGAGTGAATCTCTCCTCAAGAGACCCACTTTTCAAAGACCTAGAATCTCTTGTACCAAGTTAGACAAAAACTACTATATATTTCTGCAGATAAGACAATAGGTGAATAATTAAAAATGGCCCACAAAATCCAGGGTTGTCTTAGAGGACAGATACAAAAGAAATTAGATTGAAAATTATATAAATTAAAACCATGATAAAATAAAACATCTCTCTCATAAACCCGTATTCAGTACAGTTGAAATTCCTTAGCCTCTTCCATTTAGATGAACGTTTTGCCTGAAATATCTTTTTATATGTAAGCTCAGTTTTCATCATTACCAGGTTGTGATCAGAGACCACATCAGCACCAGGATAATTTGTGAGTTATTTATTTGAAGCTCTCATCTATGAACTTTTATGCAGAAAATTTCTCTCAATCATACTTATTGATATTTATTTTGTGTATTAAGGGACTCAATTAGTGAAAAAACCGTACTTAATATGTACTATTGTTATTTTTACTCCAGGGTCACATTTGGAATTACACTGTGGGTTCCCTCAACCAGACTGATTGAAATTTTTAGAATTCAGAAGAAGTATAATCAATCCATTCGGCCGAGATGTTGTGGAAAGACATTATTGAAAACAGATTTTTACTTTTCCACAAGGTTTTTATTTAGGAACTGTTCAGTTCCTTCAGAACCTTCAGTTCCTAAATGAAAACCTTGTGGAAAAGTAAAAATCTGTTTTCAATTCAGAAGAAGGTTATAAGAAGAATAGCAAATGCCCCTAGCAGAGTTACCTGCAAACCAATTTAAAATTTTAACTGTGTCAACTATATGCATTTTTAATATTCTCTTGTTTGCTAAAAATAACATCAATAATGGCCAATTGAATGAGTCCTTTCATCACACGATTTACCAAGATCTCTCAATAAATTCCACTCAAGAGCCCCAAAAGTGATGGGCATAACTATATACAATAAACTGCCATCCAAAATTAAGGAGATTATTATTAATTTAAAGACATTTAAGCATACTCTTCACAAGTTTTTACTTGAAAAATATTTTTATTTTGTACAGGAATACTTAAAGTAATAAAAATTAGTATTTTATTATTATTCATTTTAACTATTTTCATGCATAACAAAATATAAGAATTCACTATACTCACACACTATCAACATATTACAATGAATTCATGACCAAATAATGTATTTTAACTTAAATGGTACACTTACTTTTTTATTTCTTGTAACAATGTATTTCTATTAACACTACATTGTGCAGCTTGTTGACAGAATGTTGCTTGCTGATCAAGTTCTTGGAAGAAAGTATTCTCAATTCCATAAGTAGGTTTAGGGGCATTCTGGAATAAATGAATTCAGAACTAATCTTTGGTTTATTTTTCAATTAGCTAAATTTTACTCTCTATCTTGAAGAAACAAAAATTATGATTTCACTTTGGAAAAGTTACTTTGCCTCAGCTAATAAAATTCAATAAAATCCAATTAATAATTCTTAAAGCCATCTTGGATTATTTGAAGGGATGCAGAATCACCAGAGCAATCTGCATGAGACAACTAAAGTTTAACCTAAGGATTTAATGCTATAAAGAAATTATTCTGAGGGAGTGTATGAAATAATTGCAGTTTCATTTATATTAGTGATTTATGATTTCCCTGCCATGAAAAATGAGATATATATATATATATATATATAATGAGATATATATATATATATATATATATATATATATATATATATATATATATATATATATATATATATATATATATATATATATATATATATATATTAAACCCAAAGTTAAATGTGAAATTAAAAATTATGACATTGACGGACTTGAACCCAGGTCTCCCACTATCCGTACAGAAATCCTATCCACTAAACTATCATGCTGCCCCTATTCCACTTCCGATGGGGGATACAAAGGGATTCTTTATGAACTCCACACTGTGGCATCAACCACCACTACAAATCCTCACGAAGTATCCAACTGTTAAAAAATGTGGCCAAGATATTCTGGAAATGCATAGCAACATATAAAAGGAATGAGTCTGCAATAAAACTGTTTTACTGCGGACCTGAGAATGACAATTTCGAAACATGTCATCCTGTTTTAATAAATTTTGTGGAAATATATTCATCATTTTCATTTATTCTATCCAACCATTGATGAAATGATAAAGTACTGAAACTGAATTAATATTTTGCATGTTTCAACTCATTCATTATGTATGTGTGATTCATTAATTGAATCATGATTAAATCTATTCTTTCAAAAACAAGAGAAATTAAGTTTTCAATTTGACAAAAATATTAAATTTATATGAAACAAATCATGCTGAAAAATATTAAGGCAATAGTAAATTAAATAGCTCCAAAGTAAAGCAAAGAATACAAACATACCTTTACTTGGCTTTCTTCAATAATCGCTTCAGATATTTCCTTAAGATGGTGCCATAAACGCTCAGTGACTTCCTCCACATAGCTTAGATTATCCACTAATAAGCTAATAGGGCTAACTGAGCCATTGCTCGAAACATCTCTTCTTTCATCTTCAACTGATAAGCGTAGAATATGCTTCTCAGAGAGCTGACTCTATTTGTATAAACAGATTTAAAAAACATCAAATTTAATTTATTTAATATTTATGACTCAGGGAAAATTTAAAAGTTAAATATTTTATTGCATATTTATAATATATTGCTTTATTACATTCTTGCATTTCATAATCATGTAGGAGATCAAACTTACTCTCAAATCACTTTGAAGAATTTTTAAGCGCCGTTTCAATTCCATATCTCCCTGCGATGAAGATGAAGATGAGCCATTGCTACCAATCACATTTTCATCCCTCTCGGAACTAGAACTATCAAGAGAGCTGCTGATCACTCGACAAAGCCAAATGCATCGTTTGGCTAACTCTTGACTCATAAATACTGTATTGTGAACTTCCTGTGGAGTAAAGGGTAAACTCAAAATATGATTCTACTGGTGAATCAAAGAGAAATTTGAAAAAACAAATTCATTAGATCATTTCACCAACATCAGAATGAAAAAATAGCAGATGTCAAGATTCAAGGTTTTTTGTTTTTCAATATGGAAGCATCAATTTGAAAAATATAATAATAATAAATATAAGGAAATATTTAAATATCTATCTTACTTGTTCAACCACAGTGGTGAGATAAGTATCCCTAAGTTCTTGAGGGAATACATTCACCATCACAGCTAACGTACGCTCTATCTCCGATCTCCATTCTCCAAGTGCCTTCTCTTTCTCTTCAGATGAATCTTCCTATAACAGAAAATATAGATTAATAAAAGCAAATCTGAGAACAGAAAAGCAATATTTCTCAAAAGAATATGATGTTAAATCTGAGCTTAGCCTTTCCCTTTGCTTTGTTTGACGGACACCTTGGAAGATATGATTGCCTACATAAGTCATTACACATTGTAATTACTGCAGAAGCAAAGCCCATACCTTTAACGATGGACTATTTTGGGATTTGTGCCAGGAAAAAAACCCAGTTCAATGAACTGAATTTACAGCTACAGGAAAATGAGATCAACCTAATTAAGGCATAATCCATGGCATTTATTGTTATTCCAAAGTTAATTTTATTAAAATACAATATAGGCTGTTCTGTTCTATACCAATTTCTCTTCCTGCATGAGCTAGAACAGAAAGCTGGTGTATGACAATGATGTGAGAGGATTTTGAGATCACTTAGATATAATGCACAAAGAATTGTCTAAACCATTTAAGGATCTTCTTTTGATGGAAGTTCCAGATTGGGTAATACATCAATTTTCAGATATTAAGGAAGCTGAATTCCATGAGGAAGAATTAATTGAATTAAACATGATATTGAACTAAAACCAAAGTTTCAAGAATGTTGGTTACAGAAGTACGTTTCAAATTACTATCCTGGACTATGGACAGTGATTAAAAGCTCACAAAGTCCCCAAAATGGCTTCTCTGAATGTTCTGGGATTAGATGGTTGAAGCAGCCTTCCGGATACAGGAAGATCCCGAGTTTGGCTCCTGGCCTGAATTTTTTCGAGTTCGTTTTTCCTTGGGAATCTCCTAATTGCTTTCCCAACTTCGTATTAGGCGGAACACAGTTTTATTGCATTCATTATTTTCTTAAATTATGAAGCAAAGAAATCAATTTCAGGCTTGTGAATGCAATGATTTAAGGCCTGTTTAGCATTTTCAAATCAGATTTTGAGAATTTGGTATCATCTCATCAAGCCCGTCCATTGCATTCAAACTTTATTTGACAAGAATTTATTGCAAAATTTCATTAAAAATAACCTTTTATTAACTACTTTAACAACTTAAAAATATATTCTGAATAATCACTTACTTTGTTAAAATAATTGATAAATGACATTTATTGGCAACTCTGTTTCTTTAAATTATCATTAACCCAACGTTTAAGTTTTACCGTTACGTTTTTCTTAAAACAGTACAAATACGCTAGGAAGTCATATTTGCCAGATTTTGATATTTTGGTATAGATAACACATGTGATATCTGGTGGAAAAAATGGCTATTAAAATGGTGAACTTGAAAATATTTCAGTAACAATAAAAATTCAACTGAAATAAATATGCCTATAAAAGCCAAAAATGTGTAATTTTGGTTCAGTGAAATGCATAGATAAACAGTAATCAATTTGTGGTACTACTGACATGAATCACTTACATAACTCTCTCGCTTATTAATCCAAACAAAATTGTTTTCCAAATTTTACTTCAAAAACTGGGGTGCATACTAGTTAATGATGCCAGTAAATAAGCAGTGGTAAAAAAAAAAACAAAATAGTAAATATCAAATTCAGACAATCACCACTAAAGGTAGGTTACAGAATGAAGTTCTTTGGTGAAAGAACTAGCCTGATTATACCACTCAAAGGAAAAGATGCACCAACATTCTGATGTATGTTGTTCACAATTATGCAAGAGGCAGAATAATAACAATAATAATAATAACTTCTCTAATGAAGACAGGAAGATCCCAATTTCTCCCATTTCAATAACTATGCTATTTACAAAGACACACAACCATTCCCTAGCCAAAAAAACTGAATAGCCAGGATTCGAACCCAGTGTTGGAGTAGCACTACACCACACTAGCACTTGGTATTGGAGTTCTAGCATGCTAACCACTCCACCACCGCAGCTGGTGGCTGATAAAATCTTACCTTAAACCCTGGAATATGAGAGGCAATTGGTTGAAGTCTGTAGCAGGGAGGCTGCGCATGGTTGTCCAGCTTGTACCACTTCTGCAGCAAATCTCGATCACCTGGATCCACTGCTCGCCCCACAGCACTTTTGAAATCCTGATTCTCAATGGTTTTTGGCAGAAGGGGTGTTCCGAGAGAGTGGCTCAGGAACAGCACAGGGATGACAAACGCCACCTCCATCTGGCCTGCACTCCCAATCGGACCAGGGTGAGCAGGAGCCCAAGGTTAGCGCCCCGTAGGTTGACCGGTGAGTGAGGCAAGCAGCAAACTGCAGTTTGCGTGCAATGTTTTTTAGGGGTGCATTCAACTTCAGTTAGAGCAAAGAGCTCTAAAGCTGGCCAATATGCTGCTCTCTCATCTTGACTTTATCGATGGGAATTCACCAAATGCCTCGTATCATTTGAAATGTCGTATCATTTCAAAGGATCCTGAATTTCTAATCATGTACCTTTATCTACCCCATAATCATATAGTCCCTTTAATTTTCTACTTGGCTATGAAATTTAATGAACAAGGACATAAACCCCAGCTTTGAGATTTTATATCCATGATAGATTTTAAAAAGTGAGAGTGCTGCTTGGAATTCAGGAATTTCAAGTAAACATACAAGAATATGGAATAATTTATGATAACTCTATGCTAAAATCATGAATTTTAATAACCAGCTGAATCTTGATAATTCTTTTGAACTTTTGTAACGAAATAACCGAAGAACTGCTTTATCTTGCAAATCTATCCTAGTGTATCAAATAAAGCATATAATAACAAATATAATGTTTATAACAGGTTCATAGTCATGAAAACTTCCTCTATGATGTATTATGTGCAATATTTAAGATAGGTATATGAAATAGAAGCATGAAAATATATAAAATGTATGCATACAGAGCTATCCATCAAAGAAAAACTACAATGCAAAAAGAAAAGAATAGAAGAGAAGGGAAATAAAACAAAACAAAAAAATAGAAAACTAGACAAAAATAAATAGGTTAAAATGTTAATGAATAATATATGAATTAGAAGTGAGTGTAGTCTGCAATGATTCAAATATGTATAAATATGAACACAATAACCTTTTAATAATTTATAAAACAAAATAAATATTTATTAAGTTATTACAGCTATAGTCAGATATCAAAAGAACAGTTGAGAAATTGTAATTTGAATCATGCTCTTCGGGGTATCTAAAATGAATAACCATGATAATTTTGGTTATCAGACACTGATCCTCTACAAAATGATACAATTTTGCATTAAAAATTATTTGCAATCAGGCAATTATCAGGGAAGCAATTTCAGAATATATACTATAATCAAAATATAAGTCAAATAATATATACTCACATACAAGGGGCATTTAAAAATGAAAAATGTAGGGTTAAAAAGCAGAGTCATCTTATAGAAGGGTATAGGTTTTCCATGGTATTGGAGTGTTTCCATTGTAATTGTAGAGTACAGTCCCAAAACCTTGCTGCAGTGTATAAAATATATCTTTCAGTACATACTACAGAATCTGATACTCTAAACTATTCTAACAGTGCTGGATTTTCATAAGAGAATGAACTATTCCAGATGAAACTCTCTCGTAATGTCCTCAAATTACAAATAATGCTCATATAATTGTGGCTATAAAACATAAAATATATAAAAATAGAATAAAATATAAATCTGATTCTCTTTAATGAAATTACATGCATTCCAGTGATCAGCATTAGATTGAGAAATTTTTCATGAATCAGCCAGAAAACATTATCAAATGCTTTTTATAGCACAAATAAAGCACCTCCCCAACCAAGAAGAGATTAAAACTAGCAATTCACTTAGTAATTTAATTTTATGTTGCTCTGACTAAAAGTCTCAAAATTTAAAACATCTATGGATCTTTGGAATAAGAAATTTTCACATTCAAAATTTCTCATATCCAAAAAGCTTCATTAAGATAACATAAAAAAAGAAGTTTTATATTAAGAAATTCAAAGTTCTATTCAGGAGGGCTTAATTAACAAATTTTCCAATAAAAACAGTCTAACAGATTTTAATAGAGCTAATAAAAATCAATAATTATGTTTTAATTAAATCACAATCATCTGGGATAATCAATTTGAAATTGAATCTGATTTCCATGTTTAAAACCGTACAGTATTTCTGAAACATAACTGTGCGCTCTGATCTAACAAGAAGTTTAATTGTTCTTTTTTTGATGATTGATATAAAACTGAGAAGTCACAAAAACTATAGGATAATGATACAGTTTTAGAGATTTTTCATACAACAAAGTTATAAGGTTTCATACTGGGAGAACACATGCTAATACCAACAACACTGTTAAAGAGAGCCTCCTTTCTCTCAGTATTTCTTATTTTCACTAATGTCACCTAAACATAATCAACCGTAAAATATTCGCTATGCCTATAGCATGAATTATTGTCGTGAATTCTGATTCCTCATTGGAATATTGGAAATAGATTACATATTTTGTTATTTTATGATGATGATCCATTCCAAGAACTAAATATTTAAAACTAAACTGCTGATGATTTAATCTGAATATATTATTTAAATATTATCATATTGTAGCACCCCTTTTTTTAATTTACAGCTTTTCTTATGAAAAATTACCACTACTATTAATATTTACCAATGGCATAACTTTCTTTCTAACAAGTAAATTGTAAGATTCAGTATGTAGGTGATATATATATATATATATATATATATCTATTATATATAGACGCTTCTCCGGATATACTTATATATATATATATATACACTGGGGATCAAAAGTCTAAGCATGTTCCACAAGTACCACCGACTTGAAATTTTTACGACATATTGGCCATAACGTGTAACCTCCAGGAAAAAGCCGACGTTGAACCTCGGTGCCATGAGTTCGATTCCAGAAGGCCCCAAAGTCGCGATTTTCCCCATAAGATTACATGGCGGGGATTTTCGAAAATTTTTTTGAGGCACTTCCCAGAAAAGCAGAGAGTTGAAACTCGAGGGACCGCTAAATGCCGTGCATAGCCAACGAAAACCGGAAAGACATCTTCGAATATTGTCCTTGGTTCGAAGCTAGGCCGGGGCAAAAATCGGCCGTTTAAAATGCATTGCGGCGATTTTTAAGATTTTTTTTGGATCCTTTCCCGATAACATGGATACTTGAAACTCGGCACGTCGATAGATATCATGAATTTATTTCATAATCGAATTTTACATATTCGCTGATGGCCCTTGGTTCGATCCCAGAGGGCCATTTGCACCTCTCAATGCATTTCTTACGGAGATAACGGAAACAAATTTTAGGTACTTCCCGGCACGATATCGACTTCAAACTTTGCATGTAGAAAGATCAAGTCCATACAAATCAAACAGTGCATTCACAGCTATCAAAGTGTCCTTGGTTCGACACCAGGTGTCTCTGCAATCAGAAGTTGATCCGATTTTTAGGAATTATTTTGAAACCTTTGCCAATAATATAGAAACTTCAAATTCGGCATAAAGATAGAGATCATAAATAACTTTCAGAAACATTTTTAAGATTTCCATGATCGTCCTTGGTTCGAATCCAGAGAGCCATTTTAATTCGTGAAAATTAGAACGTCTTTTGAGGCAGTTGTAGCCCATATTTCTGCTTGAATTTTCACACATAGTTAGAGATGGTGTTGTTCTATTGTGCTGCATAGTAAGTTCTCAGTAAAGACCCGGGTTCGATGCCAGACGATGGAATTTAGGCAAATTTTAAGAAAAATTTCAATCCATTTTTTTCTTTTGATGGCCGTCCGGATATAATGCCGACATGAAAATAGTGTTGTTGATCTGGTTGCAGTATGCAAGCAACATTTTACTCGTATATATATATATATATATATGATATGTCACTTACTTACATGTAAAATATATAATTGACTTTATTAAAATCATTTTAATGAGAATAAATTATAAAAGTTGTACCTTCGGCAATTATCTTAAGTGTACATTTTTTTAAATCAGATAAACTAAAATATAATTGACTGATTGTAATGAATTTAAAAATTATGCCCCAAGAAGAAATTAGAGGCAGCAAATGCTTATGACATTAATTACGATTTACGAGAGGCATCCAAAAAGTAAGTTTCCCTGTGGTAGAGAAAACAATATCTTTATTTAAAAATTATAAAAACTATTCAGTAATGAAATTCAGTTTTTTCTTCATTTTTCAATATAGTCTCCTTAATTTTTAAGACATTTTTCGTACCTAAGCAACAGTTTTTTTTATTTTGACATCACAGTATTCTGCTGCTAAATTTGTCACCCCACAATCGACTTCATGTTTGAGATCAACATCATTAGAGACCACCAAGATGTTTTTTCAGCTCTGGAAACAAGTGATAATCACTGGGGGCTAGGTCGGGTGAGTACGCTGGATGACCAAACACATCCCAGTGGAGTTTTCCAGTAGCAGCACTGTTTCTCAGGCAGAGTGAGGTATTGCATTGTCGTGGATCAACGAAATTTTGCATGACAGCAGGCCACGCCATTTGTTCTGTACAGCTCATCGGAGTTTCTTCAGAAGCTCACAGATATCCCATGGGTCAGGTAGTCTATCAAAAGAAGTCCTTTGGAGTCCCAGAAGATCATTGCCATGACCTTCCCAACTGACTCAGCAACATTTGCTGTCAGTGGAGCACATTCACCCATTTTTTGCAACACCATACTTTCTCTTTTTGATTCAGGGGTTGAATGGTGCACCCAAGTTTCATCCCCAGTGACTATCCAGGAAAATAGTGCATCTCCCCCACACTCGACCAACTGCAAGAAAGACCGAGCTGCCTCCATGCGTCTCTATTTATGGTCTTCTGTTACCAACCTGGGCACCCACCTAGTACAGACTTTCCTGTACTGCAATCCATCAATGATGATGGTATGCTGCGAAGATCGACTAGTCTCAAACTTCGGAGGAAGATTGGAAAGAATCTCGTCCAAACTGAAGCCTTTATCAAGCGCTATGGTCTCATGAACAGCGCCGATCACATCAGCTTGACATGTCGTCATTGGCCTGCCATTGCGCTCCTCATCGTGAGCAATTTCTCTTCCCTCAATGAACATTGTACGTCACTGATAAACCATTTGGATAGACATCTTCACCGTAGACTGCAGATACCAATTAATGAATCTCCACTTTTCATTCACTCCACATTTCCTAGTTTCATTTTTTGCAGTAAAAAACGAATAACACTTCTAATTTCACAGCTCACGGTGACACGTAAAGGAGTGTCCATGATTGTAATTGTTGTACAAACATCACGTGACTCAGGCGGCCTTAGGAATTTCTCAGTACTGTCACTACACCCGTACTAACACTCCATACAACTGTCTCCCTCCTACCTCTATTGTTAGCTGAGCGGTAGAATAGGGAAACTTACTTTTTGGACGCCCCAGGTAACATAACTTGAGAGAGATGTTTAATTCAATTTTTATCTATATATGCAACATCTGAAAATTAATGAACGAACTTTCTCTCAAATTGATATTTCTAAAAGAAATAATAGAAAAACAGAATAATTTAATGTTAATATAAGCTCACGGGAGAGCTCCCCAAGGCAGAGTTCTGGAAATTCATGATCTTGTTGCTTCTCCAAGGCTGTTTTCCAATGCAGATCTACAATGTGCACTTCAAAACCAAAGTCCCGGCAGTGATCCCTTAGTTTGGGATAAACTATTTTATGGAGGACTCCTTTTTCCACACAGCAATCTGAAACAGAACAATAAGAATAAAGACAATAGAAAATATAAGTAAAAATGTAAGCAGCTGTATAATTTTAACTAAAGCCATTGGAACACCAATACAAAGTTCTATCTTTTAAGAATCCTATTTATAAGCCAACCCCATAGGTCTGTCAATAACAAATTGCTTTGATAAACCTCAAACTTTGAGACTAAATATAAATTGTAGACTTAGTCTAAAAGTGTGAAGTTATGTAAATAGACTAAAAGAAATATTATGTAAATAGACTAAAAGAAATATTATGTAAATAGACTAAAAGAAATATTATGTAAATAGACTAAAAGAAATATTATGTAAATAGACTAAAAGAAATATTATGTAAATAGACTAAAAGAAATGTTATGTAAATAGACTAAAAGAAATATTATGTAAATAGACTAAAAGAAATGTTATGTAAATAGACTAAAGGAAATATTATGTAAATAGACTAAAAGAAATATTATTTAAATAGACTAAAAGAAATACTATGTAAATAGACTAAAATAAATATAATATAGCAATAAAACTGTAGAAGAGTGCATTTTGTGTGACCTCCGAGATTTTGAGTTCTCTATACTACCAGAATGTTCCCAAATATGTTTTTGAATAAAACAACAAAAGGGCTATTATTTTATCCCTGCTATTTATGTATCATAGTTCAGAAATATTGTCATCTTACTTAATTACCTCCTTTACATATATTGAGACATAAGTCAATGGCATTATTTTGGTATGGGTAAAACCACCATGTATTCTAATGAGAAAACACTTGAGCTCAGATTCAACAATCGCCTTTGTTCTCTACAACTCTTTGTTCACTACAAAGAAATTCCACAAAATTTAGGTTAATTTTCCTCTAGTTCTCATAATTTCGATTTGACAATGATATTACAACCAAAACAAGAATTTTCATTTAATATCCTTTCCTTTGGTATTTGTCATGACTTTGTAGGACCATCATTTCCTATTTAATTCTGCAAACGAGATGAAGCCTGAAAAGGGTAAAAAAAAGGAGCTTTACGTGCATATCATATGATGAGTATTTGCCCTTCCTTAGATATGCACAGCTTTCAGCGATTCCTCAAATTTCAAGTCTCTAATTTGCAGAGAAGTGCCTCAAAAGAATTTCTACCATCCACAAAATGCATTTTAATGCATTAATGCAAAAAAAATTGGAATTTTCGGGCCCTCTGGAATCTGAACTTTGAATCTTCCTGGAGGTTACAAGCTATGGCCACTGCATTGTAAATATTTCAAGTGACACTTGTGGAACATGTGTTATATGTTCAAATATAAATGTCTGTGTGTGTATACCTATATTGCAATGGTTATTTTGGGGTAATCAATTTCTAAGGAGCGCAGGGACAGGGGAATGTCACACCCTTAGACCTTTTTCCCCAATAAGATCCGGTCAGCGGTTGGTTGTGCCATGTGTTGGTCATCCGTAGAAAAGAGAATGCAGAAAGGGTTGGTCCATAGGATTTAAATAAAACGTGGTGAGAAATCCACGCTAAGAAAGACACAGGCTTCTGGGCATGTGGTGTGAGAAAACTTTCAGTGAAAAACAGTTAGCATATACAGCTTGACCAGAACGGTCCTCCAACACCCTGACCTACTCCTACTGTGTTTAGTGTTCCC
Source organism: Sympetrum striolatum (assembly GCA_947579665.1). Classification (NCBI taxonomy): domain Eukaryota; kingdom Metazoa; phylum Arthropoda; class Insecta; order Odonata; family Libellulidae; genus Sympetrum; species Sympetrum striolatum. The sequence goes on from OX388344.1 coordinate 3,883,590, forward strand.
ACCTTTTGTGTGAATTCATCCCCCAATTATCTAGTTTGTGTGTGTCAATATGTGAAATGGAAGCTAGGGTATTATAGTGTAGTGTACGGTTTATTAGTGATGGTTTTTTATGTTTCGTTTCTTCATCTGGTTTCAGTTAATGTTTGTTTTCTTGAGTTAAATATGTTTCTTTTGGGAGTAAGGTTTTTGGTAGATGTGTAGTTTATTTGTCTTGTATTTTCTTGTTTGAATAGATTCCTGTCAATTGATTAAGAGAAATTACGGTTTTTATTTCCTTCGAGAACCGAGTGACCCTAAGAGCATGTATTTCGTGATAACTTTAATTAATTTGTTCTTTTAAATATTGGCACCCAACTTATTATTATTTTATTAATTATTAGCATTATAGCGCTTAGGCCTCGCATGGCCATCGTTTTATTTTTCTATAACATTACAACTTTTACACTGAGGGGCATTTTATTTTATTTTATATCATTACACAATATATATACATAGGTAAATCCGGAGATCCTTCTGTATATAATACATATATATTTAAATATGTCCAGAGAAGGGCCTATACATAATAGATATAAAACTATAAGGTAAACATAAGATTAGTAGAAAAAATAACATTTTTGGGAAAAAATAGGTGATTAACTTGTTCATGAGTTTAACCTATAAATGGGTGCCTACGGTATGGTCTCCTATATTTAAAATAATTTTCAGTAAATTATATCTTTTTTATTGATATTAGCAAATAACTTACCCTGTGAATCAGCAGCACAGACATAAATCGATATTTTGCAGCATCGATCAGGAGAGCGAAGAAGCCCACTGGATGTGGTAGCATTAGCTCCTAATGCTGGGCCTATTTGTCCTCCAGACACTGCACCTGGTGTGCAGACGACTGGAGCTCCCAATGCTCGTCCACTGAGTAACATCAGCAACGTGGATGGTAGGTGGTGCAAATCAGGGGGAATCAACTGCTGCATGGTGCCATCACCTCCTTTCCCTGTTAAAGTTAAGTTCATCTTTAAACTTTTAATTTTGCAATTTTAAGAAATAAGAACTGATATTAATAAGGTAAAATAAAATGGTCAATGTGGTAAAATATTATGTATAAGGTAATATATCAATTTGGAAGTCTGCCACCTTTTGAATCCAACACGATTAATCCTTTGAAAGAGAAGATTACAAAATGGTTTCATGATTCAACAGAATGCATTGGAATCATCCGGCATCCATTAATACATGGTCAAGTTAAAATAGGAACACCTTAGCAGAAGGCATCCTACTCATTCTGCAAAAAGCAGTTCCATTGTCACTGTGCAGCATGACGCTCTGGAGACGGTTTAACATACCGCACCACGAAGAGGAAGAAAGGAACATGGTTTTTATTAAATTTGTAGTAAAGCTTCATGTAGTCATTGTTTGTGAACAACCTGTCATGCGGAAATACCCTAACTGTGGGGGCACCATTGGGTTGTTTACGAACGGCTACGGAATTTTTAACTGTAAGGTACAGCAGGAACATAGTATAAGGAGTATCATGATAAATTTGAGATTTGGTCATATCCTATGATCACTCAGAACTTTTCCTATTCCAACAGAATAGAGTCCATTCAAAGGCAGTATAAGTATCCTCAGATGTAACAGTTAAGCATTCTAAAAGAGGGGTATGCATAATACTTTGAAGATACTAGCCATGGTGGCAGAGCAGTTAGAGTGCTAGGGCTAGGGTTAACACTCCAACCTCACAGTCCTAGGTTCGAATCCCGGCTAATTGGATTTTTCCGGTTAGGGAATGCTTGTTTGTGTGTTTGACCTTTGTTATTGTTTGAAGCCCACCACAGTAATGGTCCAGCGATTGGATGTTTGAGGGCATTTGAGAAGAAATTTAAAAATAAATAAATAACCATTTTCATAAGCAACTGTTTGAAATTTCACAGTCTGCAGGGAGTTTTCTTACTAGAACAGAGAGAATGATTTAGCAAGATTCAGAGAAAACATCCGACTCACCTACGTTGATATTCATAATAGATCAAGGGATCTCAACCAAACGAAAAAATTCCAGAAGAGGAATTATAAGATTTTAGGGAATTTTGGGAAACTCTTGGGCAAATCAAATAAAAACATATGTTTAGTAAACAAGTTAAATTAAATCATGGACACACAAAATTTGATTGTAGGGCCAACCCAGCCCATTTGAGTGTTTTATCTTGTCCATAAAGCAGTTGAATTTATCCATGTTCTTCATCTATATTTAGCCATGGAAGAGATTATTTCAGCATTTTACTGCCAAAAAAGTAATAATCCATTAAATATCACTCACAATCCCAAAATATTGGTGCATTTGATGCTGAACACAATCTGACTGGAAATCCATCGCAAAGAAGTAACTAGTTAAGAAAAGCGTGGCTTGAAGAATTGTAGAAAACCAGCCAACAAACAACCTATCTTATGACAACAATAAAATTTACTAATATTCTCCTTGCATGCAAATTAATGCTTACCTGAAAGACTTGATGGAGTCCCATCTTTAGAAGCATGAAAGAACCCCTCTCTGATGAGTTTTGGTTCACATGAAAGAGGTCCAGCGGTGGCAGTAGATGGTGTTGAAGGTGTTGGAGGAGAAAGGGGACCAGGATCATTTTTCCTAGTGATGGAGGTTGTTACCAAGGAGGATGATGATGATACACCATCTTTTTCAACTCTGCCTTCCCCAGAATCATTTCCTATGCCACCAGCTGAAGTTTCCTGGTGCCCTTTGGTTCCTCCTTGGTAACTAGGAGATCTAATTTTAATAAAAATATGTATTACCAAATTACTTAGAAAGTGGAACAGGTAAATTTCATTCTTGAACTGTTTAATACACTAGAAAACAACTACTCTTTTGAGCTGACAATCTTCATGATTGTAAGAATATCCTGATTGCAAATACTGTCTCACAAGGATATTGAGTTGCTTCCACTTAACTAATGATAACTAATGTGCACCCAGCAATTTACCAGTAACATTCATAGGAAATTTAAATCTTCCTCAATCTGAATCTTTTCTGACGTTGATTCCGAGTGCCTTACTCTATTACCCATTTGTTGTGGATTAGCAAATTTTGTTAACAAGTTGTAAATTTAAAGAATTCATTACTCCTGAGGATATATCGCTAAACAAACATAAACTGTTGCTTGAGATCAATTATTTAAGATTGATTGCTGAGTAAGCATTTGTAGACAAGAAATTAAAAGCATCATAGAGTTAGATATTACAACCATTTTTTGTATTTTATTGAGGTACTCTCCGCAAATACTTTATAAAGAACTGAAGTTTATCATTACATGAAGAATAAAGGTTTGAAATTAAGGCAATCAATGCAGAGAGGTTCAAAAGCTTATAAATTTGTAGAAAAATAGATGACTAGCATATGTGGCACTAATTCTTAGCAGAATATATTTTGAAATAAGTATTTAAGTTACATCTTAACATACACCCAGTATACATACTCCAGAAATATATAGAAAATATTCCATTCCTTGTAAAAAAGTCAAAGCTGATTACTATAATGAGAATATATTTAATGGAAGTTCTGCAAATGAGAGGAGGAATATAGTGACAAGTTGGAGTTAAATTCATTTCAAAACTTAGATAGAATTCTGATTATTTCTAAAAGCAGACCAATTATCCTCCTTTGAAAACAATGATAGAGAATTAAATCCACTCTGCTAGAAATTTAAAGTACTATTAAGATAAAGAGAAATTTCTGATATTTTATGAGATAAATTCAATTCTTCTAAGTCAAACTTTAAATAAAACTTATTCAATCAACAGTCTAGCATAATTTGAAACTGAAGATATCAGTTCACCTCCGGTGTAGCTTATTTAAATTATTTCTACCTTTTAATTATTTCTTTATAACTTATAACCTTCTAATCCAAAGAATTCTACAAAAGTTTGTGAGGAGTGATATTTATAAGGAAGAACAGCAATCAGTTTGGGTACCATTTCTGTGGATTCTAATTTCAATTCTGAGGAGGTTGTTCATGATAATCACTGTCTACTTAGATGGAGGATTTTTTCTCTATCCAAGAAGTTGAAGCACAAAAGCTCTTCGAACTTTAAATCCTATTTCCCTGGAATTCAAATTTTAAAGTCAAAAAAATTCCAATTCATAGTCACTCTCAGTTTAAGGCAACAAACTTTCTTATAAACACATCATTTTTTGCCTTATGTACTTGGGGCCACTGAAAGCAGATGAAGAGGGCTAGAGGCCATTTGCTAAGAGATTAGAGGATGAGAGGCCCCATTTGAGACCCTTCCATGCTAATGTTATCTGACCATATAAGCCCTATATTCGTCTTTTCCAAAATACACGTTAGATGATTCACCTCCATCATCATAGTCAAGAACTACATTTCAAGATGTCGAAGGTGCCTAAAGTTACACTGCTTTGATTCGTGTTGACGGTGTTTTTGATTGGCATACCTTACACCAGGGGCACAGCCAGGATTTGTCTACGGAGGAGTCTGAGAGCACGGAGAGAAAGAAACCTTTCATGGGCAGGTCATGAGGAGATACGTAAAGTAATGTTGCGTTATAATTGATTTTTCCAAGATTTTAGTTTTCATAAGTGAATGACTTAAAACTTACATGACAGGTTATGTAGAATATAGAAAAAGTAAAAAATATTTCCGGCCCATTTTTATAACAATTTTATTACTGAAGATGTGTTTTGGTATGAAATTTTCCTGGGAAACTATTTTTACTTCACATATGATATTACAATCTGACAACTCAGTAAATAAATTTCTGGCACTATGTAATGAACAAATAGAACTATAGAATGAATTGAGCGAAACAAATCCTTGTACCCAAAGCTTGTGTATTTTTTTCATTAATTTCCCAAGGAGATCAGTTAACAAATAAGTAGAAAAGAACCATTCTCTGAAGCTGGAAATCTGATGAGGAGGCAAACATCGACAAGTCTCACAAACGGAGACTCTCACTTTTGTCATTTTGATGAAAATTTTTGTGGTTATGCAGGAAGTGGAGTAATGAAAAATTGTATTGGCGTTCATGTTAATGGGCCTTAATTTCGTTGCAATAATTAATTGAAAATTGACAATCTGATTATAGGCAACCCCGCATTACACACCCGCGCTGGACCAAATCTGTACGGAATAACCCGTTTTTTTCAAACTAATTCTCAAGTCTTATTTTTATTTCTTTAGTTATATATTTTCCTTACTGATAGACGTAAGGGCGATATTTCCATTGTTTCACCCGATACCCGCTCGAATAACCTTATTTCAACCAAATGAGCTGCGATGATGGAGAGCCTTGTATGATGAATGATGGTTCGTATTTGCTTTTTCGAATCATTCGATCTTTGTTGGTACTAATTACATTAGCTGTCTCCTTATACTTAATAGTAGTCCCATACAATAGCATTCGCAAGCGCTGTTTCACGACACTCCTAAGATTGTAAAAGGAACGCGTTCGACTGATTTAGAATTTCATAAAGTAGCGGATTACTTCCGGAATTCAATAATTATACCAATCACTAGTTAACACCGGGTATCCACCGAATACGAAGCGGCGCTGATCTGAGCAGAACATAGTGACGCGAAGTGAAGCTAAGTTAAGTCTTCGAGGGTCTGGAAGAGGAGCTGAGCAGAGCGAAGCGATTTAAATTCGTTTTTTCAACAAACAAGATGGCAAGAAAGATAATCAATAAGATCTAGCCTTTATTTACCATCTGAGAATTTAATTCTCTGATATTATGGTTAAATCATGGAATTTCCATACGAGACGGAATCTGTTGTTATATTAAAGCCGGCGTACTTTAATTAAGATATTATTTGCAGCCCTTGGACACGAATTTATCACTTTCGCTAATAGCATATTAGTTTCCTATGGTTAGTACAACAGTAGAGCACACTTTTCATTCTATAATTACGGAATTGATAGTAGAAATAGTTATCAATTTAAATTTCAATATATATCATATTAAATTATTATGTAAGGTGTATCATAAAGATTAATCACTTTACTCACGTAAGCAAGGCTAATAGATGTTTCTTCAATCTTCATCCGACTAACTTTTGCTGACGGGATCTTGGAGAGGAACACCTGACATTATTTTAAACTCACTTGTGTTTTTATATTTTAAGTGGTGTAAAAATGAAAATCCTACTGTTAATGGTTGTAAAGCTATGATATTTTGAGTTGGTGTTTCTCTCCCAGAGAGACTGTCACAGCATCGGTTATTTTATTTTCCAAACCTGACTTGCGTTCGAGGATTAAATTTAGGAGAAAATATTTCTCAACTTTAGTGAACCTTTTGGTCGACATTTTCACAATGAATGCGCTCAGCTAAGCCGAGTAAATGTCCAAAATTGAATGGGGAAGGAGGGAAGCTAACTTCGCTTCGGAACGAACCACGGCCGATCGGAAGATGAGCCGAGCGAAGCTGAGTTCCGTATGCGGTGATGGCAGGTGCATTCACAAGTATGTATATAAGTTCGATTTCCCAAGCGTAGTCCGCTCCGCGTAACTTCGCCCAACTTAGCTTCGCTTCGTATTTGGTGGTCACCCGGTACTTGAAAAATGTATCTTGAAATGGATGAAGAAAGTGTATGAATGGGTGTTTACACGGTGGGAGCTTCCGGTGTAAGTATCCGTTCCCCACATTTTTAAGATTGCTTTTGTAAAGTGCATCATTTAAATGTTTCATAGATACCGACAACCTGAGGTAATTTATTACATATTCTGCTATTTTTTCCTGTAAACAAATCTCCCTGGGGGACATCAGGTGGTAGATAATAGAAGTAATTAATAAAGTAATTCTTTCAATAATTGATTGGAAATATTGCTTCACACGGTTCGTTTATTTGAATCTCCCGAGTTCTTCTAGCTACAAGAACGAAAGGAAGACCCATGATTGAAAGAAATACACATTGACAAAATAATCGCATATGAGGACATTTAACTCTCTTGATTCCTAGATGCGTTCGTTCACAAACGAAACCATATTTATTTCATTTATCCCTAAAGCCGAGGAAATCCAAGGAAATAAAAGAGGAAATATTTCTTGAAATCTTTTGCAAAATGGCGAATCCTGGCTTCCTGATTGGCTGAAATAAGAACATGTTCTATTCTTGAAATATTTCCTCGTGTATGACGGCCTTGAGAAAATCCCAAGAAATAAAATATTAGATCAGTCAAAACATCTTACGTTTCAAAAATAACTTTTTCGGAAAAATACTTCTCAAACTGATTCATTAGTCAAGGCAAGTTATGAGGTAGCAAATGTAATTGCTAAAAAACTAACACCGCTTACCGCGAGTGAATTTATTAAAGAATATCTTGAAAGCGTATCAGACATAATTTGTCCTGAAAAATAATCAGCTATTTGTAAAATAAGTTTATCGCATCAGGCATCGCTATTGAAGATATAGCGGAATCCATTGAATAAAGTTTGGAATCTCAGTGTGTTTCTTTCAAGTTTCATTCCATAGCTTTGGATACGATCACTGATGCAAGTGATACGGCTCAACTTGTCACATCGAATTGTGGAATTGACAAGGAATTTAAAATTACTGAAGAACTAGCCTCGCTGGTTCCACTGAAGGACACTACTAAGTCTGTTGATCTGTATGAAGCAGTCAAAGCAAAATTAGCAAGGTTTTCCTTATCCATTGGCAAAATGTCTGATATAGACATTGGCGGTGCTCCAGCTATAGTTTGAAAGAAGGACTAGCAAAACTAATCGAAGACGATGCAGAAAAGATGGGTGATTCATGAAGTATCACTGCATCATACACCAAGAGAATTTCTGTGCAATGACTTTAAAAATGGAAAATATTTTGAATGTCGTCATCAAAACAATAAATTTCATAAGATTGAAAGGATTTAATCATCGCCAATTTCAAGAGTATACTTTGGAAACTATCTATGGAGGTGTACTATACTGCAGTCAGGTGGTTAAGTCGTGGTAAAATGCTTAAACGTTTCTACGATTTGAGAAATGAAATTAAGTGTTTTATGGACTAGAAGGAAAACCGGGGGAATGGAAAATGAGAATTGGTTGGCTGATTTATCATTTTTAGTGGATACCACTGCTTAATAACTGAGCATGCGTTTCCAAGGTGAAAATCAATCAATTAATGATATGTTTCAAGCAGCGACAGCATTCGAAATAAAGCTGAAATTGTGGCAACATCAAATTAAGAACAATAACTTTATGCACTTGGAAACATTGTCCGAACAAAGCCATGTAAATAAAGAAAAATTTACAGCATTAATTGCTTCGGCATTAATGTCTTCGGAACACCAATTGTCTTTCAGTATATTTGTAACTAGACATTAACACGTTGACTGCGAACTTGCAAATGGAATATATAGAGTTGCAATCAGACATGCAGCTTTGAGAAAAATTTTATTCAAGTGTCTCTGTTGGACTTTTATAAGTTGTACCTGCAGGGCCGTAGAATGGGGCAGGTGGGGCGGTGCCCCAGGGCCCCCGACGGGAACGGGCCCCTTCTCGTCGATCACTTTTTTGGCCCTGAAAGAGCCTTACCTCGGCAAAGACTTTAGGGGCCCCTGAAAATGCCTCAAATTGAACAATTGTCTCCCAAAATATGCGCCTCCCTATATGCGCGGGAAATTCAAACTAGACAACTCTAGGTGTACTTTAAAATTTGAAAAAAGATTTCCGTATGGGGGGCCCCAAATTTACTTGTTGCCCCAGGGCCCCCGAGCTACGGCCCTGTGTACCTGTCTAAAGAAAACATCTTGCACTTCACGAACATGCCCTGTTAATGACGTCTCTGCTGGGGAATATGTACATTTGCGAGCAACGTTTTCCGTATGAAGCTAATCAAAAGCAAAATCAGTACAAAAATTTCAGATGAGTATCCTGAAAATATTCTTCGCATCTCAACTACTTCCTTCAAACCAGGTTTAGATTCACTGATATCGAAAAAACAGGCTCAGTGTTCACATTAAAAATGCTGTACTCATTCATATGAATATAAAAGCCCCATTCACAGAATTGAAAATGACGTGGTTCTGTAGTTTAGTTGGTAAGAAGACCTGCCCGGAAAGTGGGAGACCTTGGTTCGAGTCCCAGCCAAGTCACTGTTTTTCACTTCTTCTTTAACCTTTTGTACTCATGTTTGAAAAATAAACGGTACTTTAATACATATATTGTGTGTGGTTATATCGAGTATAATTATTAGATTCTATATTCTTCTACACCGTAGAAGAAAAGTAAAGATTATTTTCTTTAGTTTCATAAATAAGGGTCGTCTAAATGAAGGTCTAGCATAAATAAAGTATTTCATACTTAAAGTTATCCAAAATAATACAAAGTCATTCCTAGGACATAACAGTTTCCAGTGTCTTCATTCTCATATTAAAACTGCGATCAGTTTGAAAGTGTGAATTGGCTGGACCCTCAATAGAGCTAGATACTATGGTAATATTGAAAGGCTTAATGCGGAAAATACATAATGCTGCTGTTTACAATTAGTTATTTTTTACGAAAATTATCGGCACGTAGGCTGTTTTGATTCTCAATCCCTCCAGATGTGGAATGAGGTAGTTTTCCCATGCATTCGTCCCTGATATGTGGAATAAATGAGAGTTGTGTGGATAAAGGCCACATGAGACTCGATAAGGAGTCACTAAAATGAATTGCTCAGGAACTTCATCAGGAGATATTATCACGGCCATGAACGGTGACGAAAGATACATTTCTCTCCTTCCTGTACCAGAAGACGAGTGAAAATTATTCAATTCATCAGGCAGCAGAGACAGTATTTTCTTCTACTGTATAACAATAGACTACTGGAACTTCTATTCCATTCAACAAGATACAAAAATTTTATTTAGTATAATTTTATGTTTAGTTGCCTTAGTTGGCTATAACCCGCTATCTCCATCTCCTACTTCGTTTTTCTTACGGTCGCAGCCTCTCAATGTGCAGGTCGCAGCCTCTCAATGTGCAGGTCGCAGCCTCTCAATGTGCAGGTTGCAGCCTCTCAATGTGCAGGTCGCAGCCTCTCAATGTGCAGGTTGCAGCCTCTCAATGTGCAGGTCGCAGCCTCTCAATGTGCAGGTCGCATTTATGTTTGAGCACAAGTAATCAAAATATCCGTACACGCGCACGATCCGAGATTGTTTCGCCAAAATTGCGTCCTAAGAATTAGGTTCGCCAAACTTAGAAATGTTAAACAGTCCTTAGATATGGAAATAAATACCGAAACAGCATAATTCACGTCCATGTTCTTAGATAATTGGGATGTACAGGGTGCGGCAACATAACTTCCTTTTTTAAATGCTTTTTAATGCGAAAAAAGGAAGTTATGTTGCCGCAGCATGGATAATCGGAGGACTTGAACTATGCTGTTTCCAATTTTTAATATCATAGTTGATTAATATCATTCTGCCTCCTAGTTTCTAAATTATCGTGAAACGATTACATTTTTAAACGTCGATAATGTAGAAATATATTTTATTTAGTGCCTTTGAGAGACGTTTTAAAGTAATAGGGAAATTAAAGAAGTTTTTTTTTAAATACCGAACGAAATCGGATCGTTTAATGTACCAAAATTCAATAGTCTACTGATCAGTATTTATACAACAATTGGCTATTTAAATTAACAATTTAGATTTTACGATTTTGAAAGACATCGAACGAACATTAAATCAGCATTTGTTTTCCGTATTTTACTATGAACTGTATGCCCAGTAATTGTAGGGATGGAATGGACAAACTGAAAGACTCAAAGTATATTCGTGGGACAAAGACGTTAAGTATACCGTATATACTATTCCGTATATACCAAACACACTGCGATCCAATTAATTCAGAGATATTTTAGTCGCGATACCGTTTAGTGAGATGTAAGAATAAAAGACAATTAATCAAGAGCAGATTTGAAGTTAAATTTCGTATAAAATGGAATATTAAACGAGTGCTTAGTCTCAACGTGGATTTTTACGATAAACGACTTTATGAGCACATTACCTTACCGCTTCAAATTAAGGTAAATAATAAAAATAAACACACGAAGAGAGTACATAATTATGAAAGTACAGCGGTTAATGAATGAAGCAAATCGGCCGCGTTCTTACGCACGTCGTCATAGTGTGACGTCAGCAGGAGGTTCCAATCAATATGGCCAAGTCGAGGAGGCAGGCTCACTGTGGATCACTGCCATTTTCAAGAGTTCGGATAAGGAATTCAAATTTCCGAAACGCGCAAAGAAAAATAGAATTCGGCTAAGACGAGAGCAAGCCATAACCTGAGCAAAACAGATGGAGGGGTAGAATGCGTTACTTAGGCAGTGCATTTATGCATTGGAATAAACGATGTGCCAACGAGTTTCCGAGAACTTCGATAGATTATAAGTTTGCAAAAAACATGAAATTGGTTTTGCGAAGTTTTTATCGTTTAACGGAAATTCGCATTCGCTGAATTTTACGTAACTTACTCATTGCAGCTTTTTCGCTTTGTATATAGAAAAACGTTCCAAATTTTCTTCAAAAAACGAAAAATTATCATATTCAAACACAGTTAAACTTGATTAGCTTGCATACAATTGATAGTGCGGTTAAACTGCAATTTAAATTGCTGCAACTTTAAAATTTAAATTGAAACACGTAATACAGGTATAATCCACTAATGTTGTGTTGCCTGTTTTACCATATTTTATAACTGGAATTCTGTAAAATTCCATCAGATCACGCGGTAATTTTGAATAATCTTGAAGAACTTGATGTTGAGCTATTTTTCGATACAGCAATGTTAACTGAATAGGAAAACGTGTTTGTTCTAAGGTTAACTCCACCTGTACACGCAGATCTCTCGAACTAGATGTCTAGATCTCTCGAACTAAAAAGTCAACCTGTCTACCATTAATCGTTCACTAAGAATTGTATGACATACTACAATGGAAACTTATCAACATTGTTTGTTCAAATGTGTGAATCTTGCACCTACCTGGCGTCGAACTCACGCACATTTGGTAAAATTTCTATGATTATGAATACAGAAAAGCGCGTTTGCTATGATCTTAAAATCTCTATCCTACCGGGAAGTTCATATTTTTCTCGAAAAACTCCAAAATGGCCGGCATGATGTCCCTTGTATTGTTGCATCATAGTTTAGAAATGTTTGACACCTCAGTATGTAGAATCAAGGAGATCTGGTGGGACTTCATGTCGATTGAAACTTTTTAATACTAATCATTGATTTATAATACAAGTCCACAGTTAAAAGTACACTGGTTAACCGGCTTCGGCACGAAATTATGCCATCATCAGAACGATGATGGCATTTTTATTTGTGTACATATACAAGTTTCGTATTAAAATGTATTCGTATTCCGTCACTTCTGACATTAGTCCCGACCATTCTTCCGGCATATCCCCGTACATTCAAATCAGAAAACGATTGAGCTCGGATTCGACAACCGCCAGGAGCACGAATCGACAAAATATTCGTACATTTTGCCATAAATCTCGTAATTTAGATTCGAAAACGATAGTAAGACTAAAATAAGAATCTGCAATTCATTTTCTTTGTTTTGGTACTTTTCTAGACTTTGTAGGACCACAATTTCCAATATAATTGTGCAAAGGAAAAACGTTAAAAAAACATAACGTGCATTTCTTAAGGAGAATATTTGTCCTGACCGAGCGTCGAACCAAAGATTTGAAGATGTCTTCGATGTTCCAGCGATCTCTCGAATTTCAAATTTCTAATTTGCCGGGAAGTGCCTCGAAAACATTCATAAAATCCCCGAAATTCATTTTTATGTCAAAAAAATCCCGCCATTCGTTTCGAATAGTATTGACGCCTGGTATCGAACCCACGATCATTTGCAAGATGTGAATACAAATAAAGCCTTGGCAGAAATAAGACTTATTTAATACATATTTTGAAGTCGATATCTTACCGGGAAGATCCTAAAATAACATTTCGTTATCCGCATATAAATGCATAGGCTAATTTAAATGGCTCTCTGGGATCGAACCATCAGAGGTACCATCAGGGATACCAAGGAACATCAAAGAAACCTAAAACAGCGTTCATGAAATTTCATTATGATCTCCATTCATGTGGTTGGTTTCAAGTTTCCATTTCCACTGGACCTTCCCGGAATGACATCGACTTCAAAATTTGAATCAAATAATCAAGGCGTTATGTGTATTCACATCTTCCATATGATCCCGGGTTCGACACCAGACTATTTACTACTACTACTATTTAAAACGTTTTCTGAGAAATCTGCTAAGACATGGAATCAGAAGCGGTTCTTTCCTTGATTGATGTTAAGGTCGGCTCTTTTCCGGGACCCCTTTGGAAGAGTGCGAACGTTCGCCACTTACAAGGATGATGCTAATGATGTCCCGAAGAAAAACAATTGTATTGACCTTTTGAACGACTCTCTTAGAATGCTTAAGGGCAAAATATATAATACTTTATCTTGTTAATGATTTTATTTGTATTTGCATCTTCTTTTCCTTGTGTCTTTTTATTATTTAGCTTTAATTAATTTTTTTATGCCTTAAATATTTTTGGTGTTATTTATTTTTTCCCTCTTTTTATTTTATTATATTAAATCATTGGGTTGTAAACCTGTTTGCGACAAATAAATTATGATTATCATTATTAATATGTGATGTATGCTTCACTTTCATACTACATACATTGCGATACATTATCACCGAAAAGCTCATATAGAAAACCGGACCCATTGCTGCCTGCCTTTTTGAACGACCGTATTATCATTGAATATCAAAGTGTAACTTTCATCTAAATGAGCAACAAATATCTACACAGGAAATAAAATCATATCCATGAACATAGTTACGATTATACGTGTATGGTGGATTACTTTCCGTGTGTGAATCTGTGCTTTATATTGTATGCCTATTATGTTTCGTATTTTCTATTTTAATAACATACAATTATTCTGTCATCCTCTCCAAACAGAATTTAAAATTCATCGTTTTAAATTAATACGTAGTACACAATTAGTACGTGTTACCTTATGTAGTTCACGTAAGTTAAGTAAGTAAAACCAACCCATTTTTTTATTTCGAAAAAAAAAAATGGGTGGGTGGGTTTATTTTTGCCGGGTATTACATTCCGATCAGGAAAAAAGTGGCAAAACGCTCCACCCTAGCGCTTACTAAACAATACGTCATCTTTTGATCGTGCATAAAATGAATTCGACCGTGGATTTAAATTTGAATTGAAATTTAAATGTAGATTACAAATGTTTTCTTGAATAAAGCAGTCATCGGTATCACCTTAAAGTTAAATTGATACTAAAAAGGCACATAAAGATAGCACTGTGGCATCTATCCTGATAAGAGATCAGTACGGGAGAGATGCCCTTACTAAGTCAGTGAAGAAGTGAGAAGCCAGTGGAGCTACACTTTGTCCAAGATGGCCAGTCACTGCACGTGGATATTAGATGAACCTCTAGCTACAAGTTATCGCCCTTTCATTCAAAATATTCAAGCATTTAAACTGATAACAACCAGAAACGTTACTCTATCTTATAACAGGGCGGAAAAACAGTACCTACTTGAAATTATGTTATTAAACTGCGTAAAAAGAATTAATTGCCGTGAAACTCTTGCGGATAGACGAGTGCCTTCCAACCGACAGATGCACTCCGTCAGTAGAGCAATATTGTGGCATTACTTTTTTGGTTTCAGCGCTATGGACCGCATCCACACACTACAGGAAATTATTACAGAACGAACGAGATGCCACTCGTCCTCTGCTTTGCTGATTACGAACAGGCCTTAAATTTCTTTCTTCGCAGATCATCTTATTATTGAATAGCTCCGTGCTATTGCTTTTAATCTACGCTATCTAAAATTGATCACTCACTATATAATAATACGCATAATAAGAAGCTAAGCTTCTCAATGTGCTCTCAATAAATAGTTCCACAGAAGTGGTAATTTTGGGTTGCCAGATAGCCATTTGGACATTTCGATTTGGTGAAACCGGTCCCGGATTCGATTCCCGGTGGGAGCCAATGTGCGAAGTAACCTAAGCTGAAGAAGCTCTTTCAAGAAACGACAAGAACAACAATATTGGAATGTAATGGTTACATTATTACAAGAGACGAGTACCGTACAAGAGAAATCATTCGACGAGAGTCATAGTTTCAATTCTGAGCCCATTGATCTTAATTGCTTCAGAATATTTGACGCATTCCTTAAGAAAAACTGATTGATTGAGTTCTATATCCAAAACGTTGAACGTCAGGCTCTAGACCAGAAGAAACCCATTGATATATTTGTCAACCGAATTCCTACTTAGATTTACCATTTTCGATTTTGTCACTACAAATAGCGACCTTTTCCTTCTTTTATCCACCTCCAATCTGTTATAGCGACGTCCTACATTCCATCAAGCACGTTGAGGTACATAGGTACTGCGAACTCGAAAATAGTATAATTTTTAGCTCATATAAAACAGTAATAATAATATACATCGTTCATCGTGAAAATAATTGACCATAAACATTCGATTATAAATATCACAAACAGCTCTTGATTTAGTAGTATGAAATTAATGTAATATCTGGACTTGTGTGATATTTATATAAGCGAACAAAACCCGATTTATATCTTCTTTTATGGCGATATTTATACTGGAGGTAGAAACGTAAAACCAAGTTCTAGGTTACCTCTGTTATTTACAAAAGAATAAATTGGCATCAATTGGTCACCAAGGATGCGGGAACTTAATTTGTCAGATGACTGAATAAATAACTTAGTTATGAAAATGAAACAATAAGCCGTTAGATGAAGAGAGGCGATATACTACAATATTTATTAATAAAAGATTTATACATTTTATTAAATCGTTCTTCGTTAGATTCGAATCCCGACCATTTTTATCTGAAACCTTTCTTAGTAATGCTAAGTTAGTATCCACCAATCATGTTTTTGTGCCGCAAGCTGCTCAAGCATCCAAATTGCAGTTTCCTCCAATTCTGCATAAATCTTGTTTAATATTAGCAAATATAATTCCTAGTAAATTGGAGTTTGTAATGTTGCGCTAAATATTCTATTTCACACCCACTGCTGTCTTCTTTTTGAACTAATGAAACGAATAAATCTTATTTTGATCCGTGCGAACTTTGTGACTATACTGTCTAAAAAAAAAAGATGGGATGCACTCCTCAAACACTAAGAGAGAGAAGAAAGGCACGAGTATGCAAATATTTAATGTGTGCCCTTCATCTGTATATAGCAGACCGTAGAGAAGATCGATAAATATTGATTAAAATTCTAAAATCCAAAACCCAAATAAATTACCAACAGAAAATACTTGAAAAATGTTTCCGGCAACTTCAATAACGGAGTGAATGTCTTAAATACAAAAAACGTCATCACTAAATACTAGAAAGGACTGAGAACATCTAACCCAGAATGAAACATCTTTGAGACAGAAAACAATAGCAGATCACCGCACAATCGAAATAGAGAATCGATTTCCGCCGAAAGAAAATTTACTTACTCTTCCGAGTGTGTGGATACACTGTCCTTGTCTTTGTGACCAGAGGAACAGCTGCTGCCCATGGCTGTCGACGGCCGATCAAAAGTCTTCAAAGTGGACCCATGGCGCACTCCTATGAAGAGAGATCAGATAATTAGCGGATTCCTTGTTTGCAATTTTAAGTCTCGAAATGGTTCGAGTATGGTTTTCTGAGAGTTAAACAAATTCATCGCAACTTCAGAACAGTCTCAAAACAAAGACGAAGAATACTAGATTCGTTTTAGAACTAAATGTTTACTGTTTTTACATAGAAGATTTCTTTATCGTATAAATTCCCAGTTTACGCATTCCGGGATCATCTCATGCTGTAATTAGTTTTCGAGGGCTAACATTTGAGTTCATAAACTTCTCATAGGCATTTATATTTATACATAGTTATATAATCCATTAGAAAATCGAAATTAGGTGGTTCGAACCTTAAAGTAAAAGATACTTGGGAAAATTCCCAAAATCAGCTCTTTCAAAGATTACGTATAAATGCAATCTATTATTTAGCTATAATTTATATTTCACATACTTTGAATGAATGATTTTCTACACCGTTCCTCATTCGCCGGAAAAATGAATGTTACGTGTACTAACTCCAACAGAGTGGAAACCATTTGTGGTTTGAATAACGTGTTGGACGAAAGTGCCTCCTCGATATCCTGAAACCATGACATCGTTAAAATGTTCTCAGCTTCCATGAAACAATAGAATTCTTTCAAAACTTCTGAATGGAATTCCTTCCAAACAAACCCAGAGACTGCTGCCAAATAATCCAAAAAAGGGTGTGGGTGCGAGGCAGGCCCGTTATTATAATTTTGGGGGCCCTACGCAACATTATTGTATGGGGCCCTATAGATCCCAGTCCCAGGATATAATAATTTAATAAAATGCATATTATAATTATATAACGTTAAAATATCATAATGTGATACATAAATGTAATTTATTATGCTTTTAATTTTATTTATTTGATAAAAATTGTAATTATTGAAATGTTTTATGTCCTTTTTGTGGCTTGGCGGCTAAGTTGACGGGGCCCTACGCGACCGCGTATGCCTAAAAACGGCCCTGTTGCGAGGGGGTGTTAGCAAACTGCTCGAGTGTCATAGACTCTGTGGCAGTGGCATAAGGGTCGGCTAAAATTGTCATACGCGAATATTTCTCCTCCTCAATTCTACCAACCATATTTCCAATCCATACAGAGGATAAAAACATCGCCACAAGTTTTTTTTACGCCTAAAATTAAAATTAGTGCACATTTCAGTAAAATGTAAAATTTTCTCAAGTCCATTAAGTGGACCCATTAGTCCATTTTATGCGGTAGATGTAATCAATTCCTATCTCAAATTGTCTTAGCACAAGTTTTTAATGTGATTGGCAAGAAGTTAACAAGAAAGAGGCTGATTGTTGGACATCACATCACCAGAAAAACGGCGAAACAGGATTTGGGAATTCCATGGCGCCCAGCCGGACCGCGCAACGCTTACGAAAAATCAAGCACAATCCCGGGGTAGCGGGAGAATCGAAACAGTTTCTTCAGATTCCATAACTAGAATCTTTGTAGATTGACTTGATATAAGACACTTGATAATCCATCGCCGTTTATCTAGTTGTTTTCCTTACTTTATCTCGAAATTTCGCCGGAAATGGTGTCCGCCATTTTGTTGCTTTAAATGAGCAAATACTAACTTTTTAGCGCAAAAACTTCAACGTATCAAAAGATAAGGAGTCTTGCTATATTGCTGCATAGTTGATTTTTCCAACAGTGTTTCCTGAAAGTATCAAATCAAAATGATAAATAAACGAACTAGAACTTTTCTGCGAAACATCCGAGACTCATTTTCTGTGAAAATTTCTCAAGTTTGACGCCCTGTCTTTTTGGCACCTGGCAATATTACAAAACGAACAGCGTAAACATAAAATTGCATCTTTTTTAAATAAGCATGCGAAGTTCCAAGTTGAAAAAACACACTCGCAGTCAAAAAAAAACATTTTTGACTCACTGTACGGTTTTTTTTTCGATTTCGGACCACTGTGCAGCGGTTCAAAAGTTTATCCAAACTTTGTACATTGATAAAAGAAAAAATTATCAAATAAACATTATTGGTAATTTTAATGCTCAATCACATGAGAAAAAAGCTGATGACACCGTCACAGGGAAATACGTGCTGGGCCAGAGAAATTAAAGGTGCTTGATAAATTGATACTCAGAACCGGCAATCTACCGAGAGGTGCACATTTTCCTCATCGTCCCCTTCTCCTCTTCTCACGATATAACTTTTTTTTACAAATAAATTTTTTCACTAAAAATTCTAAAAAGATACATTTTTCCCATTTACAAAATAAAAGCGACCTTTTTTTTTGAGAACCTTAGCAAAGGGGACCAAGATAACGGGCATTCGCAGAATTCCCTTTAGCTGGAATTAGTAGAGAGTAGACATATATTTCGAGAAGAATAGGAAATGAATCAAATTAAATAAAAATAAAATATGGCATATATTGGAAAAAAAACTCAACACAGAAACAACTCGAGCGCCGGAGGTGACCCTGTGACATGAATGAAGAATGAGATTAAGAATAAATAATAAATGACCTCCGAATGGAGCGCAAGAATTTGTTTTCATAGAAATTCATGAAGTAAACATGAAGAAACACAGTTTTTCAGTTGGAATTAAGAAATATATTTTCAGCACTTCAGGTCAAGTCATGGAACTCGTGAAATAAAAAGAACGAGAAGAAGAAAAACGCAGAAAAAGTCAACAAAAATATAAAATTCGCCAAATGACAAAAGAGAAGAATCATAAGCTCCATGGAGATGAGATTAAAAAAACATGGGAAAGATTTTAGCAATTGAGAAAGAAAATTACGCATCGATTCACAAGAGATAAATGATATAGAAGACATTCAAAGAATAATTCAACGAACTATACAAGATCAATATTTGTTGATCTTGGATTGAAAAACTAAGAGAATTACCCTAATAAACGAGAATGATAATAAAAGAAAGCGAGAATTACATAATTCCTGTCATTTACAAAACATGAGAATTTCGTCCGCAGTTGTCGAAACATTTTATTTCAGATTTCCCTTCAGAAAGCTTTCAAACGACGGAGTTATAAGCAGATGACGATTTTTGCAGTGTGCCTCGCTTTCGGTAAACATTTGCTCTAAACCAAGGATCCGCTATTTTGTTAGATACGCAAAACCATCATGATGATGATATTTAAAATGAAAATTCTGAAGGATAAAGAACAATTTTGACAGACCAATTCTATTTTCTCTTATGGGTTTAATTATCAGCTTCAAAAATTTTAAATCACAATTAAGATTAGTTATTTTTCATAAAATTAGATCAACATTTACCCACTGTGTAAATTTTATTCGCGCGAATCAACGAGCCAAGTCGGTTGGGAGTCGCACAGTGAGCTGAAAAAGAAATAATCCGGACATCGAGTTAAAAATGGATTTTAAGTGCAGAACTTGAAACTTCGCATAGTAATTTAAAAAAGATTGAATTTTATGTTTCCGTTAGTCGTTTTTAAATATCGCAGTGGTCAAACAGATACAGGGCGTCAAACTTGAGGAATTTTCACAGAAAATTAGTCTCTCAGATTTTTCGGATAAGCATTAAACTTCGTTGATTTACGGAGACTTTCGGGAGAAACTATTGGAAAAATCGACGCTTCAGCAATCTAATATAGCTCTTAATCTCTTGACGTGTTGAGTTTTTTGCGCTTAAGTATCTCTGAAGGATAGCATCCTTCTGATAAGTTCACTCTTCTCTAATTATGTTTCTCGAGTTATATACCGATTATCATACATCCATATTTGTGGCCATTTATTTCCGGTATCATATTACATGTTTTCAATGTTAAACCTTTATGAATAATTCCTTACGTTAAATTCCAGAATAATACGCTAGTTATTATAAATGTCGTATTTCCATAGCGCAATTTAGCAATAGCGGGCTTCAGAAACCGCCCTTTCACCTATATCTTAAAAGGAGGTTTCCTGATAATGTTTTTCTATACATAACAAGTACTTCAAAGGAAATCACAAATGTGTACATATTAAGAGCTGGGAAATTATATGAGGAATGGAGAGGAAAATACTAGCCAAACTCAGCTTACAGAAGAAGAGGCTCTATTACTGATATTGACGAAAAGTCTGTAAAACATAATCCGCAAGATGGCTGAAAATATGAACATTAACTATACCCTAGCGATGAAGGAATACAAAAGACTAAGTGTGCGACATATGCGTTTAGGAGGAAACATTCGAAGATAATTTTTCGTCCTGTCCCAGGCAGAATCTCAGACCATACACAATATAAACAAGAGAGGGGAAATCGGACGAAGCCGAATGAGCTCCTCCTTAGTCAACGGACTTATTGTCTTCATAGGCAACTTGAAGGTGAAACTTAAAGAAAATTTTCCACTTCCTAACAAAACCAAAGGCAGCTGCCAAATAATCCTAGCAAAGGATTGGATGCGAGAGGGTGTTATCTGATGGGGCTGCACGGGATGATCAAAAAGGTGCCATATGAATGAATAATAAATGTCATCAATAGGTGCGACACAGCAATGATTAACTACCGCTACGAGCGATCGTGTGAAGGAAAAGACGAAGACGGAAAGTGCTACTAAACAGCTCAATTTTACTGAATTTGTCTCCTTTTCTGGTCCCATAGGAGGCATCTCAGCTACCTCTAGAGGCAAACAAATACCGAGGCTTAATCGTGAGTTTTCTTTGCAAGTGACATATTTTTACACAAAAATATGGTAGTTTTAACTGAAAAAAATTCATGACAATTTCGAAGTTTTTGTCGAAATTTCGAAACTTGGGGGCAAAAATTCTCACAGAAAATATTTTTTGATTTCGAAAAAAAATCATATCTGTAATTTCCATTTGGGTGGACCACTTTTGCCACTTGCCACATTACGATCAGAAGAAAAAGTGGCAAAACGCTGCACCCATATGAGCCCTATATTGAGGTCGAGCATTTAAGTCTAATGAACTATAAATGAATGATTAAAACGGATTACAGCGGTCCTCAGGGTGTACGACATCCAACCGTAATGAAATTCCTCGAGTTTTCCCGAATTTCCAGGGGAATATTTTCGGTTTTCCAGGCTATTCTACACCCAGTTCACGAATCTCAGAGCCGAGACTGTCCCAGTTTAGAGGACAGATTGCGACGAATGCAAATTCAGCGCCGAAGTTCAAAGATTTTCTCAAAATCGATAACTTACAGCTTTGGATTGCGATAACGTTTCCGTAAACACGAACATGGAAGTGTTTAGGAAAGGTACGAATATAATATAGAAAAATTTCTAAGCTAAGCAGCTTTTGACAACTCCCGCTATCCATGGCTTATTCCTTTTCTGGGAATACATTCTGGAAAGTGTTCTCCAGAAAAGCATTTTCTTTAAATTAAAGCGCAAAGGAGAAATCACCACAAAATAAAAGCACATTCCAGATAATATTATATGAATACACGAAGGAAGAAGCCGTGAATGATGAGCCTCGACTGTCGAAGCGCATCTTCCGTTAGCACGAAGCCTGACACTAAAATGCAGCCGAAGAAGAAGCCACGGGAGTATCCTTCATTTAACAGATTTCTCCTTGGTTTATCCAAAAGATGAAAATTCTACGAGTATTCCAGGTTAGCGGACACAGATCTTTGACAAACCGAATTATAATCGATTGCTTCTCTGACAGTAAAAATAACGATCGACGTAAGGATTGAGGCCTAATATTGTGTAATCTGTTCATCGACTTACCTGAAGATAAAGCATATGGAACGTATTAAATTAAACATAATTTTATGATTTAAAACTCACTCAATCTGGTACAGTTAAATCATATTTTCACCATTCATTACAAAATCAGGCCTTAATCTATACCATTATTAATTTCTTTTCGTAAATCATTTCACTATTCGATGTTTATAATTTTATCGCGCGAAAAACTTTCCGAGCGAGGAAAAAAAGGAAAGTTTCTTTAGCGCGACAAAGTGTTCTTAAAGCGGAATAATGCTCATTCTCGGTTATTTCTGAAATATCGATCGGCTGCTCTAACGTCACGTATAATGTCACCCAAGCGACTGAAAACAGCTCCATGCACAAACAACGCGTAAAAGTAGTAGCCGCATCAATTGGCTCTAAACGAGAATTGATATAATTTTCACTAAGGTTAGACATTGAGTTTTTACCTTTGTATGATTATGACGAAATTGTCCTATATTATATCAATGTTTATGACCTTTTACGGCATTATTTAATCGAAAATGTAAAAGGCCCGAAAAGATTTTAAAATTTCCGTTGAAAATGTCAACCGAACCGTTAACAATCAATAAATTAGCGGATTAAGTAAACGACGTACGTGTCGAGGTAATCCAGAATTAAGATTCTCACATCAGAGGAGCGGGTTCACCGCGACCTCATTTCATTTCGTTATTTAAACATCCTCAGTCTCGTTCACAGCGTCAAGTGAAATGGAACATATTTCGACAGGTTTCTCTCATCATTCGCTTTCGTCCGATCGATCTAGCGCCAGTGGATTAATTTAGAGCGGCCTTTCTCGTGGAAAAGGGCTACCGATTAAACCATTTGTTTACGGAGCAAAATGTATAAAAAAACTACTTTTGTTTTCTACGAAATATCTACCCTCGCGTGTTATTCGTAGTGGTTGTTAAGAAGGAGTTGAACGGTACAATGGATAGGGCTTTGAAAAATAGGCTTCCGCTTTCAACCGACCATAGTAAGTTCAACCGACCAATTGTGAAAAGGGCTATTCAAAGGGACTCTCTCGCTCGAGTGTTTAAACCAATCAACTCGAACAAATTCAACCGCCTTCCCTCTCTCAAATGTTGCCACAGCGACGCCATAACTTCTCCAAGCGGAATTGATCAATATGAGATGACGAGTTGCAGCCCACAAATTTCGTTACGAGACACTAACTATGATGAATTCGTCATTCGTATCGACGAGACGTTTCTCACAGCTATTGTCCACAGAGCAACTGCCACTTTTCTTAAATGGAAGAATTACGATTTTCACCAGCGTCCGATATTTGTTAAGCTTTCGAGTCCAGTTTCCGTACTCCTTCGATATAGCTGCGTACTGAAACGAGATTGCTCTTTGCCGTTTGGAGAAGATATAAGTAAGTCACTCTTCAACCAGAAATCAATAAGAAAGAGCGTATCAATCAAATATAGAATCCAGTGCTTTCCCGATATAAAATATGGGTAGAATCCAGCTAAGATATCACACGTGGTAAAATTATCGACAGAAACGGGGAAGGTCGTACACCAAAAGATACAGTGATTACCTATTCCTCACGTTTTTTAACTAGCGATACATTCTATCTTTAATATTCACTTTTCGAAAATATATAAATGGAAATGAATCAAACTCTCTATACTTTATATAGAAATCTAAATATATATAGAAATCATGGATTCTAACAATACAACCAAATTTCTGAAATTAAGTTACGTAAGAGTTTAACGTTCAACTTAAAATGACGCATCAACAAATTTGTACAGGATTCAGAAGAATCTTGAAGAGTTTCATCATTCTTCCTACTTAAGAAATAATTATTTTGCGATATGCCCGCCACTTGACTGAACGAAAAAGTTATAGAATATCAGCAATGATCGAAAAATGCCCATTTCTCAGGAAAATAAACTCAATTTCTTTCGTTTGATCACACCTGTTGTCAGGTTTCGTGACACCTTATCGTTTCCGATTGTCAAAATTAAAAAACACCGTCGAATCTTTACTCTCCCAAAAAATGTTTCAGCGTTTCCTTAGAAACGGCAATTCGTATTATCAATGAAAAGGAGAGTTCACTAATTTTCTCAACACGAATGTTACGCGAAAGGAAAACTCATTCGCTATTTTAACTACCAAGTACAGAGAAGAGTTTAAATACTATGAAAGTACGCAACGACGACATAATTAGAAGAAAATTCAATTTATAATCGAGCATTTATTACCCAAAGATGCGATAAATTTTAGCATGTTTCCATTATTTAATATATTAATTACTAGTGAGCCTGATAATATGTGATTCTGTCTATTAACGTCGAGATTCATGTAAGAGTGTAAAGTGTAATGTACGTTTTCATGTTTCCATACATCCCATGTACAGAAGTAGGACCTTTACTGCTAATACACAATGAAAGGCACTCAAGAAGTAATTCAAGTTAAATGATTTGACATTCGCACACTGATTTCGCCAAATAATTCTTAACTTTGTTAATTAACTTCGTAAACCTTGCTGATATGGAGAGTTAATTTATGTGTTTATATTGAATATTGCAAATCGTAGTCATTACTGCTAACGGAAAATAAACCACGACTCTCCATGACGTATTTACTTTAATACTCCAAATTCTTTAATGGTATTTCAGTTAATTTTTAAATGAAATCACTCATCTTTTATATTACTAAAGCAATCAATGATACATTTTTTGCAAATTATTAGTAACTGAATTTGTATCTTTCCCAAATTTTCTCTAATAATAATTTTGATAAGATTCAACCGGAGATAAAGTAATGGCAACTTAAATCTTTACTTAATTCTATGCTAAACATAGGAGCTGATTGTTTTGCATAAAATTCCTCTCTATTGGTACATACACTCATTACGACATTTCAGTTCTTCCTTCAGTTCCTTGAGTTTGTTTTTTCACAAATTTCAATGTTAGGACACTCAAAACACAGTTTCCTTTTTCGATCAACTTACGTACAATCTAAATCATTCCATAATCTTCGGACACCAAAATTTCATTAAATACACAAAAGAAAAACCATAACGCAAACGCGATTTCAACTCATACTTAGAATGTTACGGTCGATATTCGTTTGTAAATCTCCTTAAAAGGCTGTCCTATTCATTCCTTATGTCCTGGCATCGAACCCAGGAACAACTTGGGAAAATAAGACTTGTTTTATTAACGCATCTACGACGTTCATCCACATTTAGGGTCACTCATTCATTTAGTCAACAACAGTCTCTTAGAATATTGTTTCAAAAACTATGCTGAAAATGAATCTGATGCAATCTTTACAGAGTATGACTCGCATAGGTTTTTATGGAGTAATATTTAAAGCTCCTGGACATATAACACAGTGCATGTTTTGAAATCGTCAACATCTTGTAAAAACCATCTGAAATCTTACCGTTATCCCGATTTCGATTATATATATTATCTGAAGGCGGTGGGAAATAAATCGGAAAAAAATCCAATCGTACATTTCTTACCGGCAAAATTTGTACCGACCTAGCGTCGAACCAAGGATAATCTTCGAAGATGTCCTGGTAGTGTTCGTTGGATACGCACTGCTTCAAGCGATTCAATTCTCTATGACGCAGGGAAGTTTCTCACAAATTCCTGAAATCCGGGCAATGTATTCTTCTGGGAAGAATTGAGATTTTGGATCCTCTTTGGTACGGCGAAAGCATCTTTAAGCGACGTGCACGACTTAGACGAAGGGAACATGTGATATCAGAAAATGATCACATGAAGAGTTTGAGAAAACTATATTTATTTTACAATTTACAAATAAAAGGTATTTTAAATACACGTAATCTCGAATATAAATAATTAAATTATTTCAACGGAGTCGACGCGTTCGCCACACAGAGATGAATATTGGTAACCTAATCAACAAATATGAAAGAAAACAATAAAATTCGTTTCGTTTAGAAAACAGCAAAGTTGACGTCAAACAGAATTATTATTTTTTATGTAATTTTTCAAATCCAACCAAAAATTACCTATAAAACTTTACTAGACGGATGAAGTCCTAATCCTTTGGATGGAAAATTATTCACGCCAACTCTAAACTAAACTTCTTATGCCCTTATGAATTCGAAATTGGCCGCTGGTCTTCACCATCTCAAAATAAATTCCAAAAATAAGAAGGCATAAACAGCGGTCCTAAAAATAAAAACGGAATTTCGGATCTTCACAGCTGTCACTTTTCCAAAAAGACAAAATGAAAAGCTCGGAATATTTTTCTCATACACGATTTAAGTCCTTCGGCAAAAGGAAAAACATTCTGAAGATTCTTGTTCTCTCTCGTCCAGATCTTTAATTTAATCGTAAATGTTGGCTAGAAAGTATATTTACTGGCCAAGTAAATTTGAGCGAGATCCTTCGGAGAAATTTACGTAGAATCACGAGGTAACTTAACAATATCTTAAAGCATGCAACTCCACACAATCAACCTCAGTAGAGAATAACACCACTTCGGTTTCGCCCGCTGTTGTTGTGTTGTGAACCATAAAAGGACTACTTTTACTTCACTACTTTACAACTGCCGAGACTAACAACGGTAAGTTAATCGAGCTGTCCATAGTCCTCGAATAGGAAATAAATAATAATCTTCCCAGTTCGCACACTAATAAATGTATCCGAAAGACGGCTTCCCCTTAAAACGTCCGGCAATACGATGAAAACGATTCGTTGCCTCACGCATCCGACATGGCGGCGACAGATCGCCATTATGAGGTACGTGCCCGCCAGATACTACACGTCTTCCGGCCTTGACAATGGCAATCGAATCCACAGGCTACTCAATGAAAGGGTCTCTCATTGCCAACTGAAGGAAAAATAGCCTCCGATGGCCTTGCCTCAACGTCTTCAGCTTCTGTTACTGCTTCCGACGTCTAAATTTGGACGACCCCGGTGCCCGGATTCTAGTCTCTCCTTCCCAACATTAAACAACAGACTAAGTCGAAAACATGGTATTCTCTCGCCTACTCGATAGAGTAATAATCGTCGTCCTTCCAATGGAAACCATTCGCCGCCTTACTCGCCCTTACGAGGGAAACATATCCGAGAACACTACTACCAGGGAGCCAAAGGTTATTCCCCAAGAACGATTTTACAGCAGTATTGTGGAATCAAAAATTCTAAAGACGCCGAAAGCTCACCTTTTTTATGGTCACTTCTTTTTCGAGATGGTTTACAATTTCTTCTCTCACGGCCACGGCTGAGGGATGAACCCCATCGGAGAGCGGCACAATCGATTCCAGTCCCTTCACTCTCGGGGAGATGACGGTAGGGGGAGTTTGAGCAAGGGGATGTAGGTAGAATGAGAGGGAGAGGAAAGATATCTCTGGCGCATGCTCTGGGGATGCTGCTGCTCCGGACGAAACGTCATTTCCAGGAAAAGGGCTGAAGGATGAGAAGCATTATCATGATCAACTATAGAAAACTATCTGAAAATATATTGCTAAATGAAATTCAAAGAGATGAACTCCGCTACTATCGGCTTTGGACGGATAGTCGCTCGTAAGATTTTTTTCACTCGTACACTTCGCTTCGTCAATGATAATGTCAATTTCTCCGTACTACGGAATAAATGGTATGATGAATGACTTCGAAAATGTGTTTACGTTTCTTGAATAAATACGAATAACAATTGGAACTTGTTAGGTCTTCACATTTACTGAGGCGTAACAATCGATTAAGCAGCGAGGCTTTTTGTTCGCAACACTATAATTCCATCGAGATTTCTACCCCATAATCCTGTTTTACAGTCGATGTAATGCCCCACTGTTTCATGAAATCGATAAGGTGCCACTTTAATGAGAGAGAGATAGAGCGAAAAGGTAAATTATTTTTTCGAGTGTTATGATTAATCTTTTCGAGAGTTTCGGTATCATTTAATTCCAATCGTTAAAACTTACGTATGTCGAATAGCTGATTTCCGATTTCTTATCAAATGTCTGCAAATACGAACAATTGAGATGAAGGTGAATATAAGAAAACAAACTTAGCCACCATCAAATCTTGAAATGGTTTTGGTGAAAAATTTCTGAAAATAATTACCGACGAGGGGCTTACATTCAATAAAGCATATTTAACATTTGTATTATTTATGGATATTGAAATTAGATTGCTAATAAACTCAATCTGCAAAAAATAAACTGCAAAACTATCATCACATTTCAGATTGGAATTATGGAAAGCAACACCTTATCAAATTAGAGGGAAATAAATCAGGGAAGAATAAAAAGACGTTTTTGGAAAATAACAATCATCAATTATCAATAATGAGCAGAATTCTACTATTAAACAATAAGGATATACTGAACTACACTAAGCTTCCATTGGAACTGGAAGATCTTGTACCTTCTCCACCAATGAGTGATGACTCTATGGAGGAAAGTGAATTTAACATGGATGCATATTGCAATGTGAATAAAGAAGAAAATAACAAGGAAATTGATCTGGAGCGCTGGAAATATAAATGTGAATGTCCGTCCCAGTATACTATCGAAACACAGAATATAAGAGGAAGTTCTCCAAGAGATAGCCCGAGTTATGCTACGAAACCAACTAGCTCTAAGTACAATCTAAGAAAATGTTACATAAACATACCTAAAATAGATATTGGATCGGAAGTAGCGCGATTATCAAAGGACATTCAAAAGAATGAGGCCCAGAATGCAACAGGTAAAGCCATCGGTCGAATATGCACAATGCTTTCCAAGAATCAAAGTAAGTCAGTCCGGACGGATGAAACAATAAAAGAACCTAGGAAAAAATAGATAAACAACATTGCACAACTAAGGAAGTACCACAAAAAATAGCACACACATTGAAACTAATATTTTTTCAGTATAGATCTCGTTTCAATTTCCTCGTCTTCAATCATGCCTAATGGTTCTTGTCTTCTCTCTCAATTCTTGGGTGCAAATCAAAATAATGAAATACATGATGGTGTTGAGGGTAACACTAAAGTTTGGGAGGGCCAAGGTATTCTGGTAAAAGTTATAGACAACACTATGAACAATACACAATCAGAAACAAGAAGAGCAAACACAGCAGTTTATCAACTATCAGACTCCCAAGATGTTAATAAATCCTTTCAACCACTTTTACCTATTTGTATTCAAAATTCAAACCAATATCAAAAATTGGATAACACCGAAGGAAATAACAATCTGCGCTTGCCTTCTCTGATTAGACTGTTCATTAGATCAAAACAATTCTTTGAACAAGCTGTCAATGATGAGACAACACCAACCTCCTCAACATACATCTTTACATTGTAATAAGAAATTAATAGGATCTCAAGGGACACATGAGAGAGGTGAAAGACCTTTCATCTGTTCTGAATGCAATAAGACATTTGCAGACAGGTGAGTGTTCTAAATAAAATTGTAAAATTCTACAAGACACATTAAAAGAGTTTTCCATGATTCACATGGTCATAAATAGTTGAATACGATCGAGTGAATGCAATTTTTTTATTGTCCAATATATAAATTAGTAGTAGTATTGTTAAAAGTGCTTCGACAGCTTAGGTCATTTCGCACATTGGCTCCCACCGGGAATCGAACCCGGGACCGCTTTCACCAAAGGCAAACGCGCTGTCCACATGACTATCCGGGAGCCTCAATATATAAATTGCAGAACTGGAATCATGCAGTGGAATTGCAATAAATCAAAATCATCTTTAATTCGAACATTTTCATTAGTCTGTAGCTCTTTGTATTTCAGTAACATTGAAAAATTTTGGTTAATTTGAAAATTGTTATGGTTAGTTTGAGCTTTTTACAACCAAGATAAAATAATTTTAACATAAACAACTTCCTAAAAACCAGCAAGCATTAAAAGGCTGTTGAAAGTCATAATGATGTAAACAAGTCCACGTTCATGTAATTAAATCAGCTAGAATAATACATTTTTACTGAGACTTTAATTAAGGAAGTAAGTAAGAAATACAGACTTTTTAGAGACAATGTAAATTAAGTACTTGTCAACATTGACATACTTAAGAATGCGGTTTAATTTGATTTATTGTTCATTTTTTATAATTTCCAATAGTTTGATTTTCATAAAACTAGACAAAACAAAGTATGAACAGATAAATTTTAAGTTAAATGTTTTTCATAGGTATAATGAAGTGTTTTTCAACCCTTATTAAGAAACTTCTTTACTTTGAATGTTTAGATTTACTTGTTAGTTGGTGGATTCCCTTCAAATCATACCACAGTTTAAGATTACCAAAAGCTATCATTTGAATAGCATTAATGTTAAATCTTGAAGTTCTCAATAGTTATCGTACAATTCTTTCCCATCAAATCTCAGGGCACATCAAAGGACAGAAATCATCACAGATAGGAATGCTCTTCATGCGCTAAGTCATTCTCAAGAAAACATAACATGTAGAGACTCGAGCAAGTACGGAGTGATCCAGCAGCGTGCTAATATTTCAATGAATGCAGATCCATAGGAAAGTTAAAAAAGAAATGCAATCCATTAGCATTAAACATCTAATGTTACAAATTATTCTTAGCTTAACCCTCTAAATGAGAATTAATAATTTATCGAGAAAAGTGAATTTCAATATAACTTTTATAATTGAAATAAATCTAAAATGTTTCTACCTTTCATAATCAAATGTTAACCTGTGATACAATACACCTTTCGAATATATTGCTCATTCTGTAACATTGTCTTTCCATAGTAACTCACAATTTGAAATTTTGTGTAAGAGAAATATATTGAAAGTTTAAATTGTAAAGCATAGATCAATTTTTATAATTTCTTCAATTAAATGATAATTTTGAGAAGCTTTACATTCTAAATAACTTTTATAATAATTATGTTCTGCAAGCATTTGTTGCATCTGTTGATTTCTACAAGTCAATCGCTAATTAAGAAAACTCGAGATTTCTTTGTAAACTGTAAATTTTACTTGTGAATAAAATTATTTAATAAATGTGATTAGTTGTCAAGTATAGTATTGATTGGCGAATAATACCAAGAAAATTAAAACAAAACATTAAGAAGAAAATTTAAATCTAACCAGTTATCTGGGAATTTAATTGTATCCTGGGTTGGCAGACCTTTAGAAGCGAGAGAGCCATATTTGATGAATATAAAGGGCAATGTGGTGCTGAACCATACAGTGAGATATTATTAATTATTTAATGTCAACGATGCGATTAAGATCTTGTGTCGGAAGGACAGAGGGCAACGGATGATTCAGAGTCAGTGGGAGATGAGTCTTACTATGATGCGTTTCTTGCAATGACTCTGGCATCCCTCACCCTCCAATGATTTGGTGATGCCTTTGGGACCTTCCCAAAGAGCAACGCACAACTTAAGCTCGTTGTCTTCAGCTCACCGATGCCGTAATATACGTATCTCGTCTCTGCAACCGTCCCATCCTCAATCGGTCGGTCATGATCGCCGTCCTCAGCCTCCTAGTCTTTCAGGTATAATTGTTGTAAGTAAAATTTTATATGTATATGTATATATGTTATGTAATGTTTTATTCCCAATTTCACTACGACACTTGTATAAGACTTACATGGTCGTTACTTGTCACTACTAATAAACAGAATCCACACTTATTTTCTGTGGAGCTTCATTTCTTAAGTGAATAATGCGAAAAAAATAATGTCGGAGTTTTACATGATGAAAAAATTCTCTAGCCTGCCATTTTGGGCACACTTGCCATAGGTTCACCACCCCCGTCCTACGTGTTCACTAATGGGCACTTTTGTCTTCACATGAAAAGTTTTTCGAATCACTATATCTATTTGGAAGTCGATTAGCCAGGTTTCTTTTTAACTTATACACTATATCAGATCTATTTTTCGTATCAAATCAATAAAATATTAATAAAAGCATGTAAAATAATTTTATTCTTTAACACTAGAAGGTCCAATAGCGGTCAATTGACCGTTCGCAACTTTCTTATCGTCCTCACTCAAAAAGTAATTTTTGTGCGGATCTGATTTTTTTTGACTTTCAATATTTTAGTGGCATAAGCCACTGTGTGAAATATTTTGTAAAATTAACAAGTACTTTTGGCGCAACAAGCGGGTCTAACTACAAGGTCCGCGAACTGTCAATTGACCACTATTGCATTTTAAGCGATTCTGTTGACATCAGGCACGTTTTCTGCCTATTATGGGTCCTAATATCTAGTATTGCATTTCATTAAGTTTTTTCGGAGACCATTCTTCCGGGTTTTATCTATCTTATATCTATCATAATCTAATAATATCTATCATATCTTCCGGGTTTTATTTATCTAATATCTATCATAATAAACGATCATAATCATGGGTTTTATACTCAAAAAATCGTTTTTCCTTTGTTTCTTGCTGATTGAGGACCATAACTTTTGAAGCTTTGTTTCAAGTCCCCGAATAAAATCCCCCACCCCACCGCTCGCTACCACGGCAGTGTGAAGTGCATATTCACACGCTTGGACCAGTGCATGTCTGGACATGCCTTAGTTGACCAATGATAGGACAGTTTGGACTCGCATTTTGCTTGGCGATCATGCTGGCAGACGTGGTGAAATGAATGTTCTAAGAGAATCAGGGGGAACTGGCTACGCCAAGCAGCACTTAGAGGAAAATTCTTACTGGAGCGCGTTGAAGCTTTTTCTGACGGAACTTATGCTAAGGCTTATAAAAGATTGTACTGAAAAAGAAGCTCGGTAATGAATCGTGGTCACTGTCTTTAGAAGAGATCGAAGCGTTTCTCTCTATTTTGTATGCACGTGGGGCTTGTGTAGCTCAATCAACCCATGTTAATGACCGGTATCACACGCAATGGGGCAAACCACTTTTTTCGGCGACTATGTGTAGAAATCGGTTCAAAGAAATCATGAGATTTTTACGTTTTGATGACAGGGCCAGCCGTGTTGCCCGTAAACAAACCGACAAATTTTATTTGGTATCAGATCTTTGGAATAAGTTTGTTGAAAATTGCTTAGCATGCTACAGACCTGGCAAAAATATTAATGTTGATGAGCAATTGTAACTCACAAAGCGCAGGTGCCCATTTTTACAATACATGGCAAATAAACCCGATAAGTTTGGGAATAAATTTTGGGCCACTACTGATGCGAAAAACAGGTACGTGCTCAATATTATTCCCTATGTAGGCAAAGATGTGCCAAGGCCCAGTACAGAACGTGTCGGCAAAAGATTGTCAAACAACTTGTTGAGCCTTACCTAAACAAGGGCAGAAACGTCACAATGGACAATTACTTTACCTCCTTGAATCTTGCAAAAGAACTCAAAAAGGAAAAAAAAACTAGCCTTGTAGGGACGCTAAATCGAAATAGAAGAGAAGTACCTCCTACTTTGAAGAAATGTGGTAATTCTCGTTTTAGCACTATTATCTATAAGCACAAATAAATCACCTAGACCGGTTATCAATCTAAATCAAAAAAAACGTCCTAGTTCTTAGTAGTATGCACCCCTGTGTACAAATTAATGGTGAGACAGGGAAAAAAAGCGAGAGACGGTACTTTTTTACAATAAGAACAAATGCGGAGTCAATATGGTTGACCAAATGACTCGTAAATACAGCGTTTGGTCTGGTACACGGCGATGGCCCGTGCATGTTTTCTATAACATCCTAGATCTAGCCATGATTAATGCTCATTCATTGTGCAAGTTAGTCTTTAACTCTAATGTTTCACCTAAATCGTTTATTTTGGGACTTTCAAAAGAAATGTCAAATGCAAATTTGCCATGTTCTCTATGACAGTCACTTTTTCACTAGAAAATCTTCTGTCGAGATGTTATTTTTACTTTGCTGTGTATGATGATTTTCACTTCTTAAAAACCAGTGATTTAAAACATTTTCATGCAATTATGTTATAAGAAAAGATATCTGTACATTTTTTTAATTAATGAAAAAAAATCGAAAGAAAATGAAATTATATCCGACCAATTCCATTTTATGAACTGTAAAACCACTCTAATCCGCCTAAAATCCAACTATAACTGGGTTCAAGTGCCAAAATGTAGTAATAGAAAAGCTCATGACGTAGAAAAACAATAAAAAGGAGCATCTGAAGGCGCGAACACAGCGAAGTCCTTCTAATAACGCATAGCGGTCAATTGACCGCTCGCGGACCTTTTAAGTAGGCAACATACCCTGGACCTTCTAGTGTTAAACTAATTATTCACTATTGTTTTTAGAAATAATTTTCACTATTTCAATACCAATTTGTATAGTCAATAGAGGGATGAAGAATTTCTCAAGAAAAGCTGGCAACTATAAATAAGATGTTCGTTGAAATAAAAAAATGAAATACATACATATAACATGAAGCATGAATTTTAGGTCTAAATCTTTTGAATAAAATTGCATACTCAAGTGCCGATAAATACAGTAACTGAAATTCAACATTGCTAAGATCCTAATAGTATTAATAAAAATAACAATTATAGTATCTTGATTTATAACATCAATTATCTGAAACAAATAATACATGGTTGTAGAGATAACCTAAGGTTTTTAATTGAGAGCTAAATTATTTTTCAAATGATATAATGCTTAAGTTAGAATATATATTAGACAACCAATACAATGCTAGTTGGTAGAAAACAAAAAAAACTGTTTTTAATGAAATATATGATGTTATATGGAAAATTCTAACAACAATTATACACATATGGTTGTTTGTTGGACAACCAAAATGTTGTAGGTAACCATGTCTATATCACTGTATAATAAATAAATAAAAAATAACTTGCATTAGCATTTGTTACTTTCATCATAACATTCAGATGAGCATTAGAAAAATATAAGTAAAAGTAACAAATAGAAGCTCTATTAGGAGGGGACGCATGTTTTGGGAGCTCTAGAAACTCACTGCAGCCGAATATCAAACTGAATTAGCAGGACAGGAGATTCCTATTCCAGGAGAAACCTAAAAAAAACAAAGGAAATGTATAATTCTTTTGCAGTGCAAGATCCAGTCAAACTTACTGAAAAACCTCTGGACGTTTGCTTGAAATACACGCTCCTGGTACAACTTGTGACAGCAGGAGAGAAAAACAGGATTAATGAAGTAAACAGAAGAATGAAACTTGGCTGGAGCGCATTTAGTAGGAACTCACACATTCTGAAGTCAAGAATGCCAATGGTTTTGAAGAGGAAGGTCTTCAACCAATTCCTTTTTCCTGTCTTGATCTATGGAAGTGAAACTTGGGTGTTAAATGCTGCAATAAACTAGCTACTTCAGACAACGCAAAGGAGCATGGAGTGCTGTATATCAGAAGAAGAGACAGGAAACTTAACACTTGGGTGAGAATGATGACCGGAGTAACAGATGATGATATATATTATGGTGGGTAAACTTATACAGTAGAACCTCAATTTTACGAAGTTGAAGGGACCAAAAAATTTGCACTTTGTAAAATTCGGGCTTCGTAAATTTGAGGTTTTCTTTCAAGCAATCGAAATCTCTACAATAACAATCCAAGTTCAGTAACACAGAGCATAATGTTAAATGGGATTGAAAGGAAGGTGGTATTTCAATAAAATGAATTATACATCCAGTTTAATGTTTAATACAACAGAAAAAAAAAATTCCAAACTTTTTACTTTTAAAATCTTCAATTTTTATTTTTTTTGGAAGTTTCAATGAAAGATGAGGTGATTTTCTCAATACCTGAAAGGTAATAATTGAATAAATCAGGTACACCATCAGTAAACATCTGATAATTGTGAAGCACTTTTATAGAGTGTCTTAATTCATTCCTTGTAGGGGGGAAGGTGCTTCTGGTATCTTCGTAGCTTGTAGAAGAGCTATCTAAGTTCACTTCATCCTCATCTTCTTCGTCTTCACTAAATTCACTGCAGTTATGCGTTATAACATGAGAGTCACACTTGACATATGACTCAGCATGAGAGGATGCATCTGGGATGTACTGATTTAGTTGTGCCATTTCTTTACTAAGGATGTCCTGTAGTGTGGGAACCTCCACTAACTCCTCTGTCTCTATAATTGATGTGTCACCAAAACCAGCTGATCTCCTACAGTTAGAAATAGTGTTTGCAGTGGCACTGTCTCATGCTCTGGCAATTCCTCGCACAGCATGCAACAATGTCCATGGAGGCACATCAGAGGCTTGATCAGCAACAAATGTATGCGTACTAAAGCTCTGCTAGCAGAAAGATAAACTATGCAGGTCTAAACTTGTCAAATAATTATGAGGATGAAATCAAACTAATTTCTGTGTCAAATAAGAGTCACAAGCTCATTCAGAAAGAAAACAATAGATATCACATGCAATTCTCTGTGTGCACTATAGTAGTAGTAGTTTGTTAAAAGCACTTTGACAGCTTAGGTCATTTTGCCCATGTGCTCCCACCAGGATTTGAAATCAGAACTGATTCCTCATGAGTCACGAGCGTTACCGACATGGCTCTCCAGCAGCCAATGTGCAGTATATCTGCATCAAATTGAAAGGATTTAAAAATAAGACTACGATTATACTGATTCCCTTTATAGCATACACCTTATTTCAAAGCCTAGGAGACTCACATAAGTCAAAGTGAATGAAACTGATAGCCATGAATTCCAAGAAACTAGCTCGTAAATATTTTAAGTCATTTAAGAACTTTACTTAAGTTAATTTGAAACTCCCTCTATTTTATATATGCGTTCTACTACGCTGACGTTTAGCGGTGATTTTCGAGAACTACTTACTCGCGGCTACTTTAAACGATCTTGTCGCGTCACAAATCATAAGTCGCGATCGCAAATTCTTACCTAACCACGTAAAACACTTTTAATTAATAAATTACGTATTGAAAATGCATCAAAATTTAAGTAATAGTGACGTATTACAACAAATTTAGTATTCTTTAATTAAACTAATTTCCATGACAGCTGCAGCGAAGAACTCCCACAGGAATGCTACTTTTAAGTAAAGGGTTCACCAAAGTTCTGCGATGGGGTTGCGGCGGCTATCATATTGCTAAAATTAAAGAATTCCAGAGAAAATATGGAGGTCGCAAAGGATATATATATAGGTAGTAGGTATTTCTTATACACAAGATGATAGAAAAGAAATAGAACTTACCAAGCGTCCGAAGATAGTGCTGGACGAGAAATCTTCGGTAGTGGACTTTATAGTTGTTAATTATTCCCATGTCCAGCGGTTGCATCTTACTGGTGCTATTTGGACTCAGAAAAAGTACGTTTGGGAGCACTACTCCGCTTATTTTATGAACTGGGGCATTATCTACAAGAAGTAGTACATTGCAATTCTCACATGCGCTCTTCCTCTGCAAGAAGATAATTTGCTTCTGAAAAATGCCCATCGCCATCCATGCTTTTTTATTACTTTCATACAAAACAGGCAAATTTTTCACGTTCTTGAAGCAACGCGGAGCTCTTGATTTTCCAATCACAACTGGTTTCAACTTTTCAGATCGATCTTGGTTAAATATCAGCATTACTGTAACCCTATCCTTAGATTTTTTACCTCCGCGACATTTTTCACCACGGGTTCCGAGGATGGAGTCAGGTAATGCCTTGAAAAACAAACCTGTTTCATCCAGGTTGTATATATCTCGAGGGAAATATTTAGACACAATGTCATCGTTTATTTCATGCCACTGCTCAACGTCTTTTGTGTTGATGCTACCTTCTTCTCCACAGATTTTCATTGAAGTGATTCCGTATCTTTTCTCGAATCTATCAAGCCACCCATTTGAGGCTTTAATGTTGTCGCACTTCAGTTTAAGAGCCTAAACCTGAGCCTTCTCCTTCAGAATTTTTTGTCTGCCCGCGATCACGTACTTCCTTTCTAATTGACCTTTTGGTGACCAAACTCAGGGACTTCCTCCTTTTCTTGGTCAGCGATGTTTTATCCATTATTTTTCTGATAGGCACACGGGATATCACAACACAGGCCACCTCGCGCAGAGAGAGATTCTGACTGTACGCGCGCGACTTTTCCTCGCTTGGAGACCAACCTTTCTCAGGGTGTCCACCATCCAACCATTATTTTTCAAGCTTTTACTAACCAGCTAAAATCCGAAATCCCTGCAGCAGCCTTAAGCATTTTAAGATGTCGCACTCCAATTTAGTAGCCAAGATCTGAGCCCAAAACTCCCCAAGTCGAAAACAAATTCTTATCATGCTCTATTCTCTCAATCTTTCGTCCAAATAGAGACCATATACTACTGAAAACTGCTGGTCAATACGACCCCAGGTCGTGGATTCGCGATATTACCAGAAAGCATGATGAAGAAAGAAAGAGCACGGCTACGTCTTATAAGCTATCATTTTTCGCGAAAACAGTAATCAAAATCTTTGTATCCCACGAAATTTTCACATTTTCCCATCTAAAATACATTGGATGAGGGTCTTCCCAACATAGACGATCTGGATTCAGCTGCTCCTGTTTACGGCGATCGTCATCCCGTTTAATTGAGCTCAATGCGACAAAACAATTTCAAATACTTCGTAAAACCGGGGTTCATTCACTCCTAGGGACCGGCTTCTCACTTCGTAAAACATGAAATCGAGGTTTTACGTAAAACCGAGGTCATTTTACATGTACAAAGATCGGGACCGGCGGAATGGTTCGTAAAACTGTGTCACTTCGTAAAATCGAGGTTCGTAAAAACGGGGTTCTACTGTATTTTGATTAGAAAAAACTTCTTTTCTCATCAAATTTGCCCTACTTGGGAATTGGTGCACTGATATGAGGATTGCTTATACAAAATTTTTGGAAATCAGATAATAAGCCGATGACATTGCTGCCCGAGTGTAAGTTTAAAATTTTACAAAAATACAGGTGCAAATGAGAAACAAATGCCTATGGAGTTATTCTAAATACTGACATATAAGTAAGTATGAAGGAGGAATGTATTAAGTTCTTGAAATTTCAAATTTATTTAACAATCTATGGTTCTACTGGGAATAGTCAACAAATTTTTGATGTAGGCAACCTGCAAACAAAACCAAAATATCCCCTCGAAACAGGACATCGCTTCATCTTTTGTCTTTGGGAGGCCTTAATGGCGACATTTTTCCTTTTTTATTACTTATTCCATAATAAATGTCTCAGTCAACATCTGACATATACTCCATGAAAATAATCCAACAAAATTATAAACTTTGAAATGCACACCAATTTTGACAAATAAAAATGCATCTGATGCTTCAATACAATTTAGAAATAATTAGTTTATATTTACTAAAATAGTTAGTTTTATAATAGGAATCTGCAATAACTGTCTATGTAAATCAATTCATTATTTCCTAAAAAAGAAATAACCAAACTTTGTTAAGTTAATATACTCTGTAATAATACACTTTTTTATTTGTAATAAATATACATTTGTGGGAAAGAAAAAGGTTGAAGGGGGCGGCAGACTGGTACTGCCGCGAGACAAGAACTAAAGAAACAGTGGAACGTAGAGTGACGAGAGCAATGGCGGCTCGAGTGAGTGCTCGTGATGGGCATGTGTAAGCCTTGGGAGAATAAAGAGTGTGATTCGAGGAATCTCGGTGTCTTCTTTGGTGTATCGAAGTAGGAGGTTTCCTAACAGAGCAGCGGTGGGATATTCACCAAATGGATTATCGCCAAACATACCTCAGAAAGAGAAAAACTGTAAGTAAGTGAAGTGCAAAGTGTTTTGGGCCAGTCGTGAGGAATCGAGACGCAAGATGAATAGAGATCGCGGAAGTGAACCCGAGTGGGGAAGGCGCGATGTTGGGCGCGAAAGAGGCCGGGCTCGTTCATTTAGCGTTTTTGATATTCCTGCAGCCACTTCTACTCCCGCAACATGGCTACCTCAGGCTAGGGGCATTAACGAATTTCGAGATCCGGAGGGACGAAATGGTCGAGTGCAAGAAGTTAGTGAGGTGAGCGGTGCGATGTACGAAGTAGCTAGGGAAAGAGAATTCCTCCAGCGCGAAAGAGAATTGCTAGATAGAGAGCGGAAGATCTTAGAGAGAGAAAAAGAATTATTAGGTACGGGACAGTGCACGATGTTGGGAAGTTCGGCACCGGCACATATTTCGCTCGCGGAAAGATTGCTTCCAGAATTTGAACCGTCGGTGGAGTCGGGATTCACATTGGAACAATGGGTGCGGCGAGTGGAAGGGGTGGCGACGGCTTACGGTTGGGATCATTCCATGTTGTTAGCACACGCTGTTACAAAGTTACGCGGGGCGGCGAGACTGTGGTTAAACAGTGTAGCGGAAGAGGTCTACTCGTGGGACGCGTTCAAAAGAAGACTACTTTGTAGTTTCCCTTCGGGGGCCGATCAAGCAGACGTCCACTTGTGCCTAACAAAGAGAAAGAAGCAAGCTAAAGAAACGTATGAGGCTTACGTATATTCGATGAAAGCCATCGCGAGACGTGGAGAAATAGACAACGTATCCACGATCAAATATATTTTGAACGGGATAACAGATAGAGAATTGGTTTGATCGCTGGCTATGTGTGAATTTGAAAACGTAGAAGGCCTGCTTGCGAAGATCAAAAGATACGAGAACATTACGGAAAGAGCGAAGACGAGCGAGAGGGCGGCTGTCCAACCCTCCTTATCAAGAGAGAGACCCGGAAGGGTGGGAGAAAAGAGATTATCTACTGAAAGATGCTTTAATTGTGGTGAGCAAGGGCATAGGACCAAGGATTGCTCCAAAGAGAAGCGCGATAATAAATGTTTGAATTGTATGAAACAGGGACATTTAATGAAAGATTGTCCATTAAGTAATTTAAGGCATCGTCAGTCCTCAAAGGAAGGAAACGTAAACAGAATAGCTACCGCAAATCGGCAAATAAAGGATGAATACCACAAATGGATAGAAATAAATGGGAATCATGTGGTCGGGTTCATTGACCTAGGAAGCGACGTGGTAACTCTGAGAGAAGACGTGGCGAGAGAGATCGGATTACAATTCCAGACTTGCCGTCGACGGCTAGTGGGTTTCGGAGGAAATGCATGCGAGGCAATCGGCTCGAAACAGGTGGCTCACTAGATAGATGACGTCAGCATCGAAGTAGAGTTTGTCTCTGATTACGCACAAGAAGACGCCATGATCATTGGGCGAAGCGCTCTTGACCAAAAAGGGATTTGGATTCAAAAGGGAGATGGAAGACAAAATATCGTACGGGATTCATCGGAGCCAGAGGAAAATAGGATAAATGTAGAAGAGAAAACACCGATAGAACCAGGCGAAATTAATGTGGGAGGAAATCTACATGAAGCAGAGAGGCAACAGATTCGCAATGTGGTTTATAAATACCGACGTTTTGCCAAGAACCTTGAGGAACTAGGGACTGTCAGTTTAACCAGTTTTGATATTGAGTTAAATGATGAAGAACCAGTGAATTTACGACCTTACCGGTTACCGTATTCTCAAAGAGGAGAAATGCAAAAAGAAGTAGAGGGATTAATGAAGTTGGGAATAGTACAAGAGTCGAATTCAGAGTACGCAAGTCCCGCATTGTTAGTAAAGAAGGCCAACGGTGAAAATAGACTCTGTAATGACTACCGAGCATTGAACAAGAAGACCAGAAAGGTGAAGTTTCCCGCACCAGCGATTGAAGAACAGGAAGATTGGCTGCTTACCATGCAAATTCAAGACCCGACGCTGGAGAATCTACGGAGGGTGCTGCAAGGGCCAGCGACGACGAACGAGGAACGCCAGATACACGTTGACTACACCATAAAGGACAACCGAATCTGCCGAAGAGTGAATGGAGAAAGACGTTGGGTCGTTCCAAGAGATGTCATTCCCAGAATTATAAAGGGAAGTCACGACAACATGGGACATTTCGGTGAAGAGAAGACTCTGGAGCATCTGAAGAGGTATTTTTGGTTTCCGAGGATGAGGAAAAGGGTCAGGAAGTACATAGCTGCCTGTATTGAGTGTACCTACCATAAACGACCTGGAGGTAAATGAGAAGGCGAATTGCATACGATGGAAAGGGTCTCCACTCCTTTTCATACCGTTCACATCGATCACCTAGGCCCATTTCCTAAGAGCAAGAAGGGAAATGAGTACGTATTGGCATACCAAGACAACTTTACGAAATTTATTATGCTGAAGGCCGTGTAGAACACGAAGATCAAGCCGGTATGTGAGGCGTCCGCAACGTATGATTTTGGATAGAGGTACGGCCTTCACTTCAAAAGAGTTCGAGGAACTTTGCGAAAATCATCAGATTAAGCATATCAAGATTGCTACCACCACACCGAGAGCGAATGGGCAAGTAGAGAGGTCCAACGCCGTAATTGGAACTGCGATTTCGACAATGTACACTCAAGAAGATGGGAGTGATTGGGATGTATCGCTCAAAGATATTCAGTTCTCAATGAATTCGATGACGAACAAAACGACAGGGAAGAGTCCTCATGAACTCTTATTCGCGTTTAGGCTCAGGACTTCATTGAAAAACCGCGTTATTCTGACCTTAGAGGACAATTTAGAAGGAAAGGTCGCAGATACGCTTGAGGAAGATAGGGAAATAGCCCTATCCAGAATAGATAAGGCACAGAGGGAACAAAAGGAGAAATACGATGCTAGACATAAACCACCTAGACATTACTAGAGGGGAGATTTGATGATGGTGGAAAGGGAAGCACAGGCTACGGGAGTGTCGCGTAAGTTAGCACCGAAATTTAAGGGTCCGTATTTAGTGGCTGAGATTTTGCCTAGTGACAGATACGTGCTGAAAGACCTTCCCGGAGCTAAACAAACTCAAAGATCATTCAATTCCGTGTTTGGTGCAGACCGAATGAAGCCATGGTGTAAGGGGCAGACCAAGAGGACAGTGAAGCTGAAGAAGTAGATGACCGTGGAGAAGCGGATACGGCAGACCAAGAGGACACTGAAGCTGAAGAAGTAGATGGCCTCGAGGAAGCAGAGGCAGCGAACCAGGAGGACATCGACCTGGCAGTGGACAAGGACCGAGTTGGCCAAGGTGTGACATCGAGGGAGGAGCAGAGGGACGGTGGTGGACCATGCAGAGACCTGCCCAGGGCCGAGGACGGCCCAGATGTCAGGAAAGGCCAACTGTGGGAAAGAAAAAGGTTGAAGGGGGTGGCGGACAGGTGCTGCCGCAAGACAAGAACTAAAGAAACAGTGGAACGTAGAGTGACGAGAGCAATGGCGACTCGAGTGAGTGCTCCTGATGGGCATGTGTAAGCCTTGGGAGAATAAAGAGTGTGATTCGAGGAATCTGGGTGTCTTCTTTGGTGTATCGAAGTAGGTTTCCGAATACATTTATATAAATCTATTGTTCACTAACCATGCATAACTAATACATTTGAACTTGAAGTTTAATTTGCTTACAAATTATTCCAAAGGCTGAGGATTTTGCAAGAGGCTCTTCTGGAAAACTGATTGTTTTCAGCAATGTTTGTTTCATGAACTGATCAAATATCATGTCCAGTATGAAAAGCATAATGTATTTAATGAAAATAACAGTTTTTATCATATGAGGATTAGGAGCATATTTTTCAGAAAAAATTGGAAACTCAGTTCAATATCACAAGCCTGCCCAAGGAATCAGGATATAGTTCCACAGCGTTGATAACAAAGGGAGAGGCAATCATTCACCGTCTGCATTGTAAGGGTTTCTGGAAAATACCTGTTTTGCAGACATGCGATCATTTTGTATTTGCTGCTCTTGCTCCTCTATGCATTTTCTCTTTTGTTTGCACACTCTTATCCGAGTTCTCCATCCCTGAGCTAGTCGGTGTCCCTGCAAGGGGTATGTTGATGGAGTGGCTGTCCCACATTTAAATGAAAGGTTATGGGGAAAACCAGCAGATCCGCTGTGAACTTTTCTGCTTTAAATCTACTGTGATTTGAGGAGGTGAAAGGTTTCCGGCACCCTGATGTCCATCATTCAGGTTTTGCCATTTGATGCATGCCTTTTGTGTGGTGGCATTGCAGAGGTCATACTTCGGAAATGTTAGGTTTCCTCAATCAGGAAGGTTATGTATCTCCTTATATAGATTAGGACCTCTGGGTGAAATTCCTTCCTGTTCTGGAAATTTTCCCCCAATCCCAAGAAAGCATTGAGGGGATGCCCATCCAGAGTCAAAGAAATAGTTTATTTTTCTCATATATTCAACCTATTCTCTAACAATGCTGCATGATTTGGGATCCACATGGAATAGGCTTAGTCTCAGATGAAATTCTAGTTCCAGGGAAGAATAAACAGTATATCCGAGAAGCATCAACAAAACATCACAAGGAAATTATCCCAAAAACAGATAATTAATTTTCGTCATTTTTTCCCCAGGACATTAGAGGCTATTAGTGTATCTATTATACGAGTAAAATATTGCTTGCATACTGCAAGCAAATCGACAACACTAATTTCATATCGGCATTATATCGGGACAGTCCTCAAAAGAAAAAAAAGGATTGAAAATATTCTTAGAATTCGCTTCAATTTATTCGTCTGGCATACAACCCGGGTCTTCCTGGTGAACTTACTATGCAGCACAACAGAAGATCACCATCTCT
Organism: Sympetrum striolatum; assembly: GCA_947579665.1. Classification (NCBI taxonomy): domain Eukaryota; kingdom Metazoa; phylum Arthropoda; class Insecta; order Odonata; family Libellulidae; genus Sympetrum; species Sympetrum striolatum. The sequence goes on from OX388344.1 coordinate 3,928,464, forward strand.
AACTATGTGTGAAAATTCAAGGAGAAATGTTGAATGCAACTGCCTCAAACGACGTTCTAATTTTCATGAATGTAAATGGCTCTCAGGATTCGAACCAAGGACGATCTAGGAAATCTAAAACATGTTTTTGAAATACATCTATAATGTCTATCTATATGCTGAATTTCAAGTTTCTATACTATTGAAAAGGGGTTCATAATAATTCTTAAAAATCGGATCAGTTACTGATTTTATAGATGCCTGGTGTCGAACCCAGGACATATTGGCAGCTGTGAATGCACGGTATGATTTTTACGGATTTGATCTTTCTTTATGCAAAGTTTGAAGCCGATATCGTGCCGAGAAGTACCTAAAATTAATTTCCAATATCTCCGTAAGAAATGCATTGAGGAATTTAAATGGCCCTCTGGGATCGAACCAAGGACCATCAGCCAATATGAAAAATTTGATTATGAAATTTATTTATATCTAACTCCATGCCGAATTTCAAGTTTCTATGCCATCGGAAAAGGGTCCAAAAAAAATCATAAATATTGCCACAATGCATTTTAAACGGCCGATTTTTGCCCCGGCCTAGCATCGAAACCATGGACAATATTTGAAGATGTCTTTTTGATTTTCATTAGATATACTCGGCTTCCCTTGAATTTCAACTACTTACTTTTCTGGGAAGTGCACCAAAAAAAATTTCGAAAATCCCCGCCATGTATTCTTATGGGGAAAATCGCGACTATGGGGCCTTCTGGAATCGAACCCATGACACCGAGGTTCAAAGTCGGCTTTTTCCTGGAGATTACACATTATGGCCAATATGTCGTAAAAATTTCAAGTCATTGGCACTTGTGGAACATGGTTAGACTTTTGATCCCCTATATCTATTATATGACTACTAATGAGAACGTCCTGGGTTCGATGCTAGGACGATGCAAAAATCCCACATTTAAAATGCATGGGGATAGTTTTTCATTAATTTTTTTGATGCACTTATCAGAATGTGAGGATTTTCTCGCTCAGCTAGAAGATATATATTAAGAATTTGTTTAAGAAAAAAAATTTCTTAAGCCCGTACTATTCCTGGGTTCGATGCCAGAGCACATTAACATTTCTCTCTTAAGGAATACAAGGGAAAAGTAGGACGTCGATTGAGGCAGTTGCAGCCAATATTTCTGCTTGAATTTTCACACATAGTTAGAGATGGTGATCTTCTATTGTGCTGCATAGTAAGTTCACCAGTAAGACCCGGGTTCGATTCCAGAGGGCCCCAAAGTCCCCATTTTTTCCATTTAAATGCATTGCTTAGATTTTCCGGAATTAAAAAAAAATACTTCCCAGATAGGTAGAGAATCAAAAATCTAGGAGTCTATATATATCGTCATGAACTATCGAAAACATAAATGACTTTCATGAAAAATATCCTGGGTTCGATGCTAGGACGATGCAAATATAGACCCTTTAAAATACATGGGAGTAGTTTTTCATTATTTTTTAATGCACTTATTGACGTGATAGGAAGTTCGTGCTTAGCTAGAAGATGTATGGTAGGAATTGGTTTGAGAAAAAAATTTTCATAAGACCGTACTATACCAGGGTTCGATGCCACAGCACAATAACTATTCTCTCATAAGGAATATAAGGGAAAAGGAGGACGTTGTTTGAGGCAGTTGAAGCCAATATTTCTGCTTGAATTTCCACACATAGTTAGAGATGGTGATCTTCTGTAGTACTGCATAGTAAGTTCACCAGGAAGGCTCCAGTTCAATGCCAGATGATTAAATTGCAGCAAATTTTAAGAATATTTTCAATCCTTTTTTTTTTCTTTTCTTTTGAGAACCCTCCCAATGTGATGCCCATATGAAGTTGGAGTTGAAATGAAATTAGTGTTGTCGATCTGCTTTCCGTATGCAAGCTAAATTTTACTCGTAATAAGTAATGATGGTGTTATTACACACAATGAGAAACTATTCATAACTTTTCTTTCAAGCTATTTGCAGTCTTTTAGATAGTTAAGGATAGGAAAATCCATTAAATAATCAGCAATAATATTATGTAATTTTACAAATGATGGAAAAAATGAAGTTTTACTCAGCATGGGAAGACATGCAACTTAAACCCAGAGTTATGCAAGAAGTGAAAAACAGTGACTTGGCTGGGACTCAGGTCACCCACTTTATGGGCAGGTGTTCTTACCAACTAAACTACCGAGCCACGTCATTTTCACATTGAACATAAAAGCCCCCATTTACAGAAGTAAAAAGGACCTGGCTCGGTTGTTTAGTTGATACCTTATGTAATATTACTTTTAAGGACATGCTTTTCATCGCATATCTTAAAATGGCTCCCATTCTCAAATGAATCAGATAGGTGAGAGTTACAAATTACTGTATCTTAGATGTAGATAAATAGTTTTCGATTTTTGAAAAACGTAGGCTGAATATTTTGTAGCTCAATTTTTCTACTTAGTAAAGGAGTGAGCAGTGGCTCAGCGAGGGGAGGGGGTTTTAGGGGTTCAAACCCCCCCCCCCAAGAGTGAAGTCCTATGACTAGCTCTATACTTTTATTTCTGCTGAAGAGTACAAAACCCCCCCTCGCTGAGGAGGGGTTATCATGCAAGTCTTACAGATACACTGCTTATCATATGTGTGCTTGATAAATTCAGCAAAAGCTTCGCATTCCCCCTAAATATGGCTCCGATTTCAGTTAAGGTAATGTTTTTGGTAGCAGAGTAGGCCTAGAGCCGACATAGATATCAATGGGAAGTAACGATACGAGTGTTTCACTCACAAGGTTCAACGCGAACACTTCTTAAGCCTATCCTTTAGTTAGATGACTCAGACCATAAGTTTAGATTCCCATGAGAAAAATTCGAAAGTGCTGATTTGTTTACTCCTCGAAAAAATACAAGGGAACATTCGAGAAGTAATTCGAAACTTGCACCCTGAAGACAGAGATTAAGATTAAGTCTGAGAGATAAACAGATTGATAAAATGCTTGGTTAGATCTTTTGTATGTGACTGTTTTAAGGGTTGAATACAAAGATTGGCCCCTGAGCAGTGCTTTAGAGAAATTCACAGTGAACAGTTCGTAGGAGAGTTTAGTTTGGATTTCATAAGGCACAGATGGACATCCAAAAATTCTTTTCACAGTCCGCTAACAACTCGAGGCCGCTATTGGAAAAAAACGTCAGTTAATGGCTATGAGTTTTTTGTGAAATGACCATTATTAGATGCATAAATTAGGATTGTCTTATTTTAGGGCTGTTATCAGAGAGCACATCTCAAGATGAGTTTAGCGACAATTGCAAAGTTACTTGTTCATTTATTAAGGATTCTGGAAGATTAAAAGTCTGTACAATAGACTCTTCATTACTCGGGATGATAGAAAATATACTGATCTTTATTTTATGATTGCCTGTTAATTTGATGTATATTTACAAAACTTTTTCGCTAACCGAATTTCCGTAGAAATTTGAAAAAGTATTGGAGCAATAAAAGATATCAGTAAAAATTTATTAGCGATGATATTATTAATAATATACCATTTTGGAAGCAAATCAGTCAGCTGAAAAGTATTGTGCGCGGAAGTTACGCACATATTTATCGGAACTGTGACTTGAATTAAATTTGATAAACTGTTAAAACTGTGACTTAAATTCTTCAGCTTCCTTTTCGAAGCAGGCAATTTTTTCTCTGGTGATAGAATCCCACAAATTTCATAACTTATCCTCTTAACCAGGTGCAATGCCCATTCAAAATTTCAATTCATGGAACATTTTAGTTTTTCTTTGAACACTCAGCGAGTAAGGCTGGGATTGCATCAGCTCTCTGCTGGTTTAACCATCTATTACTTAGTCTAAATAATTGTACGTCTTCATTTTTTCACCTTGGTATGTGACTTTAATTCTGAAAGTTCAATTATAATTTCAACTATAATCAAGATTCTACTGTATTTTTTATTGCAGCCGCATTTTTAATTTTCAGTATGAGACGCATTCAATCGAATACTTAGGTAATACATAAATAACGAAATCAGGCTTAATTGTAAACCTATCAGAAAATTTCATCTGATATAAATGATTTTAACTTTCTCACTATACGTAGTATAGAGAAAGTATTTGTGAAGAGAGATGAATAAGCATCAGAGATACCAACAATGGAATAACTCATGGAGATGAGAAATGCGTCTGATAGAAAGATGGATCGTGCAACTTGGCACTCAAAGTGCTAAATTCAAGAGAATAAATTTTCCATAAAATTTCAATATGTACTTCATCATTGACCAAAACTAGTGATACCATTCAACGCCTATGACTTATTATTTTAACTTATTTTTGCTTTTTAAACATAAAATACAATTAACTTTATTATGATATCTTTTTAGCAAAACCAATTTGCAAAAAAGTAACTTACATCAGGCAATATAACAATTTTACTAGAATTGGTAAGTGAAAAAGGCAATGTTGTTCCTAATGCAGACAAAAACTTTATTATAGCAAAGTAAAATTTTAAAGAGCAGTTTTCATAGGATTTTACAATGTCTTTAACCAAAATATACAATAGTGTCAACAATTTTTTCATAAATAAAATATGATTTTATGATTATGATTTTGTTGATGATAATATGCTTATGATGTTGATGAGAGGAATTTTGAGTTAATGTTTACAAAATAAGCACAAAATTTCATTTGGATAGCCATCTCTTGAGAAGGTTGAAATACTGAAACATAACCAAATCTAACGCAAACATCACAATATTAAAAATAGACAAAATGAGAAGAAAGCAATCTTAAGGACTGACTTTGTTTGAGAAGAATGGCAATACGCTAGGCTTTCACCGTTTTATAGCAAATTGAATTTAACATTTTATGGGAAGAACAAAACTTAAGAGCTTTGGAAAAATTTGGATATCCTTATTTATTGCAATCCATCCAATAACTTTGACCATTCATACTTAAACATAAAATAATACATTTTCTCAGGATTGATTCAAATCAACGCACCACTGAGCTGCATCTCATAGAACCAACAAATTAAAATATAATCACCACCTAACCATGTTCCATCTATTCTATTGGCCTCATTTCACTCTCAGTCTTATATCTCAACAGTCGATCAAAGTACGGCTTCATGGAGTTGATTTCTTTATCAAGGAACTATGAACTTTACGTAAAATAATATTTAAATGAAAGGTAATATTGAGTAAGCCTATCAAACATTTAAATAACAATGAGAAATTGATTAAGTATTAACAAGTACACTGATCATCCGCATGTAAAACGATCATCAGAATAATAGTATATCTAGATATACAAGCATTATGCATAGCATCTTTAGACAGATTTTAGCATCAATTACTTGAAATGAAAAGGAATGCAAATAACAGCAATAATATTAAAACAGACATTTTTCAATAAACAAGTAATCATAAAAAATAATTAAACTGATAAGATTGAGAAGAATTAATTTTTTTGGAAAAAAAAGCATACGAGAATTAAAGAAATAAAATATATAATAAACAATATCAAAATAAATTTTAAGGAGTACATGAAAAAATAACAATAGTCGATGAAAACTATCAATTATAAAGATAAAAATCTAATCAGCATCAATAATGGCAATTTCTTAAGAATCATAATAGCTGTACATAAAGATTTCAGTTCAGAAGGACATTCATTTTAATACTTAATTATTATCTGATCTCATATGTCAGTTATTTTTTTGCAGAATATTGGAAATGCTAAGCTGTTACCTCAGGTATTATAAATACAGCACTGGGAAGCAGCATGCACTTCTCTAACGGGTTGAAAACATGAATCCCCTCATCACATGGCTGTTAAATATTACCACGATGTATTAAATGCATTTCAAGGGTAATAAATTTTAAGAAATCCATATTTAATCATCCACAAATGCTTCTGCGGTGCTACTGAATTTACCAATTGAATTTCCCTGTACGTAAAATGACTTGTCCTTGTTAGTTTGTAGCAAATCATTCGTAAAATAGGAATGAATGTTAAAGACATATTCTCATTAAAAACATGCTATTCCTAAGAAAATTTAATTTCAATCCCTTAACTTTGCTTCTAAAGCAGTTAAGTATAAATTCTTACAAATAAATTACTTATTTCAGTTTCACATTTTTCAATAGTTGTATACATTGGAAACAACTATAACGGTAAGTAATAGAAGAACAGATCATCAGTTCAAGAACTATACCTTCAGAAATATGATTTTGCTGACCTACAGGCAAAGAATTACAAACTGATTTACTATCCATAGATATGTATCTAAAATGTATATCAAGAGGATTATAAAAATTTGACAGCTGATTTGAAACATTAATAGTTAGTGAAGATACGTTTAATCCTCAACTGGCAAAATTCTTAAGGATAGGACAATTCAGTCTTCTGCAAAAGTAACTACTTCATATCACATTAAGAAAATGCATTCGTAAACAATTTTCATACAAGAATATTTACCTGTCATAAAAGTCTACATTTAAGCCAGGGTAAAGTATTCTAGTGGTAATGTACATTAGAGATCCAAATCCTTCTTCTCTCTATAGCCAAGGCTCTGCTCTTCTTTCCCAGCCATGCTAAGTAAAGCTTTAGCCTCGTAGTTCCCATCAAGCACACTTGGTCGCTCACCCTACAACAAAAGAGTAAACTCATAAAGATTAGACAAACTCGGACGAAATTACAAGAATTGATAATGTAATTAAATACAAATTAATTTAATATATATATATACTGTATTTTTCTGTAGATAAGATGATAGTTGAATCATAAAAAAAAGACTTCAAACTACAGGGTCATTTTATAAAACAGATACAAATATAATCAGTGTGAGTGTTTACATCAATCACAACCGAGTGCTACCAGATGCAAGAAAATAAAAAACTGTTCATTCAAAAAATTAAGTAAAAGACATAATTCCATACTCACTATATAGTAATACTATCAAGATAAATACTTGCTGTTCTTAACTAAATTCATAGGGCATTGATAGTTTGGGAAAGTTTCTTGTAGGAAAGACAAGCTAAAAATATTCAACTTTGACAAAAATTCATACCTCGTCTATTCAGAAGATTGTCTTGTCTGCAAAAATATACCGTAGTTAATGCTCCATTATCTTAAAAACATATTTCACACACTTAACACTAAAGATGCTACTCATAAAACTCAGCAGCAATGAATTTGAAAAATTTTCCAGTAAGTAAATCCTAAGCAACCACTTGAAATAATTTTATAAAACATTTTCCAGGATATGAGAAAAAGTATAGAATAATAACCAGTTCCTGAGGTGTTGGTGGAGGTTTTCCCACTGCCCACACTTCCACATGGCGAATTTCAATTTCGGAAGATGGAGCCAACGGAGGGCAGTCAAATGTAGTACAGGATTTACTGCAATGTCCTTTCCCGTACTCTGCTTCCAGCCAGAATCCAAAGTAGCCAAACTGTCCACCCATTCCCTAAAAATTTTAATAAAGAATGTATTTTTGTTTAATTAAGTAAAGGAAAGCTTGAAAAACATTAAAAATTCCTCAACAAATGTGAAAAGCTACACACATTAATGAACCAAGGACAGGGGCAAGATAAAGCCATTCAAAATAATTAATAGTATTGAACAACCTCTCTCACTGCAGGGAAAATACCTAAAACAAATTGAATAAGAAAATGGATGATGTACTCCGCTTTCAAAGTCCTGTGGTAACCCAAATTTAGAATTTGTGCAGAATTATTTATTGCCTCTTTGTACTAAAAAAATTGACATGCTAAATTTATAGAGGCTATAAATCCAATCTGTTAACTGCACAAATAAATACGTTAAATAATTACACCATGCTTTAGTTTACCATCTGTTCATTTTTCTCTAACATTCCTTTTACTAAGTACATAATCTAAGCACCAACAATGGCAACATTCATAAAATAAATAAATCTACACTAACTTTGGTTAATTTCTTGTGAACTTACATTTTTTACCATACATTTTCCTCTTAAGGGTCTATTTATCTGCCCAGCCATTAAGAAATTTCCCGAGTTTTCAGAAATTTCTACATCCACAAATAAGTACATTAGTCTAGTCTAGCACTAGTAGGTTTTGGCTAAATATAGTGTGGTGATGATCGCAATCTCAAGGTACCATAAATGGCAAGGAACAGTTCTTAGATTCCTCAAGATTTTGTGTGGGTGTCAGACCAGAGACACTGGTGCGCTGCCACCCAGGACACAAAAGGAGGACTAACAAATACAGAGCTGAAGTTCAACAATAATGATTTTATCAAAACTGATATCACACAACTTTGGTTAACCAGTTTTTTAACACAAACACGTAAATGCTAACAGTTTCATCCAGGCAGAAACCACTTTCTATTTGCCACTTCTTCCTTTATGTATTCAGGGGGATTGATCTTGAGGCTGTTTATGCAGATATTTTGATTTGAGTCAGTGAGAAAGCCCAGCTTCAAATTGCAACATCAGCAACATAACCCCTCCAGTCATCCTTTATTTGCATGTACGTTACAGTACAAATCAGTTTTAACAGGAGCTGCCAAAAATCAAATAATTGTTGTAACCCGTACTTGTTATAGCCGATTTCTAACACTAAGTCTAACTAAGTCTGTCCTCTTGAATCCGAGAGCAGCGAGTGCGGCAGAATGGAGCTGTAGGGTTTTTAATCCTTACGTTAATGCTTCATTATGTGTAAAAAAAAGTATGTTTGCATCAAAAACACTGTATTTCCTTGAAAATAACGCGCAACCTTTTGGGTCTTTTATTTGCCTTTGGGGGTGTGCGATAGAATCAACGGCACACTACATTAGGGTACAATTAGAGATGGGAACCTCGAAACAAATGAAACGTTTTAAACGTTTTTTTTAATTCGTCATGAAAAAAAGTGAAAAAAACGTTTTTTTCGTCAATTTTGAGATGGCGTTCTTCGTAGTTTGTACGATAGATTTACTATTCTGATTAGTAAATTTTGCAGTTGACCTGACCTAATGGCTTGTAAAGAATGTATTTCTCTAGTTTTTAAAACGATTTTATAAAAAACACAAGTGTTTATATGTTTGCAAGACAGATACATTGTATAAAATCAACACATTCTGGCGTAACATTGTGGAAGTTTGGTTTCATGATAAAATTCAAATGAGTTAATAGCTTTGTAAAAGCAATCTATGATAAAGTGTAGAAAATTTCGAAAATTGGCCCCATGTGACTCACTAGTGACCGCTAAGGTTCATGTTGCCGAACAGAAAATAGTGTTCATAGTTTTTTCTTGACACCATGTATTCACGAGTTGGAATTCATCAAATTCAGTGTTCCGCTTCAAGCTCTGAGTGGAAGACGTATCATTGCATGGATTATTTGAGCGTGTGTATCATCGTTCAAACGGTTCGAACTTAGTTTTCAGATGTTCAAAAGAGCAAAAAATTTTTATCACTTAAAAAACCCTGCAGTAACTCGATTCTGATCCACAGCTATTGCTCTGGAATCATTAGTTACTAACAAAAGTGTGCTGCAACAGATAGCGATTGATGCGAATCCTAAGAATGCATCCCTGAGGCTTCGTCACAACACAAAAAACGTGTTATGTCCGAAAGTTAACTTTTGGATTTTTTAAAATAATCTGCAAGACGTTCTGAAATCATTTAAAGCTTACATAATCGACATGGCAAATGATGAGCCACAGCTTAGCAAAGTCTGCTGCATTTTCCTAGATCCCTTTGAAAGAGTAAAACATTTTTGTATGATCACAACTGAAATTACTGATGGTCGCAGTTGTAAAATAATAAATTTAATTAAAAAGAGAAGAGATTTGGCCGTGACGAAGGCCCATTTGCCAGCTAATTTTTTTGATCCTTCAAGAAAAGGTTCGAGCTTGGAACCATCAAAAATTTCTAATGTTTATAAATTTGTTGATATTCTCGCAAAATCAGATCCCGCCTTCAGTGAAGAGAATATAGCTGAAATTCATTCCGAGATGGCAACCAACGTGGCTGACAATGGTAAGTGGAACACACCATACGTCATTTCAGTATCTAAAAAACTTTCACCTCTAATTTTTTGGAAGGGATTATGCTCCACAACAAAAGTCTATTGAGTTGCCGTAAAGATTTTTCACTTCCACCCACATCCTGGGCGACGGAAAGAAGTTTTAGCAAGCACGGAAATATTCACAACCTAAGAAGAAACCGCAGGACTAATGAAAGAATTATGAAACCTATTTTAATCAAGCACAACTTGAAATTACTGGAAACCGAAAGAGCTAAAATTTCAAGCGATAATCTCTCGATAACTGGATGGAGAGGAAGTTCTCACAATTGCGGGTGTAGATGAGAACAATTCTTCACTCATTTCCAACGAGGAATCAGATCTGGATGGCATTGTGGAGGAATTTGAAGACACAGTTACAGACTAATCCAATCCAAAACATATGGCCACTTTGGTTCTTTTCCTTTTGTATCGAGTTTTATGCATCTTTAGAGTTGTGCCCTACAAACTATAATTTAAACGAAACGGAATCAGGCGTAACTTTGTGGTAGTTATTAATAATATCAAAATCCATTTTGAGAAAACTTTTACTAGACTACAGAGAAGGTACACAAGCGACCATGGTTTTGCAGCATGGCTGCATCATCAGGCACAATGATGCCTGATATATCATAGGCACAATGATGCCTGATGATGCAGCCATGCTGCGAAACCATGGTCGCTTGTGTACCTTCTCTGTGGTCTAGTAAAAGTTTTCTCAATATGAATTTTGAAACTATAATTTATTTGCAACTAATACAGACAAATAATATAATTATGGCTGAAATTAATACCATGAAAGATGATATAGTCCATGATTTAAAAAAATATGTAAAAATGTATCCTTCTTATTTATACCTACGAACTTTTTCACTCATTTATTTCAAGCATTCTAAGATACGAAATGGAATTGTTAAAACAAAACACGTGTCATCACAATTAGATTGGAATTATACTGAAAAGATATAAACATTTTTCGAAGATGTTTCTGCTATTCGAGGTAAGTCGTATTAGTATTATAAATAATTTATTTATTACAGTGAAACCTGCCTCAACGGCAACCTCCCTTAAGCGGTCACCTCCTCAAGCAGCCATTTTTTTCGGGAATGGAACGAATATCCCGTATAAACAATGTAAATTTCACCTCCTTTCAGCGGTCACCTCCTTAAGCGGCCAGCGGTCACTCTATGTTAGGCCTGCGGCCACTATTTCCGCGACCAGAAACCCTTCTTGCTTTCGAAGATTTCCGATTTTTCTTTAAACAAACTTATATAGTTTATATATAGTTCTTGGTGTTAGAAATCATAGAAATCTTCATCAGCATTTTAGTCTATCATGAGGCTCTCCTGAGTTGGATGATGCTGTCGCAAAGAAGCCACGCCTGACACCATTAATGTTGTGATGACCCACTGCTGACAACAATTAATAAACCAAGAGTAAAATAGAGAAGATTTATTTGTGTGACAGTTCACCGTCCCATGCACAGTGTCGGAAAGCAAAAAGTACCGCTGTAATGGATGAGGAAGAAGGATGCGACCCGGGTCTTTCGACCAAAGAAATCGCCATAAAAAATGCCCAGAAGCACACCATGCTTTTATTTTCTGTCAGTGTTTTCCAATCCACAATACCTCCAAAATATAGGCATGTTTGGGATGAGCGGTAAGGTGATGACATGAGCATACGTTATGTTTTTTGTGCTGCAGGTAGCGTTTTACCTCTCCGACAGAACCATGCAACGCTATAGAACTCCAGATCGTCTCCACTTGAACGGACATTAATAGGGAAGAAACCGAGTGATTAATTCGGATGCACTCAGTTTCTTACTTCATACTGTCTCTAGCGTTCAACCGAATTCTTTCAGTAATATACAGCAGTAGTCAGTGAAATCGGTAAAATGAGCGGGGGCAAGAACAAACGTCCTGACTCTGGAAGAGAGAAGGAAAGTTATTTTGGAGAGTGAGAATGGAACTTTGGCAAGAAAATTGCCTATTACTTTTAATTGTGGAAGGACACAAATAAATAACATTTTGAAAAACAAAAGCTCAATTTTGAAGGACTGGGAGGACAATAAGAATCGCGCAACGAAAAGGAAGAGATCGACGAGTGCCGAGAATGAATAAGGTTGTGTACAAGAGGTTTACGAGTGCGCAAGCAAAGAGATTACCTGTGAGTGGACCGATGATCCAAGAGAAAGCTCGAGAAATAGCGAACGAATTGGAGGTGAATAATTTTGTTGCCAGCAATGGTTGGTTAGTGTTTCAGAAAACGCAACAATATTGCATATCGTGCAGTGTGTGGAGAAGGGGGAGATGTAAATCCGAAGGATGTTGAAGATTGGAAGAAAAGATTACCATCCCTTTTAGATGGCTATGCCCTTCATGACATATTTAATGTTGACGAGAGTGGCCTTTTTTATCGGTCAATACCTAAAAAATCCCTTACCCTCAGCAATGAGATGTGCAACGGAGGAAAGATGTCTATAGAAAGATTAACAGTGCTGCTGTGCTGTAATGCGGTGGGAGAGAGAGAGAAACTCTAGATAATAGGGAAATCTCTGAGACCTCGTTGTTTTAAAAGAGTTGATGCCCAACAGTTAAGAGTAAAATGGCATGCGAATAGAAGTGCATGGATGACATCGGCAATTTTCGAATCTTGGCTGAAGGACTTTAATGCTAAGATGGTCTAGGAACAGCGGAAGGTGATTCTATTGCTTGACAATGCCCCATGCCATCCAAGCGTTTCCCTTACAAATGCTAAGTTGCTGTTTCTGCCTCCAAACACAACTGCCAACTTACAGCCACTAGACCAAGGGATTATGCAGTTGTTTAAGCTCCAATATCGGAAGCGAGTTCTACAATCCCTTGTTTCCAGGATCGACAAAACCGACAGCGTCTCCGATTTATTAAAGCTCTTAAATGTTAGTGATGCTCTGTCCTGGTCAATTTCATCATGGAATGCAGTTAATGAAAGTACAGTCTAAAAGTGCTTCGGGATATGTGGTATAATCACCAACAGGATTGACGAAGAAGCATCGCAAGAAGAACTGAGAAAGAGTGAGGAATTGCAGTCACTAGTGAGAATTCTTGGGACATCATACGATGTGGATGAAGAATTGAAAAAAATAGACTGCTACGATGATCTGAGTGGAAACTGGGAGGCTAGACTGATGGAAGACCATCAAGGATTGGTGGGTCATCAGATAATCTTAATTCATATCAAATTGCTTTCTCAAGATATTTATCATTCACATCCTTCATATGCAATGACTGAGTTGCGAGGGAGGGGAAGAGGTTACCCTGAGAATCCGAATCAGCACTTCTTTTATCTCCTATATTCGCACCGATCCTGGATCAGACAATTTAAGTTTTTAAAGTTTTGCATGAAAACAAATCCCACAGGAGGATACCAATAAGATGGGAACTCAATTAAATATTCCAGCACTGACTATAGGGGTTGTCGCCGAAAAGAAACAAGAGACGAGGTGATAAGATGTAGGAAGGGATAAAGGGGAGAGTGAAACTCGTGAGAAGTTTCTAATCAAAGCTCCCTGAAGCATCTTTGCCGAGGAAGGATGAGGAGAGTTGTGGAAAACAAATACATGAATTAGTTGACGATAATTTTTGCATTTAATATTTCTCTGCCGTTTCAAGAGATAACGCACCTTAGATTACCGTTGGCTTGTGGGACTAGGTCAGACGACAATTGGCGATTCCAAGATATGCCTCCTGCAAGACAGGCATGGCACTTGTTACAACGATACTTCAGAAATTACCACTCGTTACAATGGACTTAACTCCCTATCCTTTTGGCAGTGAGATGGACAACGGCCAAAAATCTCTTGCTATAACCCAACTCTCGTCTTATAATGGACTTCTACTGTATATAGAAAAAAAGAGCTTGGTTATGACTTATAACCATTAAATTAGTCGTATCATCAAATGTTTTTTCCCCCTTCGTGCATTTTTACTGCCCTAAAATGCAGCCCAAAACAAGAGCCACGGGAGGGTCCTTCATAGAGCATGTAAAGCAGATTTTCTTCCAGACTACCTGCAAAATTGCTGGCGTTTCCCAGAAGAACAAATTTTCCCAAGTATTCAAGGTTTTCCATGATACCCTGGATATAGATTGGATCTCGCAGGGACTTATTTGGCATGGGAACTAACTCATGCACAATTATTAGTAGTTACTTGCTGGCTGATGCCATTTCAGTTACCATATAAATAATTTAAATCAATTACACATAAAACAAATGTAACAAGAATTACTGTTGTACCATAAATTTTAGTGTTTGTCATCATGCACAACACCATAACCATCAAAACTGTAATTTAAAGTCATCCCCATCATGTAACATAATTTACACATGAAAGAACAAGTATAAATAAAACTGAAAGGAAAAAAAGTGATTGAAATAATCACTGACCATAGTCATCTATTGTGGTGTAAAGTAAAAACAAATGTTTTGTTTCTTAATTGATATGGATTATCTTTAAATTAAGGCCTACACAATTCAATGCAGTGCTAATATTAAAAATTCCTTACCAAGCCATTGGGCAATGTTTGCTGCTGTACATTTAGGTACATAAAATGGTCATTGTAGCCAGTGGGCCGATATAACCCCATTTTTGGAAGGAGACTGAAGAGAAAGCTTCTTTCATCACCTGTTGAAGAAAATTATCACACGCATTACCCTCTGACATAAAACTCGTCAAATTCCATACATAGATAAGGAACTGTAACAATTAACTTTATAAGCTAAAATAAAACAACACCATTCAGGACACATATCATACCCTATTCATCATTCTTAAGTTTGAAGTCTTCACGATTCATATTATTCTGAGTAAATATTTTGCGACATTTTGTCTACATTAAGCAAAATCTGAAAGAAGCCCTCAGACTTTAGTTATACAGAAGTGAGAAATAGTGACTTGGACTCTATATTGGTCTGGTGGTGATCGGTGCCACTATGTGGAACGCCACCATCTCGCTCATAAAGTATCCCATTTTACAGAAGAGAAGGAAGAATACTTAACTTTGGGCTAAGTCACATACTTTCATGAGCAAAGTTGAAATTTACTTCCCATTATTTCCATCAGATTTTTTTTACCCACAGCCTCTCACAAAAGGAATAATAACAGAGAGAAGCCAATAGTCAACTGTGTTCTTCTTTTCAGAATTGGGGGAATAGCAAGTCAATTGGAAAATTCAAAGTCGCCCATTCAATTTCAACAGTATGATAGTTGATGCGAATGAATATTAACAACTACAAACCACAGTTTTTATGCTAAAAAATCACTCGTAACAAAACAAAAATTTGTACATAATATCCAGTTATGTTATCATAAAAACATTGTTATAACAAGGCCATGAGACTTGCATATTAACTGAAACACTACAACCAATAAAATGTTTCATCAGTCTGCCTTTCATTTTGTTTTTTTCCCAAATGAAAATTCAGGGACTTACCATAGAATTTTGGTCTAAGCTCCCAAGATGCTGAGGCAAAACCACCAAACACGTTTCCCGAAAAATCAACAATGATTATTACTGTAGGCCCTTTATTCATAATGCAACCTAACATCTTTGAGAAGCTTTCTCCATGAAATGCGCTAGAAAAAAGAAAATGCCATTCATTTCGGCATTCAGGAGGCAGAGCACTATTTAGCATGATTAATGACGGAGCATCAAGGACTGATTTCAGCTGAAAGTGCCCAGGAACACTTAAACAAGTTGGAAAAATGGCAGCTTTATTGCAGTAAGAGTCTTCTTCCTGATTCAGAAAGTAAATTCATGTTACATATTTAATGTTTACACATTTTAAGACAACTAAATCTTGGTAATTTACTTACTGGTCTATAGAGATGTAGAAATAAATCAGTTTGCATTGAGATAACTTCTGGAGACTTGTTTAACCAGTTCTTTACTTCTTCAATTTCAAGATCTCTTGAGGAAGGCGTTTCTGTGGAAAATGTGTCCTTCCCTTGGAAAGAGCTGCCATGGATTATATCGCGCGTTAAGTACTCTACCAATCTCTTCAAATTCTCATCATTGCCATCAGTTAATTTTGGAGACCAACTTTGTAATTTGGGTGCATCCCTGTGAGCTTTCAGATATGATGATGCAATGCTCTGCACATACTGCGAAAACATTTTAATGGTATTAATTCGATCAAAAGTAGGAAGAAATTATTGATAATGTGAAACTAACCATTCATTTGGATAACAGGAAAGATAAAAAAAGTCTAAAACTCCAACCAATTATTGGGCATAATACATAATAATAACACATTTATTGTCCGAGAACATGAAATACGTGTATAGGATTCGTCAAGATAAGAATAAAAGAGTACAGAATTGAGAAATTTCTACAGAGTGAAAAACATGACAACAGAATACATTTAACAGCAAAGAAATAACAATATTATAAATACACATAAATATTTAATCTAATACAAATTTTAAAAGACTTTATTTTGCTACATGATATGGCATAAGAAATAAAATCTCTTGTCCCTAAAATTGTATTTCTTAAGCTATTTCACGTAGCAAAATACAGTGTTTTAAAATGTGTATTACATTAAATATTTATGTGTATTTATAATATTTTTAACATCAAAAAGTTTGCCAACTAGAGCTCTCTCTTATGTATAAAGAATGAATTGTCAATTAGAAGGACTACTATGGATGAAATTTATACATTACATACGGCTAGAGTAAAATTCACCTTAAAAAGCATTAATAATGAATCAATGTTGACTGAATGTTTTGGTATTCTAAAAATCATTACGGGGTCAGTTTATAAATGAGGTAAGTGTTTTAAGGTATTCATTCAAGGTTAGAAGAAAATTGTAAACTCAAAGGAGCACATGTGCCTAAGTCAAAATATAGAAGTTATTATTTATTGAAATTTCCTCATCTTATGTATTATTGCAAATTAGAAATATATATTTTCCATTCGTAAATTTTGGTGTATTCAATGTAAAGGAAACTACTCTCGCTGATTTAAACACACAAGCATGATTAAGAATGATGGGAAATGGACTATAGTGAATGGAAGACATATATGTCCTACCATGGTTTAAAGCGCCATCCGTACTCAATTTCAAGGGTAAACAGAAAGTAATTTTAAAAATTTACAAGGTAAATTTCTAGAATCAAAAGAACTGTCTTTCTGAGTTTTGATGAAATCTTGATTTCGTGTAGAATTTATGTATATCAGAGTACCAAGATCAATTCTGTCAATGGTGATTGCTCTTTAGGGGCAGTGGATCCGTCAATATGCACACGTCTACGTGGATGCACGGATGGTCACATACTTACTACAAATATTTCATTAACTTATTTTAAATGAAAAACGTTTAACTTAAGCTTTAATTCAAGAAACATATACAAATGAAACAAATTTCTAAATATTAGTATGGATCGATTAAAGGCTGCAACTTCATTATAACAAGGCTTAAGCTTTTTTTCTAATGCAGCCAGCTTCTAAAGCTTCCATTATCTCTTTCGTTCATTATCTTGGCGGATCTACATATATGACACAATACTCTAGAGAAATATTCCATGTATGACACGTAAAACGAACTTCAATGTTGCTCAATTAATGATTCTCTGACTTATCCAATCACAATTATTTTTACTTTCGCTTGACCAATATTTTCTAATTTAAAAGTTCCTGAACTAAAATCATGTTGACATCGGACTTCATATTTACCTTTAGTAGATCAGTAGTTCGGGTTTTATTTGCGCCGAAGCTTTTACAGATCATTGCGTTAATAATTTCCACTTGCTCATCCAGATCACTCTTCAAAAATATGTTGTACAGACGAGCATAAGTATAGAAATTGATCCCCTCTTCGGATGCATCACTATATAAGATTCCAAGAAGCAAAGATACGAGAGCTTTGTCCAATTTAGTTAGCCAATGTTTCTGAAATGCAGATCATATGATAATTAATATCGAAAATTTTATCTGGAAATATGCATTCATGCGAAAATTACATACCTCTAAGTTTGAACTAGGGCATTTCCATGATACTTCTGAGGCAACGACAGCGAAAGATGATTGTAGACTTTGCTTCTCTTCTGGGGATTGAAAAGCCAAATCTTCTGAGCTTTCTTTGCTTTCTTGTCCTCCCATTTCGTCTATGCGAGCCTCCTTACGTCTTTGTAATGAATGCTATATCGTGGGAGCAAACCTTTGAACCGTCCCACTTTCTTGCATCACTAACAAAAAATATTTGGGCCCTATCTGCTCTCACGGAACCTTGCGTACCCAATTATCAAGAACTAGAAATTGTGTAACGCGTATAAGTGAACGCTTTCAAACACTCAACTGACTCAACTGCATTAAGCGCATACGGCGCACACTTATCGTGGTTAGTTTAAATGAGTAAAAATGGTAAAAACTCATATGCAAATAATCGTTTCAGTTAAATGAAAATAGCGATGCTCTAAATAAAAGTTGATATCTGATTTCTATTTATTTATTACTGTTAAATAGCTTACTCGTATATGATGAAATTTTCATTATCACTTTCCAATTAGATATACAATTCTATGGTCGGTAATTACACTTTCGATTCCCAGAAATAAACGTGTCACACTAATCATACTAAGTAAATTATCGCATCATACCTCCCGGATCTTTCACGGCAGTTATCACGTTGATCATGGATTTTATATTGAGAATGCTTACCTCTTACTTCTTTGCACTCATTTAGTAACTTCATTTGTAAGACTTCTGGATCAAATTTTGGATTAACTTCGACAGCTGTCCTAATTAAATTAGGCTCCTGCTCTAAAGGCGGCCATACACGGGGAAATGTTTCCAGGAAATCTTCCCTGGAAATGTTTCCAAAAAATCCAACATGGTGGATCGGCCATACACGGGGAAATTTTTCTGGGAATATTTCCAGGAAATATTCCCAGTTATGGCGGATCCGCGACGTTTTGGTCTTTCTTAAGCGCAATTGCAGACATTTTTTCTTTTGCAGAATTAAATGAGAAATAATAGTCGTACGAAATCGAGATCAGTACCAAAAGAAAGGAAATTGAATAGAGACTCTTATGTTGGTCGTAGTATATTGTATTCGGGTCGAAATTACGAGAAGTAGTGCAAAATGAACGGAAGTTTACGACCAAGGCGATTGTTGAATCCGAGCTTATGCGTTTTCTCATTACAAATATTATAAAAGATGGCAATTAACTGAGATGCCAACATTTGCAAACTGATTCATAAACAATAGGGATAAAATTACGGCGATTTAAGGAGTTTTTTGGAAATAAATCTACAAAATTAAAACTGCGACAATGAATTGTATTAAAAATTAATGAAACTAAAAGCTGTAATTGTCTTTTATATTGTTACTAACATTCATATTTTAAATTTCCTAGGTATCGAAGGGAATTAAGGCTAACAACACACCCTAATAACGTATTTGTACACGCTCACAGCTGACGTAATAGAAAAATAATTAAAAAATATATAAGCAATGATTACATAGGTATACTCATTGACAAAAGAGCCTCAGTAAAGTTCAGACTTAAAAATTCAATGAATTACGGTCGAATGTCGACTGCTGAGCGATCACTAGTAAATATAAATGATCCAAAATGCGATAAAAATATTCTTAATTCTTATCACACGTAAGATTCTCGTGAACAATTTTCGAAGGTTAAACCGTGTAAACTTACGAGTAAGAATAATATGCATTAAATAGTTGTTTTGCCAGTATTACGTGTACTTCGTTTTACTTTTACAGTACACCCTATAGCTATTAGGTAGTAAAAAGTGTTATTCCATTTAGAATATACGGGGATTTTATCTCCATACCAAATTAACGGAGGGACTTATGACAAAAATTATAAAAAGGTGGCAATTAACTGAGATGCCAACATTTGCTAACTGATTCATAAATAGTAGGGATAAAATTACGGCGATTTTACGGAGTTTTTTGGAAATAAACCTAGAAAATGAAAACTGCGACAATGAATTGTATAAAGAAATTAATGAAACTGCAGGCTGTAATTGTCCTTTTTATTGTTACTAACATTCAAATTTTAAATTTCGTAGGTATCGAAGAAGGCTAACAACACACCCTGAGTAACTGACCTAATTGTAACACTCTCACAGCTGACAATAGAATAATAATGAAAAAATATATAAGCAATGATTATATAGGTATACTCTTTGAAAAAGAACCTCAGTAAAGTTCAGACATAAAAATTCAATGAATTACGGTTGAATTTCGACCACTAGTAAATATAAATGGTCCAAAATTTGATAAAAATATTCCAAGTTCTTATCACACGTGAGTATGATTCTCGTGAACAATTTTAAAAGGTTAAACTGTGTAAACTTACGAGTAAGAATAATATGCATTAAAGAGTTGTATTACTTGTACTCCGTTTAACTTTTACAGTATACACTAGGTAGTAAAACGTGTTATTCCATCGACGGTGCTCATTTTCAGTATATCCTTTTAAGATGATGGTCAATCTCGATTGATTTCATTTATTATCATAAGCGGTTTTCATATCTACATACCGTTTTATTGCATATCTATTCGTCGGTTTTACATTTCGCAAACTTGTCCGTGTGATTTGGATCGAGAACGAAACCGAAAACTTGAAAGCAACAAACACTCAAAAGGTAAACAAAGCAGTGGGGACAGCAGAAGACAGCGTCCCTGCCCTACCTCAATTCTTCCCTATTGGCGTTTTCTAGGCGGAAGTCGACAGTGGCCAATGGAAATGCTCGATACAAAAGTCATCATTTCTACTTACTCAACAAGTTCTCCGTGCTGATGCCAAGGTGGCAGGATAGTCAAATATTTCCAGTTATGGCGGACTGGAAATCTGTAGAAAATAGAACATGTTCTATTTTCGACCAATCAGGAAAGAGTGTCGGCCATAACTGGAAATGTTTTCTGGAAATATTTCCCCGTGTATGGCGGCCTTAATGAATACATGTCCGGGATGCTACTTAACACCCCTTCTAGCTATAATTGCTCTATAACTCTATAATTGCTCAGCCGTACGACTGATTTCCTATTTAAAGGCCGTCATACACGGGCAAATTTTTTCGAAAATAATTGTGAAAATGATTTTCAAAATATTCAACATGGCGGATCTGCCATACACGGGCAAATACTTTTGAAAATTATTTTGAAAATTATTTGCAAACATGGCGGATCCGCGATTCCTGATTCACGAAAGATCGCGCGGTTGTTTTGAAAATAAAAGAGCATAGCGGGCTTGCTTGGTCTTTCCTTCGCGTCCATCGTATCTTGCTCAGGCAAAATGAGTAACTTATTGAATGATTAACTCTAGCCCATACTGAGAGAGACCTTTTTCGAGCGCTTCAGGGAAATTAAACGCAATTTAAATGCCGCCTAAGTAAATTGTGATTGAAAAAGTTCTTTATCCAGAAATATGGATAACTATCATTGGATAAAGCTTCTTTATATCATACCAAGAGAATTAAAATGATAGAATAGAAATAAAAATGCTTTATAAATCCTTAAGTAGAGGAATCATCTATATATTAATACGTGAAGAGAAAACTTTGGATCCCTTTTTGAGGATATTGCGCGAACGAAGGAGTTTGAGATTTGGCATAGTTGAAGTTGATATGCAGAAGGAGTGCAGAATGCTAAAATCTTTGTCCAAATATCCTTGGTTCGACTCTGGACCAGTATAATCGTCTCTCATAAGAAATGCACGCCAAGTTCATTTTGATCAATTACAGACATTTTTTCTTTTGCAGAATTAAATCAGAAATAATGGTCGTACGAAATAGTGATAAGTACCAAAAGAAAGTAAATTGAATAGAGTCTCTCATTTTGTTCGTAGAATATAGTATTCGTGTCGAAATAACGAGAATTAGGGCAAAATGAACGAAAATTTTGTGAAATTTCTTCGTAGTAAACAAACTGTCCCCCTGACGACCAAGGCGATTGTTGAAACCGAGCGTATGCGTTTTCTCATTAGAAAATCTTTTCTCATTTTGAAAATATGGCAATTAACTGAGATGCCAACATATGCTAACTGCTTCATAAATAATAGGGATAAAATTACGGCGATTTTACAGAGTTTTTTGGAAATCAATCTACAAAATTAAAACTGACAATGAATTGTATAAAAAAATTTATGAAGCTAGAAGCTGTAATTGTCTTTTTTATTGTTACTTACATTAAAATTTTAAATTTCGTAAGTATCGACGGGAATTAAGGCTAACAACACACCCAAATTACGTATTTGTACACGCTCACAGCTGACGTAATAGAAAAATAATGAAAAAATATAAGCAATGATTATATAGGTATACTCTTTGAAAAAGAACCTCAGTAAAGTTCAGACTTAAAAATTCAATTAATTACGGTTGAATTTTGACCACTGGGCTATCACTAGTAAATATAAATGGTCCAAAATGTGATAAAAATATTCTTAATTCTTGTCACACGTGAGTACGATTCTCGTGAACAATTTTCAAAGGTTAAACTGTGAAAACTTACTAGTAAGAATAATATGCATTAAATAGTTCTTTTGCCAGTATTACGTCTACTCCGTTTTACTTTTACAGTATAAAATAGGTAGTAAAAAGTTTCATTTCATCGATAGTGCTCATTTTCAGTATCTCCTTTTACGATGATGGTCAATCTCGATTGATTTCATTTATTATCATAAGCGGTTTTCATATCTACATACCGTTGATTACATATCCATTAGTCGATTTTACTTTTCGCAAACTTGTCCGTGTGATTTGGATCGAGAGCTAAACTGAAAGCTGGAAAGCAACAAACACCTCCAAAGGTAAACAAAGCAGATGACAGCATCCCTATCCTTCCCCATTGGTTTATTCTAGACGGAAGTCGACAGTGGCCAATGGGAATGCTCGATACATTACTATGAATTTATACAAATTCAACAAGTTCTCCATGCTGACGACAAGGTGGCAGAATAGTCAAATATTTGGTAACATGGCCGACTGAAAATATTTTCAAAATAGAACATGTTCTATTTTCAACCAATCAGGAAAGAGGGTCGGCCATGTTACCAAATATTTTCGAAAAAATTTGCCCGTGTATGGCGGCCTTAATAACACGGTAAATTTCTAGAAGAGGTCTGTTTGGGTTTTTAATTTTTTCCCACTAAATGTAGCCCTATTTCAATGATATTTTCAGGGATGATACTTCAAACATTGCGGCTTATTATAAAAATTATATCTAGTAAGTACGTTATATAGTTACTGACATATCTCGAATGTTAGTTATGGCATTTTGACGCCAGATGTAGCGGTGATCGACAAGTTTCAACTCTCGGAAAACGTCAAAATTCCGGAAATGCAAAAAGTCGATGGGTTGGCGGGATTCCTTTATTTACATCGTATGTAATGATGGAAGTATATGACAATAAATGGAACCCCGCCCGCCCAACTCAACCCATCCGCTTTTTGCCAAACCGTAACTGAGTAGCAGATCCGGAAATGGACATCTGTTAGAGTTGAAATTACAGAAAAAAACCCCTACCGGAATTCCGAGGAAACATAAAAAATGGCCGAAAAGCAGTCGAAAAACGATCATTTTCGGAGTAAAATTCCCATGAAATGGCAGTACTTAGGAGTGATTTCTCATCATGTATATTAGCCGCAATCCTTCTTCTATAAAATGGAGTAAGAATCATAGTTCTATCTTCAATATGAAGGGAGATATAGAATTTCTCCCAAACAGACCTCTTCTAGAAATTTACCAATAACACGTGTTTCGATAAAAAATGGCGAATGCAAAGAAAGTTTCCTTTATTCCATTGCATGATGTATATGAACATAACAATATTAATGATTTGAAAGGAATGAAAGTATCTTTTAATGAATGAACTATTATTTTTACATTTAATGAACCCGGATTGGAACTCTCATAATATTTAATTGAATACAGTTATGGCAGCCATTCTATATAAATATTTTTAATTGCTCCCATTTAGTTCCTTGAGAATATTCATTAAGCTATTTTTTTATAGTTCATGCACAAGATGTACTTTTCACCACGTTGTCCAAAAACATGATGATTAGTCTATAAAATGATGATTTCACAAAACAGAAGACTTTCCTACAATTCCAAGAAATTAATAGCTTTCTTCCTTCCAACACTTTAAACACCTATACAGTGATTATTTTTGAAGGTTTGGAAAGCGATATCGCCATATGTTACCTTCACTACTGACTTCCTTATAAAATTTGTAGAATGCTAAGAAAGTATTGCTTTCAGTCATTGAACTTCACTTATTCTGAATTTTCTGCTTAAAGCAATCTGGCTATGTGAGGGATCTTACTTCTCATCTTGCCAGGTCCTTCTCCCAAATGGTTTTAGAAGCCAATATAGTAAAGAGGATGATGAATTTAAAATAGCCTTTGGGCTGAAGAAGCGGGAATTGGCTAGCATTCTATCATTCATTAGCATGAAACAAACTTCAAAAAGGCATTCCTTTGTGTATTTTTGGTGGTATACTTTCTTCCCAACCGTTTTATGGTGTCCACCCCTCCTTTTGCAGAATTATAATGGAGATTTACTTTTATTTCTTGTCTTCTCTTGATGCTGACATAACGGCATATATAAGATTTTCTTTTGAATTTTTAATATTATAAGATGATTGAAACTGGCATAAATTTTGTGATGCAAGATGTGAGAAGGAAATCAAGTTCTTTTCATTTGGTACTTGTAGTTCAAAAGCAATATAAACAAATACCTTGAAAGAACATTTACATCAAAATAATGCCAACATTTCATCAAATGTAGTGGGAAAATCTGACATGTGATATTTGCAGAATGTTGCAATTTCCCAAAAATCAACAGAGAAAAGTTTTATTACTTTCAGATATTTCCCTTAGAATTTGTCATGTAAGTGTTCTCCTACAACTGATTCCATCTCATCCCTTCAACCAACACGATGTAGGTTATTTCATTAGAAAATAAGTCTATACACTCAAACTCCCCTAAAAAGAGTTAGTACCCCAGTAGCAGAGAAAGTTGTCACAACGTTGTATCAACGTTACAATGGAAAAAATGTAACGTTGTCTCAACGTTGACAAATGTTGTCACAACGTTACGTAACGTTGATGCAACGTTGATACAACGTCAAAGTTCCCAGGAATCAACGTTGCCACAACGTTACCACAATGTTGTCTTAATGTTGATACAATGTTGTCACAACGTTAACATTGATGTCACAAAGACAACGTTGTATCAACGTTGATACAACGTCAAAGTTCCCAGGAATCAACGTTGCAACAACAGTACCACAGTGTTGTCTTAACGTTGCTACATTGTTGTCACAATGCTAACATTGATGTCACAAAGTTTATAATGTTAATATTTCTTTTCTTCTTTCTCTCATTTCTGAATTTACCATACTTTAGCCACTCCTGAACGTATGCTGTAATATTTGCTTGTGTTTCTTCCTCTCTCCATTTTGATATCCTTACTGTATAAAAAAGCAATATTTTAGATAAAGTTGTGGGCACATCATAAGTTTTGATTTGGCATAGTACATACAAGAACACACAAAATTCCTTGGTCAAATTCAAAGTAGCTGTCCAGATAGAAATTCCTTGTTGCTAGTGTGGAACATGGCCATATGGAACTTAAGTGGACAGCCACAAGACATTTGCCACAGTCCATGAGGACGATTTAGAACAATGTGGATGCTAACATGAAACCAATGTGGAACAAAAGGTCACCTCTGCCTATTTTCAACCTAGGCTCTTACTATAGGTTATAACCTATTGGGAATCTTCAAATACCAATGTGTCGTCCATAAAAACAAATTTATTTCAAGTATTTTTGTAATAACATATCTAAAAGAAGTAATAAATAAAAAAATCAATTAAAAGCATGCATAGCTTATGTGCTACTATTCATTTCTTGGGTCATATTATTATATCATACTCATTATTTGGGCTGTTAAGATTTCTTAGTAAGTGAAAGAAAAATAAAAATTATATTAATGAAATGTCATGGAAGGGGCACAAAAATGAGCCACTTAAGTTTTCAGCATTAAATTAGGTTAAGCCAATTACATTGTTTTAAATAATTGATAACGAATTTCCTATTTAATTTCCAGTATCTTGAAGAAGGTAACAGAAAAAAACCTCTTATCTCGTGAATCAAAATACGTCATCTGTAGCATTATTATTTGAACATAGAGAGAAATATAAATAGTTGGCAATATACATTAAAAAGTTAACCAGTATACAGATACTCATATGAGGTGCTTGCAATACAATAATCACAGAATTAAACAAGAAACCAAAATAAATTAAGCAATAAGAAAGTTGCGGCAAATCTGGATGCTCCTTAGTAATTAGGGACTGATATTTGATGGAACTTTCTGAAACATACTATTTTTGTAATGCCATATAAGTGTACAAAATATAGGGAATGAGGTGCAATAGTTTATGCTACATCCATAACCTTTACTGAATTATAACATTTTTTCACAAACCTTTTCGGGATTTAAGTTTTGATTAAACTATTTGGAATAACAAAATTATTTTTCGGAATTTCTATTACTTTTTAATTAACAGCTACATATTTCTAGCAAACTGTTACGAGCCTAGTGAACTGTGATGTAAGAAATATCAACCACTTTATATCGAAAGTATTTTCACGTACCATATCCGATCTCTTCCTGTATTTCCTAGTCACATAATTCCGTTTCTTCGAGAAATATGGTTGAGTCTTTTAATTATGGAATCACATTCTTCCATGCGAAATCCTTGGACACGAATAAAATCCTGGTACAATTGTTTTTAATTTCACTTTAGCTGTTAAAGTACTCAAATACTTCGCATTGGCAAGGTGTACTTAGTGGAATAAGGCGGTTCATAGGTAGTATCAGATTAATTTATTTAAGCAGGGTATGCGCATTGTACAATTTATATAAATAGTGCTTCACAATGAATATAAAGGCCGTCATACACCAGGAAATATTTCCCCGTGTATGACGGCCCTAAGATTAGAAAGTATTCAACAAAAATTGAAAGATTGCATAGCAGTTGCTATTCAAACTGATAACTTTGATAGACATTATACTTGCCTAAACAGGATAACAATTTAGAGACACAGTAGTATCCATCATAATTTCGTACAACCATTTGCTCTGCTTACCAAGTAAGTGCAACAAAGAACAGCAATCACAGTCCGCTACCAACAACAGTTCTTAACAAACCTTTACGAGACGAAAGAAACAACCACATAATTAGTTGGAAAGCAAAGTGTTTCAAAATGGCACAGTATTTAAGAACAATTCGAAGACTTCTTGAGAGGTTAATATACAAACAAAAAATGGTGCAGTACTTTAGAGAGATTTAAAACACATCGGAGAAACTTTTTGTTTTACTTAAAAACGGGCTGCGATAAAGAACGGAAATAGTTGAACTTCAATGAAGTTGAAACGTGCTCGGAAGGCTGTATAAGATGTAAGAGTCTTCTCGATCTTAATATCTGCAACGAAATAATACCAATCTGGAGAGCAATCTATCTAGCAATTCTATATCCCTTACATTGTTTACATTCTTAAAACGCCATGACAGTATCTATCGATTATGACTTAAAGTCGACTTCGAAGTATCGATCCCGGAGTCTACCGTTTTTGAATGAGGGCGGCTGAAAAACCTTTCTATTTTTTCTTCTTCTTCAGTGTTCAAGATATCGATTGATTTTCAAGAACTCGCCGTTCTTCTCGTACGTTTGCCTTCCTCTTCATTTCCGCGTAGTTTTTACGATATCCTTGCTTAGGATGATGGAAGAATTCGCGCCCCTCCTTCAGACAACACAAATACTTCTGATTAAAACTTCATTGAGGTAATTAGGTAATTATTGAATATTTTCCTATACAATTATGAATTCTTTAAGACTTGAATTAAGATGCTGTGACATTTTTTATCCATCTATTAGATATTCCCTATAATAGCCAATATATAAAAGTTACTTATCTCAGTTGAAAAGTCCATGCTTTATCATTTTCATCTAAAAAACAATGTTCCCGTATTTTTATCTTTCTAGTATCATTTAAGTGAGAGTAGGAGAGTGAGCATTAGAATAAGCAGCGCTTGGTTAGGGGGTGGTTCGTATAAAATAAAGGACCACGCACTGTCCTATGTCGGCTTTCAGTAGATTCATTCCGTCACTATACATCTACTACTTTCAGTAGATCCATTCCGTCATTATATGTTTCACTGATGAAATTTCACTGTTAAGGGCTACTCCAAAATCCGCTACGAGGTTTTAACTGTCGAAGAAATGAGGAATGAGGAGGTGCAAACTTTAAACCGAAATTGAGGATGTCCTTGACGTATTTAGGAAGCACAGTCACACAGTATAAAGCTGTTATACCAGGGATGGAGTGGAGAAAATACTTTTGAACTGACCTCGAATACAAAAGGGATACAGCGAAGGAATACCGATTTGCTCCCATCTTGCAGCTCGTGATTCCTTAGTTTTAATTAGCCACGAATTTAACACATGACGACCAGGTCTAACCTCCAAGTCAGTCAGTCAGTCAGAGTCTCCAATAACCTGGTTGCCCCTCTTCCTCACTTTTCCCTTTTTCGTAGAATGTATAAGCAATGAGCAGTTTGCACCTAAAAACAGAGTGCATGTGATTGTAGCCCTAGTCACGCGAAATTGTCTGCATCCATTGCCGGTTCTCTGCCACCTTCGCTCTTTTGGCTTGCAGCTCTCTTTTTCCACCGGTCGTCCTTAAAGGTAAATAAAGCTCTTTCGTTTTCAAAAACCTCTAATCTTTATTCGCAATAGTAACTCTGAAAACCTGGCAAGAACTCCCTTCTAGGAGTGTGGTATAACAACTTTAACACTGGGAATGACCACACAATTTTAAAATGCCAAATGATGATTAATCCCCGAATGGAACAGAAGAAGTTCATTTCTTGTGGGAAGCAGGAAATAAACATCGATAAGCTTGCAAATAACAAGGAGTTTTAGCTGGAACATAGGAATATTCTCAGCCCTCCATGAGAAAGAACTCGGAGCCAAAGCAATGGAAGTCGTCAAAACCCAGCAAATGATGAAACGACAGAAGGAACTGAAGATTTGAGACATTCCAAGGGATAATATTGAATTTACCCAGAATTCAAGATTGAGAAGAAAGTTCGAAAAGGTGACAGTCTATCTCCCATCTTATTCCCAGCAGTTTTGGAAGAAGTTTTTATATCCATTAATTAATGGATGCAGGAACTCATTAAAAAATACATTTTTCATGGTACCCCTACTTAAATACCAACTCATATACTTATATGCGTGCAGGTTGCAACGTTGTCACAACGTTGTGACAACTAGCAAGTAACATTTTCCTTTTGGACGTTCATTACAGCGACTATGTTATAAAAATGTCAGTTAAAACCTCATGTAGCATCGTTGAATAAAATTTTTCTGTAACATGAAAAATTAATGTTGCAGTATAACGTTGATGCAACGTTGTCACAACGTTGACGTTGCAATTTACCATTTAGGTTGATGCAGCAACGTTGATACAACGTTGTGACAACATTCTCTGCTACTGGGGTAGGTCACCCTTTATTTACTAATTGCATTCAAGAATTATGTAACTGGCAGAAAAATGAATTAAACTTTAAAGATGGGTTGCTGTCTTTCCTGTTACTTTTGTTCATGAAAATTTATTATTAAAATGAATCTTCATCCAATGGCATCTATATTTACAGGGTGTCCGGATGAATGGTCTCCAAAATAAAATATTTATATCTTGGAAAGTAGTTATCACAAACATGTCTAATTTTCATCATTACAATGAAAAGATTTGAAAGCTTTGTTTTTCCTTTAATTTATTGCAATGTGGGCACTTTTGGTAGAACGACAAACATCCAGGCAATATTCAACCTCATGTTGCTTGAAGCATTTCGGGTGTTACCGTAGCCACAGCATCCATTATGCAGGTTTTTAATGTTGTTGATTTTCATGTTACACAATGTTCTTCACATAACCCTCCAGGAAAAATCTAATGAGGTCTTGTGAACCAGGAGGCCAAGCAATTGGCACATTTTCTTGAGAGGTCCGTGGCTTTCCAGGAGATTTCTCATGAAACAAACTTCCTGTAGTTCTCAGATTGTTGTCCCAGAACCGGAAGCTTTTGCTTGTTGGAGGTTCAATTCCATTCTAAACGACGCTGAACAGCCATCGCAGACTAATTCGCCCCAACACGTATGCAACCTTGGTTATAACCGGTACTGCAATTGTTACTTCTTAGGAAGGAAGCCCCAACAATGGACGATTATCAATACATGTGCTGATATCTGTCCATTGTGGGGTTGAATTGTGCATGGAAAAACTTAGAGAGATTCCCTTTCAAATTGTGCATACCAGACATGTGTATAATGAGTACTTCCCATGATACAACTATTTAATTTGGATACCTTTCATCTGGACATCTTGTATTTCTGTGTACACCCCTGCATGGGAAAAGCATTCCCGACAATGCATTGCTATGTGATTACAAGTGTAGGTGTACACCTCCAAGAAGTTCTGTAACATTATACTGAGACACTATATATGTACACTCATCTTCATCCCTGAGGATATAATTACAATGTCAAAACTAGTAGTGAATTAAAATCCCTGTAAAAAAGTAAAAAGTTTATTCATTCTGCAAGAAGCATTAAAATGGGTATTGAAAAGTGGTGTGGTCAAATACCCCTTCTCATCCTTCTAGCATGAGTTAAACTCCTATCCTTCTTGTGTTAACTATGCATTAAAAATATTTTACAATCTATTGGTCATACCATATCTTTCTAAATGATATGCGTTATTGTCACCCACTCCCTTCTTTCCATCTTGAGTTTAAGCCAAACTTGATTCATCAGTAAAAATTAAGAACTTGTAAAACTGAGGGAAGATCAAATACAATTTTTCTTATCTCGTGTTACAATCTTGGTAAAAGATATGAATTATTTTGCATCATTCGTATTCTTAGGGGAGTTATCCAATACGAGTAAAATGTAGCTTGCATACTGCAAGCACATCGATAACACTAATTTTAAGTCAGCATCATATAAAGTGAGTCCTCAAAAGAAAAAAAAAATGGATTTAAAAGTATTCTTAATATTCGCTGCAATATATTCGTCCAGCATCGAACCCGGGTCTTCCTGGTGATACTGACTATGCAACACAATAGAAGATCACCATCTCTAGCTATGTATGAAAATTCAAGCAAAAATATTGGCTGCATCTGCCTCAAACGACGTCGTACTTTTCCCTTGTATTCCTTATGAGAGAATGGTTAATGTGCTCTGGCATCAAACCGCGGAATAGTACGCTCTTGTGAAAATTTTTTTCTGAAACCAATTCTTACTATACATCTTCCAGCGAAGCACGAACTTCCTATCATTTTGATAAGTTTATCAAAAAAATAATGAAAAACTACTCCCATGTATTTTAAGGGGCAGATATTTGCATCGTTCTAGCATCGAACCCAGGATATTTTCCGTGAAAGTCATTTATGTTTTCCATAGATCATGACTATAAATATAGGCTCCTAGAGTTTTGATTCTCTACCTATCCAGGAAGTATTTTTTAAAAATTTCGGAAAATCAAAGCAATGCATTTAAATGGAAGAAATCGGGACTTTGGGGCCCTCTGGAATCGAACCCATGACACTGAGGTTCAAACTCTCATTTTTTCTGGCGGTTAAATGTTATGGCCAATACGTCATAAAAATTTCAAGTCAAAGACGCTTGTGGTTTAGCATGTGAATTAGTATCCTATCTATATACCTATCTATATACCTATACGAGTAAAATGTAGCTTGCATACTGCAAGCAGATCGACAACACTAATTTCATATCGGCATCATTTAGGGATGGTCCTCAAAAGAAAATAAAATTGAAAATATACTTAAAAATCGCTGCATTTTAATCGTCTGGCATCGAACCCGGGTCTTCACGGCAATACTTTCTATGCAACACAACAGGAGATCTCTGTCTCTTACTATGTGTGAAAATTCAGGCAGAAATATTGGCTTCAACTGCCTCAAACGACGTCCTTCTTTTCCCATATATTCCTTATGAGAGAAATTTAAATATGCTCAGGCATCGAACCCTGGAACAGCATGGTCTTATCTAATTTTTATTCTTAAACCGAGTCTTAATGCACATCTACTATCTAAGCAAGAACTCCCTAGTATTTCGATAAGTGCATGAAAGAAATAATGAAATCCAATCCCAATGTGTTTTATATGGCAGATATATTTACCACCTGGCATCGAACCCGGGTCTTTCTGGTAATACTTCCTATGCAGCACAGCAGAGTATCACCATCTCTAACTATGTATGAAAATTCAGGCAGAAATATTTGCTGCAACTGCTTCAAACGACGTCCTACTTTTCCCATATATTCCTTATGAGAGAAAATTTAATGTGCTCTGGCATCGAACCCAGGAACAGTACGGTCTTATGTAATTTTTTTTCAAAAACCCATGCTTAATATACATCTTCCATAAAAGCAAGAATTTCCTATCATTTCGATAAGTGCATGAAAAAAAATAATGAAAAACTACCTCAATGTATTTTAAACGGCCGATTTTTGCATCGTCCTAGCATCGAACCCAGGACATTATCCGTATAAGTCATAAATGTTTTCGATAGATCATGATCATATATATAGGCTCCTTAAGTTTTGATTCTCTACTTATCCGGGAAGTATTTTTTTTTTATTTTCGAAAATCAAAGCAATGCATTTAAACGGGAAAAATCGGAACTTTGGAGCCCTCTGGAATCGAACCCATGACACTGATGTTCAAAGTCGCAATTTTTCTGGAGGTTACTCGTTATGGCCAATACGCCGTAAAAATTTCAGCTCAATCACTCTTGTGGTTTAGGCTGTGAGTTTGTATCCTCTCTATATATATATCTATTATATATAGATGCTTCTCCGGATTCATTCATATATCATACGAGTAAAATGTAGCTTGCATACTGCAAGCAGATCGGCAATACTAATTTCATATCGGCATCACATCGGGACGGTCCTCATAAGAAAAATAAAGGATTTAATTTTTTCTTAAAATTCGCTGAAATTTCATCGTCTGGAATCGATCCCGGGTATTACTGGAAAACCTACTATGAAACACAATAGAAGATCACCATCTCTAACTATGTGTGAAAATTCAAGCAGAAATATTGGATACAACTGCCTCAAAAGACGCTCTAATGTTCACGAATGTAAATGGCTCTCGGGACTCGAACCAAGGACGATCTTGGAAATTTAAAAAATGTTTCTGAAAGTTATTATTGATCTCAATCTATATGCCAAATTTCAGGTTTCTATATTATGGGGAAAGGTTTCAAAATAATTCCTAAAAATCGGATCAACTTCTGATTGCAGAGACACCTGGTGTCGAACCCAGGACACATTGATAGCTATGAATGCATAGTTTGATTTGTTAAGACTGCTTCTTCTATCATGCTAAGTTTTAAGTCGATAGCATGCCGGGAAGTACCTTAAACTTGTTTCCGTTATCTCCATAAGAAATGCATTGAGGAATGTAAATGGCCCTCTGGGATCGAACCAAGGACCATCAGCGAATATGTAAAATTTGATTATGAAATATATTTATAATCTCCAACTCCATGCCGAATTTCAAGTTTCCATGCCATCGGGAAGGGGTCCAAAAAAAATCTTAAAAATCGCCACAATACATTTTAAACGGCCGATTTTTGCCTCGATCTAGCATCGAACCCAGGATATTTTCCGTAAAACTCATTTATGTTTTCGATAGATCATGACCATATATAAAGGGTCCTAGATTTTCGATTCTCTACCTATCCCGGAAGTATTTTTTAAAAATTCCCGAAAATCAAAGCAATGCATTTAAACGGGAAAAATCGAGACTTTGGGGCCCTCTGGAATCGAACCCATGACACTGAGGATCAAAGTCGCTTTTTTCCTGGGGGTTTCACGTTATGGCCAATATGTCATAAAAATTTCAGATCAATGACGCTTGTAGTTTAGGCTGTGAATTTGTATCCTATCTATCTATATAGGTATATATATGAATGAATCCGGAGAAGCATCTATATATAATAGATATATAGATGAATCCAGGGAAGCATCTATATATAATAGATATGATATATGAATGAATCCAGAGAAACATCTACATATAATAGATATATAGATGCTTCTCTGGATTCATTCATATCTATTATATATGGATGCTTCTCCGGATTCATTCATGTATCCATATCTATTATATATGGATGCTTCTCCGGATTCATTCATATATCATATCTATTATATATAGATGCTTCTCCGGATTCATTCATGTATCCATATATACAGTAAAACCTCGATAACACGTACTCTTTTAACACGAACCTCTCGGTAACGCGAACAGTATCACGGTCCCGGCAGGGATGTATAGTGTCTTACGGGGTTTTGTTCGTTTAACACGAATTTCGGTTAAGACGAATTCCGAACAGTTTCCTCCATCCCTTGAATCATATAGTTCGCTTAAGGCGAACTGCCTGGCAGAATAAGAACCATGACTTTGAGGATAATACGTTGCCTTGGTCCCTAATTTTGAAACGATAACCCAAGACAATTTAGGGCATCCAATATAATAAGTAAGACACCCAAGAAAATGCAAGGAGCTCACGGAGATAGTGAGACTGGTAGTCAAGGAGTGAGTCAGTGAGTAAGTTTGGATGAATTTTCTCAGTCTTCAAGTGTCAACGACTGTGAGTGAGTCTTTACTGAACAACTGTAGCTACAGGAACAAAATATCTTTTTGCAATGAGCAAACGAAAGCAAATGAGTATTTATCTTGAAACGAAGCTTAAAATATTAAGTGAGGTGGAACGCGGAGCACGGAAGAAAACTCAGATTGCCCACGATTTTGGTATTTCAAAATCTCCTCATTGGTTTGTCAGCGATAATCAAAAATCACGAAAAAATTGACGAAGTGGCTTCATCAGGAGGTGTTGAGCTGAAAGGAAATCGTATGCTTGAATCACATCTTAAGGACCTCGAAGATGAATTAATGGAATGGTTTAATCACGTCCGAGCAGCAGCCGTGCCTATAAGTGGACCCGTTATACAGCAAAAGGCATTGTCAATTGCATCCAGTTTGGGAATGAACGACTTTAAGTGCTCCAGTGGCTGGCTGTGGCGACTTCGAAAACGCCGGGGAATCTCTTCGCAAGTGATATGTGGGGAAGCAAATAAAGTGAACGAAGGAAGTGTCAATGAGTGGCTGGCTGATGTTAAACTTATTCGAGAAAAGTACTCTCCTCGAGACGTTTTTAACATGGACAAAGCTGCTGTATTTTATAACCTCTTGCCAAGCCGCACTCTGAGCATTGAGGGAGAGAAATGCCATGGAGGCAGTCACAGTAAGCAGCGATTGGCCGTTGTTCTCACTTGCAACTCGGACTGAAGCGAGAATTTACGAGGGTAGATGATTGGAAAATCAAAGAGCCCCCGATACTTAAAGCACATCGAACTTTCAAAGCTGCCCTGCGATTACACCCACCACAAGAAGGCATGGATTGACGGCACTGCATTTCGTGAATGGCTCGTGCGATTTAATAGACGTATGGCTGCTCAGAATCGTCATGTATTGCTCACGATGGACAACTGCGCTGCCAACAACCTAAGAAAAATGGAGTTGACTAACGTCAAGGTTTGGTTTTATCCGCCAAACACAACCAGTCGTTTGCAGCCGATGGATCAGGGAATCATCGCTCTACTGAAGAGGTATTATCGGACTCATCTGGTAGCAGCAGCGATCCTCGCAGCGGAAGGAAGTGTTAAATTAAGTTGGACTCTTTTGGATGCTATAAGAGCTATTGGAGCAGCTTGGGAATCTGTTTCCGCAAAGCATATTAAAAGTTGCTTCGATAAGGCTTGGACCCATAGTGATGTCGATTATGCTGTTGGACAAGGAGCGGCTACTGAAAAGGACACACCTGAGGAATGGGAGCTGTTGCAAACACTTTCTTCGACAAAGGTAAGTATCGTGAGAATATCTCCGCAGTTTGAGCGTTGATTGTATCTTCTTTAAAACATCTATAAATTGAGTTTTTGCTTAAAATTACCAGGTTGAGTAAACGTTTGAAGAATATTTGGAGTTTGACAATGATTTGGCCGTATATTCCTTTCCTGACGAGGAAGTAAACGCGAATAGCAAAGAATCATCTTCGGGTGAAAGTGAGGAGGAGTCGCTTAAGCCTCCAACCCGTGGAGAAGTCACAACGGATCTAAATGTGCTCCAAAGATATGCAGCAACGGCAAATGTTTCCAGGACCTTTTCCGATAACTTAGATCGGATTAGACTTTACTGTATGAACCATTAGCGCCCTACTCCTCGGCAAAAGAATTTACATGATTTCGTTAAACCTAATAAAAGCTAAAATGTTGACTTTGAAGACTGGTTATTTTTTTTAATTTATGTAATGCCTGTCTGTGATGTAAAATTAAAAAAATTACCAATTTATTTTAAGTTTATCGCAAAAATTAAACTACGGAATATATTTACCTACCAATTGGTAAAGTAAGATTTAATAGAGATTTTTGTGATCGTTACTTATACGTCAACATCATAATAGACGTCAGTATATCAGCAAGTATAATCGCACTTTTTTGCCGCGATACGGTTAACACGAATTTTTTCATAACGCGAACACTTTGCCCGGTCCCTTGAGATTCGTGTTAGCGAGGGTTTACTGTATATATATAGCGAGGATACAAATTCACAGGCTAAACCACAATCGTCATTGACCTGAAATTTTTACGACATATTGGCCATAACGTGTAACCTCCAGAAAAATTGCGATTTTGAACCTCAGTGTCATTGGTTCGATTCCAGAGGGCCCCAAAGTCCCGATTTTCCCCGTTTAAATGCATTGCTGTGATTTTCGGGAATTTTTAAAAAATACTTCCCGGATAGGTAGAGAATCAAAACTCATGGAGCCTATATATATGGTCATGATCTATCGAAAACATAAATGTGTTTTACGGAAAATATCTTGGGTTCAATGCTAGGTCGAGGCAAAAATCGGCCGTTTAAAATGCATTGTGGCGATTTTTAAGATTCTTTTTGGACCCTTTCCCGATGGCAAGGAAACTTGAAATTCGGCATGAGGTTGGAGATCATACATATATTTCATAATCAAATTTTACATATTCGCTGATGGCCCTTGGTTCGATCCCAGAGAGCCATTTACATTCTTCAATGCATTTCTTACGGAGATAACAGAAATAGATTTTAGGTACTTCCCGGCATGATATCAACTTTAAACTTTGTATGAAATAAGATAAAGTCCTAATAATACATACTGTGCATTCACAGAAAACAATATTTCCTGGGTTCGACACCAGGCGTCTCTACAATCAGTAAATTATCCGATTTTTAAGAATTAATTAAAACCCTTTCCCAATAACATTAAAAGCTGAAATAAGGCATATAGATAGAGAACATAGATACATTTCAAAAACATGTTTTAGATTTCCTAGATCGTCCTTGATTCGAATCCTGAGAGCCATTTACATTATTGAAAAGTAGGACGTCGTTTGAGGCAGTTGGAGCCCTTATTTCTGCTTGAATTTTCACACATGGTTAAAGGATGTGATCTTCTTTAGTGCTGCATAGAAAGTATTACCAGAAAGACCCGGGTTCGAAGCCAGATGGTAAATATACCCCCCATTTAAAATGCATTGAGATAGTTTTCATTATTTATTTTGATGTATTAATCAAAATAATAGGAAAATCTTGCTTTGCTAGAAGATGTATATTAAGACTCGGTTTAAGAAAAAAATTAGATATGACCATGCTGTACCAGGATTCGATGCCAGAGCACATTAAAATTTCTCTCATAAGGAATAAATGGGAAAAGTAGGACGTCCTTTGGGGCATTTGAAGCCAACATTTCCGCTTGAATTTTCAAACATAGTTACAGGTGGTGATTTTCTGTTGTACTACATTGGATGTATCACCAGAAAGACCCGGGTTCGATGCCAGACGATTAAATTGCAGCGAATTTTAAGAATATTTTCAATCTTTTTTTTTCTTTTTAGGACCGTCCCGATATGATGCCCATATGA
This sequence comes from Sympetrum striolatum, assembly GCA_947579665.1. Taxonomy (NCBI): domain Eukaryota; kingdom Metazoa; phylum Arthropoda; class Insecta; order Odonata; family Libellulidae; genus Sympetrum; species Sympetrum striolatum. The sequence continues at coordinate 3,966,628 of OX388344.1, forward strand.
AATAAGTGTTGTCGATCTGCTTGCAGTATGCAAGCTACATTTTACTCGTATATATATAAGTATATCCGGAGAAGCGTCTATATATAATAGATAGGTATATCCGGAGAAGCGTCTATATATAATAGATACGAGTAAAATGTTGCTTGCATACTGCAAGCACATCGATAACAAACGTTTTTTGTCGGCATCACATAGAGTGAGTCCTCAAAAGAAAAAAAAAATGGTTAGAAAATATTCTTAATTTCCGCTGCAATTTATTCGTCTGGCATCGAACTCAGGTCTTCCCGGTCAGACTTACTATGCAGCACCATAGAAGATCACCATCTGTAGCTATGTGTGAAAATTCAAGTAGAAATATTAACTGCAACTGCATCAAACGATGTCCTACGTTTCCCTTATATTCCTAATGAGAGAAATGCTAATGTGCTGTGGCATCGAACCCAGGAATAGTACGGTTTTATCTAAATTTTTTTCTCAAACCAATTCTTTTCATACATCTTCCAGCCGAGTACGAACTTCCTATCATTTCGATAAAGGCATCAAAAAAATAATGAAATACTAAACCAATGTATTTTAAACGGGAGACAACGCCCGGCATCGAACCCGGATATTTCTGGTAATACTTCCTATGCAGCATAATAGAAGATCACTATCTCTAACTATGTGTGAAAATTCGAGCAGAATTACTGGCTGCAACTGTCTCAAACGACGACTTACTTTTCCCTTATATTCCTTATGAGAGAAAAGTTAATGTGCTCTGGCATCGAACCCAGGAATAATACGGGCTTAAAATTTTTTTTCTTAAACCAATTCTTAATATATATCTTGTAGCTGAGCGAAAAGTTCCTTACATTCCGGTAAGTGCATCAAAAAAATTAATGAAAAACTATCCCCATGCATTTTAAATGTGGGATTTTTGCATCGTCCTAGCATCGAACTCAGGAGGTTCTCATTAGTAGTCATTACTGTTTTTAATAGTTCTTGACCATATCTGTAAGCTCCTTGAATTTCGATTCTCTACCTGTCCGGGAAGTATTATTTAAAAAATTTTGAAAATCACCACCATGTATCCTTATGGAAAAAATCGGGAATTTTGGGCCTTCTGGAATCGAACCCATGACACCGAAGTTCAATGTCGGCTTTTTCCTGGAGGTTACACGTTTTGGCCAATATGTCGTAAAAATTTCAAGTCGGTGGTACTTGTGGAACATGCTTAGACTTTTGATCCCCAGTGTATATATATCTATTATATATAGACGCTTCTCCGGATGTACCTATATCTATTACGAGTAAAATGTAGCTTGCATACTGCAAGCAGATCGACAACACTATTTTCATGTCGGCATCATATCCGGACGGCCATCAAAAGAAAAAAATGGATTGAAATTTTTCTTAAAATTTGCCTAAATTCCATCGTCTGGCATCGAACCCGGGTCTTTACTGTGAACTTTCTATGCAGCACAATAGAACATCACCATCTCTAACGATTTGTGAAAATTCAAGCAGAAATATGGGCTACAACTGCCTCAAAAGACGTTCTAATTTTCACGAATTTAAATGGCTCCCTGGATTCGAACCAAGGACGATCTTGGAAATCTAAAAAATGTTTCTGAAAGTTATTTATGATCTCTATCTATATGCCGAATTTCAAGTTTCTATATTATTGGCAAAGGTTTCAAAATAATTCCTAAAAATCGGATCAACTTCTGATTGCAGAGACACCTGGTGTCGAACCCAGGAATCTTTGATAGCTGTGAATGCACTGTTTGATTTGTATGGACTTGATCTTTCTACATGCAATGTTTGAAGTCGATATCGTGCCGGGAAGTACCTAAAATTTGTTTCCGTTATCTCCGTAAGAAAAGCATTGGGAAATGCAAATGGTCCTCTGGGATCGAACCAAGGACCATAAGCTAATATGTAAAATTCGATTATGAAATAAATTCATGATATCTATGGACGTGCCGAGTTTCAAGTATCCATGTTATCGGGAAAGGATCCAAAAAAAATCTTAAAAATCGCCGCAATGCATTTTAAACGGCCGATTTTTGCCCCAGCATAGCATCGAACCAAGGACAATATTCGAAGATGTCTTTCCAATTTTCGTTGGCTATGCACGGCATTTAGCTGTCCCTCGAGTTTCAACTCTCTGCTTTTCCGGGAAGTGCCTCAAAAAAATTTTCGAAAATCCCCGCCATGTAATCTTATGGGGAAAATCGCGACTTTGGGGCCTTCTGGAATCGAACCCATGACACCAAGGTTCAAAGTCGGCTTTTTCCTGGAAGTTACACGTCATGGCCATAACGTGGTAAAAATTTCAAAACAGTGGCACTTGTGGAACATGGTTAGAATTTTGATCCCCTATATATATATATGTATATCCGGAGAAGAATTGCATATAGAAAGATCAAGTCCATACAAATCAAACAGTGCATTCACAGCTATCAATGTGTCCTGGGTTCGACACCAGGTGTCTCTGCAATCAGAAGTTGATCCGATTTTTAGGAATTATTTTGATACCTTTTCCCATAATATAGAAACTTGATATTTGGCATATAGATTGAGATAATGAATAACTTTCAGAAACATTTTTTAAATTTCCAAGATCGTCCTTGGTTCGAGTCCCGAGAGCCATTTACAGTCGTGAACATTAGAGCGTCTTTTGAGGCATTTGTAGCCAATATTTCTGCTTGAATTTTCACACATAGTTTTAGATGGTGATCTTCTATTTTGTTTCATAGTAGTTTTACCAGTAAGACCCGGGTTCGATGGCAGATGATGAATTTTCAGCGAATTTTAAGAAAAAATTATATCCTTTTTTTTCTTATGACGATTGTCCCGATGTGATGCCGATATGAAATTAGTGTTGTCGATCTGCTTGCAGTATGCCAGCTACATTTTACTCGTACCTATATACACACTCACTCATTCATTCATTCATTCATTCATAGGCGATCAAAATTCTAACCATGTTCCACAAGTGCCACGGACTTGAAATTTTTACGACGTTATGGCCATAACGTGTTACCTCCAGAAAAAATCCGACTTTGAACCTCGGTATCATGGGTTCGATACCAGAAGGCCCCAAAGTCGCGATTTTCTCCATAAGGATACATGGCGGGGATTTTCGAAAATGTTTTTGGTGCACTTCCCGGATATATAGAGGGTTGAAATTCAAGGGATCGCTAGAAGCCGTTAAACTCCAACATTAATCAGAAAGACATCCCCGAATACGGTCCATAGTTCGATGCTAGGTCGGGGCAAAAATCGGCCGTTTAAAATGCATTGCGGCGATTTTGAAGTTTTTTTTGGATCCTTTCCCGAAGGCATGGAAACTTGAAATTCGGCTTGGGGTTGTAGATCATATATATATTTCATAATCAAATTTTACATATTCGCTGATGGTCCTTGGTTCGATCCCAGATAGCCATTTACATTCCTCAATGCATTTCTTACGGAGATAACGGTAACAAAATTTAGGTACTTTCCGGCATGCTATCGACTTCAAACTTTGCAAGATACAAGATTAAGTCCATAAAAATCAAACTGTGCATTTACAGCTATCAATGTGTCCTGGGTTCGACACCAGGCGTCGCTTCAATCAGTAACTGATCCGATTTTTTAGAATTATTTTGAACCCTTTCACAATAATATAGAAACCTGAAATTTTGCATATAGATAGAGATTATAGATTTATTTCAAAAAAAGGTTTCAGATTTACAAAACGTCCTTGGTTTGAATCCAGAGAACCATTTATATTCGTGAAAAGTAGAACGTCGTTTGAGGCAGTTGCAGTCAATATTTCTCCTTGAATTTTCGCACATAGTTAGAGATGTTGATCTTCTGTTATGCTGCATAGTTAGTTCACCAGGAAGACCCGGGTTCAATGCCAGACGATTAAATTGAAGCGAATTCTAAGAATATTTTCAATCCTTTTTCATTCTTTTGAGGACCGTCCCGATATAATGCCGATATGAAATTAGTGTTGTCAATCTGCTTGCAGTATGCAAGCAACATTTTACTCGTATCTATTATATATAGACGCTTCTCCGGATATACTTATCTATTATATATAGATGCTTCTCCGGATTCATTCATCTATTATATATAGATGCTTCTCCGGATTCATTCATATATATAGCTATATAGATAGGATACAAATTCACAGCCTAAACCACAAGCGTCATTGACTTGAAATTTTTATGACATATTGGCCATAACGTGAAACCCCCAGGAAAAAAGCGACTTTGATCCTCAGTGTCATAGGTTCGATTCCAGAGGGCCCCAAAGTCCCGATTTTCCCCGTTTAAACGCATTGCCGTGATTTTCGGGAATTAAAAAAAAATACTTTCCGGATAAGTAGAGAAATAAAACTCAAGGAGCCTATATTTATGGTCTTGGAATTTTGAAAACATCAATAACTTTCACAAAAAGTATTCTGGGTTCGATGCTAGGACGATGCAAAGATCTGCCCTTTAAAATACATGGGAGCGGTTTTTCATTATTTTTTTTTGTGCATTTCTCGAAATAATAGGAAGTTCGTGCTCAGCCGGAAAGTGTAAGGTAACAATTGGTTTAAGAAAAAAATTTTCATAAGACCGTACTATTCCTGGGTTCGATGCCAGAGCACATTAACATATCTCTCATAAGGAATATAAGGGAAAAGTAAGACTTCGATTGAGGCAGTTGCAGCCAATATTTCTGCTCGAATTTTCGCACATAGTTAAAGAATAATATCTTCTATTATGTTGCATAGGAAGTTCCACCAGAAAGTCCCGGGTTCGATGTCGGGCGGTAAATATGTCTCCCGTTTAAAATACATAGGGTTTGTATTTCATTATTTTTTTGATGCACTTATTGAAATGATATGAAGTTCGTGCTTGGCTGGAAGATATATGGTTAAAACTGGTTTAAGAAAACAGTTTTCAGAAGATCGTAATATTCCTGGATTCGATGCCAGACCACATTAACAGGGTTTGATGCCGGACGAATAAATTGCAGCGAATAATCAGAATATTTTCAATCCATTTTTTTTTCTTTTGACGGCCTTCCCGATATGATGCCGACTTAAAATTAGTGTTATCGATGTGCTTGCAGTATGCAAGCAACATTTTACTCGTATATATATATAGATAGATAGGTATATAGATAGGATACAAAGTCACAGGCTAAACCACTGGCGTCAATGGCTTGAAATTTTTACGACATATTGGCCATAACGTATAACCTCCAGAAAAATTGCGGTTTTGAACCTCGATGTCATGGGTTCGATTCCAGAGGGCCTCAAAGTCCCGATTTTTCCCGTTTAAATGCATTGCTTTGATTTTCGGGAATTAAAAAAAAATACTTTCCGGATAGGTAGCGAATCAAAACTCAAGGTGCCTATATATATGGTCATGATCTATCGAAAACATAAATGAGTTTTACGGAAAATATCCTGGGTTCGATGCTAGGTCGGGGCAAAAATCGGCCGTTTAAATTGCATTGTGGCGATTTTTAAGATTTTTTTTGGACCCTTTTCCGATGGCATGGAAACTTGAAATTCGGCATGTAGTTGGAAATCAATAATAAATTTCAGGATCCAATTTTATATATTCGCTGATTGTCCTTGGTTCGATCCCAGAGGGCCATTTAAATTTCTCAATGCATTTCTTACGGAGATAACGGAAACAAATTATAGGTACTTCCCGGCACGATAAAGACTTCAAACTTTGCACTAAGAAAGATTAAGTGTATAAAAATCAAACTGTGCATTCCCAGCTGTCAATGTGTCCTGGGTTCGACACCAGGCGTCTCTAAAATCAGTAACTGATCCGATTTTCAATAATTATTTTGAACCCTTTCCCAACAATATAGAGACTTGAAATTCGGCATGTAGATAGAAATCATAAATAACTTTCAGAATCATTTTTTAGATTTCCAAGATCGTCCTTGGTTCGAATCCAGAGAGCCATATAAATTCGTGAAAATGAGAACGTCTTTTGAGGCAGTTGTAGCCCATATTTCAGCTTGAATTTTCACACATAGTTAGAGATGGCGATGTTCTATTGTGCTGCATAGTAAGTTTACAGTAAAGACCCGGGTTCGATGCCAGACGATGGAATTTCAGTGAATTTTAAGAAAAATTTCAATCCATTTTTTCTTTTGATGGCCGTCCCGATATGATGCCGACATGAAAATAGTGTTGTCGATCTGCTTGCAGTATGCAAGCAACATTTTACTCGTCTATTATATATAGACGCTTCTCCGGATATACTTATATATATATATATACACTGGGGATCAAAAGTCTAAGCATGTTCCACAAGTGCCACCGACTTGAAATTTTTACGACATATTGGCCATAACGTGTAACCTCCAGGAAAAAGCCGACATTGAACCTCGGTGCCATGGGTTCGATTCCAGAAGGACCCAAAGTCGCGATTTTCCCCATAAGATTGCATGGCGGGGATTTTCGAAATTTTTTTTGAGGCACTTCCCGGAAAAGCAGAGAGTTGAAACTCGAGGGACCGCTAAATGCCGTGCATAGCCAACGAAAATCGGAAAGACATCTTCGAATATTGTCCTTGGTTCGATGCTAGGTCGGGGCAAAAATCGGCCGTTTAAAATGCATTGTGGCGATTTTTAAGATTTTTTTTGGACCCTTTTCCGAAGGCATAGGAACTTGAAATTCGGTATGAGGTTAGATACTATAAAAATATATCATAACCAAATTTTACATATTCGCTGATGGTCCTTGGTTCGATCCCAGAGGGACATTTAAATTCCTCAATGCATTTCTTACGGAGATAACGGAATCAAATTTTAGGTACTTTCCGGCACGATATCGACTTCAAACTTTGCATATAGAAAGATCAAGTACATACAAATCAAACAGTACATTCACAGCTATCAATGTGTCCTTGATTCGACACCAGGTGTCTCTGCAATCAGAAGTTGATCCGATTTTTAGGAATTATTTTGAAACCTTTACCAATAATATAGAAACTTGAAATTTGGCATATAGATAGAGATCATAAATAACTTTCAGAAACATTTTTTAGATTTCCGAGATCGTCCTTAGTTCGAATCCAGAGAGCCATTTAAATTCGTGGAAATTAAAACGTCTTTTGAGGCTGTTGTAGCCATTATATCTGCTTGAATTTTCACACATGGTTAGAGATGGTGATTTTATATTGTGCTGCATAGTAAGTTCACAGTAAAGACCCGGGTTCGATGCCAGACGATGGAATTTCAGCGAATTCTAAGAAAAATTTCAAATCATTTTTTTCTTTTGATGGGCGTCCCGATATGATGCCGACATAAAAATAGTGTTTCCGATCTGCTTGCAGTATCCAAGCAACATTTTACTCGTATCTATTATATATAGATGCTTCTCCGGATTCATTCATATATATACCCAGATACCCAGATACCCAGATACCCAGATAGGATACAAATTCACAGGCTAAACCAAAAGCGTCATTTACTTGAAATTTTTACGACGTTATGGCCATGACGTGTAACCTCCAGGAAAAAGCCGACTTTGAACCTCGGTGTCATGGGTTCGATTCCAGAAGGCCCCAAAGTCGCGATTTTCTCCATAAGGATACATGGTGTAGATTTTCGAAAATTTTTTTGAGGCATTTCCCGGAAAAGGAGAGAGTTGAAATTCGAGGGATCGCTAGAAGCCGTGCATATCCAACGAAAATAAAAAAGACATCGCCGAATATGGTCCATGGTTCGATGCTAGGTCGGGGCAAAAATCTGCCGTTTAAAATGCACTGTGGCAATTTTTAAGATTTATTTTGGATCCTTTTCCGATGGCATAGAAACTTGAAATTTGGTATGAGGTTAGACACCATAAAAACATATCTTTATCGAATTTTACATATTCGCTGATGGTCCTTGGTTCGATCCCAGAGGGACATTTGAATTCCTCAATGCATTTCTTACGGAGATAACGGAAACAAATTTTAGGTACTTTCCGGCACGATATCGATTTCAAACTTTGCATATAGAAAGATCAAGTCCATACATATCAAACAGTGCATTCACAGCTATCAATGTGTCCTGGGTTCGACACCAGGTGTCTCTGCAATCAGAAGTTGATCCGATTTTTAGGAATTATTTTGAAACCTTTTTCTATATTATAGAAACTTGAAATTCGGCATATAGATAGAGATCATAAATATCTTTCAAAAACATTTTTTAGATTTCCAAGATCGTCCTTGGTTCGAGTCCCGAGAGCCATTCACATTCGTAAAAATTAGAACGTCTTTTTAGGCAGTTGTAACCAATATTTCAGCTTGAATTTTCACACATAGTTAGAGATGGTGATCTTCTATTTTGTTTCATAGTAGGTTTACCAGTAAGACCCGGGTTTGATGCCAGACGATAAATTTCAGCGAATTTTCAGAAAAAATTAAATCTTTTTTTTTTTCTTTTGAGGACCGTCCCGATATAATGCCGATATGAAATTAGTGTTGTCGATCTGCTTGCAGTATGCAAGCAACATTTTACTCGTATATATATATATATATATATATACACTGGGGATCAAAAGTCTAAGCATGTTCCACAAGTGCCACTGTTTTGAAATTTTTACGACATATTGGCCATAACGTGTAACCTCCAGGAAAAAGCCGACATTGAATATCGGTGCCATGGGTTCGATTCCAGAAGGCCCCAAAGTCGCGATTTTCCCCATAAGATTACATGGCGGGGATTTTCGAAAATTTTTTTGAGGCACTTCCCGGAAAAGCAGAGAGTTGAAACTCGAGGGACCGCTTAATGCCGTGCATAGCCAACGAAAATCGGAAAGACATCTTCGAATATTGTCCTTGGTTCGATGCTAGGCCGGGGCAAAAATCGGCCGTTTAAAATGCATTGCGGCGATTTTTAAGATTTTTTTTGGATCCTTTCCCGATAACATGGATACTTGAAACTCGGCACGTCGATAGATATCATGAATTTATTTCATAATCGAATTTTACATATTAGCTTATGGTCCTTGGTTCGATCCCAGAGGACCATTTGCACTTCCCAATGCTTTTCTTACGGAGATAACGGAAACAAATTTAAGGTACTTCCCGGAACGATATCGACTTCAAACTTTGCATGTAGAAAGATCAAGTCCATACAAATCAAACAGTGCATTCACAGCTATCAAAGTGTCCTGGGTTCGACACCAGGTGTCTCTGCAATCAGAAGTTAATCCGATTTTTAGGAATTATTTTGAAACCTTTGCCAATAATATAGAAACTTGAAATTCGGCATATAGATAGAGATCATAAATAACTTTCAGAAACATTTTTTAGATTTCCAAGATCGTCCTTGGTTCGAATCCAGAGAGCCATTTAAATTCGTGAAAATTAGAACGTCTTTTGAGGCAGTTGTAGCCCATATTTCTGCTTGAATTTTCACACATCGTTAGAGATGGTGATGTTCTATTGTGCTGCATAGTAAGTTCACAGTAAAGACCCGGGTTCGATGCCAGACGATGGAATTTAGGCAAATTTTAAGAAAAATTTCAATCCATTTTTTTCTTCTGATGGCCGTCCGGATATGATGCCGACATGAAAATAGTGTTGTCGATCTGCTTGCAGTATGCAAGGATCGATCTGGGGATCAAAAGTCTAAGCATGTTCCACAAGTGCCACTGACTTGAAATTTTTACGACATATTGGCCATAACGTGTAACCTCCAGGAAAAAGCCGACTTTGAACCTCAGTGTCATGGGTTCGATTCCAGAAGGCCCCAAAGTCGCGATTTTCTCCATAAGAATACATGGCAGGGATTTTCGAAAATTTTTTTGAGGCACTTCCCGGAGAAGCAGAGAGTTGAAACTTGAGGGATCGCTAGATGCCATGCATAGCCAACGAAAATCTGAAAGACATCTTCGAATATTGTCCTTGGTTCGATGCAAGGCCGGGGCAAAATCGGCCGTTTAAAATGCATTGCGGCGATTTTGAAGATTTTTTTTGGATCCTTTCCCGATAAAATGGATACTTGAAACTCGGCACGTCGATAGATATCATGAATATATTTCATAATCAAATTTTACATATTAGCTTATGGTCCTTGGTTCCATCCCAGAGGGCCATTTGCACTTCTCAATGCGTTTCTTACGGAGATAACGGAAACAAATTTAAGGTACTTCCCGGCATGCTATCGACATCAAACTTTGCATCAAAGAAGAAAAAGTCTTTACAAATCAAACAGTGCATTCACAGCTTACAATATTTCCTGGGTTCGACACCAGGTGTCTCTGCAATCAGAAGTTGATCCGATTTTTAGGAATTAATTTGAAACCTTTCCCAATAATATAGAAATTCGAAATTTGGCATATAGATAGAGATCATAAAGTACTCTCAAAAAAATATTTTAGATTTCCAAGATCGTCATTGGTTCGAATCCAGAGAGCCATTTAAATTCGTGAAAATTATAACGTCTTTTGAGGCAGTTGTAGCCAATATTTCTGCTTGAATTTTCACACATAGTTAGATATAGTGATCTTTTATTGTGCCGCTTAGTAAGTTCACCAGGAAGACCCGGGTTCGATGCAAGACGCTAAAATTGAAGCGAATTTTAAGAATATTTTCAATACTTTTTTTTTTCTTTTGAGGACCGTCTCGATATGATGCCGAAATAAAATAATATTGCCGATCTGCTTGCAGTATGCAAGCTACATTGCACTCGTATATATATAAATATATCCGGAGAAGCGTCTATATATAATAGATATATATATAGGGGATCAAAATTCTAACCATGTTCCACAAGTGCCAACGACTTGAAATTTCTACGACGTTATGGCCATGACGTGTAACCTCCAGGAAAAAGCCGAAATTGAATCTCGGTGTCATGGGTTCGATTTCAGAAGGCCCCAAAGTCCAGATTTTCTCCATAAGGATAAATGGCGGGGATTTTCGAAAATTTTTTTTGAGCCACTTCCCGGAAAAGGATAGATTTGAAATTCAAGGGACCGCTAGATGCCGTGCATATCTAAAGGAAACCATAAAGACATCCACGAGTATTATCCTTGGTTAGATTCTAGGTCGGGGCAAAAATTGGCCGTTTAAAATGCATTGTGGCGATTTTTAAGATTTTTTTTGGATCCTTTTCCGATGGCATAGAAACTTGAAATTCGGTATCAGGTTCGATACCATAAAATATATCATAATCTAATTTTAAATATTCTTTGATGGTCCTTGTTTCGATCCCAGAGGGACATTTACATTCCTCAATGCATTTCTTACGGAGATAACGGAAACAAATTTTAGGTACTTACCGGCACGATATCGACTTCAAACTTTGCATATAGAAAGATCAAGTCAATACAAATCAAACAGTGCATTCACAGCTATCAATGTGTCCTGGGGTTGACACCAGGTGTCTCTGAAATCAGAAGTTTATCCGATTCTTAGGAATTATTTTGAAACCTTTGCCAATAATATAGAAACTTCAAATTCAGCATATAGATAGAGATTATAAATAACTTTCAAAAACATTTTTTGGATTTCCAAGATCGTCCTTGGTTCGAATCCAGAGAGCCATTTAAATTCGTGAACATAAGAACATTATTTCATATCGGCATCACATCAGGACGGTCCTCATAAGAAAAAAAAAAAGGATTTAATTTTTTCTTAAAATTCGCTGAAATTTCATCGTCTGGCATCGAACCCGGGTCTTACTGGAAAACCTACTATGAAACACAATAGAAGATCACCATCTCTAACTATGTGTGAAAATTCAAGCAGAAATATTGGCTACAACTGCCTCAAAAGACGCCTTACTTTCCCCTATTATTCCTTATGAGAGAAATGTTAATGTGCTCTGGCATCGAACCCAGGAATATAACTGGCTCATGAAGTTTTTTTTCTTAAACAAATTCTTAATATATATCTTCTAGTTGAGCAAAAAGTTCCTTACATACCGATAAGTGCATCAAAAAAATTAATGAAAAACTATCCCCATGCATTTTAAACGGCCGATTTTTGCCTCGACCTAGAATCGAACCCAGGATATTTTCCGTAAAACTCATTTATATTTTCGATAGATAATGACCATATATATAGGCTCCCTGAGTTTCGATTTTCTACCTATCCGGTAAGTATATTTTTTTAATTCCCGAAAATCAAAGCAATGTATTTAAACGGGAAAAATCGGGACTTTGGGGCCCTCTGGAATCGAACCCATGACACTGAGGTTCAAATTCGCAATTTTTCTGGCGGTTACAGGTAATGGCCAATACGTCGTAAAAATTTCATGTTAATGACGCTTAAAGTTTAGCCTGTGAATTTGCATCCTCTCTATCTATCTATATACATGAATGAATCCGGAGAAGCATCTATATATAATAGATATATAGAGAGGATACAAACTCACAGGCTAAACCACAATTTATAGCGATTTTGAACCTCAGTGTCATGGGTTCGATTCCAGAGGGCTCCCAAGTCCCCATTTTTCCCGTTTAAATGCATTGCTTTGATTTTCGGGAATTAAAAAATACTTTCCGGATAGGTAGAGAATAAAAACTCAAGGGGCCTATATATATGGTCATGATCTATCAAAAACATAAATGAGTTTTACAGATAATATCCAGGGTTCGATGCTAGGTCGAGGCAAGTACCGGCCATTTAAAATGCATTGTGGCAATTTTAAAGATTTTTTTTGGACCCTTTCCAGAAGGCATGGAAACTTGAAATTCGGCATGAAGGTGGAGATCATAAATGTATTTCATAATCAAATTTTATATATTCGCTGATGGTCCTTGGTTCGATCTCAGAGAGCCATATACATTCATCAATGCATTTCTTATGGAAATAACAGATAAAAATTTTTGGTACTTCCCGATATGATATCGACTTCAAACTTAGTATGAAATAATATGAAGTTTTAAAAAGTCATACTGTGCATTCACAGCTACCAATATTTCCTGTGTTCGACACCAGGCGTCTCTACAATCAGTAAATTATCTGATTTTTAAGAATTAATTTAAACCCCTTCCCAATAATGTTAACACATGAAATAAGGTATAAAGATAGAGAACATAGATAGATTTCTAAAACATGTTTTAGATTTCCTAGATCGTCCTTGGTTCGAATCCAGAGAGCCATTTACATTCGTGAACATTAGAGCGTCTTTTGAGGCAGTTGTAGCCAATATTTCTGCTTGAATTTTCACACATAGTAAGAGATGGTGATTTTCTGTTGTGCTGCATAGTACGTTCACCAGGAAGGGCTAGGGTTGATGCCAGACGATTAAATTGAAGCGAATTTTAAGAATATTTTCAATCCCTTTTTATTTTCTTTTGAGGGCCGTCCCGATATGATGCCGACAGGAAATTAGTGTTGTCGATCTGCTTTAATCGTCCGGTATTGAACCCGGGTCTTACTGATAAGTGCATGAAAAAAATATGAAAAACTAACCCAATGTGTTTTATATGGCAGATATATTTACCACCCGGCATCGAACCCGGGTATTTTAGGTGATACTTTCTATGCAGCACAACAAAAGATCACCATCTCTAACTATGTATAAATATTCAGGCAGAAATATATGCTGCAACTACCTCAAACTTCATCCTACTTTTCCCATGTATTCCTTATGAGAGAAACTTTAATATGCCCCGGCATCGAACCCAGGAACAATAATGTCTTACCTAATTTTTTTTCAAAACCGTAGGCTAAAGATTCATCTACCATATAATTAAGAACTCCCTATCATTTCTAGAAGTGCATAAAAAAATAATGAAAAACTACCTCAATGTATTTTAAAGGGCAAATGTTCGCATCCTCCTAGCATCGAACCCAGGAATTTTTCTGTCAATATCATTTATGTTATCGATAGATCCTGACCATACCCATCGGCTCCTTGAGTTTTGATTCTCTACCTATCCGGGAAGTATTTTTCAAAATTCCCGAAAATCAAAGCAATGTATTTAAACGGGAAAAATCGGGACTTTGGGACCCTCTGGAATCAAACTCATGACACTGAGGTTTAAAATCGCAATTTTTCTAGCGGTTACACGTTATGGCCAATACACTGTAAAAATTTCAAGTTGATGACGCTTGTGGTTTAGGCTGTGAATTAGTATCCTATCTATCTATATGAATGAATCCTGAGAAGCATCTATATATAATAGATTTTGATACCCAGATAGGACACAAATTCACAGGCTAAACCACAAACGTTAGTAAATTGAAATTTTAACGACGTTTTGCCCACAACGTGTAACCGCCAGAAAAATTGGGATTTTGAACCTCAGTGTCATGGGTTCGATTCCAGAGGGCTCCAGAATCCCTATTTTTTCTGTTTAAATGCATTGCTGTGATTTTCGGGATTTTTAAAAAAATATTCCCGGATAGGTAGAGAATCGAAACTCAAGGAGCCTATATATATGATCTTGATCTATAGAAAACACAAAAGAGTTTTACGGAAAATATCCTGGGTTCGATGCTAGGACGATGCAAAAATCGGCCGTTTAAAATACATTGAGGTAGATTTTCAATATTTTTTTCATGCACCCATCGAAATGATAGGAAGTTCCTGCTCGGCTAAAAGATGTATATTAAAAATTAGTTTGTAAAAAATTTAGATAAGACTATACTGTTCCTGGGTTCGATGACAGAGCATATGAAAATTACTCTCATAAGGAATATATGGGAAAAGTATGACGTCGTTTGACCCAGTTGAAGCCAATATTAATGCAAGAATTTTTACACATAGTTATAGGTGATGATCTTCTGATGTGCTGCATAGGAAGAATCACCAGAAAATCATGGGTTCAAAGCCGGGTTGTTAATAAATCTGCCATATAAAACACATGGGGATGTTTTTTAATTAATTTTACCATGCACTTTCAAAAATGCAAAAAAGTATATTAAGACTTGGTTCAAGAAAAAAAATTAGATATGACCATGCTGTTCCTGGGTTCGATGCCAGAGCACATTAAAATTTCTCGCATAAGGAATATATGGGAAAAGTAGGACGTCGTTTGAGGCAGTTGAAGCCTCCATTTCTGCCAGAATTTTCACACATAGTTAAAGTGGTGATTTTCTGTTGTTCTGCATAGTAAGCATCACCGGAAAGACCCATGATCTACCCAGACGATTAAATTGCAGCGAATTTTAAGAATATTTTCAATCTTTTTTTTCCTTTTGTGGACCGTTCAGAAATGATGCCGATATGAAATTAGTATTGTAGATCTGCTTGCAGTATGCAAGCTTCAATTTACTCGTATACATATCTATTATATATAGATGCTTCTTCGGATTCATTCATGTATCCATATATATATATATACGAGTAAAATGTAGCTTGCATACTGCAAGCAGATCGACATCATAACGGCATTATATCGGGACGGTCCCGGAAAGGAAAAAAAGGATTGAAAATATTCTTAAAATTCGCTTCAACTTAAGCGTCTGGCATCGAACCCAGGTCTTTTTGGTGAAATTACTATGCAGCACATCAGAAGATCATCTTCTGTAAATACGTATGAAAATTCAAGCAGTAATATTGGCTGCAACTGCCCCAAACGAAGACCTACTTTTCACAAATGTAAATAGCTCTCTGTATTCGAACCAAGGACGATCTAGGAAATATAAAATATGTTTTCGAAATGTATCTATAAGTTCTATATATATGCCGAATTTCAAGTTTTAATATTGTTGGGAAGGGGTTCAAAATAATTCTTAAACATCAGATCAGTGACTGATTGTAGAGACGCCTGGTGTCGAACCCTGGACGTATTGTAAGCTATTAATGCACAAAATGACTTGCTAAGACCTGATCTAATTTCGTAGAAAGTTTGAAGTCGATATCATGCCGGGAAGTACCTAAAATTTATTTCCGTTATCCCCATAAGAAATGCATTGTGGAGTGCAAATGGCCCTCTGGGATCGAACCAAGGACCATAAGCGAAAACAAAAAATTTGATTATGAAATATACTTATGATTTATAACTCCATGCCAAATTTCAAGTTTCCATGCCATCGGGAAGGGGTCCAAAAAAAATCTTAAAAATCGACACAATGCATTTTAAACGGCCGATTTTTGCCCCGACCTAGCATCGAACCCAGGATATTTTCCGTAAAACTCATTTATGTTTTCAATAGATCATGTTCATATATATAGGCTCCTTGAGTTTTAATTCTCTACCTACCCGGAAAGTATTTTTTTTTAATTCCCGAAAATCCAAGCAATGCAATTAAACGGGAAAAATCGGGACATTGGGGCCCTCTGGAATCGAACCCATGACACTGAGGATCCTAATCGCAATTTTTCTGGAGGTTATAAGTTATGGCCAATGTGTCGTAAAAATTTCAAGCCATTGACGCTAGTGGTTTAGCCTGTGACTTTGTATCCTCTCTCTATATATATATATATGAATATATGAATATATTGTAACGCTCCTCCCAGATAGCTCACGGTTTTGGAACGCACATAAAATAAATACATAAATAAATGCGAGGATAAAGCTGAATATATTTTGTCAAAACAAGAATAAATTGCCAATAAACAAAATTAACGGCAAAATCTTCGTTGGGTTCGACCACGAGAAAAAGAATATACGTGGTCAAAAATAGCAGAAATTAAACAGTAAGAAATTGACACGATGATTGGCGTCCAGTTCCAATCTCTAATTTCCTTGAACACGAGGCCTAGTCGGTGGGTCATGTAGCGACGATCCTCTCTCCCAACGAGGATCTCCTCCCGACCGTCTCCTCAATAGTCCACCTTCCGAGTGCCCACCAAATCCTCTTCTTCCTCTCTGTCCTCGTGGATTCTTCCGCCCCTCCTTACCTCGACGCCACGTAATAAGCGTGTCGAAGTATCGTAATAACAGCAGAACAAGAGGCAAACGCATGACGCAATAGGCGCCAAATGCAAAAGTAATAATCATACAAACAAAGAGACATTGCATATTGAACAGAATAAATATAACAATTAAACGACTCGGTACATATGCCCCCCACTGAATGAAGGTTATTCTGAAATAGATAAATATCATAATGAAGCAAAACATTCATTCATAAAGAAATAATAATTACCGAGCGCTTCATACATAATTAAACTTACATCACAAAAAAAATCTCTTTTCAATTTTTTTTTTTTAAACAAATTTCAACCAAAATGAAACTACTGTTTAACAATATAAGGTTTTAGATGTGCAAAATTAAATATACCAATATCTTTCTTTTCTAAATTAACCAAATTACAGGAATTTTGACCAGATAATTTTGACACACGGTAAGGTCCAGAGTACAATGGAAAGAATTTATGAAACAAGCCAGCTTTGGCATCAGAGGGCTTGGGCGTTCTCAAAAGTACCTGATCACCCACTCTAAATACTCTATGTTTTGCCTTTTGGCGCTCCTTACGGGAGTTCCCAGATTTTTTTAAATTTCTATGAGCGATCACTATTATATCATCATGAGGAGGAATTTCCGCAGGTGGAAATCCGATAAAGTCGTCAAATTCACGGGTAGGTTTCCGGCCAAAATGAAGATAAAAAGGGGAAAAACCAGTACTTTCATGAGTCAAACAGTTAAGCCAATGGTTTACAAAAGGAATTAGTTCGAACCAACTAGTATGTTCACGGTGGCAATAGGTTCGGAACAATCGAGACAGCTCACGCATTATACGCTCACTGGGATTAGTCTGAGGTCTACGGACAGATGAATAGACAGTTCTAACACCCAAATCGGCTAACGTATTCCTCCAAAGAGCCGAGGTGAACTGAGTTCCGTGATCAGTGAGTAACCGCTGAGGTTTCCCACATTTTTGAAAATATTTAGTAATAAGCACTCTGAGACAATTTTTTGCTGAAGTTTTGTTCAAAGGATAAATTTGGACAAATTTTGAAAACACATCGACACAAACCAGAATATATTGATTTTTAAATTTTGCCTTAGGTAATGGACCATATATATCCACGGCACATAACTGACTAGGTTTGGATGGTATTATATTTGCCATAGGGCCTTCAAAATAACGATTAGGAAATTTATTACGCTGACAAGCATCACACGTGCGTAAAAGCACACGAACAAAACGATTAATACCTTTCCAATAATATTTATCACGAATCCAAAATATTGTTTTGGTAATCCCAGCATGACCATTAACGGTATGAGCAAACCAAACCAAAGAAGAACGCACATCGGCAGGTACACAGACTTTATACACCACACTCTCCCTCCCGACATTAAATAGTAACAAACCATGATACAAAATATACTTATACGCTATCGACGAAATCTTTACAAAATCGGGGTGGTCATTAGGCAAGAGACCGTTAAGATAAAGACGAATGTTATTTAAATACAAATCTTGACATTGTAAATCAATTAAGTTTTCACAAGATTGAAATGGAGAATCAGAAATATCCAAATCAATAGTAGCAACACAAAATTCATTCGAAGGTTTAGTAATTTCAGAATTATTAATATAACGACTAAGCCAGTCCGCAACAATATTCTTATGACCAGGAGAATGTTCAACAGAAAAAGTGAAACCTTGAAGTGCCAAAATCCATCTGGATAAGCGACTATGATTTAGCTTACAGGTTTTAAGAAAAGTCAAAGCTTTATGATCGGTAATTATAGTAATATGATGGTCCAAAACGAAATGACGAAGTTTCTGGAGAGCCCAGATGATGGCCAATGCCTCCTTTTCGGTGGTCGTATACGAAATTTCAGCCCCCCGCAAGGTTCTACTTACAAAAGCAAGTACCAGTTGGTCACCCACTTCATCGTGCTGGAACAAAACCGCTCCCAAGCCAAAATCAGAACTATCGGTCTGTAAGTAGATAGGTTTATTAAAGTCCGGATAAGTCAAAACAATTTCGTCCAGAAATGCAGCCTTAATTTTCTCAAAAGCCGTTTGTAACTCCGGAGTCCACTTCCATTTAACTCCTTTCTTAAGTAATAGCAATAAGGGATAAGTTAATTTAGAAAAATTACGACAGAATCGGGAGTAGTAATTACACACCCCCAGAAATCCCCGTAATTGTTTGATATTACTAGGAGCCTTAATTTCTTGGATAGCACATGTACGCGCGGGATCCATCTTCATGCCCTCAGCAGACAGGATGTGCCCAAGGAATTTCACCTGCGCACAACAAAATTCGGATTTAGACAATTTAAGTTTAATATTAGCTTCAATTAATTTACGAAAGACAAGTTGAAGATGGTTTAAATGCTGGTCAAAAGTAACAGAGGTTATCAATAAATCATCAACGTACGCAGTTGCGAAAGAAGAAACTTCAGGACCCAATATCAAATCTAGACATCTTATAAGAGCTGCCCCACTATTTTTTAGTCCATACGGCACTCTATTAAAAACATAGACAATAGAATCGTACAAAAAAGCAGTATATTTCTTATCATCCGGGTGAATAGCCATTTGCCAAAACGCGGAAGACAAGTCGGTAGTAGAGAAATATTTCATACCAGAAAATTTATTCATTAACATGTCAATTTTTGGTGGTTCCTCTCGCTCAGGTATAGTAAAGCTATTTAACTTCCGTGCGTCCAAACAAAGACGAGGTTGACCATCCTTTTTTTTAACAATGACGATAGGATTTAGATAGGGACTAGTAGCCTTCTCTATTATTCCAGCTTTGATCATGGATTTGATCTGTTCATCAACCTTTGCCTTCCAGGCAAACGGAATAGGATAAGATCGTTGTCGAAATGGGATATGTTCAGACAAATGAATACGAAACTGAAAATTTTGTACAAGTCCGGGCGTATCAGAAAAAACTTGACGATATTCCTTCAAAAGATTAAATAATTTCTCCCTCTCCCTTAATGAAAGAGATACAGAAGGTTCAATTGCCTTCCGCAATTCCTCATCAGACACAAAAAAGGATTTATCGTGATCTCCTTCACTACATGTAATAGAATTCAAAGGATAATTTGATTCACTTACGGTAGAATTAGATGGCGGAATAGACAAACTATAATTTTGAAAATTTAATATGATACCATTATCTGAAAGCCAATTCATTCCGAGAATAAGAGGTTTAAGTAAATTTTTAACAATCAGACAAGGCACATCAAATTCACGATCATCAATCCGAATTCTAAGCAAAGCTTGAGCAGTAATAGGAGTTGACCGGCGTTTATTCGCACAAACAATATATGACTTGCGCACTGGCAAAACAGGAATATTCGAAAAATTTGCGAAAAGTTCTTGAAAAACTTCCTCATCAATAGCAGAAACTTCACTCCCAGAATCAATTAGTGCATTTAGTTTAGAATTACAAATTTGAACAGAAATTTCGGGAACTTTACGTCTCTCTTTCTTGGGAAATGACGTCTCCTTTTCTTCTAACAAGTCAATTAAAGAATAACCATCCACAACATAAGTAGCAATGGTGCTTATGATCCCTTCCTCAGATGTGTCGAAACAAACGGGACCTTTTCGTTTCGACGCATTTAGTTTAAATGCGCGGGTCTTTCTACAACAGACGGATTATCATTTCGAATGGGAATTAAATTAGATTGTTGAGGTGGATTTTGAATAGAAATAGGTTGATTGAAAGAAGCCTGATTACAGTGAGGAGGTGGAGATGAAACAAGGGGAGGTATCGATGATAGCGAAGGCAAAGTAGACGAGGGTATTTGATCGTTAGGTGCGTGAACACGAGAATTATACCAACGCTGACTCCTATTTCTCGTCCCTACAGTTGCGATTTGACCCAGTGAATTTTGCGAAAAATTAACTCCCTGCTTAAGTTCGTCAAATGACTCCAATAATTTCACAAGTATGTCTAAAGATGAAGGGTTGGAACTGATTAACAGTCCTTGGATATTTATAGGCATTTGTCGAATTAAAGTATAAATGAGTTCCTTATCGTCGACTGGTGGAACACAAGTTTTAGCCAACATTATCTTCTCTAGGACATAGACTTGCATTTTATCGTTTACATGGCGGGGATAGGTACCCGTATTAACCTTAACTCGCTGCTCATGTCGAACATTCTCATCCCAGAAATGGTCCGAGAACCTTTTTTTTAAATCAGAGAAATCGTCTGGCAATGGGATTAACGCATCAATCCAAAGTTTGGCATAACCAGAAAGAAAACTCGCAAACGCTCGAGATCGAAAAGAATGCGGAATATTCAAAATTTCAAAATAGTCTTCTACTTCTTTAAGAAATATCACCGGATTTTGATATTGGCTACCTTTAAAACGAGGTTTAGACACTAATTCAGATGGCACATTATAATTATTTACATGAGTAGAATTAACTTTACCTAATGTCTTTATCTTTTCCTCTACCACGCTCAAACGACACGTGACTTGTTCCCTATCTAATGAGGTCCTCAACAATTCGCCTTCCAACTGCCCAATTTGATGTCGAACTTCGGTTACAGTCTCACAAGTTTCTTTCTTTAAATTCCCAAAATCAGTGCGAACCTTTTCATTTACAGATTCTAAATTTTCAATGCGCTGTTGCTGCGCTAAATGCTGAACGTCAAATGATTGACGAAGCATTGCAATTAATCTTTCGTCCCGTTCTAATTCTTTCCTTTCTCTTTCCTCCTTGTCACTAATTATTAATTTCATAAGATCATCTATAGTTACAGGGGATTTAGGACTTTCCGGTTTAGAAGGAGTAAATCCATCGGTTTCCGAACTCGTTTTATCTTTTACTTCGGGGTCGATAACTAATGTTTTCTCAAAAAGTGCGGGAATTTTTCTTAAACTATCGTCAATATCGGGAGAATCCTTTGACTCACGATACTCAGTAAACGATTTTGAAGAATAATCCATCGCAAACAAACGAAATAAACTTACAACGGGAATACTAAATCAACGACACTAGCACAATTGAATACCTTGATCACAGGACAGTCAAATTACCCAAAACGGATAAACGTGAAGGAAGGAAGAGAGTCTTTCCATGCGATCATGCGGCACACGGGAATCAAAAGGGATCACCTCTCCGTTTGACGCTAAATACGGGCAAACCACAATCTGGAAGATTTCACTAAAAAAAAGCAACAAATTACAAGCAGAAACATTCACATATATCAATTTCCTTTTCTAATTTAGATAAACCAAATCAATTTTTTTTTTTTTTAAACAGAGTTTAAGCGCCGAATTTTAAACAATTCTAATGACCTAACAACAAAGTTTGGAAAGGAAATAGGTTACTACATCTTCTCTTCACTGAGACCCACCAGGAAGATTTAGCTACAGGTACAGGTTGGGTCATGGACAAGGTAAACGAGGGATTGAGATAGCGAAAACAAGATACTACACAATACAGACCTACAACCAACAACTTACGGCATCAGGTCCCTGTTCGGGCGCCAAATATGTAACGCTCCTCCCAGATAGCTCACGGTTTTGGAACGCACATAAAATAAATACATAAATAAATGCGAGGATAAAGCTGAATATATTTTGTCAAAACAAGAATAAATTGCCAATAAACAAAATTAACGGCAAAATCTTCGTTGGGTTCGACCACGAGAAAAAGAATATACGTGGTCAAAAATAGCAGAAATTAAACAGTAAGAAATTGACACGATGATTGGCGTCCAGTTCCAATCTCTAATTTCCTTGAACACGAGGCCTAGTCGGTGGGTCATGTAGCGACGATCCTCTCTCCCAACGAGGATCTCCTCCCGACCGTCTCCTCAATAGTCCACCTTCCGAGTGCCCACCAAATCCTCTTCTTCCTCTCTGTCCTCGTGGATTCTTCCGCCCCTCCTTACCTCGACGCCACGTAATAAGCGTGTCGAAGTATCGTAATAACAGCAGAACAAGAGGCAAACGCATGACGCAATAGGCGCCAAATGCAAAAGTAATAATCATACAAACAAAGAGACATTGCATATTGAACAGAATAAATATAACAATTAAACGACTCGGTACAATATATAGATGCTTCTCCGGATTAATTCATGTATCCATATCTTCTATTATATATAGATGCTTCTCCGGATTCATTCATGTATATACCTATATAGATAGATAGATAGGATACTAATTCACAGCCTAAACCACAAGCGTGATTGACTTGAAATTTTTACGGCGAATTGGCCATAACGTACAACCACCAGAAAAAATGCGATTTTGAACCTCAGTGTCATGGGTTCGATTCCAGAAGGCCTCAAAGTCGCGATATTCTCCATAAGGATACATGGCGGGGATTTTCGAAAATTTTTTTGAAGCACTTCCCGGAAAGGTAGAGAGTTGAAATTCGAGGGATCGCTAGATGCCGTGGATATCTAACGAAAATCAAAAAGACATCTTCGAATATTGTCCATGGTTCGATGCTAGGTCGGGGCAAAAATCGGCCGTTTAAAATACATTGCGGCGATTTTTAAGATTTTATTTGGACCATTTTCCGATGGCATGGAAACTTGAAATTCGGCATGAGGTTAGATATCATGAATATATTTCATAATTAAATTTTTTATATTCGCTGATGGTCCTTGGTTCGATCCCAGAGGGCCATTTGCACTTCTCAATGCATTTCTTACGGAGATAACGGAAACAAAATTTAGGTACTTCCCGACATTCTATCGACTTCAAACTTGGCATGACACAAGAGCAAATTTATAAAAATCAAACTGTGCATTCACAGCTTACAATATGTCCTGGGTTCGACACCAGGTGTCTCTGCAATCAGAAGTTGATCCGTTTTTAGGAATTATTTTGAAACCTTTCCCAATAATATAGAAACTTTAAATTCGGCATATAGATAGACATCATAAGTAACTTTCAGAGACATGTTTAAGATTTCCAAGATCGTCCTTGGTTCGAGTCCCAAGAGCCATTTACATTCGTGAAAATTAGAACGTCTTTTGAGGCAGTTGTAGCCATTATTTCTGCTTGAATTTTCACACATAGTTACAGATGGTGATCTTCTATTGTGTTTCATAGTAGGTTTACCAGTAAGACCCGGGTTCGATGCCAGACGATGAAATTTCAGCGAATTTTAAGAAACAATTAAATCCTTTTTTTTTTCTTTTGAGGACCGTCCCGATATAATGCCGATATGAAATTAGTGTTGTCGATCTGCTTGCAGTATGCAAGCAACATTTTACTCGTATACCTATATAGATAGATAGGATACAAATTCACAGCCTAAACTACAAGCGTCATTGATCTGAAATTTTTATGACATATTGGCCATAACGTGAAACCCCCAGGAAAAAAGAGACTTTGATCCTCAGTGTCATAGGTTCGATTCCAGAGGGCCCCAAAGTCCCGATTTTTCCCATTTGAATGCATTGCCGTGATTTTCGGGAATTAAAAAAAAATACTTTCCGGATAGGTAGAGAAGTAAAACTCAAGGTGCCTATATTTATGGTCTTGGACTTTCGAAAACATCATTGAACTTTATCAAAAATATCCTGGGTTCGATGCTAGGACGATGCAAAGATCTGCCCTTTAAAATACATGGGAGCCGTTTTTCATTATTTTTTTAGATGCACTTATCGAAATGATAGGATGTTCGTGCTTGGCTGGAAGATGTATGGTACGAATAAGTTTTAGAAAAAATTTTTCATAAGACCGTACTGTTCCTGGGTTCGAAGCCAGAGCACAATAACGTTTCTCTCATAAGGAATATAAAGGAAAAGTAGGACGTCATTTGAGGCAGTTGTAACCAATATTTCTGCTTGAATTTGCATACGCGGTTAGAGATGGTGTTTTTCTTTTGTGCTGCATAGAAAGTATTGCCTGAAAGACCCGGGTTCGATGCCGGGCGGTAAAAATATCACCCATATATAATACTATGGGGTATCTTTTCATAATTTTTTTATGCATTTATCGATATGTAAGGGAGCTCTTGCTTAGATGGAAGATGTATATTAACACTTTGTTTAAGAAAAAAAATAGATTAGACCATGCTGTTCCTGGGTTCGATGCCAGAGCACATTATAATTTCTCAAATAAGGAGTGTATGTGAATAGTAGGACGTCGTTTGAGGTAGTTGCACCTAATAGTTTTGCTTGAATTTTCACACATAGTTTGATATGGTAATTTTCTATTTTGCTGCATAGTAAGTACACCAGGAAGACCGGGGTTCGCTGCCAGGTGATTAAATTGCAGCGAATTCTACGAATATTTTGAATTTTTTTTTTCTTTTGATGTCCGTCCCGATATGATGCCGATATGAAATTTGTGTTGTCGATCTGCTTGCAGTATGCAAGCTACATTTTACTCGTAATAGATATAGATGCTTCTCCGGATTCATTCATATAGATATATAGATAGATAGATAGGATACTAATTCACAGCCTAAACCACAAACGTCATTGACTTGAAACTTTTACTACGTATTGGCCCTAACATGAAACCCCCAGAAAAAATCTGATTTTGAACCTCGGTGTCATTGGTTCGATTCCAGAAGGCCCCAAAGTCCCGATTTTCACCATAAGGATACATGGTGAAGATTTTCGAAAATTTTTTTGAGGCACTTCCCGGAAAGGTAGAGAGTTCAAATTCGAGGGATCGCTAGATGCCGTGGATATGTAACGAAAATCAAAAAGACATCTTCGATCATTGTCCATTGTTCGATGCTAGGTTGGGGCAAATATCGGACGTTTAAAATGCATTGCGGCGATTTTTAAGATTTTATTTGGACCATTTGCCGATGGCATGGAAACTTAAAATTCGGCATGAGGTTAGATATCATAAATATATTTCATAATAAAATTTTACATGATCTCTGATGGTCCTTGGTTCGATCCCAGAGGGCCATTTGCACTTCTCAATGCATTTCTTACGGAGATAACGGAAACAAAATTTAGGTACTTCCCGGAACGATATCGACTTCAAATTTTGCATGATAAAATAGCAACTCTTTATAAATCAAACTGCGCATTCACAGCTTACAACATGTCCTGGGTTCGACACCAGGTGTCTCTGCAATCAGAAGTTGATCCGATTTTTAGGAATTATTTTGAAACCTTTCCCAATAATATAGAAACTTGAAATTCGGCATATAGATAGAAATCATAAGTAACTTTCAGAAACATTTTTTAGATTTCCAAGATCGTCCTTGGTTCGAGTCCCGTGAGCCATTTACATTCGTGAAAATTAGAACGTCTTTTGAGGCAGTTGTAGCCAATATTTCTGCTTGAATTTTCTCACATAGTTAGAGATGGTGATCTTCTATTTTGTTTCATAGTAGTTTTACCAGTATGACCCGGGTTCGATGCCAGACGATGAAATTTCAGTGAATTTTAAGAAAAAATTAAATCCTTTTTTTTTTCTTTTGAGGACCGTCCCGATATAATGCCGATATGAAATTAGTTTTGTCGATCTGCTTGCAGTATGCAAGCAACATTTTACTCGTATATATATATGAATGAATCCGGAGAAGCATCTATATATAATAGATATGATATATGAATGAATCCGGAGAAGCATCTATATATAATAGATATATAGAGAGAGGATACAAAGTCACAGGCTAAACCACTAGCGGCAATGGCTTGAAATTTTTACGACATATTGGCCATAACGTATAACCTCCAGAAAAATTGCGATTTTGAACCTCAGTATCATGGGTTCGATTCCAGAGGGCCCCAAAGTCCCGATTTTTTCCGTTTAAATGCATTGCTTTGATTTTCGGGAATTAAAAAAAAATACTTCCCGGATAGGTAGCAAATCAAAACTCAAGGAGCCTATATATATGAACATGATCTATCGAAAACATAAATGAGTTTTACGGAAAATATCCTGGGTTCAATGCTAGGTCGGGGCAAAAATCGGCCGTTTAAAATGCATTGTGGCGATTTTTAAGATTTTTTTTGGACCCCTTCCCGAATGCATGGAAACTTGAAATTTGGCATGGGGTTAGAAATCATAAACATATTTCATAATCAAATTTTACATATTCGCTGATGGTCCTTGGTTCGATCCCAGAGGGCCATTTGCACTCCACAATGCATTTCTTATGGGGATAACGGAAACACATTTTAGGTACTTTCCGGTATGATATCGACTTCAAACCTTGTATGAAATTAGATCAAGTCCTAGCAAGTCATTTTGTGCATTTACAGCTTCCAATATGTCCAGGGTTCGACACCAGGCGTCTCTACAATCGGTCACTGATCCGATTTTTAAGAATTATTTTGAACCCCTTCCCAATAATATTAAAACTTGAAATTCGGCATATATATAGAACTCATAGATACATTTCGAGAACATATTTTATATTTCCTAGATCGTCCTTGGTTCGAATCCAGAGAGCTATTCTTAGCCATTTATAGCCATTCTTGAAAAGTAGGTCTTCGTTTGAGGCAGTTGCAGCCAATATTTCTGATTGAATTTTCACACGTATTTAGAGAAGATGATCTTCTGATGTGCTGCATAGAAATTTCACCAAAAAGACCCGGGTTCGATGCCAGACGATTAAATTGCAGCGAATTTTAAGAATATTTTCAATCCTTTTTTTCCTTTCCGGGACCTTCCCGATATAATGCCGTTATGAAATTAGTGTAGTCGATCTGCTTGCAGTATGCAAGCTACATTTTACTCGTATATATGAATGAATCCGGAGAAGCATCTATATCTTATAATAGATAGATGCTTCTCCGGATTTATTCATATATCATATTACTATATATAAAGCTGCAATCCTGACTCATTGATACAAACTGTTTGGCTATTTCCAATCTAGCTAGAAGGCTGAAATTTTCAGGAGAGATTTATAATTCACACTCAACCTGGGGAAAAATCGAAAATTCCGAGATTTTGACCTAGAATTGAGCCCAGAGACGATTATATTTTTCAATGTATTTAAACGGGAATAACGAAAAATGGCCATGCAGAGCAAATTTCTTTCGTTAATTAAAATGTGAGAACGTAATCGTTAAGTAGCGAGGCTTGGTCTATATTGCGTCTAAAAGATCAAAGTTTACTTTTCTTGCGGCCGATTTTTCCATTCCTGCACGAAATTTGCAAAATTTTAGTTTGAATGCCAATTTTTTACGTTTTTTTCTCCTCATTTTGAAAATTAAATCTATGGCAACAACCATTGTTTGAATCGAAAACAAGTTTGTCTACGATCCTATTTTCATACGCCATGATAAAGGTTTGTTGCATTTAAAATTATTTTAAATGTTTCTTTTGGTATATCTTATTACTGAATGCTGAAAATTGTAAATTTCGTCAAAATAGACAGTGAATATCTGCACAGTCAATGAATTATTCGTGAATAAATACTGTGATAACATCAGTTTATGTAGAGGATACGAGAACATTTATCGACGAAGATAATCGGAAAAGTCATGTAAGTAGTGAGATTATTTGAGAATGAAGTATATAGATGTTAATATAAATTAATAAATAGGGATATTAATGTAAATTAAAAGGTTTAACGACAATCTTTAGAAATAGCACAACTACAAGCATTACGAATCATTAGTTTCACGAACACTATAGTTTAGTAATATTTTATTTCATAGCTCACTTAACCAAATACATTTATCATATACTGAACTCAGACGAAAACATCTACTCAGGAATTACATGGTATCATTGAACGATGTTACGATATCGTTGTTCTACGTATATGGTGGATTGCTTTTCGTGGGTGAGTTTCTGTGCTTTTTATTATATGCGTATTATATTTCTTCTTTTCTCTTTTAATTACATATAATTATTGTATCATCCTCTCCAGAGAGAATTTTAAATTAAGTTCTTTTTCTACGTTTTTTTAATTAATACGTAGTACACAATTAGTACGTAGTATATTACGTAATTCAACTTTCATCAAAATGAAAAACAGAAATCTTCACATAAAATACACTGATTTCCTTCAACGACCTTCTGATTACGTTGTTCTCCGCTGGATAATTCTTGGTTAGTAAAAACAATTTTCGCATGTATCATTGTATGAATATTATTTCCCCATCTTCTCCAAACGGGCTTTAGAATAAAGTTCTTTAAAACTATTTACATAATTACGTTGCCTATTGTCTATTTGTTTATTTAATTAGAAACGGAGCTCATTGTTGTGGTAGACACCATTTAATGAACATAGGATTCAATTGCAGTATGTCTTGCACTGAACCGAATACTACACAGGTAATCGTCTATTTATTTTCCGCATTTTTATCTTATACAGATTTTTATTCTAACTTTACTATGTTTGGCGTATTTCCTAAATATAATTTTACGAATGTGTATTCATTAAAGGCTCCCGTGTCACATAAACGTGAAAGGCTTTCGAAATAATTATTTTACTATCATATTATTTGTTGAATCTCGATCTCACTCATTTGAAAATTATGTTATAGAATAGACAGTGGTATAATTAAAAAACTTTTCTTTCCATATATGTTATTACTAAAGGTTGAAAAGTGTAACTTTCATCAAAATGGACAGCGAAAATCTGCACGGTCAATGAATTATTCGGGAATACATACTGTGATAACATAAGTTTATGTAGAGGATGGGAGACCGTGTATCAACGAAGATAATCGGAAAAGTCATGTAAGTAGTGAGATTATTTGAGGATGAAGTTGAAAAATCTACACTGAATCTATTTAGGGGGAATAGGAAAGCAATTAGCTCATAAGTTCTCATTAGTTACTGCCGAAGTAAGTATTATACGGGATCAAGTCTACTTATACCTGAGTAAAAGTAAGTACAACTGTAATTTACATAATCCTAAAATATTAATTTCTGAATATTAATGTAAATTAATAGTTTTAACGACAATCTTTAGAAATAATATTAATACAAACAATACGAATCATTAGCATCAAGACCACTACAGTATAGTGATATTTCACTTCATTCTCACTTAATCAAATGCATTTATCATATACTGAATTATGTCTAAAAAGTACCTTTGTCATGACCTTTTCCGATTCCTAATTTATGGCGTTGCATTAATATGCTTCGTCTTTCCTATATTAATTGCATATAATCATTCTGTCAGCCTCTCCAATTCACCTCAAATTATTTTCCCATCTTCTGCAAACGGGCTTTAGAATCATGTTCCTTTTCTACGTTCTTCAAAATTATTTAAATAGTAGCGTTGCCTACTGTCTATTTGTTTATTATTATTCTTACTTTACTTTGTTTGGCATATTTCCTTAATTTAATTTTACGCATGCGTATTCATTAAGGACTTCCGTACCAAATAAACGTTAAAGGCTTTCGAAATAATTATTCTATTATTTGATGAATCTCGATCTCGAATTTCAAAATTATGCATACGATTGACAGTGGTATAATTAAAAAGAAACGTAAATGTAACATATATACCGATAACTCAGGGTAGCATCCCTTAATGATTTGCTTTGCTTGCAGTTAGCAAGCACCCATTTACTAGTATATATATATATTCATATATATATACGAGTAAAATGTAGCTTGCATACTGCAAGCAGATCGGCATATTAAATTCATATCGGCATCATTTTAGGAGGGCCCTCAAAAGAAAATATAAGGGTTGTAAATATTCTTAAAATTCGCTGCAATGTCATCGTCTGGAAACGAACCCGGGTCTTACTGGTAAAATTACTATGCAGCACTATAGAAGATCATTATCTCTGTCTGTGTGTGAAAATTCAAGCAGAAATGTTGGCTACAACTGCCTCAAAAGACGTTCTACTTTTCAGGAATTTAAATGGCTCTCTGGATTCGAACCAAGGACGATCCTGGAAATTTAAAAAATGTTTCTGAAATTTATTAATGAGATCAATCCATATGCCAAATTTCAAGTTTATATATTATTGGGAAAGGTTTCAAAATAATTCCTAAAAATCGGATCAACTTCTGATTGCAGAGACACCTGGTGTCGAACCCAGGACACATTGATACCTATGAATGCGTAGTTTGATTTGTTAAGACTGGTTCTTTTACCACGCTAAGTTTAAAGTCGATAGCATGCCGGGAAGTACCTAAAATTTGTTTCCGTTATCTCCATAAGAAATGCATTGAGAAATGTAAATGGCGCCCTGGGATCGAACCAAGGACCATCAGCGAATATGTTATATTTGATTATGAAATATATTTATAATCTCCAACTCCGTGCCGAATTTCAAGTTTCCATGCCATCGGGAAGGGGTCCAAAAAAATCTTAAAAATCGCCACAATACATTTTAAACGGCCGATTTTTGCCTCGACCTAGCATCGAACCCAGGATATTTTCCGTAAAACTCATTTATGTTTTCGATAGATCATGACCATATATAAAGGCTCCTAGATTTTCGATTCTCTACCTATCCCGGAAGTATTTTTTAAAAATTCCCGAAAATCAAAGCAATGCATTTAAACGGGAAAAATCGGGACTTTGGAGCCCCCTGGCATCGAACCCATGACACTGAGGATCAAAATCGCAATTTTTCTGGTGGTTACACTCTATGGCCAATATGTCGTATGAATTTCAAGTCAATGACGCTTGTGGTTTGGCCTGTGAGTTTGTATCCTCTCTATCTATTATATATAGATGCTTCTCCGGATTCATTCATGATACGAGTAAAATGTAGCTTGCATACTGCAAGCAGATCGACAACACTAATTTCATATCCGCATTATATCGGGACGGTGCTCAAAAGAAAAAAAAAGGATTTAATTTTTTCTTAAAATTCGCTGAAATGTCATCGTCTGGCATCGAACCCGGGTCTTACTGAAAACCTACTATGAAAAACAATAGAAGATCACCATCTCTAACTATGTGTGAAAATTCAAGCAGAAATATTGGCTACAACTGCCTCAATAGACGCTCTAATGTTCACGATTGTAAATGGCTCTCGGGACTCGAACCAAGGACGATCTTGGAAATTTAAAAAATGTTTCAAAAAGTTATTATTGATCTCAATCTATATGCCGAATTTCAAGTCTCTATATTATTGGGAAAGGTTTCAAAATAATTCCTAAAATTCGGATCAACTTCTGATTGCAGAGACACCTGGTGTCGAACCCAGGACACATTGATAGCTATGAATGCATAGTTTGATTTGTATGGACTGGTTCTTCCATCATGCTAAGTTTTAAGTCGATAGCATGCAGGGAAGTACCTTAAACTTGTTTCCGTTATCTCCATAAGAAATGCATTGAGGATTGTAAATGGCCCTCTGGGATCGAACCAAGGAACATCAGGGAAAACATAAAAATCGATTATGAAATATATTTATGTTTATTAAAAATTGCGATTTTGAACCTCAGTGTCATGGGTTCGATTCCAGAGGGCCTCAAAGTCAAGATTTTTCCCGTTTAAATGCATTGCTTTGATTTTCGGGAATTAAAAAAAAATACTTTCCGGATAGGTAGCGAATCAAAACTCAAGGAGCCTATATATATGGTCATGATCAATCGAAAACATAAATGAGTTTTACGGAAAATATCCTGGGTTCGATGCTAGGTCGGGGCAAAAATCGGCCGTTTAAATTGCATTGTGGCGATTTTTAATATTTTTTTAGACCCTTTCCCGATGGCATGGAAACTTGAAATTCGGCATGGAGTTGGAGATCAATAATAAATTTCAGGATCAAATTTTACATATTCGCTGATGGTCCTTGGTTCGATCCCAGAGGGCCATTTAAATTCCTCAATGCATTTCTTACGGAGATAACGGAAACAAATTATAGGGACTTTACGGCACGATAAAGACTTCAAACTTTGCACTAAGAAAGATTAAGTGTATACAAATCAAACTAGGCATTCCCAGCTGTCAATGTGTCCTGGGTTCGACACCAGGCGTCTCTAAAATGAGTAACTGATCCGATTTTCAATAATTATTTTGAACCCTTTCCCAACAATATAGAAACTTGATATTCAACATGTAGATAGAGATCATAAATAACTTTCAGAAACATTTTTTAGATTTCCAAGATCGTCCTTGGTTAGAATCCAGAGAGCCATTTAAATTCGCGAAAATTAGAACGTCTTTTGAGGCAGTTGTAGCCCATATTTCTGCTTGAATTTTCACACATAGTTAGAGATGGCGATGTTCTATTGTGCTGCATAGTAAGTTCAACAGTAAAGACCCGGGTTCGATGCCAGTCGATGGAATTTCAGCGAATTTTAAGAAAAATTTCAATCCATTTTTTTCTTTTGATGGCCGTCCCGATATGATGCCAACATGAAAATAGTGTTGTCGATCTGCTTGCAGTATGCAAGCAACATTTTACTCGTACCTATATATATATCTATTATATATAGACGCTTCTCCGGATATACTTATCTATTATATATAGATGCTTCTCCGGATTCATTCATATATCATATATTCATATATATATATATATAGAGAGGATACAAAGTCACAGGCTAAACCACTAGCGTCAATGGCTTGAAATTTTTACGACATATTGGCCATAACGTATAATCTCCAGAAAAATTGCGATTTTGAACCTCAGTGTCATGGGTTCGATTCCAGAGGGCCCCAAAGTCGCGATTTTCCCCATAAGATTACATGGCGGGGATTTTCGAAAATTTTTTTGAGGCACTTCCCGGTAAAGCAGAGAGTTGAAACTCGAGGGACCGCTAAATGCCGTGCATAGCCAACGAAAATCGGAAAGACATCTTCAAATATTGTCCTTGGTTCGATGCTAGACCGGGGCAAAAATCGGCCGTTTAAAATGCATTGTGGCGATTTTTAAGATTTTTTTTGGATCCTTTCCCGATAACATGGATTTTTGAAACTCGGCACGTCGATAGATATCATGAATTTATTTCATAATCGAATTTTACATATTAGCTTATGGTCCTTGGTTCGATCCCAGAGGACCATTTGCACTTCCCAATGCTTTTCTTTCGGAGATAACGGAAACAAATTTTAGGTACTTCCCGGCACGATATCAACTTCAAACTTTGCATGTACAAAGATCAAGTCCATACAAATCAAACAGTGCATTCACAGCTATCAAAGAGTCCTGGGTTCGACACCAGGTGTCTCTGCAATCAGATGTAAATCCGATTTTTTGGAATTATTTTGAAACCTTTGCCAATAATAGAGAAACTTCAAATTCGGCACATAGATAACGATCATAAATAACTTTCAGAAACATTTTTTAGATTTCCAAGATCGTCCTTGGTTCGAATCCAGAGAGCCATTTAAATTCGTAAAAATTAGAACGTCTTTTGAGGCAGTTGTAGCCCATATTTCTGCTTGAATTTTCACACATCGTTAGAGATGGTGATGTTCTATTGTGCTGCATAGTAAGTTCACAGTAAAGACCCGGGTTCGATGCCGGACGATGGAATTTAATATATATATACGTATACCTATATAGATAGATAGATAGATAGGATACAAATTCACAGCCTAAACTACAAGCGTCATTGATCTGAAATTTTTATGACATATTGGCCATAACGTGAAACCCCCAGGAAAAAAGCGAATTTGATCCTCAGTGTCATGGGTTCGATTCCAGAGGGTCCCAAAGTCCCGATTTTTCCCGTTTAAATGCATTGCTTTGATTTTCGGGAATTTTTAAAAAATACTTCCCGTATAGGTAGAGAATCGAAACTCAAGGAGCCTTTATATATGGTCATGATCTATCGAAAACATAAATGAGTTTTACGAAAAATATCCATGGTTCAATGCTAGGTCGGGGCAAAAATCGGCCGTTTAAAATGCATTGTGGCGATTTTTAAGATTTTTTTTGGACCCCTTCCCGATGGCATGGAAACTTGAAATTCGGTATGGGGTTAGATATCATAAATATATTTCATAATCGATTTTTATGTTTTTCCTGATGTTCCTTGGTTCGATCCCAGAGGGCCATTTACATTCCTCAATGCATTTCTTATGGAGATAACGGAAACAAGTTTAAGGTACTTCCCGGCATGCTATCGACTTAAAACTTAGCAGGATAGAAGAACCAGTCATAACAAATCGAACTGTGCATTCATAGCTATCAATGTGTCCTGGGTTCGACACCTGGTGTCTCTACAATCAGAAGTTGATCCGATTTTTAGGAATTATTTTGAAACCTTTCCCAATAATATAGAAACTTGAAATTTGGCATATAGATTGAGATCAATAATAAATGTCAGAAACATTTTTTAAATTTCCATGATCGTCCTTGGTTCGAGTCCCGAGAGCCATTTACATTCGTGAACATTATAGCGTCTTTTGAGGCAGTTGTAGCCAATATTTCTGCTTGAATTTTCACACATAGTTAGAGATGGTGATCGTATATTGTGTTTCATAGTAGGTTTTCAGTAAGGCCCGGGTTCGATTCCAGACGATGAAATTTCAGCGAATTTTAAGAAAAAACTAAATCCTTTTTTTTTCTTAAGAGGACGGTCCCAATTTGATGCCGATATGAAATTAGTATTGCCGATCTGCTTGCAGTATGCAAGCTACATTTTACTCGTATATATATATATATATATATATATATATACACTGGGGATCAAAAGTCTAACCATGTTCCACAAGTGCCACCGACTTGAAATTTTTACGACGTTATGGCCATGACGTGTAACCTCCAGGAAAAAGCCGACATTGAACCTCGGTGACTTGGGTTCGGTTCCAGAAGGCCCCAAAGTCCCGATTTTCTCCATAAGGATACATGGTGAAGATTTTCGAATATTTTTTTAAGGCACTTCCCAGAAAGGTAGAGAGATGAAATTCGAGGGATCGCTAGATGCCGTGGATATCCAACGAAAACCAAAAAGACATTTTGAATATTGTCCATGGTTCGATCCTAGGTCAGGGCAAAAATCGACCGTTCAAAATGCATTGTGGCGATTTTTAAGATTTTTTTTGGACCCTTTCCAGATGGCATGGAAACTTGAAATTCGGCATGAAGTTGGAGATCATAAATATATTTCGTAATCAAATTTAACATATTTACTGATGGTCCTTGGTTCGATCCCAGAGAGCCATTTTCATTCCTCAATGCATTTCTTATGGAGATAACAGAAAAAGGTTTTAGGTACTTCCCGGCATGATATCGACTTTAAATTTTGTACGAAACAAGACGAAGTGCTAATAAATCATACTGTGCATTCACAGCTACCAATATTTCTTGGGTTAGACACTAGGCGTCTCTGCAATCAGTAAAATATCCGATATTTAAGAATTAATGTAAACCCCTTCCCTATAATATTAAAACATGAAATTAGGCATCTAGATAGAGAACATAGATGCATTTTAATAACATGTTTTAGATTTCCTAGATCGTCCTTGGTTCGAATCCAGAGAGCCATTTACATTATTGAAATGTAGGACGTCCTTTGAGGAAGTTGGAGCCAATATTTCTGCTTGAATTTTCACACATAGTAAGAGATGGTGATTTTCTGTTGTGCTGAATAGTAGGTTCACCAGGAGGGCCTAGGTTCGATGCCAGACGATTAAATTGCAGCGAATTTAAAGAATATTTACAATCCCTTTTTTTTTCTTTTGAGGGCTGTCCCGATATGATGCCGACATGAAATTCGTGTAGTCGATCTGCTTGCAGTATGCAAGCTACATTTTACTCGTAAGTTATATATAGACGCTTCTCCGGATATACTTATATATATATACACTGGGGATCAAAAGTCTAACCATGTTCCACAAGTGCCACCGACTTGAAATTTTTACGACGTATTGGCCATAACGTGTAACCTCCAGAAAAAATCCAACTTTGAACCTCAGTGTCATGGGTTCGATTCCAGAAGGCCCAAAAGTCGCGATTTTCCCCATAAGGATACATGGCGGGGATTTTCGAAAATTTTTTTGAGGCACTTCCCGGAAAAGGAGAGAGATGAAATTCGAGGGATCGCTAGATGCCATGCATATCCAACGAAAATCGAAAAGACACCGCCGAATATGGTCCATAGTTCGAGGCTAGGTCGTGGCAAAATTCGGCCGTTTAAAATGCATTGCGGCGATTTTGAATATTTTTTTTGGATCCTTTCCCGATAACAATGATACTTGAAACTCAGCACGTTAATAGATATCATTAATATATTTCATAATCAAATTTTACATGTTCCCTGATGGTCCTTGGTTCGATCCCAGAGGGCCATTTGCATTTCTCAATGCATTTCTTACGGAGATAACGGAAACAAAATTTAGGTACTTCCCGGGATGCTATCGACTTCAAACTTTGCATGATAGAAGAACAAATCTTTACAAATCAAACTGTGCATACACAGCTTATAATATTTCCTGGGTTCGACACCAGGTGTCTCTGAAATCAGAAGTTGATCCGATTTTTAGGAATTATTTTGAAACCTTTCCCAATAATACAGAAACTTGAAATTCGGCATGTAGATAGAGATCATATATAACTTTCAGAAACAAATTTTATATTTCCGAGATCTTCCTTGGTTCGAATCCAGAGAGCCATTTAAATTCGTGAAAAGTAGAACGCCGTTTGAGGCAGTTGCAGCCAATATTTCTGCTTGAATTTTCACACATAATTAGAGATGGTGATCTTCCATTGCGCTGCATAGTAAGTTCACCAGTAAGACCCGGGTTCGATGCCAGACGATGATATTGCAGCGAATTTTATGAATATTTTCAATCCTTTTTTTTCTTTTGAGGGCCTTCCCAATATGATGCCGACATGAAATTAAAGTTGTCGATCTGCTTGCAGTATGCAAGCAACATTTTACTCGTATAATATATAGGTATATCCGGAGAAACGTCTATATATAATAGATATATACATTCATAGGGGATCAAAATTCTAACCATGTTTCAAAGTGCCAATGCTTTGAAATTTTTACGACATATTGGCCATAACGTGTAACCTCCAGGAAAAAGCCGACTTTGAACCTCGGTGTCATGGGTTCGATTCCAGAAGGCCCCAAAGTCGCGATTTTCCCCATAAGATTACATGGCGGGGATTTTCGAAAATTTATTTGAGGCACTTCCCGGAAAAGTAGAGAGTTGAAACTCGAGGGATCGCTAGATGCCGCGCATATCTAAAGGAAACCATAAAGACATCTACGAATATTATCCTTGGTTCGATGCTAGGTCGGGGCAAAAATCTGCCGTTTAAAATGCACTGTGGCGATTTTTAAGATTTTTTTTGGATCTTTTTCCGATGGCATAGAAACTTGAAATTCGGTATGAGGTTAGACACCATAAAAACATATCTTAATCGAATTTTACATATTCGCTGATGGTCCTTGGTTCGATCCCAGAGGGACATTTGAATTCCTCAATGCATTTCTTACGGAGATAACGGAAACAAATTTTAGGTACTTTTCGGCACGATATCGATTTCAAACTTTGCATATAGAAAGATCAAGTTCATACATATCAAACAGTGCATTCACAGCTATCAATGTGTCCTGGGTTCGACACCAGGTGTCTCTGCAATCAGAAGTTGATCCGATTTTTAGGAATTATTTTGAAACCTTTCTCTATATTATAGAAACTTGAAATTCGGCATATAGATAGAGATCATAAATATCTTTCAAAAACATTTTTTAGATTTCCAAGATCGTCCTTGGTTCGAGTCCCGAGAGCCATTCACATTCGTAAAAATTAGAACGTCTTTTGAGGCAGTTGTAACCAATATTTCAGCTTGAATTTTCACACATAGTTAGAGATGGTGATCTTCTATTTTGTTTCATAGTAGGTTTACCAGTAAGACCCGGGTTTGATGCCAGACGATAAATTTCAGCGAATTTTCAGAAAAAATTAAATCTTTTTTTTTTTCTTTTGAGAACCGTCCCGATATAATGCCAATATGAAATTAGTGTTGTCGATCTGCTATATGCAAGCAACATTTACTCGTATATATAAGTTATATATAGGGGATCAAAATTCTTACCATGTTCCACAAGTGCCACCGACTTGAAATTTTTACGACATTATGGCCATAACGTGTAACCTCCAGGAAAAAGCCAACATTGAACCTCGGTGTCATGGGTTCGATTCCAGAAGGCCCCAAAGTCGCGATTTTCTCCATAAGGGTACATGGCGGGGATTTTCAAAAATTTTTTTGGTGCACTTCCCGGAAACGTAGAGAATTGAAATTCATGGGATCGCTAGAAGCCGTGCAACTCCAACGTAAATCAGAAAGACATCGCTGAATATGGTCCATGGTTCAATGCTAGGTCGGGGCAAAAATCGGCCGTGTCTCTGCAATCAGAAGTTGATCCGATTTTTAGGAATTAATTTGAAACCTTTGCCAATAATATAGAAACTTGAAATTCGGCATATAGATAGAAATCATATATAAATTTCATGAAAACATTTTAGATTTTATAGATAGTCCTTGGTTCGAATCCAGAGAGCCGTTTACATTCGTGAAAAGTAGGACGTCGTTTCAGGCTGTTGCAGCCAATAATTTTGCTTGAATTTTCACACATAGTTAGAGATTAAGATCTTCTATTGTGCTGCATAGTAAGTTCACCAGTAAGACCAGGGTTCGATGCCAGACGATGAAATTTCAGCGAATTTTAAGAAAAATTTCGATCCTTTTTTTTTTCTTTTGAGGACCGTCCCGATATTTGTGCCGATATGAAATTAGTATTGCCGATCTGCTTGCAGTATGCAAGCAACATTTTACTCGTATCATGAATGAATCCGGAGAAGCATCTATATCTATCTATTATATATAGATGCTTCTCCGGATTCATTCATGTATATACCCAGATACCCAGATACCCAGATAGGATACTAATTCACAGGCTAAAC
Organism: Sympetrum striolatum; assembly: GCA_947579665.1. Lineage (NCBI taxonomy): Eukaryota > Metazoa > Arthropoda > Insecta > Odonata > Libellulidae > Sympetrum > Sympetrum striolatum. The sequence goes on from OX388344.1 coordinate 4,006,207, forward strand.
TACTGGCGTCATTGACTCGAACTTTTTACCACGTATTGGCCATAACGTACAACCGCCAGAAAAATTGCGATTATGATCCTAAGGGTCATGGGTTCGATTCCAGAGGACCCCAAAGTCGCGATTTTCTCCATAAGAATACATGGCGGGGATTTTCGAAACTTTTTTGAGGTACTTCCCGGGGAGAGAAAGAGTTGAAACTCGGGGGATCGCTAGAAGCCGTGCGTATCCAACGAAAATCAGAAAAACATCTAAGAATATAGTCCATGGTTCGATGCTTGGTCGGGGCAAAAATCGGCCGTTTAAAATGCATTACGGCGATTTTGAAGATTTTTTTTGGATCCTTTCCCGATAACATGGATATTCGAAACTCGGCACGTGGACAGATATCATGAATATACTTCATAATCAAATTTTACATGTTCGCTGATGGTTCTTGGTTCGATGTTCGAACAAAATTTAGGTACTTTCCGACATGCAATCAACTTCAAACTTTGCTTGATACAAGAGTAAGTCTTTACAAATCAAACTCTGCATTCACAGCTTGCAATACGTCCTGGGTTCGACACCAGGTGTCTCTGAAATCAGAATTTGATCCGATTTTTAGGAATTATTTTGAAACCTTTCCCACTAAAATAGAAACTTGAAATTCGGCGTATAGATAGAGATCATAAATAACTTTCAGAAACATGTTTTAGATTTCCAAGATTGTCCTTGGTTCGAATCCAGAGAGCCATTTAAATTCGTGAAAATTAGAACGTCTTTTGAGGCAGTTGTAGCCCATATTTCTGCTTGAATTATCACACATAGTTAGAGTTGGTGATGTTCTATTGTGTTTCATAGTATGTTCACAGTAAAGACCCGGGTTCGATACCAGACACTGAAATTGAAGCGAATTCTAAGAAAAATTTCAATCCACTTTTTTCTTTTGATGGCCGTCCCGATATGATGCCGACATGAAATTAGTTTTGTCGATCTGCTTGCAGTATGCAAGCATCATTTTACTCGTATGATATATTAATGAATCCGGAGAAGCATATCTATTATATATAGACGCTTCTCCGGATATACCTATAAGTCATATATATATATAATATATATATAGACGCTTCTCCGGATATACTTATATATATATACACTGGGGATCAAAAGTCTAAGCATGTTCCACAAGTGCCAACGACTTGAAATTTTTACGACGTATTGGCCATAACGTGTAACCTCCAGAAAAAATCCGACTTTGAACCTCGGTGTCATGGGTTCGATTCCAGAAGGCCCCAAAGTCGTGATTTTGTCCATAAGAATACATGGCGGGGATTTTCGAAAATTTTTTGAGGCACTTCCCGGAAAAGGAGAGAGTTGAAATTCAAGGGACCGCTAGATGCCGTGCATATCTAAGGAAATCCATAAAGACATCTACGAATATTATCCTTGGTTCGATGCTAGGTCGGGGCAAAAATCGGCCGTTTAAAATGCATTGTGGCGATTTTTAAGATTTTTTTTGTATCCTTTTCCGATGAGATGGATACTTGAAACTCGGCACGTGGATAGACATGATAAATATATTTCATAATCAAATTTTACATATTCGCTGATGGTCCTTGGTTCGATCCCAGAGGGACATTTAAATTCCTCAATGCATTTCTTACGGAGATAACGGAAACAAATTTAAGGTATTTGCCGGCACGATATCGACTTCAAACTTTGCATATAAAAAGATCAATTCCATACAAATCAAACAGTGCATTCATAGCTATCAATGTGTCCTGGGTTCGACACCAGGTGTCTCTGCAATCAGAAGTTGATCCGATTTTTAGGAATTATTTTGAAACCTTTCCCAATAATATAGAAACTTGAAATTCGGCATATAGATAGAGATCATAAATAAAATTCTGAAACGTATTTTAGATTTCCAAGATCGTCCTTGGTTCGAATCCAGAGAGCCATTTAAATTCGTGAAAATTAGAACGTCTTTTGAGGCAGTTGTAGCCCATATTTCTGCTTGAATTTTCACACATAGTTAGAGATGGTGATCTTCTATTGTGCTGCTTAGTGAGTATCACCAGAAAGACCCGGGTTCGATGCCAGACGATGGAATTTCAGGGAATTTTAAGAAAAATTTCAATCCATTTTTTTCTTTTGACGGACTGTCCCGATATGATGCCGACATGAAAATAGTGTTGTCGATCTGCTTGCAGTATGCAAGCAACATTTTACTCGTATATATAATAGATATATATATATAGAGAGGATACATATTCACAGCCTAAACCACAAGCGTGATTGAGTTCAAATTTTTACTGCGTATTGGCCATAACAATTAACCGCCAGAAAAATCGATTTTGATCCTCAGTGTCATGGGTTCGATGCCAGGGGTTCCAAAGTCCTGATTTTTCCCGTTTAAATGTATGCAGTATGCAAGCTACATTTTACTCGTACCTATATATATATAAACTCATTCATAGGGGATCAAAAGTTTAACCATGTTCCACAAGTGCCATCGACTTGAAATTTTTACGACGTTATGGCCATGACGGGTAACCTCCAGAAAAAATCTGACCTTGAGTCTCAGTGTAATGGGTTCGATTCCAGAAGACCCCAAATTCGCGATTTTTTCCATAAGGATACATGCCGGGGATTTTCGAAAATTTTTTTGAGGCACTTTCCGGAAACGTAGAGAGTTGAAATTCGAAGTATCGCTAGAAGCCGTGCAACTCCAACGTAAATCAGAAAGACATCGCCGAATATGGTCCATGGTTCGATGCTAGGTCGGGGCAAAAATCGGCCGTTTAAAATGCATTAAGGCGATTTTTAAGATTTTTTTTGGATCCTTTCCCGATATCATGAATACTTGAAACTCCGGACATGGATAGATATCTTATATATATTTCATAATCAAATTTTACATGTTCGCTGATGGTCCTTGGTTCGATCCCAGAGGGCCAGTTGCATTTCTCAATGCATTTCTTACGGAGATAACGGAAACAAAATTAAGGTACTTCCCGGCATGCTATCGACTTCAAACTTTGCAAGATACAAGAACAAGTGTTTACAAATCAAACTGTGCATTCACAGCTTACAATATTTCCTGGGTTCGACACCAGTTGTCTCTGCAATCAGAAGTTTATCCGATTTTTAGGAATTATGTTGAAACCTTTCCCAATAATATAGAAATTTGAAATTCGGCATATAGATAAAGATTATGATTAACTTTCAGAAAAATTTTTTAGATTTCCAAGATCGTCCTTGGTTTGAATCCAGAGAGCCATTTACATTCGTGAAAAGAAGAACGTTGTTTGAGGCAGTTGCAGTCGATATTTCGCCTTGATTTTTCACACATAATTAGAGATGGTGATTGTTTGTTGTGCTGCATAGTAATTTCACCAAGAAGACCCGGGTTCGATGCCAGAGAATTAAATTGAAGCGAATTCTAAGATTATTTTCAATCCTTTTTTTTTTCTTTTGAGGGCCGTCCCGATATGATGCCGGCATGAAATTAGTGTTGTCGATCTACTTGCAGTATGCAAGCAACATTTTACTCGTATATATAATAGATATATATATATAGAGAGGATACATATTCACAGCCTAAACCACAAGCGTGATTGAGTTCAAATTTTTACTGCGTATTGGCCATAACAATTAACCGCCAGAAAAATTGCGATTTTGATCCTCAGTGTCATGGGTTCGATGCCAGGGGTTCCAAAGTCCTGATTTTTCCCGTTTAAATGCATTGCTTTGATTTTCAGGAATTAAAACAAAATACTTCCCGGATAGGTAGAGAATCAAAACTCAAGGAGCCTTTATATATGGTCATGATCTATAGAAAACCTAAATGAGTTTTACGGAAAATAACCTGGGTTCGATGCTAGGTCGATGCAAAAATCTGCCGTTTAAAATGCATTGTGGCGATTTTTAAGATTTTTTTCCGACCCCTTTCCAATGGCATGGAAACTTGAAATTCGGTATGAGGTTGGTTACCATAAAAATATATCATAATCGAATTTTGCATATTCGCTGATGGTCCTTGGTTCGATCCCAGAGGTAGATTTATATTCCTCAATGCATTTCTTACGGAGATAACCGATACAAATTTTAGGTATTTCCCGGCACGATATCGACTTCAAACTTTGCATATAGAAAGATCAAGTCCATAAAAATCAAACAGTGCATTCACAGCTATCAATGTGTCCTGGGTTTGACACCAGGTGTCTCTGCAATCAGAAGTTGATCCGATTTTTAAGAATTATTTTGAAACCTTTCCCAATAATATAGAAACTTGAAATTTGGCATATACATTGAGATAATTAATAACTTTCAGAAACATTTTTTTAAATTTCCAAGATCGTCCTTGGTTCGAGTCCAGAGAGCCATTTACATTCGTGAACATTAGAGCGTCTTTTGAGGCAGTTGTAGCCAATATTTCTGCTTGAATTTTCACACATAGTTAGAGATGGTGATCTTCTATTGTGTTTCATAGTAGGTTTTCCAGTAAGACCTGAGTTCGATGCCACACGATGAAATTTCAGCGAATTTTAAGAAAAATTAAATCCTTTATTTTCTTATGAGGACCGTCCCGATGTGATGCCGATATGAAATTAGTATTGCCGATCTGCTTGCAGTATGTAAGCTACATTTTACTCGTACCTATATACACACTCACTCATTCATTCATTCATTCATTCATAGGGGATCAAAATTCTAACCATGTTCCAGAAGTGCCAATGACTTGAAATCTTTACGACGTTATGGCCATGACGTATAACTTCCAGAAAAAATCCGACTTTGAACCTCGGTGTCATGGGTTCGATTCCAGAAGGCCCCAAAGTCGCGATTTTCCCCATAAGATTACATGGCGGGGATTTTCGAAAATTTTTAAGGCTTTTCCCGGAAAAGGAGAGATTTGAAATTCAAGAGATCGCTAGATGCCGTGCATATCTAAAGTAAACCATAAAGACATCTACGAATATTATCCTTGGTTCGATGCTAGGTCGGGGCAAAAATTGGCCGTTTAAAATGCATTGTGGCGATTTTTAAGATTTTTTTTGGACCCTTATCCGATAGCATAGAAACTTAAAATTTGGTATGAGGTTAGATACCATAAAAATATATCATAATCGAATTTAGCATATTCGCTGATGGTCCTTGGTTCGATCCCAGAGGGACTTTTAAATTCCTCAATGCATTTCTTATGGAGAAAACGGAAACAAATTTTAGGTACTTCCCGGCACGATATCGACTTCAAACTTTGCATATAGAAAGATCAAGTCCATACAAATCAAACAGTGCATTCACAGCTATCAATATGTGCTGGGTTCGACACCAGGTGTCTCTGCAATCAGAAGTTGATCCGATTTTTAGGAATTATTTTAAAGCCCTTGCCAATAATATAGAAACATCAAATTCGGCATATAAATAGAGACCATAAATGACTTTCAGAAACATTTTTTAGATTTCCATGATCGTCCTTGGTTCGAATTCAGAGAGTCATTTAAATTTGTGAAAATTGGAACGTCTTTTGAGACAGTTGAAGCTCATATTTCTGCTTGAATTTTCACTAATAGTTAGAGATGGTGATGTACTATTGTGCTGCATAATTAGTTCACAGTAAATACCCGGGTTCGATGCCAGACGATGGAATTTCAGGGAATTTTAAGAATAATTTCAATCCATTTTTTTCTTTTGATGGCCGTCCCGATATGATGCCGACATGAAAATAGTGTTGTCGATCTGCTTGCAGCATGCAAGCAACATTTTACTCGTATAGATATATATATATATATATATATATATATATATATATATTATATATATATATATATATATATTATATATAGATGCTTCTCCGGATTCATTCATATATATAGCTATATAGCTATATAGATAGGATACAAATTCACAGGCTAAACCACAAGCGTGATTGACTTGAAATTTATATGACATATTGGCCATAACGTGAAACCCCCAGAAAAATTGCGATTTTGAACCTCAGTGTCATGGGGTAGCTGTGAATGCACAGTATGATTTATTAGGACTTCATCTTGTTTCATACAAAGTTTAAAGTCAATATCATTTCGGGAAGTACCTAAAACCTTTTTCTGTTATCTCCATAAGAAATGCATTGAGGAATGTAAATGGCTCTCTGGGATCGAACCAAGGACCATCAGCGAATATGTAAAATTTGATTATGAAATATATTTATGATTTCCAACTCCATGTCGAATTTCAAGTTTCCATGCCATCGGAAATGGGTGGAAAAAAAATCTTGAAAATCGCCACAATACATTTTAAACGGCCGATTTTAGCCTTGACCTAGCATCGAACCCAGGTTATTTTCCGTAAAACTAATTTATTTTTTCGATAGATCATGATCATATATAAAGGCTCATAGAGTTTCGATTCTCTACCTATCCGGGAAGTATTTTTTTTAAATTCCTGAAAATCAAAGCAATGCATTTAAACGGGAAAAATCGGGACTTTGGGGCCCTCTGGAATCGAACCCATGACACTGAGGATCAGAGTCGCTTTTTTTTCCTGGGGGTTTCACGTTATGGCCAATATGTCATAAAAATTTCAGATCAATGACCCTTGTAGTTTAGGCTGTGAATTAGTATCCTGTCTATCTATCTATAGTTATATATATGAATGAATCCGGAGAAGCATCAATATATAATAGATACATGAATGAATCCGGAGAAACGTCTATATCTATTACGAGTTAAATGTTGCTTGCATTCTGCAAGCATATCTACAACACTAATTTCAAGTCGACATCATTTCGAGAGGGTCCTCAAAAAAAAAAAAGGATAGAAAATAATTTTAAAATTCGCTGCAATTTATCCATATCCGTTCGGCATCGAACCCGGGTCTTCCTGGTATTACTTACTATGCAGCACAACAGAAGATCTCCATCTTTAACTATGTATATGTGAAAATTCAAGCAGAATTATTGGGTGGAACTTCCTCAAACAACGTCCTTTTATTCCCTTATATTTCTTATGTGAGAAATTTTAATGTGCTCTGGCATCGAACCCAGAAACAGCATTGTGTTATATATTTTTTTTCTTAAACCGCCACTTAATATACATGTTTTATCTAAGCAATAACTTCCTATCATTTCAATAAGTGCATCAAAAAAATAATGAAAAACTAACCCGTGTATTTTAAACGGGAGACATATTTACCCCCCGGCATCAAACTCGGGTCTTTCTGGTGATACTTCCTATGCAATACAATAGGAGAACACCATTTCTAACTATGTGTGAAAATTCCAGCAGAAATATTGGCTGCAACTGCCTCAAACAACATCCTACTTTTCCTTTATACTCCTTATGAGAGAATAGTTATTGTGCTCTGGCATCGAACCCAGGAATAGTACGCTCTTGTGATATATTTTATCTTAAACTAATTTTTACCATACATCTTCCCGCCAAGCACGAACTTCCTATCATTTTGATAAGTTCATCAAAAAAATTAATGAAAAATTACACCCATGTATTTTAAAGGGCAGATATTTGCATCGTCCTAGCATCGAACCCAGGATATTTTCCGTATAAGTCATTTATGTTTTGGATAGATCATGACCATATATATAGGCTCCTAGAGTTTTGAATTTCTACCTAACTTGGAAGTATTTTTTTAAATACCGGAAAATCAACTCAATGCATTTAAATGGGGAAAATCGGGACTTTGGGGCCCTCTGGAATGAAATCCATGACACTGAGGATCAAAATCGGGGAAGTAGGACGTCATTTGAGGCAGTTGTGCCTAATATTTTTGCTTTAATTTTCACACACAGTTAGAGATGGGGAAATTCAGTTGTGCTGCATAGTGTGTATCGCTAAAAAGACCCGGGTTCGATGCCGGACAAATTAATTGCAGGGAATTTTAAGAATATTTCAATCCTTTTTTTACTTTCTCCATATACGAAGTATAAAGAAAGTATTGTTTTCATGAAAAAAATCGACTTCGAGATTTCAACGGAAATACATGTTTTAGGGTCCCTAGAACACGTTTTGACCATTTTCGGAATGATGTCTGTGTGTATGTGTGTGTGTTAGTGTGTGTGTGATAGTGGGCGCTCTAACGTGAAAACTATTAGTCGTATCAATACCAAACTTCATATATAGTACTGTGGTGTGTGCTGTCAGAGTTGATTAGTTTTTGGAGTAAATCGATCAACCGGAAGTTGAGCTTTATTCATTAAAGCTCATTTCCGGTTTTCAAAATATCTCCATAAATATGATATATAGGTATATTGTTTACTTTATAAAAGTTTTAGATAATCTGTTTTACTATAACTTTTGTATTTAACATATTTTTGTATCACCGGTTGATCAGGAGTTATTCATGAAATACTGATAAACCGGAAGAAGATGATTATGTACTTTGTGGGCACTCTAACATGAAAACTATTTGTTGGATCAACACCAAATTTCATATATAGTACTTTTATTACAGTTGTTAGAGTTTACTAGTTTTTGGAGTGAAACGGTTAACCGGAAGTTAAGCTTCATTCTTCAAAGCTCATTTCCGGTTTTCAAAATAGCTCCATAAATATGATATTTAGGTATATGCTATTATTTATAAATGTTTTAGAAAATGTTATTAACTATAACTTTTGTATGAAACATATTTTTGTATCATTGATTTTTTAGGAGTTATTCATGAAATACTGATAAACTGGAAGTTGCTGATTATGTACTTTGTGGGCGCTCTGGGTGCTGGGGCGAAAGGTCAAATTCATCGTTTGTCATCGAGCATGTCCCGAAAAACATTATTTATAATGTTTGTGACGTCAAAGATAATAATATATAAATTAATCACTCATCTTCCAAGTTTAGATGGAATATAGAGTTTGAAATTACTGTCATAGATAAATATTTACATCTTATGTATGGAGAAAGTCATGTGCTGTCCACATCAGATTTTTTCTTTTGGGGACCGTCCAGATATGATGCCGATATGAAATTGGTGTTGAAATGAAATTAGTGTTGTCGATCTGCTTGCAGTATGCAAGCTACATTTTACTCGTATATATATATGAATGAATCCGGAGAAGCATCTACATATAATAGATTTTGTATCAAGGGATTCATCCTAAAGATTGCAACTAATTGTATTTATAACATGTTACAGTTCGGTTGAAAAGTGAACTCAGTAATTTTAGTTGTAAAATAAGATACCTTTTGAAAATAATTAATACATTAACAAAATTTTCTCAAATTTTTCTTTATAACGTAGTATTTGCAAAATGATAGTGGGGCTGTAGCCAACCCTTTCCATAACGGGAACACCATTCCAAAGGAACTAATGAGCTTCAGAAGCGATGACAGTTTTTCCCAACTTTTCTGATTTAAGTCAAACCATATTAGTTTGATCTTTAATCTGGAAATTACAGACCTTAATGTGATATTAAGTAAACTACAATCAGATTTTTGTCAATAGTCAGGAATAGTGGAATCCTTATTGTAATATCTTTCATTTATTTATTACTAAGGGTACCATATTCTATTACAGATAAACCATTGTAAACTTAAATTCTAAGATGAAGGCGAAAAGTTGGACAGCTTTTTATACCTTAGTTATTGCATTTTTAGAGTTTTTTAGAAGCCATTATTATCCTTAGCTTCACAGTCATTTCTTCTAATATATCTCTATATCTCCTAAATTTCATCATTTAGAGTTTCTTCATTCAAATTACAACATAATTAAAATGAGTCCATATCTTTATGCCTTAGACAGAATTGCTGAGATTTAGAAGCAAATTTAATTACCCTAAAAATAACCTAAACCTTCCATAACTTTAAAGATATTAGGAGCTAAAAAGTTTGAAAAACTTAACCTAAGGTGTAAGGCAAAAATCATGATGTGAGCAAATGTTATTATTAAAACAAGCAAGGTTATGATACACTTCTTTATTAAACAAAATTATAAATAATCAACCTAAGCTGTAGCTGCATTAATTCTCCTACTTCTTCCAGGACACCAGGCGGGATTCTGAAAAATAAAATGTCATTAAGTAAGAATAGTTAAACCATGACAAAAATCAAAGATGATGCCTTGAAAGTACAATTAGTAAAAAAACAGTCGCCACTTAGAATGCAACAGGACTTCCAGAGGACAAGTATACAAGAATCTCTGCTTTGAAATAGAGTTTCATCTGTCTCTCTACAGTTAGCACGTTTTGAAGGCTTACGCAACATAGTTCTTTTTTATAAACACCAGCTATAATTCATTGGCTATGATACTATACAAACATAAGGATTGTTAAATAAAACAGGTTTTATAACACAAAAAAGTAACTTTTACTATTCCACATATAGAGGTAACAGCGGTGACTAATTTCAGCTAGTAATAGCCATCTTCAAGCCCAGTAAAATGTATTGAGAAGGCTTATATAGGTGAAAGGGAAGGGAGTGGTAAGGTGGGAAGAGGGAGGGGAAAGGTGGGAGGAGGGAGGGGAAAGGTGGGGGGAGGGAGGGGAAAGGTGGGAGGAGGGAGGGGAAAGGTGGGGGGAGGGAGGGGAAAGGTGGGGGGAGGGAGGGGAAGAGTGCAGGGATAAGTTGAAGGTTTGCAACAAGGTAGAGTAAGGCGGTCTTGTGAGCACTCTGTTTTTTACACGATTTTATAACATTGGTTGTTAAATATAGGTTAAATATTGCTCGCATAATGCCTTTCGTTAATCAGTGCATAATTTAAAGATGTACTTGCGCCTGAGAAGAAAATTAAGGGCGAAAATTGTTTGTTACCGCTTCATGCAACGTGTGGCAGCCTAACCCGAAATTATGTGGTTCAACTAAATGTGCAAAATAGACGATTATTGTTCCACTGTGATTTATGTGTGAAATCTCAAATAAGATATGGATAGAGAACGGGGGAAGGGCCCCTCGTAGTTCCAACTCATACTATTTCTGTGATTGTGGGCGTTGGATGTTGGGCAGAGCACCTGACTGACAATCGGGACACCCAGGTTCAATTCCCAGTCCAGTCAGACTTTTTTTGAGCCTATTCTTTGTTGGGATTTTTCCTAGGTGCACACCACTGGGGTAGCATTGCTATCACCCTCTGAGGCCCAAAAGTGAAGCAAAAAAATGGGAGATTGCGCATTTAGCCATACTTGTATGAACTTTTCGCATGTCCCTATGCTAATATATTGTTTTGTCATGATTTTGCGGCTTTGATACAGAGTTATCAAGGTTTGTTCAAATAAATCGAAAGTTTTGGAACACAAAATGTAGTTTGAGCAATGTGTAACACAAAGTAATTTGGTTATTTTTGCATTTCTAAACGTTTTATAGGTAAATAAGGAGGTGCCTGTTTCTGCCTGCAGCATGGTCCATTGCTGTGCATCAGAACAGCTGCCCCCACAAAATGTTCTGAAACTATAATGTATGCATCTTCCTTAATTTTATTATTTCATTCATTATCTGAACTCTAAGAATCAGAACGAATGTCGGTATTAAGCCACAGCATTTTAATGAACATTTCATTGTGCTCTCAGCTGTAACTTGGAGGTCTTGCATGGTACAAAAGTTCTCGTATTTGTCATTTTGACAACTTCTACTGCATTGAGCCCCAATTATGAATTAGAAAAAAACATTTGCACAAGCAGAAAATCTCTAAATACCCTGGAAAGTTATTGCAATGTATTATAGAGTAGCTTTATTTCATTGCGGTAAACGATTATTAAGGAATTCTTATGCCATACTTGGTATTGATCAATTAAAAACCGAGACGGATTAAAGCATTAGAATATACATAAAATTAACATTAGGTTAGTCAAAGAGGTTTTAATGCAGTTTGCGGGAGGTTTGCAGATGATTCATTCTCTGTATCGCTTTTACATTGCAGACATGTTTTATTTTCCATGATGAAAGAAATCAAGAGGACTTTGAGAAAAAAATTGAACATGATCGTTAAGTGAAAGGTTCATTTAAACTATCTGAGTCCATGTCATAGGATAGACAAGCTCCTGAATCCCGTATGAGAGGAAAATAAAACCCCAAAAATAAATGTAGTAAAAGGGGAGCCGGCAAAAAGTTCAATGCAGAGCGCAGCAGGTTGCCAAATTTTTGGCTTTGTTTTTCTGAGGATAGACTCACCCTGTGGCGCACACCATCTCCATCTTACCCTATTTCCTTAAAATTCATTACTTTTGTTACAAGACTCATAATGTTTCCCAAAGACCTGAAACTAGTCTTGGCAAATAAAACCTAAAAGTGAGCCAAGTAAATACAGTGAAAACCAAGAACTGAATGATCTATTCGTTTGGTAAATAAATCAATTAAACTATATTCCTTTCGAATCATATTACGAGCACCATCAGTAGCAATTGATAGGATTTTGACTTATCGATTTCTTTTTCATAAGTATGCACTTATAGTGTATACTTATGGAAAAAAACAAGAAAGATTTAGAACACAAATCCTTTCCTTTTGTGATGTTATCACTTCCTCCTTTCTATGATACCGACACATTAACAAATGAAAACTGCTGAACGAGCAGACCCTGCAGGGTGGCCACAGAACGGGATGTTAAAAAATCAAGGTCATTTCAAGGTTTCTCCAGGTCAGGTAGAGGATTTTTCAAGGTCAAAATACAGTTTTTGGTTTTTATTCAATTCTTCAATTGAAATTTATTCCAACATAAACAAGGTACTACTTTCAAACTTTATGCAGAAATTAATGTTCACGCAAATCAGTGGCACGAATGGTCAGGGTTGTTAATGTAAGAGGTTTCAGAGTTTTCGCATAGGTGGCACTGGTACCAGAATTTGAATGAGTGGTTTATTTCGGATTGAACCAGGATAACGAGTTGGATCAGGATTTTTCAAGGTTTTGCAAAAGAATCAAGGCTTTTTCACGGTTTTTTAAGGTCAGTAGAAATTCAAGGTTTTTTCAAGGTTCTCAAGGTTTCAAGGCCCTGTGGCCCCCCTGTTATATCGATTTTATTAAGACAGAAACAAAGTCAGAAGAATTTATACCTTTCCTAAGGCAAATCCTTGATTCTCTGAATAATCTTCTCCTTCAGAGTCTTTAAAGAGAACAGGTGCAAGCATGTTTCCTCCACATATTCTCCCATAAGGTTTACTGCTCTCGGTAATTACATTGGAGGCAATAAAGCTGTTACATTTGAAGGACTATTGATGAATTTTATAATGCATATTTTTCAATATCCTGAGCAATAAATTCCTTTTATTCCTCCTTGCGTTTCTCAAGGAACATTCGTCTCATAATGCCGTTTTACTGAGGATGTTCCACACACAACTGAACATAAAACACACACCGCTTTATTTCCTATGTTAACCATTTCATACTCTTGAAATAACCAGTATTAGAATTCTCTGCTTCTTGTTTTTAATAGAAGTTTCTGTTTTTATTTTCACTAGACTTGTTGGATAAAACTAGAAGAAATTTATGAAAATGGATACTGAAAATGTTTTAAAACATCTTCGCTTTAATGTGTTTGAATTAATTACCTTTAAAATTCAGCTTCAAGATAAAAGTATTGCACAGAGCACAGTCTCAATATTATTACTTTTGTCACAACCAAATTCCGAACTCAATTGAGTCTGCTTTCTTCTCTTTTGAATTTACATCATTACTATTTCAAAATTTTGTTCCCCTGTTTGTTCAAACTTAACATTCTATGGCACCTTAAATTCTGAAATCTTGCATTTATGTTTTAAATGAGAATTTTATTTTAAAATCAATAACGCGTCAGAAAAAAAAACAAATTTCATTCATTCACATGCGCCACCTGTGGCATGCATGCCATAGGTTTGCCACCGCTGTCCTACGACTTAATTTCCTTTCTCTATTTTCAAGGCTAGCTCACCTGAATCTCGATGCCAGTTATATTGGTTGTGTCCTTATTGCTTAGTCTTTTCACCAAATGTTTGTTGGTTAGAGAGAGACAAAAAAACAGAATTTCTCTGCAATATAACATTCTTGCTTTTTCTGCGATTATGTTAGCAATTAACCTTAATTTTATCACATTTATGCCCAGAATTACTTTACTCCATACTGATGAATTTTTACTAACTTCATATTTTCATGCTAATGTTGCAAAAGAGCCATTTCCTACCATAAGATTTGATTCAGGAGGCAGAACCTGTTCCTATTGGCTCCCTTAAGAAGGGAGAGGAAATGCGATTTTCGCTCTCTCTCCAACCTGCAAACATTTGATCATAGACTGTAGCTGTACTTTACATACATGTTATTATACATATGACTTACCAGTTTTGTGGCACGATCTTCAAGAATACTGAATGCAAAGTGGTTCACCTGCAAAATAAAAAGAAGTAAATAACAGCAATGGAAAACAATCTTTATTTATCAAGAACATATTAATTAAGAAAAACTCGTAAAGAAATTAAGAAAAAATCATATTTACAGGTTAGATGGAAGAGGAGACTTTTTAGTCTCAATCTCGCCTGTAATAAAGACCCCTAATAATAATAATAAAAGTAAATAAATATATAGTTTTTCTGAGATAAATATAGAGAATAATACATGCATAATTAATTCTACTAAACATAAGTAATCAAAAATAAATAATTAATGCATTATGTTATAAAAGCAGTAAGTCAAAGAAAAAAGGTTTGCAAGTATAATTAAGGAAAAGACGATGCATGAAACAGATTAGGATATAGGTATTATTTAAAGACACTCCTGTAAGAGAGAGAGAACATATTACTGGAAACTCGGAGCTGGAGGGAGGTAAAAAGTTTGTATTATCCATGCAACAATTTTATTTTACGTATATTCATCATCATTGTTATTATTTTTGGGGCTATTCTTAGAATAATACTGAGAATAGTCTATAACCAATCCACAAGTGCATTTTAAATTCCTTTTTTTTATCTATTAAGTTCTATTAGCCACGAACATTAGGCCTAATCTCATCAAGTGTGTTTTGTTTTTCTTTTGAGTGTGTGTGCATGTGGATATGTGCAAGAGAGACTTTTGAGCACAAAGGACCAACAAACCCTCACTGAGGGCAACGTTATCAAAATGGTGGAAATTTCATCTCTGTTATTTTTGTATCATAGGTTGCATATGTTGACATTTCAGTAAATTGCGTCCTTTTCATAAATTCTGACATTAGTCCCTACCATTAATTGGGTATGGACTTAAAATCCCTGTGTATTCTAATGAGAAAAAGCATGATCTCAGAATTTCAATGAAAGAGTTGTGCATTGAGAACAAAAAGAGGGCCAGACAACTTCTAGTAATAGGAAAGAAACAGATTTTAGCCATTAAGAAAGAAGATGATTCAATGACTTACCACAGACTAGCAATATAAAGAAGCAATATAAACATATTGCCATGACTTTCACGCGGTCCAATAACGTTACCTACGTACCATATAGAATTTCAGGAAATCCCCTGGAAATCGTGATGCATCATAAATACCTAGGAATTACGCTCAGCAGTAATTTTTCCTTCAAAGAGCATATTCGAAGTGAAATAGGAAAGGCAAATGGGATGCTAAGGTTAGCCAGTAGAATTCTGAGGGGATGTTCATCTAAAGTAAAAGAAACAGCGTACTTTTCCTTGATTCGACCTCTACTTGAGTATTGCTGTGTGATTTGGGATCCTCACGAGGTAGGATTAATTTCCGATCTTGAGATGGTTCAACATAGGACAGTAAGATTCGTCAGCAGTGTTTCGGCTATGATAGAAATCCCTCGGATGGAACTCTCTTAGTGATAGAAGACTTGAATACCAACGGAAGCTTTTTGATAAATTTGTCACTACCGATTTCGGGGAGGAGATAACTGATATTGTTATCCCAGTTATAAACTTACACGATCTTAGGGAGAAAACAAAAAAGCGATACAGGGAAGTAGTTGCCAGGACAGATACCTACTTTTGGTCATTTTTACCGCAGAGTATTAGAGAAGCTAATAGCTCTTCAGGTTAGTTAGGGATGGATATATTTTTACACCCCCTGCCAAGCGCCAATGGTGGTTTGCAGGGTTTAAATTAAATGTAAATATTGAGGATAGTAATAGAATACTTCAGCAATCAATACAAGATGACGAAAAATGCCAAATAAAATCTAAGATAAAGGGTTAATAATTTAATTATGACACCAATAAAGAGGTCGATGTGATACTAGTTAAGATTTTCATCTCATTACAATGTTTGAGAGATTTTTTATCATAATTCGTTAGGATAAACATTAACCACAATATATATGAAATAAAAGCAATGTCATTAATAAAAAAATATTCAATAAGTATGGAATATCTCCTTCCACTTACAAAATATTATTTTCAAATTTGACTACCACATATTAACAACCCCTTCCAATAAGGTTTATTTTCAGAATATCCTGCCCCTATACACTATTTTATGAAGCACTATGTATGTAACACACATATATGTATGTACATATGTATTAATCATACTTAACGGTACAATAATTTAAATCTGATTGCTCTTCATTGTGCAATTTTGTATCAGAAGTCCAAGACAAGATAGACCCGCCATTTTACTGCAAGGGGTTTAGTAGGAGTGGAAAGTTAAGCTAGAGAGAAATTACAATTTGAAAAAGATATGTTATAAAATTTAAAAATCAATATTTACCAAAATTCCTCTGGGCAAGGCCACCCCTTGAAATCTATAGAAATATTCATCGTCTGACTGAATCTTGTGAACCTGGAAAATTTTCAATTTGTCATCAATACATGACAATTTATAAAAAAATTAAAATTGGATTAATAATATCAAATTTCCTTACTGCAGCAACTGTGCATCTTCCGATAAAGGCTGAATTAGCAATCATAGGACCGCGACTGATATCAATATGATCCCGGAAGCGGTATACTATTACTTTATTATCTATAATGAAAGAATTGTATCATTGTCAAATTGAGGAAACAAGATAATTCAATTCACCATTCAAAACATTAATATTTCCACAGTCGATCTTAATCTTCAAGAGTAACATTAAACTTTTATACAAACCATTATTTGAGGAAGCAATAGAAGGTATCTGCTCTTTCTTATAGTCATTGTCGTTGAACATTTCAAGAGCTAACTCCTCATTAATTTCTAATCGTTCTATCTTTAGGCTTTCTTCTGATTGACTTTGACTTTGAGTAAGTTTCACCATTTCAGATGAAATTACTCTCAGCTCATCCTGCAAATTCCAAACTTTTTTCACACACTGGTAGTTGGTAAAACAATAAATTTTTATCTAATCGCCTAATAGAATAACCACCCCAATGAAGATACATTAAATAGAATAATTTATAAAATAATCCTGCAATTAAACTCACTTTTGATGGTTTCCAGTCACTTAAATTCAAGCTGACATCATGAACAAAGCTTCCACTTTTCACTGAAGGATGAGAAAGAAAATAATTACACTTTCTTTCGTTTACAATGCCAAGGAAAAGAGTTTTTTGCATGGTACTAGGTATCAACATGTTAATAGCGTTAATATCACTTGAAGCAATACTTGTACTTGACTTATATCATTTACTTATACTTGATAAATTCTTTAGCGTAAAATATAGCGGGTTCACAAATGTATATAAAATTCAATGTAAATCTTACCGTTCGGAGAGGGAAAACTGTGTAGTTTCACAGACACTTCATCCTTGAAAATATTTACAATAGTGGCTCCCAGAAGGAATGAACAAGTTCTCCAAAAAGCTTTATTAATATGAAACGGATCAGGATCCCTGAAGTGTAAAAAATGTAGCTCGCTGTCTTTTTCCAGTGGTCTATGCATATCCCACAACTCACCATTAATGGAAGCTAAAGCCGATCGTTCAAGTAACATACCCGAAATATCTGTGAATAAGGTGATAAACGTTAGCTCATAGCAAGGATCAAAAGAGTGAACTATACATAAGCATTATTGAATAACTGAATAACTAACGTTGAGCACAATTGAACGGTGTCGAGATTCCTTTATTCATAACTAATACAGAATCTTCAGGTACTCCCTTGTACTTGACTTCTACTTTTTCGATACGACCAATACTATGAAACTGTCGCTCTTTTTCTTGATCAAAGAGAAAGTTCCTTTCTTTTGCAGCAATTGCATAGTTCGACGCTCTCCGAAAGCAAACTTTAAAATAGAATAAACTAGATTAAATAAAAAACTCATGATCACTGCTTTCAAACATAAAATCAATGAAATATTTAAGAAGTGTTAAGATTAAGTTCCGTCTCACCATTAATAACCGGTGCTTCTTCTAATACTTGCTTCCCCAACCTTAAAATAATCATTTCACAATAAATTATGCACGCCTTGTTTTTAGATTTACAGACGGAAGAATATTACGGATTTTACCGATATTACTTCTCAAACTTTCGCGTTTCATTTGTTTAAACCGGTTTAAACGATATAGCGGGAAGGCAAAAATGGCAATAATTGATGACGGATAAGAGGGTGAGAGAATATTAAATAGTTTTAAACCACTGAAGCTACTGTTCCTTCACTTTAAACGTGGAATTTGACTCTTCAAGACTGTGCATACATTTTACCTAAATATATACACGTTTTCCAATCTATTAGAAATTTGTAAATTACGTTTGTTCTAATCATACTCTCCAAATGAATATGATTCTGGAATTTTATTTTGATTCTTGTTGTTGAAAGTCATTACTTATTTATTGAGTTCATTGCGAACTTTCTGACAAATGTCTTTGATAAACTATATACAACGAAATTAAATGAAACTTCAGGCAAGTTGGATACTAACTTAAAGAGTCATTTTTTATAGGAAAAATTTTCTTAAGTTCAATTCCTGAATTATAAGTGTATGATTATAAATTTTTTTTGCCTGTTTAAAAATATTTATATAATATGCAATAACATATTGTGGCACGGATGTTAAAATCTGCTTGGAGTAAAGCAGGTAGTCATGGCAACAGTTTATGTTACCTGAGAGAAAAAGTTGCAGTACGCCACTAAATGAAAATTATTTGATTATTAGCTAGGACAGTGTATAGTTTGCTAATGAAAAGACAGGTAAAATATGAAGTAAATAATCAAATCCTCGAAATAGTTTCTAATTATGCACGATCGTTTATTATTGTCCGTTTGTTTTTTAGGTAGCAGGGAAAAGACCAAAATGCCCACAAATTTCATCAACTGGTTTTGAAATAATAAAGGAATCACAGGAGGAAGATAAAGGATGCATAAAAATCATCACAAAAGATTTGATACGTGATTTACGAGTGAGAAATGACAATCCAAAAGTTTATTCTGCTGTTTTATCCCATGATAAATTTAAAGATATCATTAAAAAATCTAAGGTAATTGGAATCATAGCTCCTAGGAGATCGAGTTTGATTAAAGAAAATACTTCAGAAAAAATCATAGGAAAAACCGATAAATTTTGTGTGCAACATTATTCATATTAATTTAAAAGGAATATTCTTATTTGGATACTATTCATGATTTGAAATTAATAAGATTCAACTAAAATTTGGGTCAGGGTTTAGCTTAGAAAGTGAGATTAAATTAATTCTATTTAAAATTGATTTGAATGATGCTAAGACGTGTTTAACATTTAGGTATTAACTCCTGAAGAACGTCGGCAGTTAATTCTTAAGAGAGACGATGAAAACTCCAAAAAACTTGCTGAAAGTCTTGCACGAAAAGAGGAAGCTAAAACGTGGGAATTAATTCATGGAAAGGGACAAAAACTGAACAAGATTGATCAAGAAGCAGCCTCAAGAACTAATCACATTTTGGCAAGAGCAGAATTGCTAAAGGCAGAACAGGAGGATGAAGTCAAAGCTGCTAATCATTTAATTCTGAGCACAAAATGTCATGCTATTAGATGTGCTCAAATAGCTGAAAAATCTCTGACAAAGTAATAATATTTGGTGAATTTTAAATACCAGGGTGTTAAAAATATTTCCTTTGTTACCATTCAAAATCTTGACCTTCTGCAGTCATCTTTATCAGAGTAAAAACAGTTTTGGTAATTGTTGATAGAGACTCATTTTTGAAATTGTATTTAACTCCCCCTCCAAGAAGCAAAATATGCATCAAATTTTACATATGTGGAAATATCCTTAGCATCAGACATAATTAAACATGTAGCAATTAGTGATACAGATCCTACCGTTTGTTGTGTTTTTGTAATTCAATCAGTATAACAAAAAATCATAATTTATTGTCGTATAATATGCAACTTGATTTTAAGAAGGGAATTTGAATTGAAAATTAAAGACTTGGAATGGTAATGATGCAATGCACTCTGCAGTGCAGCTGCCAATGACTATGAAAGCTAGTCTATAATTACAATGTTCTTTGTAAAAAATGTTCAGTAAAGATAAAAATCTCTTTTTTGAGTTCTTATTAAGAACACGGCAAATAATGATTTTAGCTGGTAGCATATTTGTGCCATGTACGTGGTCGAACATTAATCAGGGCATCGAATCGGAACACTTGACAGCTTTAATGAAAGAATGATCATCTTCAACATTTGGTCCTAAATACCTACCATTAGTCTCTTGGAGCGAGGCAATAGAAAGTTTGGGAATGACAGTGGAGAACAAAGTGGGAAACCAGCAATAAAACTTGCTAAACCGGGAAAAAAGTTTCCTTCTGGTAAACCTTATGTAATGCTGCTGCATATGGTCATTATTAAATAGCTTCCTCCGAACCTTTCATGATTCTGCACATGCATCGCAGAGGATGACGAGAGGTTCACAGAAGATCCATGTATGGTATTGGATTGTATCTTAAATAAATGGATCTCAAACTAAGAAATTAACTTCAAAATATTAAGTCTTAAAATTACATATTTATAGTTAATACATGTTTTATTCGACTTTAAACCAGCAATGTCTATTTTACTCCTAAAGTTTTTAAGGTTTCATGGAAAATTAAAGGTTCAAAACTGGTTCTCTGAGTCTTGCCAGAGTGAAATCGGAACTAAACCAAAATTTTGCCATTCAAGTGAACTGGAGCAAAAACTAGATATAAAAATATTACATTTCAATGCCCTTGTGTTAATAAATAGGTAGTCAAATGCTTGTTACTCTATACCTCTTGTTTCCACAATGGACAAGAATAATTAGGTATTTAATTATTAAAATGTATTTATTGTACACGGTCTGGAAAATGAAACGTTTTGCATGTGTGTATTAGCACACTTATGAGTCTTGATTAGCAAATTCTGAAAATATTGCTGTTGTTTTCAGGAGGTAGGATGTTTAAATTGAAATTCAAAATTTTCAGAAAAAAAGTTCATATAACACGCCAATAAATATGAAAATTTAAGTGAATATTGTCACTTCAATTTCTCATCTCTTTTTTGTTTGTCAATAAAATAATAATAACGAATAGAGGCCAAGAATTCATGTCTAAGATCACACTTATTTGTTCATAGGAGAGAACTTGAAATGGAAGAGAAAAGGTTAGAAGATATGATGGAGACAGAAAGACTGCGCGCAATAGCCTCTGAAGAAAAGAAAAAAGAGGAGGAAAGATTGAAGAAGATGAAATATGTTGAGCACGTTAAGCAGCAAATCCAAGAAAATGAAACTAGAAAAGTGATTTTGGCCCAAAAACTAGAACAGGCAAGTAGTTGTATACATGGGAATTTACTGGAATGTGAATTTTGATCAAATTTGGAAAATAATATAATTATTTGTAAGAATACCTAACACAGTTGGTAACAGAGTATAATTTCATGATTTATAATTATTATAGAAAATATAGATTTTTATGAAAATTAGATCAATTTTTTCAGGAGAGCAAGATAATCAAGAAAAGTACGATACAAAGTAATCTTGAAGCTGTAGAGGCAGTTAAGAAGAAGATAAAGGATCAAGCCAGAATGAGAGATGAACTGAAAGCCATAAATGAACAGCTCCTAAATCTGAAGAAAATTGAAAAGGAAGAGGAAATTATGGCTGAATTAAGGGTGTGAAGTTTTGCCAATTTTTTGCATAATCCATTTGATAAAATCTTCATCAATCTTTAGCTGTTAGATTGTCTGTCCTTTATATCTCTCAAGCCATCCAGTTCCAATCACCTCATACCCTCATATTTTCTACCTTAGTTGTTACTGACCTGATTTCTTAATTTAACTTGAACCTTCCTTTATGATTCCCACCTGTTCTCATCTGCCAACACTCTTAACAAGTAAATAATCATGGTTGGCTGCCCTCAATGAAACTCCCTTATCTCTCATGTTTTATTCATTAGCTTTTCGCAGAATTTCTTTATTATTTTCAGAGTCAGTCTATTTAATTTTTATTATGCTTCAGTAGCAGTACATCTCCATAAACTTTACCTGCGTTCTTTCTTTCCCTCCTAATCAAAGGTATTTTAATATAATTGTTTTGGATTTTTGATTGTGTCAACAGATTCAAGAGTATATGAGACAAAAGGTTGAAAGAGAAGAGGAGAGAGAACTGGAATTGATGCATATGAAGCAGTCAAGGGAAAAAGAGATAGCTAGACTTCGAGCCCTGCAAGAAAGACAGCAAGACTTGCAAGTGAAAGAGGATGAATTGAAAGCAAAGAGGATTCAAGAGGAAGTTAGTTGACAATTTTTTTTATGTAAATATTGATTATGTGACAAATGTGAGCTTGTAATCAATAATAGTTGTGGACCCTCTCAGTCGAATTCAATGCAGACAGAGCAATTTATGTCAATCATCTTCTCCTCTAAATTACATATTTGAAATGTAATGGTACACCAATTTTATTCATTTCAAATCTTTTGGGATAAACCCGTGTTTCTAATTATTGGTATAAAAAACGTTTCTTCTTCTCTGCTGGAGACTTCTTTGTGGTTAGAAATGACAGTTATGGGTTACCAGTGGGCTGTTTATATTCTGTTATCCGCGGTGAGGACAGGAGTGGGGGTATGGGTAAGTGTGGAATAGAATCCCACCTGTCACTGGCCCATGGTCCCTGGTGAAATTATTTGGGTTCTTTTTTTTTATCTGTATAGCTTCCATAAATAGTCTTTTTTTGTAATGATTTGTTTTTCCTGACACTCTTATTCTTTCTGTGTTTATGTCATGTCTTAAAGGGGCTTAAAGATTGTCTTGATGTTGCCCTGGGACAATGTAGGAGTATCAGGAAAAACAAATAATTACAAAACAAAACTAATTAGGCTAACTAACTAACTAATTAGGGGACGAACTATCCCAACACCCCTTCCGATTACCCCCACTCCTCCCCCTCTATGGACAACAGAATATAAACACTTCACTGGTACCCTATAGCTGTCATCTTAACCCCAAAGAAGTCTTCACCAGAAAGAAGAAATGTTGTTTATACGAATACATAATTTGAAACGTGGGTTGTTATCCAAAAATTTAGATTAGTAACAACTAGAGGAGGGCAAAAGCCAATTCATGAAGCACATCAATGTTTACTTGTTGCTTCAAATTAACCTGACGAAAATAGATTAAATGTTGAATGAGGATATTTATAACAGAGATTATGAACTCCTACTTAAAAAATGCAAGGCTTTCAAGACAAATGAAGTGTGATTGGTTTGCAATCCAAATTAGTAGAAAGAAAATTACAATCTGATCCATAGAAACAGTTGATAATATGTCACTCGTAAAATGTCTATTCTGAAGTTGGTTCTGTACATCAGGTGGAGAGAGAATGGAGGAAAAGAGAATGTGAATTGGCAAGAAGACATGCTAAAGAGGAAGAGGAACTGAAGAGAGCGAGACATGCGCAAATAGAGCAAAGAAAAAGAATGCAGGCTATTGATGTGGCTCTTGAGAAAAGAGAATTTGAGGGGCAAATTTCAGCTCAGACGGTAGAGATAGAGAAAATTAGGGAAGAAGAAGAAATAAAAAAGAAGGTATGATGATATCAATTACTTTTGTCTTTCTAGAATATGTTTTTATAAAAATTTTATTAATATAAAAGTTGTTCTACAATAAATTTAACAATTACTTTTAAATAAAATTATTTCTCCGAAATATTATAAACTTATATTATTATATATTATTATATATATATAAACCAACCATGTAGAAAATAAGCAGTGAGATGATACACATAAGAAAGAATCCCAGAAGTGAGATAATCTGCCACAACTCCATATCTCATTGGTGTTTCACAGCTGAACTCCCTCTTCTTTGATTCTGATGAGACGTGTTGCATTCTGTTGGATCAAGAATTAAATTAGTATTGTATTATTTCTTTTAATTTCGTGAATTGACTGATAATTTGACTTTAGAAAAGAGGTGAGCACCGTTCTGCCTTGCTGAGCCAAATCAACGAAAAGGTTGGAGAAAGGGCAAGAGAAAGACAGAGGGTATTTGAGGAAGGGGCTGCAATTGCTTTGGCAGAGAAGAAGAGACAGCAAAGACTAAAAAATGTGATGAAAAATAAAGTGGAAGAGCTAAGGTTGGTATAACTCTAGATTTTCTTGTTTTCAACAAACAGAACATCTCAGTATTTTACATAAACTCTGCAGTAATTCCTTCAACTCCATATTTATATTAGTTATGATGGATTTATTGTTCTTGCAAATTTGGTAACATAGATTTGTGGTGGCAAAAACTTGGTTTTAATTAAAAACCAAGTACTCTGATTACAGGGTTTACCTAGCATGAAAGAAAAACACTTTAGATTCAAAAATCTTGATAAATGAGACTTACTTAACTTTATCAAAGGGAAAGTATCCCAAATAAATAGGAAATTGATTCGCAGTCCATCACTAGTTGGAGAGCTAGGTTTTACCGTTCCAAAAGGATAAGGACATGAAATTGCATTACTTATCTTGTTACTGGTTGCAGTTTCTTCATTCAGTGAATTTGAGTTTTAAAATAATCACATTTATACAGTATTAAAGCGACGCAATCTGAAATAATCAATCAGGTGCTAACATATATGAATATGTAAATTCAATAAAATACTGTTCAAAATCAATAAATTTTTCAATCTCAAATGCATTTATTTCAAGTTTAAGGAGTTGCAGTATGTTCTGAAACAAAACAATTTAGTTTTATGTTGATCTAACATGACCTCACACTGATATTCAACATTGGAATGAAGAAGAGACAACATGAATAGTGATGAAAATACAATGTGAATAGTTAAGGAAATTGCATTAGTGTGAATGAATTTTGCCAGATTCAATTCTAGCAAGGGAAGACTTTCACTTTTGTCCAAGGTTTTTCGATGAAAATTTTTGGTGATGCAGGAAGCAGAGTAATGAAAAAGTATATTGACGTTCAAGTTAATAGGCCTTTGTTTCGTTGCAATAATTATGTAATTGAAAATTGAAAATTAAAGTATAGGCAACCAAGCATTGAACACCCCTGCTAGCCATATCTGTAGGGAGTAACCCACTGTTTGCAAGTCATTCTCTGATTTTACTTTCATTTTCTTTTCTGGAATATCACAGCTGCCTATGAAGATTTTATTTTAGCTCATAGATTTACTCATAGAGTCTTTCAGAATCCTCTGCTTTTGTGTTTCATCCAAGGTGTCACTAGAATGATTAAATTTTTCCAAACACACACGATAATCCCATCAGTCATTAGCTTGTTGTATTGCAGTGCTCTGACAATGTCTATCTTCATTTACGGTATCACTAAAACTGAATAACCTGTGTTCTGCAAAAAATCCTGATTATATCATAAAAATCATCTTTATTTCTAAATTCACTGATAGCAATCATTTTCCCAAACTCTTTGCATGTTCAGAAAGAAATGTGATATTATTGCAGTTTTAATATGAAAGAGCTACTAATGCTTCAAAATACTGCTCATCTTTATTTACAGGATCCATAAGGTTCCAGAGGTATATATAAAGGAAATTGAGCACCAGCTGAAAATAGCAAATATTAAAGACTGACCTTATCTGTTTAATGGAAGAATTGAGTGAAATAAAATATAAATATCTTCTCAAACTGTACTTAATCTGTTTTTTGACAAAAATATTTACTTTTTTAAATTTTTCCTCTAATAAAATAATATGTTAAAAATAAATAAACTTACATTATTTTATAGCTCAAAACGAGTAATGTGAATTTCTGTTTTTATTAATGTAACGTATGAAATAAATTATGTAGAAATAATTTTCCAGATCTGTGACAACTGAATACACAAGTTAACAGGAAAAGAATATTTATTTTATGTTATTTATATTCTTGTTAATTCCAATGAAAAATATAAGGTTATCTCGCAATATGTACGGAGATTGAGCAATGATTGCTGATAAGATCCCAGCAAGGTCAACTTTTTTCACTTCCATTGAATATTTATAATGATCTTATTTATGAATCACTTAGTCTCTTAACTTTAAGAACTGGGCTTAACCTTTTGAATATAAGAAACCTTCATTGGCAGTAACTTTGAACATGGTTAGCACCTACTTAATAGCAATGTTTGCTCTTGATTCCACTGAATAAGATTATTGAATAACACCCACAACCATTTTCAGCATAGATCATGTCATGGTCAGGTGGGGAAAATAAAACATCGATTTTGATGCAAAATTTTTATTTTCTGTGAATGAAGCCAATGTGTTTGCTTGCTTTGCTTTGTGGAAGTAAAAGGGGTAGTAATGGGGAGGATGATAAAAGGGGAGTGTAATGGATGAAGGAGGAGTTCTGATGCTTAATGGCAGCCAAAAGAATAAGTGTGATTATTGCTGGTATACGTTACTTGGTTACTTGGAAGTTTTTTCTGATAATTTCAAACTGTTACAAGAGACAAACAAAATTATTGTATATGCGTCCAATCAGTTATTTTATGATAATCAATGGAAGAAGCTTTCGCTATGTAGAGCTCCATAAAGGTGAAGAGGAAATAACTTGGTCACAATTCCACAAGAAGTTTTTATTTTGTGACCAGTTTTGACTAAGGTCATCTTCAGGCCTTGTTGATATGGGTGTCAAGCTGATGACTTTTTTATGAATTTTATCCTCTGTTGCAGCAAAATTCCTAGCTACTTCTCCTATCCAAATGCTCTAATTTATTTTAGTTTATACACTCCAGTTTTTTAAGGCCTGTCTTTATGAATGCTAGAAAAGTTAACTTTGTTTGAGCATAGAAAGTTGGTTTAATTGCCTTTGGGTTATTAAGGAGGTATTCCTGGTGTAAATTCCCTAAGGAATAAATTTATGCTCCCATTTTACCAACCTCCTTTTCTGGAATCTGCCAACTCCTTTAGGAGCAATGAAGCATTATGAATTCCTCTATAATTTCATCTGGACGATAACTTTTCAAAAAGTAAAATAAAAGGCTATTCTGATGGTTTTAGTTACTCTCAAATATATTTCTAATGAAATTAATTTTAGGTATGTTACCAGAGCCTAACTAGCTAATTAATTAAGTCCTCAACCTTGTAAGGGGTGTTGATGCGACTCCAATAGCCTCTCACACCCAAATGCCAACCTCGCCTTCATGTGGTGCACCCTGTTCAAACTAAAGAGGAAATGGCGTCTGAATGATCTCCAGAATAAGGGATCCTCCCACCACCAAGTGCCTACGTCAGGACGGATGAGTGGGGATGGGGCATCCTAGTGTCCCTGAGGTGGAAAACTACCTCTTAAGGCAGAGGAACTTCTATAGGAAGTCAACGGCAATAAGATACGTAAGGAAACAGAAAACCAACGTATTAAAGATACTTGAGATATTCCTTGCAAAATGCCACAATGTTGCCGCCTTTCGTAAAATGTTCCGGAGGTAAAAAGACGTCCTGATCAGATCTCTGGGGGAAGCAGCAAGAGAATGGACAACTTACGAAAAGAATACGAATAGGTACAGCTAACAGCAAAAAAAAGTTACCACCCCTGACCCACCAAAAAATTCTAAGTCCAAATTTCGGGCCGGCGAGCCTTTCTCTCGAGAAGGGAGGGAGAGAAAAGAAAGATGGAGGACATGGTCCGTTACGCTAGCTTGGTTCTCGCGTTTGGATGGAGAATTTTCGTTATTTATATAAAAATCATTTACTACTATCCATTATCTGCCGCAACATTTGATGTGTTAACGCGTACTATTGAATTTGACGACGATCGACTGGAAGATAACTAAAGAAATGAATCGAATTGAATACAGCAATCAAAGTCACTCTCACTTTAATTTTCGATAACAGATTATTAAATCATTTCCAAAACAATACAAATGAATTTAACTGAATACAAAATTCGATATCAAATTAACTCACATTTCGTTTTTCGAAAATCGATCGTTTAAATCACTTCCAACGATTGATTATGCTCATCAATGTGAACGAAACCAGCAACTATTCTCTTCTTCTTTATTTATAATTGGCCAAAAAGCAGGATCTCGGATTCAACAATGGCATTTGTCGTCAGGGGGGCCGGCTGTTTATACTCACAAAAATTTTCTTGTATTCCGTAAAAAATCTCGAAAATTCAATTCGGAAACAACAATAAACGACCAAAATAAGGTTTTCTATTCATTTACTCTGCTATTGGTTCTTGTCTCAATCTCGTATGACTATTATTTTTAATTTAATTTTGCAAAAGAAATGAAGCATGCAGCGACAAAAATGAACTTTACGTGCATTTCTTACGGAAATGCTTTGACTTGTCTGGGATCGAAGCAAGGACGAAGTGTCACCATTTTTTACAATATAAACACTTTCGTATATATATATTTGAATGCAATGTTCTATAAAAATTTCAAGTCAATCGACCAAGTGATTTTTGAGTTTTGCGGACAGAAACATATGCAGGCTGAATTTTGCTGAATACATAAGATATGTGCATAATTCGGTGGATTATTATAATTTAATTTGATTCCTTTTACAACCCTTTCGTTTAACTTTCCCAATTGAAAAGCGTTCTATCATGAAGAGAAATAACTAAGGAATAAACACAAGGAAATAAAAGTTCCACATCTTCCACACAAAAAGTCGTGTAACTTTGACAAAGTTATTTATTTCCTTTTGCTTAGTTACCTATGGAGTTCACCAAATTTAAAGCTCATTCGATTGATTTAAATAAGGAATAATCTTTTCTAGATTACAATTTCCCCTTACTCTCGTGACTCCTATAGATTATATAATCCAAGAATTTGTAAAAATGAATTATCCTTATAACAACACTGTAGCAAATTCTCACAATTAGCTTTGACCTTAGCACCTTCTTCAACATTTACATAAATACGCGATCCTCCATATGGCGTGTGCCTTGAAAAAGAAGAAAGAATGAGAGGGAACAAAAGTGTGACCTGCAAGTGAGAGGGTAGAATTCTTGGAAAACTGTTAAACAGGACAAAACGAAATAGGTGGGGGAAAAGGACAAGATAAACCTTTTGTTACCAAAGGGGAATGGAAAGGAAAAACTTTCTCGTTGGGAGAAGAGGACGGGTTGAAATTTGCTCGATTCATTTTGATTTTATCTAAAATAATGTGTCCACTAGCCTTCTCTGATATATGTATAATTTTTAGCTCGCAATTAGAAGAATGACTCGAAGAAATAAATCTCTCATAAAGTGGGACTGCAGAGCATCAGATTAGAAATGTTGTAGGTTCTTCAGCCTATAACTTACGAAATCTCACTGTTTATCTGATGTGGATTGAATGAAAATAATCATAAATCGCTTGATGAAACTACCGTCCTAAAAATTGGATCCATGGATTCCTTATCGTTTCAGAGTAATGGCTCACAGTAAATACTGTAGTATAAGGCCAGCGGTAGACGTCCTTTTGGTAAAATTCTCGAAATTTTGTTTCACAAAAGTTACTTAACTCATTTATTTTAGCTATTTACTGAACCACCAATCGACTCCGAAGAGTATTACAATTTGTTTATCTCGAAGTTCTCAGTATTTTAAGAAGATTAATTTAATCAGTTACGAAAAATGATAAGACCGCTATCCGTGGAATTGTTACTTTTGCATGACAATGTTAATCGACGTCTAACCAAATTTAAGACTTAGCTAGAGTATGACTTATTAGTACTCGACGCAGGATGGGCAAGTTATTGCGTGTGTGTTACAGTAATGACTATTATAATTGTGTTTAAATACGTATTTAAATGACATCTTTATTTTATATTTTATAAACCAGTTGAGATTGACTAGCAAATTTTATCAGTGAATCAAGATGAGTTTAACGTTTTGGCTATCATCAACACTGAGAGAAAAAATGTATTCACTTTCTCTTGGTGGTTTTTTATGTTAATTTTTAAGGTTCTTAAAATCTACGAAACTAATAACTGTATCTAACATTTGATGTGATAAAAGGATTGAAAACACTATACATTCAATGATAGTAATGAAAAAGAACCAAAGGAACGCTAGTTTAGCTAGCTAGCAAATAGCTATTTCTTAAATTTTCCCGTTTTGTTGTTGATTGATTTCTAAGGGTATCTTGAAGGTTTATGAAAATCATTGGTTAGAAGGAAAAGCCTGAAAAGATGAATGTAAATATTGAGAACGTAATTTTGGAATTAGAATGCTCCGAAGCTTAAATTTCTTCGGGAGTGATCTTTCTACGGTTAATATATGCTTAATTCTACTCCTGAAAGCATAGACGGTCCGAGAAATGGGCAGTCTGGGAGACTGTCGACAGCATTTATGGGCTCTTCTCAGATCCCTTGAAGATTCTCAATGATAAAATTATACTCGTATAGCTTAGGTAATTTTAACGATTACACCCGGTCACAATATTTAGGTAAACTTTTTTTATCCATTAAGGGGAACTAGTTCTAAACGTCTGCCCAGAATGTCAATAATCTTCAGATTACCCCCTCCCAATGATTGGAATCAATTTCCTTCGCAATGGATGCAGCTTTCTTTGGTCCTAGTTCTCTGAGTAATTTCCTTTAATTCAAATTGATTGAAGAAGCCGTTACTTGGTAAAACTGCGTTATGTAAGAAATTGTGAATCTTTTTCCTTAGTTATTTCCACCATTCCTTATAGTCGTTGAGCTATGGCTATATTTTTATGGAAATTACATTTAGGAAAACTGCTAAATCAGGCGTCTGATCATCATCTGAGTTGCCCTTACATCGGTAAATGCTGTTTAATAATTAAAATTTAGCCTTCGTATTTTACCCTTCCTTTTTTAATGAGAGGCCAATTTGGTCCATCAGCGATTACTGAATAAAGCACTAGAAATACTGACATCTCATACTTATTACCCATAATTACTCTTAAATAAGATGGGTAAAGCTTCCTTTCTTGGGAAATGTGTCAGGAGAATCTATTACTGCTGAATCTTAATGCTGGTTTCCAAGCCTCACCTATTCTTCCTTAAAACTTCTTGGTTTAAAGATAAGGAAGACATTTACGTCTTGAAGGTGCAGAAATTTAAATGTGTGATAGCTCGACATTTGTGTGGGATCAACTGGCAAAAGCTCTAATTGTATGCATGAATGTATGCACATTGTATGCATATTCTTATATGCCTACATGATTATATCCTATCCTATGCCAATAAGTTTCGAAGCAAAATAAATTTACATTGATAATAAATAATTTCGACTATGATAGGTCTATTGTTAATGGTTTATGAATTTTGGATGCAAATGAACGTTTTAGAAGTAAGTTCACATAAAACCTAATTCAGTATGTTAGGAAAATGAAACTTGCAAACTGCCGCAAAAATCGGAACTTTTTCGAATCGTTGATCTAATTTACATTCCTTCTGGCTGAAGCATTGAAAACATATTTTTCCGGTCACCCTCTAACCTGCATTATTTTGTCTTAAAATGGCTTGAATCGTTTTCTCAATCTTATAAATTTCCAACATCCCAGGATCTCTGCACATCACTTCTGAGCCTGTTTACCACATTATCTTCATATTTTTTAAATGTATGCCTTAGAGTTGAAGAGAATAAACATTCTTTTCCTAGTAAGCATAAAATATTCCGTATTCCCATTGTTTATTTTCCTATCATCGTCTCCATGAAGTAACCCATTCATATTCCATCTTCGATGAACTTTTCTTTATATCACCATCCAGGACGAAGAATGGCATTTTCAGGCAATTCTCTCTCTCATACAAAACCCTTAAACGATGCCTCGAAAATTAGAGGCACTGAAGACGAACCTATGACCGCTCCATTGACCCTTTCTCTTTCCTCTCTCACCCCCATAGAGAAGCTCCCTTTGTTTTCTTGAGAAGGAAGGTATGCATGCTACCGATTAACCGTTATGTAGACAAAAACATTAAAATCAGACGTAGCACCAAAAGGTGGGCTTGCCACAGAGATCCTTAGCAATAGATTGAAATGTATTTTTCATGCAAGAGTGTTTACGTGCGAATATTCAGAGTGGAGTTGTAACAGCTTAAAGTTGTTGGCTCATACCTATTTTCTATGTAGAAACTGTTAATCGTTTTAGCATTTTAAAATTTTAGACGGAGGTTTAAATAAAGGAATTCAATATTTACAAGTATATTATTCAATTCTTTTTGCGCTTTGCTGGACTCTGCACGACTAGTCCTTCTGATTTCATTACCAAAAAGAAATTCTCGCGCGTAAAATATAAAGCTGTTAGTTAAGAGACTACAGGTTAGATAGCAGTGAGTCCAAAATGATCGGAGCCCTCCGCTGGGTATCTTTTAAAAATATAACTCTGTAAAGACAATAATTATTAGAGATATTCCTTAGCTGTGATTTACATGACGAAATACGCGACGACATGATCCCTATTCTCAACGATCGTTATTTTCACAGCCAGATGGTGAAAATATTACAGCGAGATAATAGCGAGGACAGATGGTTTATATTGTTATCATCTTACATATAGTATAAGGTGCGTAAATATGTAAATTATTTAGATAGTTGAGTGTTTCACATTCTCTGCAATAAGCCTTATGGAGGCTCGCGGATAGTCAATTTAAATGTATTTCTTACTTAACTATTTTTCACAAATCTGCAACACCATTATTATATTTATAATATACGTTTTTTTCTTATTTTTCCTACTTCCGTTGACCTGATTTACAGTAGTTCATATTCTCTTAATTATCGTATCATAATTAAGCATAATCTTTGCGAAAACGATCATCCTGCGTGGAGCATTAACTGAAATAACCAATTTCATTATAAATCTGCATTAATGGAAAATGTTATGTATTATATATGTTAGGACGAACTATGAGCAGCCAAAGTAATTCTTGTCCGATATTTTAAGAAGAAGAGCTTGACGCTTGAGATTCGAGCCGATTTAACGAAATACGAATTTAATTATTTCATAATACAATACTGCTTCTACCGCAGCAAAAGCAATGACTTTTAGCGAGTATTTGTAAAATATATATCATCACAAAAGCCTTCAAAACGTGCCAGGCATAACGAGGAAGACGAAAAGCGCGCTCAAAACAGAGAATCTGAAAGACTCGCCCTTCTCGAGTTATGCTGGTTGTATCTCAGGTGGTAACTTTTTTATGCTGTTAGCTGTACATACATGGAATGTTAAAACCTTGGTACAAGCTGGAAAGTTAGAGAACCTAAAAACTGAAATGAAGAGAAATAAAATGGATATAATAGGGTTAAGTGAAGTAAGATGGGAGTGAAAGGAAGAGTGGGGAAGATACTATGTTTTATTCAGGGATCAAAAGAGGAAAAAATGGGGTGGGGATAGTAGTGAGAAATGATATTGAAGAAAGAGTGGAGAAAGAATTATATGTAGATGATAGGATAATAGCATTAAGAATAGCAATCATGCCATAGGATCTAGTCATAATTCAGGTATATATGCCTACTTCTGCATATAAAGATGTTGAAAAGGTGTATGAGGATATAGTAGATGGGGAAAAGGACTGTTACAAGATAATCATGGGAGACGCAGTAGTGAGTGAAAGAGAAGAAGGAAAATGGTGGGAAAATTTGGTTGATGAGAAAGGAATAAAAGAGGAGATAGATTAGTAGAATTCTGACAAGAGAAGAAAATGTTTCTAACAAATACATGGTTTAAAAATCACAAAAGAAGGAGATGCACATGGATAGCTCCAGGAGATAGAGCTCGATACCAAATAGACCATATTTTAGTAGAGGAAAGATACAGAAATGCTGTAAAGAAAGTAAAATGTTTACCGGGGGCAGATATTGCAAGTGACCATGTGTTACTAATGTTGGAGATGAAAATAAAGTTGAAGAAAAATCTAAAAGGCAAAAAAAGTACAGATATCGAATCTAGAGAAATTGGAGAATGCAGGTTAAGAAAAAATGATTTCAGCTGAGGCAATTACTGAAGGTAAGAAGGAAAATGAGAAGGTAGAAGAGGCATGGAAAAGAATGAAGAATTCTGTGAAAGTAACAGCAGAGAAGGAAATAGGATACTATGGCATTAGAAGATCAAAGAAACCTTGGGTAACAACCGAAATGCTATCTAACAATAAGATGGAAGAAAGAAAGAAGTACAAAAATGGAAGTGGGAGAGAGAACAAAGCAATGTAGCGCAGACTGAACAATGAATTAAGGAGAGAAGCGCATAAGGCGAGAGAAAACTGGCTCAAAGAGCAATGTAATGATATCGAAGATCTTGAGAAAAGAGGCCAGTATGATATGGTGTATAAAAGGGAGATAAATTTTGAATGGCAGGGCAAAGGAAGAAGTAAAATGAGAGTGATGATGAGCAAAAATGGAAAAGAGATGTTTGGAGAAAAAGAAGTAAGGAAAAGGTGGAAGGAGTAAACAGATGACCTGTATAAGGCAAGGGAGAACCCAGATATTGTGGACATAGAAACAGAGCTGGAGGTAGAAGAGGAGGAGAGAGGCCCAAGAATAATGAGATCGGAGATAATACAAGCAATGAAGAACATGAAAAATGGAAAGGCGACAGGAATAGACCAACTGCCAATAGAATTCTTTAAGTGTTTAGAGGGTGAGGGTGTAGAGGAAATAGTAGAATTGTGAAATAAGATCTATGATACTGGAATATGGCTGGATGACTTTGTCAAGAAAATTATGGTGCCAATCCCAAAAAAAAGCAGGCACCGAAAAGTGCGAGGAACACAGAACAATAAGTATCACAGCCCATGCTGCAAAAATACTTCTGAGGGTTTTGAATCAATGACTCCTAGGAGTAATGGAAAAGAAGGAGGAACAATTTGGCTTTAGAAGAGGAAGAGGCATTAGAGAAGCTATTGGTCTATTGCGAATAGTTGGAGAAAGATAAGAGGAAAAGGAGTAAGCTTACGTTTCATTGATTTGGAGAAAGCTTTTGACAGGGTCAAGTGGGATAAGTTAATGGAAATTCTTAAAATGAAGAGAGTAGATTGGAAGGACAGGAGGCTGATCAGGGAATTGTATAGAACCCAGAAAGTGGTGGTGAAAGTTAATGGGAAATTGACAGAGTGGATGATGGAATTTGGTCGAGGGGTAAGGCAGGTCCTTTTACCAACATTATTTAACCTCTATATTGAGGACATGATTAGCAACACCTTGGAAGAGGAAAAAGAGGATAAGTATTGGAGGAAAAGAAATAAAACACATCAGATTTGCTGATGATATGGTTATCTTGGCCGATGACAACCAGGCACCCTAAGGAATGATAGGATGTTTAGAAGAAGAAATGGAAATATATGGGATGAGAATAAACGCCAGTAAAACAAAATTATGAGAGTGAATGATGGAGAAGTTGTTAATGTTGTAACAAATGAGGGAAGGAGAATAGAGCAGGTTAAAATATTTGGGGAGCATGCTGATGGAGGATTGGAAGAGTAATGCGGAGATTGATAAGAAGATAGAGAAGAATAGCTATGGCAAAGGAAGCCATAAGGAAGAAAGAATAAGAAGAGAAATGTGCTCTGCAGTAGTATTAATCTAGAACTGAGGAAGAGATTGGTGAAATGTTATGTGTGTAGCGTTATGTTATATGGATGCAAAACATGGACCTTAGGAAGAAAAGAGAAGGATAGGATTGATGTTTTTGAAATGTGGGTGTGGAGGAAGATGGAGAGAGTGAAATGGGTTGATAGAATAAGAAATGATGAAGTGCTAAGAAGAGTTGGGGAGGAAAGAACATTACTCCGCACAATACAAAAGAGGAAAGAAAGCTGGATTGGATATTTTGTAAGAGGGAAGGGGATTTTAACTACAGCCACTGAAGGGATGGTGGAAGGAGAAAAGAGAAGAGGAAGAAGAAAGCTGAAGTTAATAGATGAGGTGAAGAGAGGAGGATACAAGGAGACCAAAGAAGAGGCCTGGGACAGGATAAAGTGGAAACAGTTGTGATGTATGGTACCTGCCAACAGGTAGAATACCAGATGAGGACGAATCTTATATGTAAGAGTAGAATTGCATTGCGGCGATTTTTAAGATTTATTTTGGACATTTTCCCTATAAGATGGAAACTTGAAACTCGGCATGTGGATAGTAGGGTGGTCCTTATTTTCAAAAGTTTGAAATTCTTTCGGGACGCCCCCTAAAGTTGTTCCATTTGGTTAGAAAATAAATCGGGTAAAATATTATTTAAATCGGTTAACGAAAAGACGTGCCGCATCGCACTTAAAGTTTATAATTTTCAACATTTTTGGCCTTTTTTCGAATATCACAGGAGATAACTAATAAGGAGGCTTCCCATATTTCAACTGTTTTGATTTGTTTATCAATGCATCGTTAGACATTAGCTGTGATTTTCGTAAAATATTAATTAGATCTGCGCAGTAGTTTTCGAGATTCAGCCCAAATAGAGAGCGCGCGCCGTACAAGTGGCGCCGTGCACTAGGCGTCTCCGCTCGAATCCAAGAATCTCGCCGCCTTGTATTCTGTCCAGTTTTTATAGCTCTAATCAATTGTTAGCATATTTCTTCCGCATAGCCTAGTTTAAGACCTAATTATGTGTTATATTCTTTAAAATTTTGAAGTTTACTATAAATAAAAGGATGAGAATTATTTTATTCCGGTATAGATATTGAAGGCTAGTTTTTGGTCTTAGGTTTTGTAAATGAATTGAGGCCGTTTGATGATAAAAAATGCAATATATATTTTTATTAATGCATAATCCTAAAATTATTGGGCCAGTGTTGTTCTATTGCAGTCTGGGACTTTCCATCTGTATTCACGTACGACTTTTAGTTCAAATTGTTTTTGTGTTTCATTTTTCGTTAGTTTTTCTTTGAACTCCTCCATCAACTTAACCCCTCTTTCTGCGCAGTCGTTGACGACTTTCAATTCTTTCACTATCTCAAATCCTTGTTTGTATCTTTCGTCATCTAGCCGCAGTTGTGGATCCTTGGATAAAAATTACATAGAAATATTAAATCTTTAAAAAAATGACTTAGATTCGCAACAAATGAAACTTTCAAGTCTTATATCTATGAATTGGCGTATGCCGTACTGAAGATATTTTTGTGGAATAATATGAAAAATCGCTAAAGCTTGTTTCCAGAGCTTAAACCATTAGTTGTTTTGTATTCACCGATGCCTTCTCATCGAAGAATGCTAAGGTCGCATTTTCTGGCGCAAGGTACCACAATTGAATGCATAATTTGTTCATTGTGGCCACAGAAACAACATTGCTTTTTCTACTGCATTCATATAAATTTTGTAAAAACATATCTCTTCTAGGAGCCTCCCTGGCATTTGGCGTGGTAATCCAGCCCTTCACGTACAGGCTCACTGCAAATATGCAGACATCGCATATTACACGTACTTCTTCAGTAGATAAGGCAAACTCGTGACGAAAAAGAAATATTTTTAAGGAATACAGTGCTTTTGACATCCACCTAGCATGGTGCAATGCACTGGGGACGCGAAATGATATCCCCCGTGGAGGTACCCTCCCATAAAAGTAACGGTTAGCTCAAGGAGCTCTCGATAGTCTACTCTGGGATGACTATCTTGTAGATGCTGAAGCGCAAAATCTAAATTTTTTCCCGCTGTGTTCTTAAAGGACTTTCCAAATTTTTCGTCGAAAACACTCCGTAAAATTATCTCATAAATATGGTGCCGGCATGGTAAAAATAAAATGTATTTTCAAATCTTTGCTCTAATAAGAGACAAGCGCCATTCATTCTTCCTGTGTTTGATGCAGTAGTATCGCAACAGAATGCTTGAAACTTATCAGTTAGGCCCCATTCTTCCAGCACCTGGTGCACAGCAATTGCTTGCACTCTACCACTCCCAGATGGTATACTGCGAACCCCAAGAATATGTTCAGCTCCCCTACAGGTTGCGATAACTGTGAGTCTATCGACAACTTCTTTGTTTACATTTTGCCTTAAATTATGGTCGAGTTCAAGCATACATCCTGGTCATCCTTTTTCTCGTTGATTAAGAAGAAACTGCTTATCTTCGAGGGAGATCATTTCCAAAGCGTCTGCATGCGCAGTGTCAAAAAGATCGTCAAATAATTCAAGGAACTAAGTTTCCTTTTTCTTTTGCGAGTCATTCGATCTACTTGAAGATTTCTGCAATATTCTCCACTCCTGATAAAGTAAATCTAGCTTCTCAATACTGCGTAGAAGTTTTCTTGTAGGTATTCGCGCTTTCTCCCAGAAAAATTCCACTTCCTTTACTGCAGAATTGGCACTAGTACGTAAATCTAAGTTTACTCTTCGCATATAATAAAAAAGTACTTTTAGCACTTGGCCATTCGATGGCAACTTAAAGCCAACAATTTGATTCGTGTAGTATCCAATCAGGTAAATTCGGTCAGTAGTTCAGGTTTCCATTTCGGTAATCACTTCTGTGCTTCCAGAGAATACTTACATGGAAAGGCAGTATTTTATGCTCCTCGCTCGGTGAAATCACAGCACAATCTGGTTCGCCGGTGGAGTCTGAGAAGCAAGGGTTTAGGTATTTTAAGGCAGCACTCTTTTGTATTTTTCTGTTACACATAATGTATCAGAATTGATGTGCAAAGTAGAATTCTAGCTTTGTATTTTACAATCACAGATGAATCAATAAATTAATCTCGGAATTTACAATGAAGAGCTGCTACATCTGGCATATTTCAGAGAGGGATAATGCCTGGTAATATGCCATTACTGTAGCCAAAATAGATCATAAAAGCTTATACTGTCGAAAAGTAAATCTGTAATCAACGAAGTTTCGCTACACTGACTGCTTTGTTATTTATTTGCAACAGTTAAGATGAAAATCCAGGCGATATTGATGATCGCTTAGCATACATGTGATACGAAAAACAGGGCATTGGGAGTTCCCATGGTTCACAAGCATTTGTTTGAAACTTGGAAGATTTATCTTATGCTTTACTAGATGAACATAGAGTAATATTCCCTAAAACAACATAAATTATTAATTTATTACCTAGTAGTGTAATACAAGACAAAATTAACGGCAGCAAAAGTCATAGACTCGAGCGGAGGCGTCGAGGAAACGGCGCACAGTGGGCTAGAATCGAAAAAAGCTGGCCAAAAATACGAAAGTGGTTTTTTTGAGTGAGCGCCACTTTTCTTCCTTTTATACATAGCTAACTTCAAAATTTTAAAGAATATAACACATAATTAGGTCTTAAGCTAGGCTATGCGGAAAAAATATGCTAACAATTGATTAGAGCTATAAAAACTGGACAGAGTACAAGGCGGGGAGATTCTAGGATTCGAGTGGAGGCGCCTAGTGCACGGGGCCACTTCTACGGCGCGCGCTCTCTATTTGATCTGAATCTCAAAAACTACTGCGCAGATCTAATTAATATTTTACGAAAATCACAGTTAATGTCTAACAATGCATTGATAAAAAAATCAAAACAGTTGAAATATGGGAAGCCTCCGTTCTCTCCTGTGATGTTCGAAAAAAGGCCAAAAATGTTGAAAATTATAAACTTTAAGTGCGATGCGGCACGTCTTTCCGTTATCCGATTTAAATAATATTTTACAAGATTTATTTTCTAACTAAATGGAACAACTTGAATGAGTGTATATATATAGGTATATCCGGAGAAGCGTCTATCTATTAAATATAGATGCTGCTCCGGATTCATTCACGGATAAAGATAGATAGATAGATAGATAGGATACTAATTCACAGCCTAAACTAGAAGCGTCATCGACAAGAAATTTTTACGACGTATTGGCCATAACGAGTAACCGCCAGAAAAATTGCGATTTTGAACCTCAGTGTCTTGGGTTCGATTCCAGAGGGCCCAAAAGTCCCGATTTTTCCCGTATAAATGCATTGCTTTGATTTTCGGGAATTTTTTAAAAATACTTTCCGGATAGGTAGAGAATCAAAACTCAAGGAGCCTATATATATGGTCATGATCTATCGAAAACATAAATGAATATTACGGAAAGTATCCTGGGTTCGATGCTAGGTCGCTGCAAATATCGGCCGTTTAAAATGCATTGTGGCGATTTTTAAGATTTGTTTTGGACCCCTTCCCGATGGCATGGAAACTTGAAATTCGGCATGGAGTTGAAGATCATAAATATATTTCATAATCAAATTTTATATATTCGCTGATGGTCCTTGGTTCGATCCCAGAGAGCCATTCACATTCCACAATGCATTTCTTATGGAGATAACGGAAACAAATTATAGATACTTCTCGGTATGCTATCCACTTCAAACTTTGCATAAAATAAGACCAAGTCCTTACAAATCAAACTGTGCATATACAGCTTACAATAGATCCTGGGTTCGACACCAGGCGTCTCTACAATCAGTAACTGATCCGATTTTTAAGCATTATTTTGAACCCGTTCCCTTTAATATTGAAACTTGAAATTCGGCATCTAGATAGAGATTATAGATGCATTTCAAAAACATATTTTGGAATTCCAAGATCGTCCTTGGTTCAGATACAGAGAGCGATTTACAATCGTGAAAAGTAGAACGTAGTTTGAGGCAGTTGCAGAAAATATTTAAACTTGAATTTTCACACATAAATGGTGATCTTCCGTTGTACTGCATAGAAACTTCACCAGAAAGACCCGTGTTCGATGCCAGAAGATTACATGCCTGCGAATTTAAAGAATATTTTCAATCGTTTTTTTTCTTTTGAAGACCGTCCCGATATAATGCCAATATGAAATTAGTGTTGTCGATCTGCTTGCAGTATGCAAAATACATTTTACTCGTATATAATAGATATCCGGAGAAGCGTCTATATATAATAGATGAGTTATATATAGGGGATCAAAATTCTAACCATGTTCCACAAGTGCCACTGCTTTGAAATTTTTACTACATATTGGTCATATCGTGTAACCTCCTGAAAAAAGCCGACTTTGAACCTCGGTGTCATAGGTTCCATTCCAGAAGGCCCCAAAGTCCCGATTTTCTCCATAAGGATACATGGTGAACATTTTTTTGAGGCACTTCTCGGAAAGGTAGAGAGTTGAATTCGAAGGATCGCTACATGCCGTGGATATCTAACGAAAATCAAAAAGATATCTTCGAATATTGTCCATGGTTCGATGCTAGGTCGGGGCAAAAATTGGCCGTTTAAAATGCATTGTGGCGATTTTTAAGATTTTTTTTGGACCCTTTCCCGATGGCATAGGAACTTGAAATTCGGCATGAGGTTGGATATTATAAATATATTTCATAATAAAATTTTATATATTCGCTGATGGTCCTTGGTTCGATCCCAGAGGGACATTTGCACTTCTCAATGCATTTCTTACGGAGAAAACGGAAAAAAAATTTAGGTACTTCCCGGCACGCTACCGACTTCAAACTTTGCATAAAGAAAGATCAAGTCCATACAAATCAAACTGTGTATTCACAGCTACCATTGTGTCCTGGGTTCGATACCAGGCGCCTCTACAATCAGTAATTGATTCAATTTTTAGGAACTATTTTGAACCCTTTTCCAATAATATAGAAACTTCAAATTCAGCATGTAGATAGAGATCACAAATAACTTTCAGAAACATGTTTTAGATATCCAAGATTGTCCTTGGTTCGAATCCAGAGAGCCATTTACATTCGTGAAAATTAGAACGTCTTTTGAGGCAGTTGTAGCCAATATTTCTGCTTGAATTTTCACACATAGTTAGAGATGGTGATTTTCTAATGTGCTGCATAGTAAGTTCACCAGTAAGACCCGGGTTCGATGCCAGAAGATGAAATTTAAGCGAATTTAATACTAACGCAATGTATATTAAACGGGAGACATATTTGCCGCCGGGCATCGAACCCGGGTCTTTCTGGTATTACTTCCTATGCAACATAATAGAAGATCACTATCTCTAACTATGTGTGAAAATTCAAGCAGAAATATTGGCTGCAACTGCCTCAAATGACGTCCTACTTTTCATATACATACCTTATGTGAGAAATTGTAATGTGCTCGGGCAAAGAACCCAGGAACGGCATGTTCTTATCTATTTTTTTTCTTAAACCAAGTCTTAATAAACATCTTCTATCTAAGCATGAACCTCCTATCACTTCGATAAGTGCATCAAAATCAATAATGAAACCTCTACAATGTATTTAAAAAGGGGCATATATTTACCGCCTGGCTTCGAACCCGGGTCTATCCGGTAATATTTTACATGCAGCACAAAAGAAGATCATGACCTCTAACTATGTGTGAAATTTCAAGCAGAAATATTGGGTGCAACTGCCTCAAAGGACGTCCTACTTTTCCCATGTATTCCTTATGAGAGAAAATTTAATGTGCTCTGGCATCGAACCAAGGAATTGTAGGGGCTTATGAAAATGTTTTTCTAAAACCAATTCTTTTTATACATCTTCCAGCCGAGCACGAACTTCCTATCTTTTTGATAAGTGCATCAAAAAATAATGAAATACTAACCCAATGTATTTTAAACGGGAGACATATTTGCCGCCCGGCATCGAACCCGGGTCTTTCTGGTAATACTTTCTATGCAGCACTAAAGAAGATCACATTCTTTAACCATTTGCGAAAATTCAAGGAGAAATATTAGCTGCAACTGCCTCAAACGACGACTTAGCTTTCCCTTATATTCCTTATGAGAGAAATGTTAATGTGCTCTGGCATAGAACCCAGGAATATAACTGGCTCATGAAATTTTTTTTCCTAAACAAATTCTTAATATATTTCTTCTAGGCGAGCGAAAAGTGCCTTACATACCGATAAGTGCATCAAAAAAATTAATGAAAAACTATCCCCATGCATTTTAAACGGCCGATTTTTGCCTCGACCTAGCATCGAACCCAGGATATTTTCCGTAAAACTCATTTCTGTTTTCGATAGATCCTGATCATATATATAGGCTCCTTGAGTTTCGATTCTCTACCTATCCGAAAAGTATTTTTTTAAAATTCCCGAAAATCAAAGCAATGCATTAAAACGGGAAAAATCGGGACTTTGGGGCCCTCTGGAATCGAACCCAAGACACTGAGATGCAGAATCGCATTTTTTCTGGAGGTTACACGTTATGGCCAATATGTCGTAAAAATTTCAAGCCAATGACGCTTATGGTTTAGCCTGTGACTTTGTATCCTATCTATATACCTATCTATCTAAATATACGAGTAAAATGTTGCTTGCATACTGCAAGCAGATCGACAACACTATTTTCATGTCGGCATCATATCGGGACGGCCATCAAAAGAAAAAATAGATTGAAATTCTTCTTAAAATTCACTGAAATTCCATCGTCTGGCATCGAACCCGGGTCTTTACTGTTGAACTTACTATGCAGCACAATAGAATATCGCCATCTCTTACTATGTGTGAAAATTCAAGCAGAAATATGGGCTACAACTGCCTCAAAAGACGTTCTCATTTTCACGAATTTAAATGGCTCTCTGGATTCGAACCAAGGACGATCTTGGAAATCTAAAAAATGTTTCTGAAAGTTATTTATGATCTCTATCTACATGCCGAATTTCAAGTTTCTATATTGTTGGGAAAGGGTTCAAAATAATTATTGAAAATCGGATCAGTTACTGATTGTAGAGACGCCTGGTGTCGAACCCAGGACACATTGACAGCTGGGAATGCACAGTTTGATTTGTATACACTTAATCTTTCTTAGTGCAAAGTTTGAAGTCTTTATCGTGCCGGGAAATACCTATAATTTGTTTCCGTTATCTCCGTAAGAAATGAATTGAGGAATTTAAATGAACCTATGGGATCGAACCAAGGACCATGAGCGATAATGTAAAAATTGATCCTGAAATTTATTATTGATCTCCAACTCCATGCCGAATTTCAAGTTTCCATGCCATCGCAAAAGGGTCCAAAAAAATCTTAAAAATCGCCACAATGCAATTTAAACGGCCGATATTTG
Organism: Sympetrum striolatum; assembly: GCA_947579665.1. Classification (NCBI taxonomy): domain Eukaryota; kingdom Metazoa; phylum Arthropoda; class Insecta; order Odonata; family Libellulidae; genus Sympetrum; species Sympetrum striolatum. The sequence goes on from OX388344.1 coordinate 4,050,299, forward strand.
CCCCAACCTAGCATCGAATCCAGGATATTTTCCGTAAAACTGATTTATGTTTTCGATAGATCATGACCATATATATAGGCTCCTTGAGTTTTGATTCGCTACCTATCCGGAAAGTATTTTTTTTAATTCCCGAAAATCAAAGCAATGCATTTAAACGGGAAAAATCGGGAATTTGAGGCCCTCTGGAATCGAACCCATGACATCGAGGTTCAAAATCGAAATTTTTCTGGAGGTTATACGTTATGGCCAATATGTCGTAAAAATGTCAAGTCAATGACGCTTGTGGAACATGGTTAGAATTTTGATCCACTATGAATGAATATATAGGTATATCCGGAGAAGCGTCTATATATAATAGATATCCGGAGAAGCGTCTATATATAATAGATACGAGTAAAATGTAGCTTGCATACTGCAAGCAGATCGACAACACTAATTTCATAACGGCATTATATCGGGACTGTCCCGGAAAGGAAAAAAAGGATTGAAAATATTCTGAAAATTCGCTGCAATTTAATCGTCTGGTATCGAACCTGGGTCTTTTTGGTGAATTTTCTATGCAGCACATCAGAAGATCATCTTCTCTAAATACGTGTGAAAATTCAAGCAGAAATATTGGCTGGAACTGCCTCAAACGAAGACCTACTTTTCACGAATGTTAATAGCTCTCTGGATACGAACCAAGGACGATCTAGGAAATATAAAATATGTTTCCGCATTGTATCTATAAGTTCTATATATATGCCGAATTTCAAGTTTTAATATTATTGGGAAGGGGTTCAAAATAATTCTTAAATATCGGATCAGTGACTGATTGTAGAGACGCCTGGTGTCGAACCCTGGACGTATTGGAAGCTGTAAATGCACAAAATGACTTGCTAGGACTTGATCTAATTTCATACAAAGTTTGAAGTTGATAGCATGCCGGGAAATACCTAAATTTTGTTTCCGTTATCTCCGTAAGAAATGCATTGAGAAGTGCAAATGACCCTATGGGATCGAACCAAGGACCATCAGCGAACATGTAAAATTTGATTATGAAATATATTCGCGATATCTATCCACGTGCCGAGTTTTATGTTTCCATGTTATCGGGAAAGGATCCAAAAAAAATCTTCAAAATCGCCGCAATGCATTTTAAACGGCCTATTTTTGCCCCGACCTAGAATCGAACCAAGGATAATATTCGTAGATGTCTTTATGCTTTTCTTTAGATATCTTTGGCATCTTGCGATCCCTCCAATTTCAACTCTCTACTTTCCCGGGAAGTGCCCCAAAAAAATTTTCGAAAATCCCCGCCATGTATCCTTATGGAGAAAATCGTGACTTTGGGGCCTTCTGGAATCGAACCCATGACACCGAGGTTCAAAATCGAAATTTTTCTGGTGGGTACACGATATGGCCAATATGTCGTAAAAATTTCATGCCGATGACGCTTTTGGTTTAGCCTGTGAATTTGTATCCTATCTGGGTATATATATGAATGAATCCGGAGAAGCATCTATATCTAATACGAGTAAAATGTAGCTTGCATACTGCAAGCAGATCGGCAATACTAATTTCATATCGGCATCACATCGGGACGGTCCTCATAAGAAAAAAAAGGATTTAATTTTTTCTTAAAATTCGCTGAAATTTCATCGTCTGGCATCGAACCCGGGTCTTACTTGAAACCTACTATGAAACACTATAGAAGATCACCATCTCTAACTATGTGTGAAAATTCAAGCAGAAATATTGGCTACAACTGCATCAAAAGACGCTCTAATGTTCACGAATGTAATTGGCTCTCTGGACTCGAACCAAGGACGATCTTGGGAATTTAAGAAATGTTTCTGAAAGTTATTATTGATCTCAATCTATATGCCAAATTTCAAGTTTCTATATTATTGGGAAAGGTTTCAAAATAATTCCTAAAAATCGGATCAACTTCTGATTGCAGAGACACCTGGTGTCGAACCCAGGACACATTGATAGCTATGAATGCATAGTGTGATTTGTTAAAACTGGTTCTTCTATCATGCTAAGTTTTAAGTCGATAGCATGCCGGGAAGTACCTAAAATTTGTTTCCGTTATCTCCGTAAGAAATGCATTGAGGAATATAAATGTCCCTCTGGGATCGAACCAAGGACCATCAGCGAATATGCAAAATTCGATTATGATAGATTTTTATTGTATCTAACGTCATACTGAATTTCAAGTTTCCATGCCATTGGAAAGGGGTCCAAAATAAATCTTAAAAATCGCCACAATGCATTTTAAACGGCAGATTTTTGCATCGACCTAGCGTCGAACCCAGGTTATTTTCCGTAAAACTAATTTATGTTTTCGATAGATCATGACCATATATAAAGGCTCCTTGAGTTTTGATTCTCTACCTATCCGGGAAGTATTTTTTATAAATTCCCGAAAATCAAAGCAATGCATTTAAACGGGAAAAATCGGGACTTTGGAGCCCTCTGGAATCGAACCCATAACATTGAGGTTCAAAATCACAATTTTTCTGGTGATTACACGATATGGCCAATACGTCGTAAAAATTTCAAGCCGATGACGCTTGTGGTTTAGGCTGTGAATTAGTATCCTATCTATATACCTATCTATATATATATATGAATGAATCCGGAGAAGCATCTATATCTATTATATATATAGATGCTTCTCCGGATTCATTCATGGATATACCTATATAGATAGATAGATAGATAGATAGATAGATAGATAGATAGGATACTAATTCACAGCCTAAACCACAAGCGTCATTGACTTGAAATTTTTACGGCGTATTGGCCATAACGTGTAACCGCCAGAAAAATTGCGATTTTGATCCTCAGGGTCATGGGTTCGATTCCAAAGGGCCCCAAAGTCGCGATTTTCTCCATAAGAATACATGGCGGGGATTTTAGAAAATTTTTTTGAGGTACTTCCCGGAGAGAGAAAGAAATGAAACTCGAGGGATCGCTAGAAGCCGTGCGTATCCAACGAAAATCAGAAAAACATCTTAGAATATAGTCCATGGTTCGATGCTAGGTCGGGGCAAAAATCGGCCGTTTAAAATGCATTGCGGCGATTTTGAAGATTTTTTTTGGATCCTTTCCCGATAACATGGATACTTGAAACTCGGCACGTGGATAGATATTATAAATATATTTCATAATCAAATTTAACATGTTCGCTGATGGTCCTTGGTTCGATCCCAGAGGTCCATTTGGACTTCACAATGCATTTCTTACGGAGATAACGGAAACAAAATTTCGGTACTTCCCGGCATGCTATCGACTTCAAACTTTGCAAGATACAAGAACAAGTCTCTACAAATCAACCTGTGGATTCACAGTTTACAATTTGTCCTGGGTTCGACACCAGGTGTCTCTGCAATAAGAAGTTGATCGGATTTTTAGGAATTATTTTGAAACCTTTCCCAATAATATAGAAACTTGAAATTTGGCATATAGATAGATATAATAAATATCTTTCAGAAACATGTTTTAGATTTCCAAGATCCGCCTTGGTTCGAATCCCGAGAGCCATTTACATTCGTGAAAATTAGAACGTCTTTTGAGGCAGTTGTAGCCAATATTTCTGCTAGAATTTTCACACATAGTTTGAGTTGGTGATCTTCTATTTTGTTTCATAGTAGGTTTACCAGTAAGACCCGGGTTCGATGCCACACGATTAAATTGCAGAGAATTTTAAGAATATTTTCAATCCCTTTTTTTTTTGAGGACCGTCCCGATATGATGCCGATATGAAATTAGTATTGCCGATCTGCTTGCAGTATGCAAGCTACATTTTACTCGTATATATGAATGAATCCGGAGAAGCATCTATATATAATAGATATATAGAGAGGATACAAAGTCACAAGCTAAACCACTTGCGTCAATGGTTTGAAATTTTTACGACATATTGGCCATAACGTATAACCTCCAGAAAAATTGCGATTTGAACCTCGATGTCTTGGGTTCGATTCCAGAGGGCCTCAAAGTCCCGATTTTTCCCGTTTAAATGCATTGCTTTTATTTTCTAAAATTAAAAAAAAATACTTTCCGGATAGGTAGCGAATCAAAACTCAAGGAGCCTATATATATGGTCATGATCTATCCAAAACATAAATGAGTTTTACGGAAAATATCCTGGGTTCGATGCTAGGTCGGGGCAAAAATCAACCGTTTAAATTGCATTGTAGCGATTTTTAAGATTTTTTTTGGACCCTTTCCCGATGGCATGGAAACTTGAAATTCGGCATGGAGTTGGAGATCAATAATAAATTTCAGGATCAAATTTTACATATTCGGTGATGGTCCTTGGTTCGATCCCAGAGGGTAATTAAAATTCCTCAATGCATTTCTTACGGAGATAACGGAAACAAATTATAGGTACTTCCCGGCACGATAAAGACTTCAAACTTTCCACTAAGAAAAATCAAGTGTATACAAATCAAACTGTGCATTCTCAGCTGTCAATGTGTCCTGGGTTCGACACCAGGCGTCTCTAATATCAGTAACTGATCCGATTTTCAATAATTATTTTGAAACCTTTCCCAACAATATAGAAACTTGAAATTCCGCATGTAGATAGAGATCATAAATAACTTTCAGAAACATTTTTTTGATTTCCATGATAGTCCTTGGTTCGAATCCAGAGAGCCATTTAAATTCGTGAAAATGAGAACGTCTTTTGAGGCAGTTGTAGCCAATATTTCTGCTTGAATTTTCACACATAATTAGAGATGGCGATGTTCTATTGTGCTGCATAGTAAGTTCAACAGTATAGAGCCGGGTTCGATGCCAGACGATGGAATTTCAGCGAATTTTAAGAAAAATTTCAATCCATTTTTTTCATTTGATGGCCGTCCCGATATGATGCCGACATGAAAATAGTGTTGTCGATCTGCTTGCAGTATGCAAGCAACATTTTACTCGTTATATATAGATGCTTCTCCGGATTCATTCATGTATCCATATATATATACGAGTAAAATGTAGCTTGCATACTGCAAGCAGATCGACAACACTAATTTCTTTTCGGCATCATATCGGGACGGCCCTCAATAGAAAATAAAAAGGGATTGAAAAAGTTCTTAAAATTCGCTGCAATTTAATCGTCTGGCATCAAACCTAGGCCTTCCTGGTGAACGTAATATGCGGCACAACAGAAAATCTCCATCTCTTACTATGTGTGAAAATTCAAGCAGAAATATTGGCTCCAACTGCCTCAAACAACGTCCTACTTTTCAATAAGGTAAATGGCTCTCTGTATTCGAACCAAGTACAATCTAGGAAATCTAAAATATGTTTTTGAAATTTATCTATGTTCTCTATCTATATACCAAATTTCATGTTTTAATATTATTGGGAAGGGGTTCCAAAAAATTCCTAAAAATCGGAGAATTTACTGATTGTAGAGACGCCTGGTGTCGAACCCAGGTAATATTGTTAGCTGGGAATGCACATTATGACTTATAAGTACTTCATCTTATATTATGCAAAGTTTGAAGTCGATATCATGCCGGGAAGTACCTAAAACCTTTTTCCGTTATCTCCATAAGAAATGTATTGAGGAATGTAAATGGCTCTCTGGGATTGAACCAAGGACCATCAGCGAATATCTAAAATTTGATTATGAAATATATTTATGATCTCCAACTTCATGCCAAATTTCAAGTTTCCATGTCATCGGGAAGGGGTCCAAAAAAAATCTTAAAAATCACCACAATGTATTTTAAACGGCCGATTTTTGCCTCGACCTAGCATCGAACCCAGGATATTTTCCGTAAAACTCATTTATGTTTTCGAAAGATCATGACCATATATATCGGCTCCTTAAGTTTTAGGTCCCTACCTATCCAGCAAGTATTTTTTAAAAATTCCCGAAAATCAACGCAATGCATTTAAATGGGAAAAATCGGGAATCTGGGGCCCTCTGGAATCGAACCCATGACACTGAGGTTCAAAATCACAATTTTTCTGGTGGTTACACAATATGGCCAATACGTCGTAAAAATTTCAAGCCGATGACACTTTTGGTTTAGGCTGTGAATTAGTATCCTATCTATATACCTATCTATCTATTATATATAGATGCTTCTCCGGATTCATTCATGTATCCATATATATATCTATTATATATAGATGCTTCTCCGGATTCATTCATATATATACCTATATAGATAGATAGATAGATAGGATACAAATTCACAGCCTAAACTACAAGCGTCATTGATCTGAAATTTTTATGACATATTGGCCATAACGTGAAACCCCCAGGAAAAAAGCGACTTTGATCCTCAGTGTCATAGGTACGATTCCAGAGGGCCCCAAAGTCCCGATTTTTCCCGTTTGAATGCATTGCCGTGATGTTCGGGAATTAAAAAAAAATACTTTCCGGATAGGTAGAGAAGTAAAACTCAAGGTGCCTATATTTATGGTCTTGGACTTTCGAAAACATCAATGACTTTTACAAAAGTTATCCTGGGTTCGATGCTAGGACGATGCAAAGATCTGCCCTTTAAAATACATGGGAGCCGTTTTTCATTATTTTTTTAGATGCACTTATCGAAATGATAGGATGTTCGTGCTTGGCTGGAAGATGTATGGTACGAATAAGTTTTAGAAAAAAATTTTCATAAGACCGTACTGTTCCTGGGTTCGAAGCCAGAGCACAATAACGTTTCTCTCATAAGGAATATAAAGGAAAAGTAGGACGTCATTTGAGGCAGTTGTAACCAATATTTCTGCTTGAATTTGCATACGCGGTTAGAGATGGTGTTTTTCTTTTGTGCTGTATAGAAAGTATTGCCTGAAAGACCCGGGTTCGATGCCGGGCGGTAAAGATATCACCCATATATAATACTATGGGGTATCTTTTCATAATTTTTTTATGCATTTATCGATATGTAAGGGAGCTCTTGCTTAGATGGAAGATGTATATTAACACTTTGTTTAAGAAAAAAAATAGAAAAGACCATGCTGTTCCTGGGTTCGATGCCAGAGCACATTATAATTTCTCAAATAAGGAGTGTATGTGAATAGTAGGACGTCGTTTGAGGTAGTTGCACCTAATAGTTTTGCTTGAATTTTCACACATAGTTTGATATGGTAATCTTCTATTTTGCTGCATATTAAGTACACCAGGAAGACCGGGGTTCGCTGCCAGGCGATTAAATTGCAGCGAATTCTACGAATATTTTGAATTTTTTTTTTCTTTTGATGTCCGTCCCGATATGATGCCGATATGAAATTAGTGTTGTCGATCTGCTTGCAGTATGCAAGCTACATTTTACTCGTATATATATATATATAGAGAGGATACAAACTCACAGCCTAAACCACAAGAGTGATTGAGCTGAAATTTTTACGACATATTGGCCATAACGTATAACCTCCAGAAAAATTGCGATTTTGATCCTCAGTGTCATGGGTTCGATTCCAGGGGGCTCCAAAGTCCCGATTTTTCCCGTTTAAATGCATTGCTTTGATTTTCGGGAATTAAAAAAAAATACTTCCCGGATAGGTAGAGAATCGAAACTCTAGGAGCCTTTATATATGGTCATGATCTATCGAAAACATAAATGAGTTTTACGGAAAATAACCTGGGTTCGATGCTAGGTCGATGCAAAAATCTGCCGTTTAAAATGTATTGTGGCGATTTTTAAGATTTTTTTTGGACCCATAATCAAATTTTACACATTCGCTGTCGGTCCTTGGTTCGATCCCAGAGGGACATTTAAATTCCTCAATGCATTTCTTACGGAGATAACGGAAACAAATTTTAGGTACCTCCCGGCAAGATATCGAGTTCAAACTTTGCAAATAAAAAGATCAAGTCCATACAAATCAAACTGTGCATTCACAGCTATCTACGTGTCCTGGGTTCGACACCAGGTGTCTCTGCAATCAGAAGTTGATCCGATTTTTAGAAATTATTTTGAAACCTTTGCCAATAATATTGAAACTTCAAATTCGGCATATAGATAGAGATCATAAATAACTTTCAGAAACATGTTTTAGATTTCCAAGATCGTCCTTGGTTCGAATCCAGAGAGCCATTTAAATTCGTGAAAATTAGAACGTCTTTTGAGGCAGTTGTAGCCCAAATTTCTGCTTGAATTTTCACACATAGTTAGAGATGATGATGTTCTATTGTGCTGCATAGTAAGTTCACAGTAAAGACCCGAGTTCGATGCCAGACGATGGAATTTCAGCGAATTTTAAGAAAAATTTCAATCCATTTTTTTCTTTTGATGGCCGTCCCGATATGATGCCGACATGAAAATAGTGTTGTCGATCTGCTTGCAGTATGCAAGCTACATTTTACTCGTATCGTATATATATATATTCATATATATATATATAGAGAGAGGATACAAAGTCACAGGCTAAACCACTAGCGTCAATGGCTTGAAATTTTTACGACATATTGGCCATAACGTATAATCTCCAGAAAAATTGCGATTTTGAACCTCGATGTCATGGGTTCGATTCCAGAGGGCCTCAAAGTCCCGATTTTTCCCGTTTAAATGCATTGCTTTGATTTTCGGGAATTAAAAAAAAATACTTTCCGGATAGGTAGCGAATCAAAACTCAAGGAGCCTATATATATGAACATGATCTATCGAAAACATAAATGATTTTTACGGAAAATATCCTGGGTTCGAAGCTAGGTCGAGGCAAAAATCGGCCGTTTAAAATGCATGGTGACGATTTTTAAGATTTTTTTTGGACCGTTTCCCGATGGCATGGAAACTTGAAAATCGGTATGGAGTTGGAGATCAATAATTCGTTTCAGGATCAAATTTTATATATTCGCTGATGGTCCTTGGTTCGATCCCAGAGGGCCATTTAAATTCCTCAATGCATTTCTAACGGAGATAACGGAAACAAATTATAGGTACTTCCCGGCACGATAAAGACTTCAAACTTTGCACTAAGAAAGATTAAGTGTATACAAATCAAATTCTGATTTCCCACCCATCAATGTGTCCTGGGTTCGACACCAGGCGTCTCTACAATCAGCAACTGATCCGATTTTCAATAATTATTTTGAACCCTTTCCCAACAATATAGAAACTTGAAATTCGGCATGTAGATAGAGATCATAAATAACTTTCAGAAACATTTTTTTGATTTCCATGATAGTCCTTGGTTCGAATCCAGAGAGCCATTTAAATTCGTGAAAATTAGAACCACTTTTGTGGCAGTTGTAGCCCATATTTCTGCTTGAATTTTCACACATAGTTAGAGATGGTGATGTTCTATTGTTCTGCATAGTAAGTTCACAGTAACGACCCGGGTTCGATGCCAGACGATGGAATTTCAGCGAATTTTAAGAAAAATTTCAATCCATTTTTTTCTTTTGATGGCCGTCCCGATATGATGCCGACATGAAAATAGTGTTGTCGATCTGCTTGCAGTATGCAAGCAACATTTTACTCGTATCTATTATATATACGAGTAAAATGTAGCTTGCATACTGCAAGCAGATCGGCAATACTAATTTCATATCGGCATCATATCGGGACGGTCTTTAAAAGAAAAAAAAGGATTTAATTTTTTCTTAAAATTCGCTGAAATTTCATCGTCTGGCATCGAACCCGGGTCTTACTGGTAAACCTAGTATGAAACACAATAGAAGATCACCATCTCTAACTATGTGTGAAAATTCACGCAGAAATATTTGCTATAACTGCCTCAAAAAACGTTCAAATTTTCACGAATGTTAATGCCTCTCGGGACTCGAACCAAGGACGATCGTGGAATTCTAAAATATGTTTCTGATAGATATTTATGATCTCTATCTATATGCCGAATTTTAAGTTTCTATTTTAGTGGGAAAGGTTTCAAAATAATTCCTAAAAATCGGATCAAATTCTGATTTCAGAGACACCTGGTGTCGAACCCAGGACACATTGATAGCTATGAATGCATAGTTTGATTTGTTTAGACTGGTTCTTCCATCATGCTTAGTTTTAAGTCGATAGCATGCAGGGAAGTACCTAAAACTTGTTTCCGTTATCTCCATAAGAAATGCATTGAGGAATGTAAATGGCCCTCTGGGATCGAACCAAGGAACATCAGGGGAAACATAAAAATCGATTATGAAATATATTTATGATATCTAACCCAATACCGAATTTCAAGTTTCCATGCCATCGGGAAAGGGTCCAAAAAAAATCTTAAAAATCGCCACAATACATTTTAAACGGCAGATTTTTGCATCGACCTAGCATCGAACCCAGGTTATTTTCCATAAAACTCATTTATGTTTTCGATAGATCATGACCATATATAAAGGCTCCCTGAGTTTTGATTCTCTACCTATCCGGGAAGTATTTTTTTTTAATTCCCGAAAATCAAAGCAATGCATTTAAACGGGAAAAATCGTGACTTTGGAGCCCCCTGGAATCGAACCCATGACACTGAGGATCAAAATCGCAATTTTTCTGGAGGTTATACGTTATGGCCAATATGTCGTAAAAATTTCAGCTCAATCACTCTTGTGGTATAGGCTGTGAGTTTGTATCCTCTCTATATATCTATTATATATAGATGCTTCTCCGGATTCATTCATATATATACCTATATAGATAGATAGGATACAAATTCACAGCCTAAACTACAAGCGTCATTGATCTGAAATTTTTATGACATATTGGCCATAACGTGAAACCCCCAGGAAAAAAGAGACTTTGATCCTCAGTGTCATAGGTTCGATTCCAGAGGGCCCCAAAGTCCCGATTTTTCCCGTTTGAATGCATTGCCGTGATTTTCGGGAATTAAAAAAAAATACTTTCCGGATAGGTAGAGAAGTAAAACTCAAGGTGCCTATATTTATGGTCTTGGACTTTCGAAAACATCACTGACTTTTACAAAAGTTATCCTGGGTTCGATGCTAGGACGATGCAAAGATCTGCCCTTTAAAATACATGGGAGCCGTTTTTCATTATTTTTTTAGATGCACTTATCGAAATGATAGGATGTTCGTGCTTGGCTGGAAGATGTATGGTACGAATAAGTTTTAGAAAAAAATTTTCATAAGACCGTACTGTTCCTGGGTTCGAAGCCAGAGCACAATAACGTTTCTCTCATAAGGAATATAAAGGAAAAGTAGGACGTCATTTGAGGCAGTTGTAACCAATATTTCTGCTTGAATTTGCATACGCGGTTAGAGATGGTGTTTTTCTTTTGTGCTGCATAGAAAGTATTGCCTGAAAGACCCGGGTTCGATGCCGGGCGGTAAAAATATCACCCATATATAATACTATGGGGTATCTTTTCATAATTTTTTTATGCATTTATCGATATGTAAGGGAGCTCTTGCTTAGATGGAAGATGTATATTAACACTTTGTTTAAGAAAAAAAATAGATAAGACCATGCTGTTCCTGGGTTCGATGCCAGAGCACATTATAATTTCTCAAATAAGGAGTGTATGTGAATAGTAGGACGTCGTTTGAGGTAGTTGCACCTAATAGTTTTGCTTGAATTTTCACACATAGTTTGATATGGTAATTTTCTATTTTGCTGCATAGTAAGTACACCAGGAAGAACGGGGTTCGCTGCCAGGTGATTAAATTGCAGCGAATTCTACGAATATTTTGAATTTTTTTTTTCTTTTGATGTCCGTCCCGATATGATGTCGATATGAAATTAGTGTTGTCGATCTGCTTGCAGTATGCAAGCTACATTTTACTCGTATATATATATGGATACATGAATGAATCCGGAGAAGCATCTATATATAACGAGTAAAATGTAGCTTGCATACTGCAAGCAGATCGGCAATACTAATTTCATATCGGCATCATATCGAGAATATCCTCAAAAGAAAAAAAAAGGATTGAAATTTTTCTTAAAATTCGCTGAAATTTCATCGTCTGGCATCGAACCCGGATCTTACTGGTGAACTTACTATGTAGCACGATAAAAGGTCACCATCTCTAACTATGTGTGAAAATTCAAGCAGAAATAATGGCTACAACTGCCTCAAAAGACGCACTAATGTTCACGAATGTAAATGGCTCTCGGGACTCGAACCAAGGACGATCTTGAAAATTTAAAGAATGTTTCTGAAATTTATTAATGATCTCAATCCATATGCCAAATTTCAAGTTTCTATATGATTGGGAAATGTTTCAAAATAATTCATAAAAATCGGATCAACTTCTGATTGCAGAGACACCTGGTGTCGAACCCAGGACACATTGATAGCTATGAATGCATAGTTTGATTTGTTAAGACTGGTTCTTCTATCACGCTAAGTTTTAAGTCGATAGCATGCCGGGAAGTACCTAAAATTTGTTTCCGTTATCTCCATAAGAAATGCATTGAGAAATGTAAATGGCGCCCTGGGATCGAACCAAGGACCATCAGCGAATATGTAAAATTTGATTATGAAATATATTTATAATCTCCAACTCCATGCCGAATTTCAAGTTTCCATGCCATCGGGAAGGGGTCCAAAAAAAATCTTAAAAATCGCCACAATACATTTTAAACGGCCGATTTTTGCCTCGACCTAGCATCGAACCCAGGATATTTTCCGTAATACTCATTATGTTTTCGATAGATCATGACCATATATAAAGGCTCCAAGATTTTCGATTCTCTACCTATCCCGGAAGTATTTTTTAAAAATTCCCGAAAATCAAAGCAATGCATTTAAACGGGAAAAATCGAGACTTTGGGGCCCTCTGGAATCGAACCCATGACACTGAGGTGCATATTCGCAATTTTTCTGGCGGTTATACTCTATGGCCAATATGTCGTAAAAATTTCAAGTCAATGACCCTTGTGGTTTGGCCTGTGAGTTTGTATCCTCTCTCTATATATATATATATATATGAATATATATATGGATACATGAATGAATCCGGAGAAGCATCTATATATAATAGATAGATATCTATTATATATAGATGCTTCTCCGGATACATTCATATATATAGATACCCAGATACCCAGATAGGATACAAATTCACAGGCTAAACCAAAAGCGTCATTGACTTGAAATTTTTACGACGTATTGGCCATAACGTGCAACCTCCAGGAAAAAGCCGACTTTGAACCTCGGTGTCATGGGTTCGATTCCAGAAAGCCCCAAAGTCGCGATTTTCCCCATAAGAATACACGGCGGAGATTTTCGAAAATTTTTTTGGGGCACTTCCCGGAAAAGTAGAGAGTTGAAATTCAGGGAATCGCTAGAAGCCGTGCATATCCAACGTAAATCATAAAGACATCGTTGAATATGGTCCATGGTTCGATGCTAGGTCGGGGCAAAAATCGGCCGTTTAAAATGCAAGGCGGCAATTTTGAAAAATTTTTTTGGATCCTTTCCCGATAACATGGATACTTGAAACTCGGCACGTGGATAGATATCATAAATATATTTCGTAATCAAATTTTATATGTTCGCTGATGGTCCTTGGTTCGATCCCAGAGGACCATTTGCACTTCTCAATGCATTCCTTACGGAGAAAACAGAAACAAAATTAAGGTACCTCCCGGCATGCTATGGACTTCAAACTTTCTATGAAATAAGCTCAAGTCCTAGCAAGTCATTTTGTGCATTTACAGCTTCCAATACGTCCAGGGTTCGACACCAGGCGTCGCTACAATCAGAAGTTGATCCGATTTTTAAGAATTATTTGGAAACCTTTCCCGATAATATAGAAATTTGAAAATCGGCGTATAGATAGAGATCATTAATAACTTTCAGAAACATCTTTTAGGTTTCCAAGATCGTCCTTGGTTCGAATCCAGAGAGCCATTTACATTCGTGATAATTAGAACGTCTTTTGAGGCAGTTGTAGCCAATATTTCTGCTTGAATTTTCACACATGGTTATAGATGATGTTCTTCTATTGTGCTGCATAGTTAGTTCACCAGTAAGACCCGATTTCGGTGCCAGACGATGAAATTTTAGCGAATTTTAAGAAAAAGTTCAATCCTTTTTTTTTCTTTTGAGGAGCGTTCCGATATGATGCCGATATGAAATTAGTATTGCCGATCTGCTTGCAGTATGCAAGCTACATTTTACTCGTAATATATATAGATGCTTCTCCGGATTCATTCATATATATACCCAGATACCCAGATACCCAGATAGGATACAAATTCACAGGCTAAACCAAAAGCGTCATTGACTTGAAATTTTTACGACGTTATGGCCATGAGGTGTAACCTCCAGGAAAAAGCCGACTTTGAACCTCGGTGTCATGGGTTCGATTCTAGAAGTCCCCAAAGTCCCGATTTTCCCCATAAGATTACATGGCAGGGATTTTCGAAAATTTTTTTGAGGCACTTCCCGGAAAAGGAGAGAAATGAAATTCGAGGGATCGCTAGAAGCCGTCATTATCCAACGAAAATGAAAAAGACATCGCCAAATATGGTCCATGATTCGATGCTACGTCGGGGCAAAAATCGGCCGTTTAAAATGCATTGCGGCAATTTTGAAGATTTTTTTTGGATCCTTTCCCGATAACATGGATACTTGAAAATTGGCACGTGGATAGATATTATAAATATATTTCATAATCGAATTTCAAATGTTCGCTGATGGTCCTTGGTTCGATCCCAGGGGGTCATTTGCACTTCTCAATGCATTTCTTACGGAGATAACGGAAACAAAATTAAGGTACTTCCCGGCATGCTATCAACTTCAAACTTTGCATGATACAAGAGCAAGTCTTTACAAATCAATCTGTGCATTCAAAGCTTGCAATACGTCCTGGGTTCGACACCAGGTGTCTCTGAAATCAGAAGTTGATCCGATATTTAGGAATTATTTTGAAACCTTTTCCAATAAAATAGAAACTTGAATTTCGGCATATAGATAGAGATCATAAATAACTTCCAGAAACATGTTTTAGATTTCCACGATCGTCCTTGGTTCGAGTCCCGAGAGGCATCAACATTCGTGAAAATTATAACGTTTTTGAGGCAGTTATAGCCAATATTTCTGCTTGAATTTTCACACATAGTTAGAGATGGTGATCTTCTATTGTGTTTCATAGTAGGTTTACCAGTAAGACCCGGCTTCGATGCCAGACGATGAAATTTCAGCGAATTTTAAGAAAAAATTAAATCCTCTTTTTTTCTTTTGAGGACCGTCCCGATATGATGCCGATATGAAATTAGTGTTGCCGATCTGCTTGCAGTATGCAAGCTACATTTTACTCGTAATAGATATATAGATGCTTCTCCGGATTCATTCATATATATACCTATATAGATAGATAGATAGATAGGATACAAATTCACAGCCTAAACTACAAGCGTCATTGATCTGAAATTTTTATGACATATTGGCCATAACGTGAAACCCCCAGGAAAAAAGAGACTTTAATCCTCAGTGTCATAGGTTCGATTCCAGAGGGCCCCAAAGTCCCGATTTTTCCCGTTTGAATGCATTGCCGTGATTTTCGGGAATTAAAAAAAAATACTTTCCGGATAGGTAGAGAAGTAAAACTCAAGGTGCCTATATTTATGGTCTTGGACTTTCGAAAACATCAATGACTTTTACAGAAGTTATCCTGGGTTCGATGCTAGGACGATGCAAAGATCTGCCCTTTAAAATACATGGGAGCCGTTTTTCATTATTTTTTTAGATGCACTTATCGAAATGATAGGATGTTCGTGCTTGGATGGAAGATGTATGGTACGAATAAGTTTTAGAAAAAAATTTTCATAAGACCGTACTGTTCCTGGGTTCGAAGCCAGAGCACAATAACGTTTCTCTCATAAGGAATATAAAGGAAAAGTAGGACGTCATTTGAGGCAGTTGTAACCAATATTTCTGCTTGAATTTGCATACGCGGTTAGAGATGGTGTTTTTCTGTTGTGCTGCATAGAAAGTATTGCCTGAAAGACCCGGGTTCGATGCCGGGCGGTAAAAATATCACCCATATATAATACTATGGGGTATCTTTTCATAATTTTTTTATGCATTTATCGATATGTAAGGGAGCTCTTGCTTAGATGGAAGATGTATATTAACACTTTGTTTAAGAAAAAAAATAGATAAGACCATGCTGTTCCTGGGTTCGATGCCAGAGCACATTATAATTTCTCAAATAAGGAGTGTATGTGAATAGTAGGACGTCGTTTGAGGTAGTTGCACCTAATAGTTTTGCTTGAATTTTCACACATAGTTTGATATGGTAATTTTCTATTTTGCTGCATAGTAAGTACACCAGGAAGACCGGGGTTCGCTGCCAGGTGATTAAATTGCAGCGAATTCTACGAATATTTTGAATTTTTTTTTTCTTTTGATGTCCGTCCCGATATGATGCCGATATGAAATTAGTGTTGTCGATCTGCTTGCAGTATGCAAGCTACATTTTACTCGTATAATAGATAGATATGAATGAATCCGTAGAATCATCTATATATAATAGATACACAGGGGATGAAAAGTCTAACCATGTTCCACAAGTGCCACCGACTTGAAATTTTTACGATGTTATGGCCATGACGTGTAACCTCCAGGAAAAAGACATTGAACCTTGGTGTCATGGGTTCGATTCCAGAAGGCCCCAAAGTCCCGACTTACTCCATAAGGATACATGGTGGCGATTTTCAAAATTTTTTAAATGATACTTCCCGGACAGGTAGAGAATCGAAATTCAAGGAGCTCACAGATATGGTCAAAAACTATTAAAAACATTAATGACTACTAATGAGAACGTCCTGAATTCGATGCTAGGACGATGCAAAATTCCCGCATTTAAAATGCAAGGGTATAGTTTTTCATTAATTTTTTTGATGCACTTATCGGAATGTAAGGAACTTTTTGCTCAGCTAGAAGATATATATTAAGATTTTTTTTAAGAAAAAAAAATTCATAAGCCTTTACTATTCCTGGGTTCGATGCCAGAGCACATTAACATTTCTCTCATAAGGAATATAAGGGAAAAGTAGGACGTCGTTTGAGGCAGTTGCAGCCAATATTTCTGCATGAATTTTCACACATAGTTAGAGATAGTGATCTTCTATTATATTGTATAGGAAGTATTACCAGAAAGATCCGGGTTCGATGCTGGGCGGCAAATATGTCTCCCGTTCAAAATACACTGGTTTAGTATTTCATTATTTTTTTGATGCACTTATCGAAATGATAGGAAGTTCGTACTCGGCTGGAAGATGTTTGAAAAGAATTGGTTTTAGAAAAAAATGTAGATAACACCGTACTATTCCTGGGTTCGATGCCAGAGCACATTAGCATTTCTCTAATAAGGAATATAAAGGAAAAGTAGGACGTCGTTTGAGGCTGTTGCAGTTAATATTTCTACTTGAATTTTCACACATAGTTACAGATGGTGATCTTCTATGGTTCTGCATAGTAAGTATGACCGGGAAGACCTGGGTTCGATGCCAGACGAATAAATTGCAGCGGAAATTAGGAATATTTTCCAACCATTTTTTTTTTCTTTTGAGGACTCACTCTATGTGATGCCGACAAAAAACTTTTGTTATCGATGAGCTTGCAGTATGCAAGCTACATTGCACTCGTATCTATTACGAGTAAAATGTAGCTTGCATACTGCAAGCAGATCGGCAATATGAAAATATACTTAAATTTCGCTTCAATTTAATCGTCTGGCATCGAACCCGGTTCTTTTTGGTGAAATTACTATGCAGCACATCAGAAGATCATCTTCTCTAAATACGTGTGAAAATTCAAGCAGAAATATTGGCTGCAACTGCCTCAAACGAAGACCTACTTTTCACGAATGTTAATAGCTCTCTGGATTCGAACCAAGGAGGATCTAGGAAATATAAAATATGTTTTCAAAATGTATCTATATTTTCTATATATATACCGAATTTCAAGTTTTAATATTATTGGGAAAGGTTTCAAAATAATTCCTAAAAATCGGATCAACTTCTGATTACAGAGACACCTGGTGTCTAACCCAGGAAATATTGTAAGCTGTGAACGCAAAGTTTGATTTGTAAAGACTTGTTCTTGTATCTTGCAAAGTTTGAAGTCGATATCATGCCGGGAAGTACCTAAAATGTGTTTCCGTTATCCCCATAAGAAATGCATTGTGGAGTGCAAATGGCCCTCTGGGATCGAACCAAGGACGATAAGCGAATACAAAAAAATTGATTATAAAATATATTTATGGTTTCTAACCCCATGCAAAATTTCAAGTTTCCATGCATTCGGAAAGGGGTCCAAAAAAATGTTAAAAATCGCCACAATGCATTTTAAACGGCCGATTTTTGCCTCGACCTAGCATCGAACCCGGGATATTTTCCGTAAAACTTATTTATGTTTTCGATAGATCATAACCATATATCTAGGCTCCTTGAGTTTTGATTCTCTACCTACCCGGAAAGTATTTTTTTTTATTCCCGAAAATCAAAGCAATGCATTTAAACGGGAAAAATCGGGATTTGGGGCCCTCTGGAATCGAATCCATGACACTGAGGTTCAAAATCGCAATTTTTCTGGAGGTTACACGTTATGGCCAATATGTCGTAATAATTTGAAGCCATTGGCGCTAGTGGTTTAGCCTGTGACTTTGTATCCTCTCTATATATCTATCTATTATATATAGATGCTTCTCCGGATTCATTCATATATCATACGAGTAAAATGTTGCTTGCATACTGCAAGCAGATCGACAACACTATTTTCATGTCGGCATCACATCGGGACGGTCATCAAAAGAAAAAATGGATACAAATTTTTCTTAAAATTCGCTGAAAATCCATCGTCTGGCATCGAACCCGGGTCTTTACGGTTGAACTTACTATGCAGCACAATAGAACATCACCATCTCTAACTATGTGTGAAAAGTCAAGCAGAAATATGGGCTACAACTGCCTCAAAAGACGTTCTAATTTTCACGAATTTAAATGGCTCTCTGGATTCGAACCAAGGACGATCTTGGAAATCTAAAAAATGTTTCTGAAAGTTATTTATGATCTCTATCTATATGCTGAATTTCAAATTTCTATAATGTTGGGAAAGGTTTCAAAATAATTCATAAAAATCGGATCAACTTTAGATTGCAGAGACACCTGGTGTCGAACCCAGGACATATTGTAAGTTGTGAATGCACAGTTTGATTTGTAAAAACTTGCTCTCGTTTCATGCAAAGTTTGAAGTCTTTAGCATGTCGGGAAGTACCTAAATTTTGTTTCCGTTATCTCCGTAAGAAATGCATTGAGAAGTGCAAATCTCCGTCTGGGATCGAACCAAGGACCATCAGCGAACATTTAAAATTTTATTATGAAATATATTCATGATATCTATCCACGTGCAGAGTTTCAAGTATCCATGTTATCGGGAAAGGATCCAAAAAAAATCATAAAAATCGCCGCAGTGCATTTTAAACGGCCGATTTTTGCACCGACCTAGCATCGAACCATGGACAATATTCTAAGATGTTTTTTTGATTTTCGTTGGATATGCACGGTTTCTAGAAGTCCCTTGAATTTCAACTCTCTACCTTTCCGGGAAGTGCCTCAAAAAAATTTTCGAAAATCCCCGCCATGTATTCTTATGGGGAAAATCGCGACTTTGGGGCCTTCTGGAATCGAACCCATGACACCGAGGTTCAAAGTCGGCTTTTTCCTGGAGGTTACACGTCATGGCCATAAAGCCGTAAAAATTTCAAGTCAATGACGCTTTTGGTTTAGCCTGTGAATTTGTATCCTATCTGGGTATCTGGGTATCTGGGTATCTGGGTATATATATGAATGAATCCGGAGAAGCATCTATATATAATAGATATATAGAGAGGATACAAACTCACAGGCCAAACCACAAGCGTCATTGACTTGAATTTTTTACGACATATTGGCCATAACGTGTAGCCGCCAGAAAAATTGCGATTTTGAACCTCAGTGTCATGGGTTCGATTCCAGAGGGCCCCAAAGTTCCGATTTTTCCCGTTTAAATGCATTGCGTTGATTTTCGGGAATTTTTTAAAAATACTTCCGGGACAGGTAGAGAATCGAAAATCTAGGAGCCTTTATATATGGTCATGATCTATCGAAAACGTAAATGAGTTCTACGGAAAATATCCTGGGTTCGATGCTAGGTCGAGGCAAAAATCGGCCGTTTAAAATGCATTGTGGCGATTTTTAAATTTTTTTTTGAAACCTTTTCCGATAGCATAGAAACTTGAAATTCGGCATGGCGTTAGATATCATAATTATATATCATAATCAAATTTTTTATTTTCCCTTATGGTCCTTGGTTCGATCCCAGAGGGCCATTTACATTCCTCAATGTATTTCTTATGGAGATTACGGAAACACATTTTAGGTGCTTCCCGATATTATATCTACTTGAAACTTTGCATAAAATAAGATCAAGTCATAACTAATCAAACTGTGAACTCACAGCTACCAATGTTTCCTGGTTTCGCCACCAGGCGTCTCTACAATCAAAAGTTATCCGATTTTTAGGAATTATTTTGAAACCGTTCCCAATAAAATAGAAACTTGAAATTCGGCATATAGATAGAGATCATAAATACCTTTCAGAAACATGTTTTTGATTTCCACGATCGTCCTTGGTTCGAGTCCCGAGAGGCATTTACTTTCGTGAAAAGTAGAACGTCGTTTGAGAGAGTTTCAGCCAATATTTCTACTTGAATTTTCACACATAGTTAATGATGGTGATCTTCTGTTGTGCCGCTTAATAGGTTATCCAGGAAGACCCGGGTTCGATGCCAGACGATTAAAATTGGAGCGAATTTTAAGATTATTTTAAATTTTTTTTTCTTTTTAAGACCGTCCCGAAAGGTTGCCGACATTAAATTGTTGTTGTCGATCTGCTTGCAGTATGCAAGCAACATTTTACTCGTATAGCTATATAGCTATCTATTATACGAGTAAAATGTTGCTTGCATACTGCAAGCACATCGAATACACTAATTTTAAGTCAGCATCATATAGAGTTAGTCCTCAAAAGAAAAAAAAATGGATGGAAAATATTCTTAATTTCCGCTGCAAATTATTCGTCTGGCATCGAACCCAGGTCTTCCCGGTCATACTTACTATGCAGTACCATAGAAGATCACCATCTGTAACTATGTGTGAAAATTCAAGTAGAAATATTAACTGCAACTGCCTCAAACGACGTCCTACTTTTCCCTTATATTCCTTATAAGAGAAATGCTAATGAGAACCTCCTGGGTTCGATGAAAAATATAGATATTCGATAGAAAAATTTTTTAGATTTCCAAGATCGTCCTTGGTTCGAATCCAGAGAGCCATTAAAATTCGTGAAAATTAGAACGTCTTTTGAGGCAGTTGTAGCCCATATTTTTGCTTGAATTTTCACACATCGTTAGAGATGGTGATGTTCTATTGTGCTGCATAGTAAGTTCACAGTAAAGAACCGGGTTCGATGCCAGACGATGGAATTTAGTTAAATTTTAAGAAAAATTTCAATCTTTTTTTTCTTTTGATGGCCGTCCGGATATGATGCCGACATGAAAATAGTGTTGCCGATCTGCTTACAGTATGCAAGCTACATTTTACTCGTATATAATAGATATAGGTATATCCGGAGAAGCGTCTATATATATATACGAGTAAAATGTAGCTTGCATACTGCAAGCAGATCAACAACACCAATTTCATTTCAACACCACCTTCATATCGGCATCATATCGGGTTCTCAAAAGAAAAAGAAAGCATTGAAAATATTCTAAAAATTCACTGCAATTTAATCGTCTGGCATCGAACCCAAGCCTTCCTGGTGGACTTACTATGCAGTACTACAGAAGATCACCATCTCTAACTATGTGTGAAAATTCAAGCAGAAATATTGACTGCAACTGCTTCAAATGACGTCCTACTTTTCATATACATACCTTATGTGAGAAATTGAAATGTGCTCGGGCAACGAACCCAGGAACAGCATGGTCTTATCTATTTTTATTTCTTAAACCAAGTTCTAATAAACATCTTCTATCTAAGAATGAACCTTCTATCATTTCGATAAGTGCATCAAAATAAATAATGAAACCTCTACCTCTACCATACTGTTACTGAGTTCGATGCCAGAGCACATAAACTTTTCTCTCATAAGGAATATAAGGGAAAAGTAGAACGTCGTTTGAGGCTGTTGCAGATAATATTTCTGCTTGAATTTTCACAGATAGTTAGAGATGGTGAACTTATATTGTGCTGCATAGTAAGTATCCCCAGGAAGACCCGGGTTCCATGCCGGACGAATAAATTGCCGCGAATAATCAGAATATTTTCAATCCATTTATTTTTTTTTGACGGCCTTCCTGATATGATGCCGACATGAAATTAGTGTTGTCGATCTGCTTGCAGTATGCAAGCAACCTTTTACTCGTATATATATATATATGAATACGAGTAAAATGTAGCTTGCATACTGCAAGCAGATCGCCAACACTAATTCCATGTCGGCATCGTATCGGGACAGCCCTCAAAAGAAAAAAACGGGATTGAAGATATTCTTAAAATTCGCTTCAATTTTAGCGTCTGGCATCGAACCCAGGTCTTCCTGGTGAACTTACTAAGTGGCACAATGGAAGATCACTATTTCTAACTATGTGTGAAAATTCAAGCAGAAATATTTGCTACAACTGCTTCAAACGAAGTTCTACTTTTCACGAATGTAAATGGCTCTCTGGATTCGAACCAAGGACGATCGTGGGAATCTAGAACATGTTCCTGAGATGTATCTATAATTTCTATCTATATGCCGAATCTGAAGTTTCTATATTATTGGGAAAGGGTTCAAAATAGTTCCTAAGAATTGAATCAATTACTGATTGTAGAGACGCCTGGTGTCGAACCCAGGACCTACTGGCAGCTGTGAAAACACATTATGACTTGGTTTGACCTGATCTTATTAAATGCAAAGTTTGAAGTCAACAACTTGTCAGGAAGTACCTAAAATTTGCTTCCGTAATCTCCGTAAGAAATGCATTGAGGAATGTAAATGGCCCTCTGGGATCGATCCAAGGACCATCAGTGAAAAGATAAAATTAGATTATGACATTTATTCATTATTCCTATCCACCTGCCGAGTTTCCAGTTTCCATGTCATCGGGAAAGGGTCCAAAAAAAACTTAAAAATCTCCGCAATGCATTTTAAACGGCCGATTTTTGCCCTGACCTAGCATCGAACCATGGACAATATTTGAAAATGTCTTTATGATTTTCGTTGGATATTTACGGCTTCTAGCGATCCCTGGAATTTCATTTCTCTCCTTTACCGGGAAGTGACTCAAAAAAATTTTCGAAAATCCCCGCCATGTATTCTTATGGGGAAAATCGCGACTTTGGGGCCTTCTGGAATCGAACCCATGACACTGAGGTTCAAAATCCCATTTTTTCTGGTGGTTGTACGTTATGGCCAATACGCCGTAAAAATTTCAAGTCAATCACGCTTGAGGTTAAGGCTGTGAATTAGTATCCTATCTATCTATCTATCTATATAGGTATACGAGTAAAATGTTGCTTGCATACTGCAAGCTGATCGACAAAACTAAATTCATATTTACATTATATCGTGATGGTCCTCAAAAGAAAAAAAAAGGCGTGAAAATATTCTTAGAATTCACTTCAATTAAACCTTCTGGCATCGATCCTAGGCCTTCCTGGTGAACTTACTATGCAGAACAAAAGAAGATCACCATCTATAACTATGTATGAAAATTCAAGTAGAAATATTGGCTTCAACTGCCTCAAACGACGTCCTACTTTTCCCATATATTCCTAATGAGAGAAATTTTTATACACTCTAGCATCGAACCCAGGAACAGCATGGTCTTATCTAATTTTTTTCTTAAACCGAGTCTTAATGCACATCTACTATCTTAGCAAGAACTCCCTGGTATTTCGATAAGTGCATGTAAGAAATAATGAAATCCTATCCCAATGTGTTTTATATGGCAGATATATTTACCACATGGCATCGAACCCGGGTCTTTCTGGTAATCTATTATATATAGATGCTTCTCCGGATTCATTCATGGATATACCTATATAGATAGATAGATAGATAGATAGATAGATAGATAGATAGGATACTAATTCACAGCCTAAACCACAAGCGTGATTGACTTGAAATTTCTACGACGTATTGGCCATAACGTGTAACCACCAGAAAAATTGCGATTTTGATCCTCAGGGTCATGGGTTCGATTCCAGAGGGCCCCAAAGTCGCGATTTTCTCCATAAGAATACATGGCGGGGATTTTCGAAAATTTTTTTGAGGTACTTCCCGGATGGAGAAAGAGTTGAAACTCGAGGGATCGCTAGAAGCCGTGCGTATCCAACGAAAATCAGAAAAACATCTTAAAATATAGTCCATGGTTCGATGCTAGATCGGGGCAAAAATCGGCCGTTTAAAATGCATTACGGCGATTTTGAAGATTTTTTTTGGATCCTTTCCCGATAACATGGATATTCGAAACTCGGCACGTGGATAGATATCATGAATATACCTTATAATCAAATTTTACATGTTCGCTGATGGTCCTTGGTTCGATCCCAGAGGGCCATTTGCACTTCTCAATGCATTTCTTACGGAGATAACGGAAACAAAATTTAGGTACTTTCCGACATGCTATCAACTTCAAACTTTGCATGATATAAGAGCAAGTCTTTACAAATCAAACTGTGCATTCACGGCTAGCAATACGTCCTGGGTTCGACACCAGGTGTCTCTGAAATCAGAATTTGATCCGATTTTTAGGAATTATTTTGAAACCTTTTCCACTAAAATAGAAACTTGAAATTCGGCATATAAATAGAGATCATAAATATCTTTCAGAAACATGTTTTAGACATCCACGATCGTCCTTGGTTCGAGTCCCGAGAGGCATTAACATTCGTGAAAATTAGAACGTTTTTTTAGGCAGTTATAGCCAATATTTCTGCTTGAATTTTCACACATAGTTAGAGATGGTGATCTTCTATTGTGTTTCATAGTAGGTTTACCAGTAAGATCCGGGTTCGATGCCAGACGATGAAATTTCAGCGAATTTTAAGAAAAAATTAAATCTTTTTTTTTTCTTTTGTGGACCGTCCCGATATGATGCCGATATGAAATTAGTATTGCCGATCTGCTTGCAGTATGCAAGCTACATTTTACTCGTACTTCATATGCAGCACAGCAGAGTATCACCATCTCTAACTATGTATGAAAATTCAGGCAGAAATATTTGCTGCAACTGCTTCAAACTACGTCCTACTTTTCCCATATATTCCTTATGAGAGAAAATTTAATGTGCACTGGCATCGAACCCAGGAACAGTACGGTCTTATGAAAATTTTTTTCAGAAACCCATGATTAATATACATCTTCCATAAAAGCTAAAATTTCCTATCATTTCGATAAGTGTATGAAAAAAAATAATGAAAAACTACCTCAATGTATTTTAAACGGCCGATTTTTGCAACGTCCTAGCATCGAACCCAGGATATTATCCGTATAAGTCATAAATGATTTCGATAGACCATGATCATATGTATAGGCTCCTTGAGTTTTGATTCTCTACCTATCCGGGAAGTATTTTTTAAAAATTCCCGAAAATCAAAGCAATGCATTTAAACGGGAAAAATCGGGACTTTGGGGCCATCTGGAATCGAACCCATGACACTGAGGTTCAAATTCGCAATTTTTCTGGAGGTTACATGTTATGGCCAATATGTCGTTAAAATTTCAGGTCAATGACGATTGTGGTTTAGCCTGTGAATTTGTATCCTCGCTATCTATTATATATAGATGCTTCTCCGGATTCATTCATATATATATACGAGTAAAATGTAGCTTGCATACTGCAAGCAGATCGACAACACTAATTTCATATCGGCATCATATCGGGACGGTCCTCAAAAGAAAAAAAAAAAGGATTGAAATTTTTTCTTAAATTTCGCTGAAATTCCATCGTCTGGCATCGAAGCCGGGTCTTTACTGTGAACATACTTTGCAGCACAATAGAACATCACCATCTCTAACTATGTGTGAAAATTCAAGCAGAAATAATGGCTACAACTGCCTCAAAAGACGCTCTAATGTTCACGAATGTAAATGGCTCTCGGGATTCGTACCAAGGACGATTTTGGAAATTTAAAAAACGTTTCAAAAAGGTCTTAATCATCTCAATCTATCTGCCAAATTTCAAGTTTCTATATTATTGGGAAAGGTTTCAAAAGAATTCCTGAAAATCGGATCAACTTCTGATTGCAGAGACACCTGGTGTCGAACCCAGGACACTTTGATAGCTTTGAATGCATATTTTGATTTGTTAAAGTTTGTTCTTCTATCATGCAAAGTTTGAAGTTAATAGCATGCCGGGAAGTACCTAAAATTTGTTTCCGTTATCTCCGTAAGAAATGCATTGAGGAATTTAAATGGCCCTCTGGGATCGAACCAAGGACCATCAGCGAATATGTAAAATATGATCCTGAAATTTATTATTGATCTCCAACTCCATGCCAAATTTCAAGTTTCCATGCCATCGGAAAAGGGACCAAAAAAAATCTTAAAAATCGCCACAATGCAATTTAAACGGCCGATTTTTGCCCCGACCTAGCATCGAACCCAGGATATTTTCCGTAAAACACATTTATGTTTTCGATAGATCATGACCATATATATAGGCTCCATGAGTTTTGATTCGCTACTTATCCGGAAAGTATTTCTTTTTAATTCCCGAAAATCAAAGCAATGCATTTAAACGGGAAAAATCGGGACTTTGGGGCCCTCTGGAATCGAACCCATGACACTGAGGTTCAAAATCGCAATTTTTCTGGAGGTTATACGTTATGGCCAATATGTCGTAATAATTTCAAGCCATTGACGCTAGTGGTTTAGCCTGTGACTTTGTATCCTCTCTATATCTATTATATATAGATGCTTCTCCGGATTCATTCATGTATCCATATATATATACGAGTAAAATGTAGCTTGCATACTGCAAGCAGATCGACAACACTAATTTCATATCGGCATCATATACCGGGACGGACATCAAAAGAAAAAAAAAATTCAAAATATTCGTAGAATTCGCTGCAATTTAATCACCTGGCAGCGAACCCCGGTCTTCCTGGTGTACTTACTATGCAGCAAAATAGAAAATTACTATATAAAACTATGTGTGAAAATTCAAGCAAAACTATTAGGTGCAACTACCTCAAACGACGTCCTACTATTCACATACACTCCTTATTTGAGAAATTATAATGTGCTCTGGCATCGAACCCAGGAACAGCATGGTCTTATCTATTTTTTTTCTTAAACAAAGTGTTAATATACATCTTCCATCTAAGCAAGAGCTCCCTTACATATCGATAAATGCATAAAAAAATTATGAAAAGATACCCCATAGTATTATATATGGGTGATAATTTTACTGCCCGGCATCGAACCCGGGTCTTTCAGGCAATACTTTCTATGCAGCACAAAAGAAAAACACCATCTCTAACCGCGTATGCAAATTCAAGCAGAAATATTGGTTACAACTGCCTCAAATGACGTCCTACTTTTCCTTTATATTCCTTATGAGAGAAACGTTATTGTGCTCTGGCTTCGAACCCAGGAACAGTACGGTCTTATGAAAATTTTTTTCTAAAACTTATTCGTACCATACATCTTCCAGCCAAGCACGAACATCCTATCATTTCGATAAGTGCATCTAAAAAAATAATGAAAAACGGCTCCCATGTATTTTAAAGAGCAGATCTTTGCATCGTCCTAGCATCGAACCCAGGATAACTTTTGTAAAAGTCATTGATGTTTTCGAAAGTCCAAGACCATAAATATAGGCACCTTGAGTTTTACTTCTCTACCTATCCAGAAAGTATTTTTTTTTAATTCCCGAAAATCACGGCAATGCATTCAAACGGGAAAAATCGGGACTTTGGGGCCCTCTGGAATCGAACCTATGACACTGAGGATCAAAGTCTCTTTTTTCCTGGGGGTTTCACGTTATGGCCAATATGTCATAAAAATTTCAGATCAATGACGCTTGTAGTTTAGGCTGTGAATTTGTATCCTATCTATCTATATAGGTATATATATGAATGAATCCGGAGAAGCATCTATATATATATATATATATATATATATGAATGAATCCGGAGAAGCATCTATATATATATACGAGTAAAATGTTGCTTGCATACTGCAAGCAGATCGACAACACTAATTTCATTACGGCATCATATCGGGACGGACATCAAAAGAAAAAAAAAATTCAAAATATTCGTAGAATTCGCTGCAATTTAATCGCCTGGCAGCGAACCCCGGTCTTCCTGGTGTACTTACTATGCAGCAAATTAGAAGATTACCATATCAAACTATGTGTGAAAATTCAAGCAAAACTATTAGGTGCAACTACCTCAAACGACGTCCTACTATTCACATACACTCCTTATTTGAGAAATTATAATGTGCTCTGGCATCGAACCCAGGAACAGCATGGTCTTATCTATTTTTTTTCTTAAACAAAGTGTTAATATACATCTTCCATCTAAGCAAGAGCTCCCTTACATATCGATAAATGCATAAAAAAATTATGAAAAGATACCCCATAGTATTATATATGGGGGATATTTTTACCGCCCGGCATCGAACCCGGGTCTTTCAGGCAATACTTTCTATGCAGCACAAAAGAAAAACACCATCTCTAACCGCGTATGCAAATTCAAGCAGAAATATTGGTTACAACTGCCTCAAATGACGTCCTACTTTTCCTTTATATTCCTTATGAGAGAAACGTTATTGTGCTCTGGCTTCGAACCCAGGAACAGTACGGTCTTATGAAAATTTTTTTCTAAAACTTATTCGTACCATACATCTTCCATCCAAGCACGAACATCCTATCATTTCGATAAGTGCATCTAAAAAAATAATGAAAAACGGCTCCCATGTATTTTAAAGGGCAGATCTTTGCATCGTCCTAGCATCGAACCCAGGATAACTTTTGTAAAAGTCATTGATGTTTTCGAAAGTCCAAGACCATAAATATAGGCACCTTGACTTTTACTTCTCTACCTATCCGGAAAGTATTTTTTTTTAATTCCCGAAAATCACGGCAATGCATTCAAACGGGAAAAATCGGGACTTTGGGGCCCTCTGGAGTCGAACCTATGACACTGAGGATCAAAGTCTCTTTTTTCCTGGGGGTTTCACGTTATGGCCAATATGTCATAAAAATTTCAGATCAATGACGCTTGTAGTTTAGGCTGTGAATTTGTATCCTATCTATCTATATAGGTATATATATGAATGAATCCGGAGAAGCATCTATATATAATAGACGAGTAAAATGTAGCTTGCATACTGCAAGCAGATCGGCAATACTCATTTCATATCGGCAATACTTATTTCATATCGGCAATACTAATTTCATATCGGCAATACTAATTTCATATCAGCATCATATTGGGACGGACATAAAAAAAAATATAAAGGATTGAAAATATTCGTAAAATTCGCTGCAATTTTATCGCCTGGCATCGAACCCGGTTCGTTCAGTTCATACCCTACTATGCAGCACAACAGAACAACACCATTTCTAACTATGTGTGAAAATTCAAGCAGAAATATTGGCTGCAACTGCCTCAAACGACGTCCTACTTTTCACATATATTCCTTAAGTGAGAAATTGTAATGTGCTCTGGCATCGAACTCAGGAATAGCATGGTCTTATATTAATTTTTTTCTTAAACCGAGTATTAATATACATCTTCTAGCTAAGCAAGAACTTCATATTATTTCGATAAATACATCTAAATGAATAATGAAAACTAACGCAATGTATTTTAAACGGGGGATATGATTACCCCCTGGCTTCGAACCCGGGTCTTTCTGGTAATACTTTCTAAGCAGCACAATAGAAGATCACCACCTTTAACTATGTGTGAAATTTCAGGCAGAAGTATTGGCTTCAACTGCCTGAAATGACGTCCTACTTTTCCCATGTATTCCTTATGAAAGAATTTTTAATGTGCCCCGGCATCGAACCCAGGAGTGGTACGGTCTTACCTAAATTTTTTTCTTAAAGGTATTCTTACCGTATATCTTCCAGCTAAGCACGAACTTCCTATCATTTTTATAAGTGCATCAAAAAAAATAATGAAAAACTACTCCCATGTATTTTAAACGGCAGATGTTCGATTCGTCCTAGCATCGAACCCAGGATATTTTCTGTAAAATTCATTAATGCTATCGATAGATCCTAACCATGTTTATAGGCTCCTAGAGTTTCAATTCTCTACCTATACGGGAAGTATTTTTTAAAAATTCTGGAAAATTAAAGCAATGCATTTAAATGGAAAAAATCGGGACTTTGGGGCCCTCTGGAATCGAACCCATGGCATTGAGGTTCAAAATCGCAATTTTTCTGGTGGTTACACGTTATGGCCAATACGTCCTAAAATTTTCAAGTCAATGACGCTTGTGGTTTAGCCTGTGAATTAGTGTCCTATCTATCTATCTATCTATATGAATATATGAATGAATCCGGAGAAGCATCTCTATATATTAGATATCTATTATATATAGATGCTTCTCCGGATTCATTCATATATATAGCTATATAGCTATATAGGTATATAGATAGGATACAAATTCACAGGCTAAACCACAAGCGTCATTGACTTGAAATTTTTATGACATATTGGCCATAACGTGAAACCCCCAGGAAAAAAGCGACTTTGATCCTCAGTGTCATAGGTTCGATTCCAGAGGGCCCCAAAGTCCCGATTTTTCCCGTTTAAATGCATTGCCGTGATTTTCGGGAATTAAAAAAAAATACTTCCCGGATAGGTAGAGAATCAAAACTCAAGGAGCCTTTATATATAATCATGGTCTATCGAAATCATTTATGACTTATACGGATAATATCCTGGGTTCGATGCTAGGACGTTGCAAAAATTGGCCGTTTAAAATACATTGAGGTAGTTTTTCATTATTTTTTTTCATGCACTTATCGAAATGATAGGAAATTCTTGCTTTTATTGAAGATCTATATTAAGCATGGGTTTTAGAAAAAAATTTACATAAGACCGTACTGTTCCTGGGTTCGATGCCAGAGCACATTACATTTTCCCTCATAAGGAATATATGGGAAAAGTAGGACGTAGTTTGAAGCAGTTGCAGCAAATATTTCTGCCTGAATTTTCATACATAGTTAGAGATGGTGATACTCTGCTGTGCTGCATACGAAGTATTACCAGAAAGACCCGGGTTCGATGCCAGGTGGTTAATATATCTGCCATATAAAACACATTGGATAGGATTTCATTATTTCTTACATGCACTAATCGAAATACCAGGGAGTTCTTGCTTAGATAGTAGATGTGCATTAAGACTCGGTTTAAGACAAAAAAATAAGATAAGACCATGCTAATCCTGGGTTCGATGCCAGAGCATATTAAAATTTCTCTCATAAGGAATATATGGGAAAAGTAGGACGTCGTTTGAGGCAGTTGAAGCCAATATTTCTGCTTGAATTTTCACACATAGTAAGAGAGGGTGATCTCCTGTTGTGATGAATAGAAAATATTGCCGTGAAGACCCGGGTTCGATGCCAAATCACTAAAATGCAGCGAATTTTAAAAATATTTTCAATTTTTTTTCTTTTGAGGACCGTCCCGAAATGATGCCGATATGAAATTAGTGTTGTCGATCTGCTTGCAGTATGCAAGCTACATTTTACTCGTATACCTATATAGATAGATAGGATACAAATTCACAGCCTAAACTACAAGCGTCATTGATCTGAAATTTTTACGACATATTGGCCATAACGTATAACCTCCAGAAAAATTGCGATTTTGAACCTCAGTGTCATGGGTTCGATTCCAGAGGGCCCCAAAATCGCGATTTTCCCCATAAGATTACATGGCGGGGATTTTCGAAAATTTTTTTGAGGCACTTCCCGGAAAAGCAGAGAGTTGAAACTCGAGGGACCGCTAAATGCCGTGCATAGCCAACGAAAATCGGAAAGATATCTTCGAATATTGTCCTTGGTTCGATGCTAGGCCGGGGCAAAAATCGGCCGTTTAAAATGCATTGCGGCGATTTTTAAGATTTTCTTTGGATCCTTTCCCGATAACATGGATTATTGAAACTCGGCACGTCGATAGATATCATGAATTTATTTCATAATCGAATTTTACATATTAGCTTATGGTCCTTGGTTCGATCCCAGAGGACCATTTGCACTTCCCAATGCTTTTCTTACGGAGATAACGGAAACACATTTTAGGTACTTCCCGGCACGATATCAACTTCAAACTTTGCATGTACAAAGATCAAGTCCATACAAATCAAACAGTACATTCACAGCTATCAAAGAGTCCTGGGTTCGACACCAGGTGTCTCTGCAATCAGAAGTTAATCCGATTTTTAGGAATTATTTTGAAACCTTTGCCAATAATATAGAAACTTCAAATTCGGCATATAGATAGAGATCATAAATAACTTTCAGAAACATTTTTTATATTTCCAAGATCGTCCTTGGTTCGAATCCAGAGAGCCATTTAAATTCGTAAAAATTAGAACGTCTTTTGAGGCAGTTGTAGCCCATGTTTCTGCTTGAATTTTCACACATCGCTAGAGATGGTGATGTTCTATTGTGCTGCATAGTAAGTTCACAGTAAAGACCCGGGTTCGATGCCGGACGATGGAATTTAGGCAAATTTTAAGAAAAATTTCAATCTTTTCTTTTTTTCTTTTGATGGCCGTCCGGATATGATGCCGACATGAAAATAGTGTTGTCGATCTGCTTGCAGTATGCAAGCAACATTTTACTCGTATATATATATGGATACATGAATGAATCCGGAGAAGCATCTATATATAATAGATACATGAATGAATCCGGAGAAGCATCTATATATAATAGATATGATATATGAATGAATCCGGAGAAGCATCTATATATAATAGATATGATAAATGAATGAATCCGGAAAAGCATCTATATATAATAGATACGAGTAAAATGTTGCTTGCATACTGCAAGCAGATCGAAAACACTAATTTCATGTCGGCATCATATCGGGACGGCCATAAAAAGAAAAAAAAAGGATTAAAAATATTCTTAAAATTCGCTGCAATTTAATCGTCTGGCATCAAACCTGGGTCTTAATGGTGAACTTACTATGCAGCAGAATAGAAGATCATCATCTCTAACCATGTGTGAAAATTCAAGCAGATATATTGGCTCCAACTGCCTCAAACGACGTCCTACTTTTCAATAATGTAAATGGCTCTCTGGATTCGAACCAAGGACGATCTAGGAAATTTAAAACACGTTTTTGAAATATATCTATGTTCTCTATCTGTATGCCTAATTTCATGTTTTAATATTATTGTGAAGGGGTATAAATTAATTCTTAAAAATCGGTTAATTTACTGATTGTAGAGACGCCTTGTGACGAACCCAGGAAATATTGGTAGCTGTGAATGCACAATATGACTTATTAGGACTTCATCTTATTTCATACAAATTTTTAAGTCGATATCATGCCAGGAAGTACCTAAAACGTTTTACTGTTATCTCCATAAGAAATGCATGGAGGAATGTAAATGGCCCTCTGGGATCGAACCAAGGACCATCAGCGAATATGTAAAATTTGATTATGAAATATATTTATGATCTCCAATACCATGCCGAATTTCAAGTTTCCATGCCATCGGGAAGGGGTCCAAAAAAAATCTTAAAAATCGCCACAATGCATTTTAAACGGCCGATTTTTGCCTCGACCTAGCATCGAACCCAGGATATTTTCCGTAAAACTCATTTATGTTTTCGATAGGTCATGACCATATATATAGGCTCCATGAGTTTTGATTCTCTACCTATCCGGGAAGTATTTTTTAAAAATTCCCGAAAATCAAGGCAATGCATTTAAACGGGAAAAATCGGGACTTTGGGGACCTCTGGAATCGAACCAATGACACTGAGGTTCAAAATCGCAATTTTTCTGGAGGTTACACGTTATGGCCAATATGTCGTAAAAATTTCAGGTCAATGACGATTGTGGTTTAGCCTGTGAATTTGTATCCTCGCTATCTATTATATATAGATGCTTCTCCGGATTTATTCATATATCATATCTATTATATATAGATGCTTCTCCAGATTCATTCATACATATACCCAGATACCCAGATACCCAGATACCCAGATAGGATACAAATTCACAGGCTAAACCAAAAGCGTCATTGACTTGAAATTTTTACGACATATTGGCCATAACGTGCAACCTCCAGGAAAAAGCCGACTTTGAACCTCAGTGTCATGGGTTCGATTCCAGAAGGCCCCAAAGTCGCGATTTTCCCCATAAGATTACATGGCGGGGATTTTCGAAAATTTTTTTGAGGCACTTCCCGGAAAAGGAGAGAGTTGAAACTCGAGGGATCGCTAGATGCCGCGCATATCTAAAGGAAACCATAAAGACCTCTACGAATATTATCCTTGGTTCGATGCTAGGTCGGGGCTAAAATCGGCCGTTTAAAATGCACTGTGGCGATTTTTAAGATTTTTTTTGGATCCTTTTCCGATGGCATAGAAACTTGAAATTCGGTATGAGGTTAGATACCATAAAAACATATCTTAATCGAATTTTACATATTCGCTGATGGTCCTTGGTTCGATCCCAGAGGGACATTTGAATTCCTCAATGCATTTCTTACGGAGATAACGGAAACAAATTTTAGGTACTTTCCGGCACGATATCGATTTCAAACGTTGCATATAGAAAGATCAAGTCCATACATATCAAACAGTGCATTCACAGCTATCAATGTGTCCTGAGTTCGACACCAGGTGTCTCTGCAATCAGAAGTTGATCCGATTTTTAGGAATTATTTTGAAACCTTTCTCTATATTATAGAAACTTGAAATTCGGCATATAGATAGAGATCATAAATATCTTTCAAAAACATTTTTTAGATTTCCAAGATCGTCCTTGGTTCGAGTCCCGAGAGCCATTCACATTCGTAAAAATTAGAACGTCTTTTGAGGCAGTTGTAACCAATATTTCAGCTTGAATTTTCACACATAGTTAGAGATGGTGATCTTCTATTTTGTTTCATAGTAGGTTTACCAGTAAGACCCGGGTTTGATGCCAGACGATAAATTTCAGCGAATTTTCAGAAAAAATTAAATCTTTTTTTTTTTTCTTTTGAGGACCGTCCCGATATAATGCCGATATGAAATTAGTGTTGTCGATCTGCTTGCAGTATGCAAGCAACATTTTACTCGTATATATATGTATATACGAGTAAAATGTAGCTTGCATACTGCAAGCAGATCGGCAATACTAATTTTATATCGGCAACAATCGGGACGGTCATCAAAAGAAAAAAAAAAGGATTGAAAAAATTCTTATAATTCGCTGCAATTTCATCGCCTAGCATCGAACCGGGGTCATACTGGTGATCTTACTATGCAGCACTATAGAAGATCACCATCTCTGACTGTGTGTGAAAATTCAACGAAAAATATTGGTTACAACTGCCTCGAAACTACGTTCTATTTCTCACGAATGTAAATGGCTCTCTGGATTCAAACCAAGGACTATCTAGGAAATCTAAAATATGTTCATGAAATGAATCTATGATTTCTATCTATATGCCAAATTTCATGTTTATATATTATTGGGAAAGTTTTCAAAATAATTCCTAAAAATCGGATCAACTTCTGATTGCAGAGACACCTGGTGTCGAACCCAGGACACATTGTTAACTGTGAATGCACTGTTTGATTTGTATGGACTTGTTCATTCTATATGCAAAGTTTGAAATCGATAACATGCCGGGAAGTACCTAAATTTTGTTTCCGTTATCTCCGTAAGAAATGCATTGAGAAGTGCAAATGGCCCTCTGGGATCGAACCAAGGACCATCAGCGAACATGTAAAATTCAATTATGAAATATATTCAACATATATATCCACGTGCCGAGTTTTAAGTATCCATGTTATCGGAAAAGGATCCAAAAAAAATCTTCAAATTCGCCACAATGCATTTTAAACGGCCGATTTTTGCCCCGACCTAGCATCGAACCATGGACCATATTCGACGATGTCTTTTTGATTTTCAATGGATATGCACGGCTTCTAGCGATCCCTCGAATTTCAACTCTCTCCTTTTCCGGGAAGTGCCTGAAAAAAAATTTTCGAAAATCCCCGCCATGTATTCTTATGGGGAAAATCGCGACTTTGGGGCCCTCTGGAATCGAACCCATGACACTGAGGTTCCAAATCGCAATTTTTCTGGTGGTTATACGTTATGGCCAATACGTCGTAAAAATTTCAAGTCGATGACGCTTTTAGTTTAGGCTGTGAATTAGTATCCTATCTATCTATCTATCTATCTATATCCTTGAATGAATCCGGAGAAGCATCTATATTTAATAGATATATGCCGAATTTCAAGTTTTAATATTGTTGGGAAGGGGTTCAAAATAATTCTTAAACATCGGATTAGTGACTGATTGTAGAGACGCCTGGTGTCGAACCCTGGAAGTATTGGAAGCTGTTAATGCACAAAATGACTTGCTAAGACCTGATCTAATTTCGTAGAAAAATTGAAGTCGATATCATGCCGGGAAGTACCTAAAAATTATTTGCGTTATTTCCATAAGAAATGCATTGTGGAGTGCAAATGGCCCTCTGGGATCGAACCAAGGACCATAAGCGAATACAAAAAATTTGATTATGAAATATATTTATGATTTCTAACCCCATGCCAAATTTCAAGTTTCCATGCATTCGGAAAGGGGTCCAAAAAAAATCTTAAAAATCGCCACAATGCATTTTAAACGGCCGATTTTTGCCCCGACCTAGCATCGAACCCAGGATATTTTCCGTAAAACTCATTTATGTTTTTGATAGATCATGACCATATATAAAGGCTCCATGAGTTTTGATTCTCTACCTATCCGGAAGGTCAACCACAATCCACAACCACACGAAGAAAACCACAATCGTCATTGACCTGAAATTTTAACGACATATTGGCCATAACATGTAACCTCCAGAAAAATTGCGAATTTGAACCTCAGTGTCATGGGTTCGATTCCAGAGGGCCCCAAAGTCCCGATTTTTTCCGTTTAAATGCATTGCTTTGATTTTCGGGAATTAAAAAAAAATACTTCCCGGATAGGTAGAGAAATAAAACTCAAGGAGCCTATACATATGACCATGATCTATCGAAAACATAAATGAGTTTTACGGAAAATATCCTGGGTTCGGTGCTAGGTCGGGGCAAAAATCGGCCGTTTAAAATGCGTTGTGGCGATTTTTAAGATTTTTATTGGACCCCTTTCCGAATGCATGGAAACTTGAAATTTGGCATGGGGTTAGAAATCATAAACATATTTCATAATCAAATTTTACATATTCGCTGAGGGTCCTTGGTTCGATCCAAGAGGGCCATTTGCACTCCACAATGCATTTCTTATGGGGATAACAGAAACACATTTTAGGTACTTCACGGTATGATATCGACTTCAAACTTTGTATGAAATTAGATCAAGTCCTAGCAAGTCATTTTGTGCATTTACAGCTGCCAATACTTCCAGGGTTCGACACCAGGCGTCTCTACAATCAGTCACTGATCCGATTTTTAAGAATTATTTTGAACCCCTTCCCAATAATATTAAAACTTGAAATTCGGCATATATATAGAACTTATATATACATTTCGAAAACACATTTTATATTTCCTAGATCGTCCTTGGTTCGAATCCAGAGAGCTATTAACATTCGTGAAAAGTAGGTCTTCGTTTGAGGCAGTTGCAGCCAATATTTCTGCTTAAATTTTCACACGTATTTAGAGAAGATGATCTTCTAATGTGCTGCATAGAAATTTCACCAAAAAGACCCGGGTTCGATGCCAGACGATTAAATTGAAGCGAATTTTAAGAATATTTTCAATCCTTTTTATCCTTTCCGGGACCGTCCCGATATAATGCCGTTATGAAATTAGTGTTGTCGATCTGCTTGCAGTATGCAAGCTACATTTTACTCGTATATATATATGGATACATGAATGAATCCGGAGAAGCATCTATATATAATAGATATAGAGAGGATACAAACTCACAGCCTAAACCACAAGAGTGATTGAGCTGAAATTTTTACGACCTATTGGCCATAATGTGTAACCTCCAGAAAAATTGCGATTTTGATCCTCAGTGTCATGGGTTCGATTCCAGGGGGCTCCAAAGTCCCGATTTTTCCCGTTTAAATGCATTGCTTTGATTTTCGGGAATTAAAAAAAAATACTTGCCGGATAGGTAGGGACTTAAAACTCAAGGAGCCTTTATATATGTTCATGATCTATCGAAAACATAAATGAGTTTTACTAAAAGTATCCTTGGTTCGATGCTAGGTCGAGGCAAAAATCGGCCGTTTAAAATGCATTGTGGCGATTTTTAAGATTTTTTTTGGACCCTTTTCCGATGGCATAGAACCTTGAAATTCAGTATGAGGTTAGATACCATTTAAAATATATCATAATCATATTTTACATATTCGCTGATGGTCCTTGGTTCGATCCCAGAGGGACATTTAATTTCCTCAATGCATTTCTTAGGGAGATAACGGAAACAAATTTTAAGTACTTCTCGGCATGCTATCGACTTCAAACTCCGCATGATAGAAGAGCAAGTCTTTAAAAATCAAACTATGCATTCACAGCTATCAATGTGTCCTGGGTTCGACACCAGGTGTCTCTGCAATCAGAAGTTGATCCGATTTTAGGAATTATTTTGAAACCTTTTCCAATAATATAGAAACTTGAAATTTGGCATATAGATTGAGATGATTAATAAATTTCAGAAAATATTTTTAAATTTTAGTGGTCGTGCTTGGTTCGAGTCCCGAGAGCAATTTACATTCGTGAACATTAGAGCGTCTTTTGAGGCAGTTGTAGCCAATATTTTTGCTTGAATTTTCACACATAATTAGAGATGGTGATCTTCTATTGTTTTTCATAGGAGGTTTACCAGTAAGACCCAGGTTCGATGCCAGACGATGAAATTTCAGCGAATTTTAAGAAAAAATTAAATCCTTTTTTTTCTTATGAGGACCGTTCCGATGTGATGCCGATATGAAATTAGTATTGCCGATTTGCTTGCAGTATGCAAGCTACATTTTACTCGTATATAATAGAAATAGATATATACATATATAGAGAGGATACAAACTCACAGGCCAAACCACAAGCGTCATTGACTTGAAATTTTTACGACATATTGGCCATAACGTGTAGCCGCCAGAAAAATAGTGTTGTCGATCTGCTTGCAGTATGCAAGCTACATTTTACTCGTATATATATATGGATACATGAATGAATCCGGAGAAGCATCTATATATAATAGATATAGAGAGGATACAAACTCACAGCCTAAACCACAAGAGTGATTGAGCTGAAATTTTTACGACCTATTGGCCATAACGTGCAACCTCCAGGAAAAAGCCGATTTTGAACATCAGTGTCATGGGTTCGATTCCAGAGGGCCCCAAAGTTCCGATTTTTCCCTTTTAAATGCATTGCTTTGATTTTCGGGATTTTTTAAAAAATACTTGCCGGATAGGTAGGGACTTTAAACTCAAGGAGCAGATATATATGGTCATGGTCTATCGAAAACATAAATAAAAATTTTACTGAAAATATCCTGGGTTCGATGCTAGGTCGAGGCAAAAATCGGCCGTTTAAAATGCATTTTGGCGATTTTTTAGATTTTTTTTGGACCACTTCCCGATGGTATGGAAACTTTAAATTCGGCATGGAGTTGGAGATTACAATAATATTTCATTATCAATTTTTTTATATTCGCTGATGGTCCTTGGTTCGATCCCAGAGAGTAATTTGCATTCCTTAATGCATTTCTTACGGAGATATCAGAAAACGGTTTTAGGTACTTCCCGGCATGATATCGACTTCAAACTTTGTATGATATAAGATGAAGTCCTTAGAAGTCATATTGTGCATTCACAGCTACCAATATTTCCTGGGTTCGACACCAGGCGTCTCTACAATCAGTAATTTATCCGAGTTTTAAGAATTAATTTAAACCCCTTCCCAATAATATTAAAACATGAAATTAGGCATAGAGATAGAAAACATAGATACATTTCAAAAACATGTTTTAGATTTCCTTGATCGTCCTTGGTTCGATTCCAGAAAGCCATTAAAATTATTGAAAAGTAGG
Organism: Sympetrum striolatum; assembly: GCA_947579665.1. Lineage (NCBI taxonomy): Eukaryota > Metazoa > Arthropoda > Insecta > Odonata > Libellulidae > Sympetrum > Sympetrum striolatum. Next base: position 4,090,499 of record OX388344.1, read on the forward strand.
ACGTCATTTGAGGCAGTTGGAGCCAATATTTCTGCTTGAATTTTCACACATACTTAGAGATGATGATCTTCTGTTGTTCTCTATAGTAAGTTCGCCAGGAAGGCCTAGGTTCGATGCCAGACGATTAAATTGCAGCGAATTTTAAGAATATTTTCAATCCCTTTTTTTTCTTCTGAGGGCCGTCCCGATATGATGCCGACATGAAATGTCTATGTCTATGTCTATGTAAGAACCCTGCAAGCCGCCTTTCGGCGTGTGGCAGGGGGTGCAAGCACCTTGACTCTATTTTCCTAAACGGTTGCTTTCGCGTATACTTCGCGGAAAAAATGAATTTTTGAAACGATTCGTTTTAGCATCTATTTCCCTAATCTTTCGGGCAGTATCAGCACGGCCCATATAACAGGGGGGTCGCATTATATCGGTTACATCATCTGAAAACGTAATTTCTCTGAACTTATTTAATAAATTTATCCTTTGAATTTTTCTTCTATCTTCTAACGATTCCCATCCCGCGTCCTGTAACATCTGAGTGACACTCGCTGTTTTATCGTAGCAATTCTTTACAAATCGTATCGCCTTCCGTTGTACTTTTTCTAAATCCCGAATATGACATTTCTCGGCGGGGTCCCATACACTACATGCATACTCAAGGTGAGGCCTAACTAACGCTAAGTAACATCGCTCGCGAACCTTTTCTTCGCTCCTACCGACTATTCTTTTAACGAAGCCGAGTTTCTTAAGTGCTTTTCCACATATATTTCGGATGTGGGCACTCCATGATAGATTATTCGTGAGAGTTACTCCAAGATACTTTACCGATTCTACTGACATTAGGTTTACCCCTCGGAGACTATAAGAATAATCATTTATTATAGATATACTTTTGAAGAAGTTAACTACCGAACACTTTTCTACATTAAGCTCTAATTGCCAATCATCGCACCAATTCATAATTCTATCTAAGTCGTTCGAAAGGGTTAATCTATCCTCTAAACTAACTATTTCCCTGTAAATGACTGTGTCGTCTGCGAATATCCTAACATTGCTTTCAATGTGATTGCTGAGGTCGTTGATGTATACTAAAAATAACAACGGTCCAATTACACTGCCCTAAGGGACGCCCGAGGTCACCTTAACCAAGTTGGAACTAATACCATCGAGTACTACTCGTTGCTCTCTATCGGTGAATTAGTTTTGTCGATCTGCTTGCAGTATGCAAGCTACATTTAACTCGTATATATATATATATATAACTTATATATATATATAGGTATATCCGGAGAAGCGTCTATATATAATAGATATATACGAGTAAAATAATGCTTGGGTCCTAAAAAGAAGAAATGGATTGTAAATATTCTTAAAATTGGCTGCATTTTATCCGTCCTGCATCGAACCCGGGTCTTCCTGGTGATACTTACTATGCAGCACAACAGCAGTTCACCATCTCTAACTATGTGTGAAAACTCAAGCAGAAATATTAGCTTCAACTGCCTCAAACGACGTCCTACTTTTCCCTTATATTCCTTATGTGAGAAATTTTAATTGAGTCTGGCATCGAACCCAGGAATAGCATGGTCTTATCTAATTATTTTTCTTAAACGCAGTCTTAATATACATCTTCTAGCAAAGCAAGATATTCCTATCATTTCTAAACCGTCGTTCGTAGCAGTTAAAAGGCTAAGTCATATTTTGAAATGCATGAGGGTTACGAATTTGCTCAAACAATATTTCCATACATAAATTAATGCAGCAAAATATTTACGCTATGATTAGCTGAATAATAGCACAATAACGCAAGACGTAACAAGTCAACGTTCAGTAATTCTTGCTCTTTTTTGTGGTATTATTTTTATAATATATTCGAGCGCGGAGGTCATTCCGCACGTATTGTCCGGGGGTTCGGGAATCGAAACCCGGGACCGCCTTATTCCACGTCAAACGAGCTACCCAATTGGCTTTCCGGGGCCTCTCTCTATATTGGCATAAAAATGTGCTCCGTTCTGACTGGGCCTTCCATTACAATTACAATTACGTCAAACACCACTTAATCGTTTTGGCGAACACTATATTGCCCGGGCTGCGGAGCGTAAGATTTAGGAGGCAAATAGGATTATTTTGGGTTACACCTTAGACAGATTACGACATCCGAGATAGTTTTGGTGTTCAATTGTTTGGTTTAAATCGGAGTGAGATTACGTGGCCAAAAATGTGAGTGGAAAATTAAAAAAGGATAGCCGTTGAGGGAAATTGCGAGTTACAGCGAGTAAATTTCAATTTTCAAATTCAAACACTCAAATTCACAATACGAATTTATCAGAATTTTAAAAAGTTATAAAGGTTCATTTCGTAGGAAAACAACCATTTCCTTCCAACGCGGTAACAAGAGAACAATTCACTTAAGTGAGTGCTTCTGAACGTTCCCGACTTTAATCGTGCTTCTAAGGTGACTTATTAATTTCAAAATATTGTGAAATGATTCGAAAAAATTCATATGTAGGAAACGAAATGCAACACATAGATCAACATAAATTCGGGGTCCATTACATCCATATCCATAAAATGCTGAAATCAGGTGCGATACCATATTATTATCCTTTAATCGTCGCAGTAACATAAAATAAAAGATTCATTCTTTGGAATGATCAGGGTTGAATCTCTCTCATTAGTTTCGATTGGGTTTTTCTTATCTAATGCAATATATATTGAGAAATATATATTCTTAAAACTTGAATTGCAAAAACTAGAGAAAAATTTTTGAAAGAATTCTAAAACGTTGCCTCCACTCAAATTAAAGATTTATACAGATCGTATAAGCGACGAGCCAATAATTCCGTGAGGAAGCAGGAACTTGCCTCTGATAGTTCAACGTTTAATAAGAGAAGAAGCTCCATTTCAAAGAGCAATGTGAAAGATTTAAAAATCTTAGCAGTGAATTGCAGAAGTATACGTAAAAAACAGACAGAATTCCTCAATCATACGAGAAGCACTAGTGCGGATATCGTATTAGAAACCGAGAGTTGGTTAAGCGAAGATATATCATCAGATGAGATATTTCCTCCAGATTATATTGTTTATCGTAAGGATGGACTCTGTAGAATAGGTGGTGGGGTGTTTATCGCTGTGAAGGAATCTTTAAAGAGTCAGTGAGTTGACATCTTAGAGAACGTTGCATGGGAAACGGTTTGTTGCTCGGTTCTCGGACGGAATGGAAAGAAGGTATTCTTTTGTTCGTTTTATCGGCCTCCGGATGGCGACATCGGATGTATAGAGGAACTCGCTGATTCGTTAGAGAATATTCGGAAGAAAGTGAAGGATCCTATAATTGTTGTAGGAGGGGACCTTCCCAATATTGATGTATTTAATAAAATTCATCAAGTTCTTACTCCGGTAGAGAGAAGACTATATCGCAAACATTGATAGATACTTACTTCACGCCTTAGATCAACTTAATAAGAAGATTACGAGGACAATACGCGAAGATCAAGGTATTGTACTTGATTTATTAGCAACTTCGCATTCTCACTTGATCGATGATCTTAATACTATTGCCGGAATTACAGACCACGATGTCATAACTGCAGTTATGAAACAGCCAAATACCATCCCTACAATTTCGAAACCTACTCCCTACCTCAAACCTGCCTGTTCCCATTCCTCCCTCTACCCAGCCCGCTCCCATCCCACCTATTACCCCACCCACTGTCGCCCCACCATCTACCTCACATACTCATATCCCACCCTCTACCCCACCCTCTCCCATCCCAACCTTTACCCTACCCAGGGCCGTAGCTAGCATGGGGCAGGTGGGGCGGTGCCCAAGGACCCCGACTGGAAGGGGTCCCGAAGGGGCCTCTTCTCGTCGACCACTTTTTTGGCCCTGAAAGAGCCTTACCTCGGCAGAGACTTTAGGGGCCCCTGAAAATGCCTCAAATTGAACAATTGTCTCCCCAAAATATGCGTCTCCCTATATGCGCGGGAAATTCAAACTAGACAACTCTAGGTGTACTTTAAAATTTGAAAAAAGATTTCCGTATGCGGGGCCCCAAATTTACTTGTTGCCCCAGGGCCCCCGAGGCTCTAGCTACGGCCCTGACCCTACCCTCTACCCAACTGACTCCCATGCCACCCTCTGCCCCACCCACGCCCATCCCTCCCCTCCTGCCACCCACCCTACCGCCCTCCCTCCCTCTATCCAACCCTCTCCCATCCAACCCACTTCCCTGCCCACAGCCATTCTCCCACTAACCTGCCCACTCCCGTCCCTCCCTATGTCCTACCCACTCCCATCACTCCCTCTACCCCACCCACTCCTTTCCCATCTTCTACTCTGCCCACCACCATCCCTCCATCTAACCACTCCACTCCCAACCCTCTCTCTACCCATTCTACCTCTTTACCACACTGTACTCCACCAAAGTGCAAAGGAAGAAACATTTTGTAATGTGTAAATGAAGAAATAGTTTGTAATGTGTAAAGGAAAAAATATTTTGTAATATGTTAAGGAAGAAACAGTTTGTAATGCGTAAAAGAAGAACAGTTTGTAATAGGTAAAGGAAGAAACAGTTTGTAATGTTTAAAGGAAGAAACATTTTGTAATGAGTAAAGGAAGAAAAAGTTTGTAATGTGTAAATGAAGAAACAGTTTGTATTGTGTAAATGAAGAAACAGTTTGTAATGTCCCATACAACACTGGTCCAAACATATAAGTATATTTTTGGTATATTTAGTGGGGTCCAATCATGGGGGTATATGTTTGTTGGAATATATGTATTATATATTTCCTATAATTTCTGCAAAGGTTAAAATTTTATTATAGTGAATAGACAAGGCAAGATGATGTATCATTCCCACCAGGGGATACTAAATGGTGGCACCTAGTTGTTAAAAACTTTATCCACTGGAATAGGCTATTTATGAATACAAATGAATTAAAGCTCTTTATAATAACAATCTCGTAGCTGATAAAAATGTTTAAATGTTATGACTGGCATTAGAAAATAATAAATTCATTAAAAGATGTCTCGTAAATATTAAATTTAAAATAATAATACTCGTCATTACTTCGCGTAACGCAGTGTGTCGATTATATCATGCTTCTTTGGAAAAATGCTCTCCGCCGTCTTCAAGCCACCGATGCAGGAAAATAGGCAAGGCTATTTTTAGCTCAATGACATAGCTTTCAGCGGCAAGCAGTGACGTCACCTGCGCACGGCCACGCTTGGCGGACATCACCTCTGCGCATTGTGTTGGGAGAACCGGATGAACGGAGTATCTTGAATTTCAACTTTGCAGGTTTGTATCATACTTCAGTTTTATGTTTCATTCAGATTAATCCTAGCGAAGGTTTGCATCAATCTTCAAATTTACGCATAATATTTAATGATTTCCTTTACTTGATTTCGTTCTTCTTTGTAACTTTGATTTCCAGGGCTTCCCTTTTCGCTACCGTTAAGGAGTGCCAGGATGCGTCGATAGCTTTGGACGAAACATCTCCATCGTCTTGAAAGGTAAGATTACAGTGATTTCATTCTTTTAGTTTTTATCATATATTGAACAATGAACCAGTGCCCGTCTGTTAGTCTCTTTTTCCCTCATTGCTATCCACCTGTTGATTGTGATAGGACTAATGTCTTTGTAACACCGTGAATAATGAGAAAATTCCATGCATTCTCTCTCTAGGAGAATTAACAGGGTATACCTTCACGTTGTGTACCGTTTTTACATACGAGGCCATGGCAAACTTTAAGTTTCATTATTCAACTGCAGTAATTAGTTGTGGTGCAACTTCAATGCATGCAATCAGTTTTTCCTTTTATTAGTGATAGAATTGTGGACAGGGCAATAAGGCAGTCATGCTGTTGCCAGTAGGTATAATAGCAAGCCTCTATTCTGTGAAGAGTGTGATGTAATACAATTTCCTTTTGTTTTTAAGGACGCAGTACAATCACCTTGGACATGAGCATCAAACTCAGCAGAATGCTGTGGACTTACAAGAAATTTGATGAAGTGGTGGAATTGCTACCCATCTTGTTCAGCCGTGATGTGAATATTGTTCTTTCTACTTAGTTATACAATAAATAAATTTATTCAAAATTTACTGTTTCTCATGTATTAATTTTCCCATCCAAATTTCGAATATTAGTATTTATAATAATTACCATTAGACCATTAGTAATAATAATAAATGTAATTGATTATTAGTATAGAAATAATTTATATATGATTAGCACCACCACAGGGCGATCGAAATATCAAGGCCCTCTATATAGAAGGTTCAGACAACTTGCGGAGGGCGGCCATATTGGGGCCTGCAGTAGATAATCTATATTCTGCTTCAGTAACATAGCATTTTTTTGAGAAGTTATACAATTACTAAATTTCTTGATAATCATGCGAACGATTGCAAAAAATATTGTCTTTATTTTACATTAAACAAAAAAGGGATAGTTCTATTGCTGGAATGAAAATAAATTATTCAACAGATTATTTGATGAATTTTTTAACACTTAATTCCACTCGCGTTATTTTTCCTTAGTTATCAGACCCCTCTTAAAATACATAGAATTTAAGATTATAAACATTATTAATAAACTGATGGTTTAGTATAAAAGAAAGCAACACCACTATACATGGGTTAGATGGAAGAAGAGACTTTTAAGTCTCAATCTCGCCCAAATAAAGACGATTTATTATTAATATTATCATATGATAAGATACATACCCAGTATGATGACTGAGAAGTCATGTTATTGTTCTATAAGTACGATGGATATACTGGAAGAAAATAATGAAGTAACACAAGAGATATCACAAATAATGTCAGTTTTATTTTACAATTTTTCTCATGTATACACTGCGACTTGCATATCCAGAAGACACACTGGTGTTTTTTCCATTCTGCGATAGAGTCTTGGCATAAAACTCTATGCGCAACAAAAAGAATTTTTTTAAAAACAATTGTTCCACATTATGGCACCTAATCATTAAATTATCGTTGCACATTTTCCCACAAAGCAATTCTAAGATGTCACTTTTTATATCTGGAAGAGAAGTTTTGTAGGACTGAAATAAAGTCTCAGCCTCCAAGGCAAGTTCCCGACAATACTTAGTGCACTTTGTTAGCTCTCTTTGTTCCTTTAAATGCAGCAATTCTTTATCTGCATCACCTATATCACTTCCATCTCCTCTTAACAAATTTTCACAATTATCACACCTCAGTCTCTTCAACACTTGTCTAACAACATAGCCACAAAAATAATACAGAGAACTTCTGTCTATCTCATCTGTATCATCCAGGTCGACATCTGTAGTAACAGATTCCTCCACATCATCTACATCTTCTCCTACATTCAGCCTTGTAATGTCAAGAAATTCTGCCAGTAAATGTCCTTCGTCAGGATCACAGTTGCCTTTAGAGGGAATCAGCATGAATTGTGCAATACTAATTATTTTTATTGCATTCTTAAATTGAACAGGAGATGGGATGGGATTCTTAACCCTAACAGTAGAAAATAAATTTTCGAGAGAGTCCTGACAGAACCTAGAAGTTAGTAAATATCCAAATGAACATTTATCAATGAAAAAATCCTGTAAATCCAGGATTGTTTTGGTATTCAATGTCACTGCAGTTTGGACTGGTTTCCATCTGCCATCCCCAATTTTTAATGGTTCAAAAAACTCTATAAATTCTTTTAAGAAACAAATTGTTTTCTCGTATACATCAGTATTTAGTTTACTGATGGCCATAACTGGATGTCTGGAACACATCAAGGAGAACCACTTATCAACCTTCTCAAAAAATAAAGCAGTAGCAAGATAGCCAGAATCCCACCCAAGACTTTTCACACAGTATCTTATACCAGCAGCTACATCACTGCTCATGACATCCCTAGCAAGATGAACCCTCATTCTTTGGAATTGCTTTACAAAAACATGGTCATTTGTCAATTTAGGGACAATTTTCAAATCTCGGTCAGCTTGAATTAAAAGAAGTTTCTTCACTGGCTCAAAAGAAACTTTAGCTGAACTCAAGGAATTTTCCTTCACAAAATTATCGGATAAATAGATGTACTTTTCATCTAGGAGGTGGTTTCGAATATTTTTCAAAACATGGCTAACATCTGCCATAAAAAACAATTTAATATCTGGTCTGCATGGATGGGGAATAGAATTAACAGTCCTGGAGAATTTACCACAGTTTATGCCAAACTGCTTCCATACAGCTCGATTGCAACTCCCCATATCACAAGTTATACAAATAACTGTAAGGCCAATTTCATCAGACCTCTTTACTATTTCTAGGATAATGTTTTTTACATCCAGGCTTGGAAATGAATTACCTGTGAAATGGTACCCAACTACCTGTTTCCATCTTGTTGACACACCAGCTAGCATAAACACTAAAGCATGTGTTGCTATGCAATCAGTCTTAGGCAATGTGGTGTAGCCAAAAAGGGTTTTAGATCCCCTATCCAACTCAATCTTCTCCTCAATTGCCATTTCGTCCAATAGCAACACACAATACCTTTCTTCTTCATGCATGGCTTGCCCTTTCAATTTGAGAAAATCAAACACTTCCCCAAGAATACCTGGAGAGAATTTAAACTCTTCCAATCTTCTACTCAGAGTTCTATCACTAGGTAAAGGATAGCCTAAGCTTAACAAGTTATTGTAACCTTTGATTCCACAAGTGAAACGAATTTGGAGAGCTTTTCTTACAGTTATGTTTGACCATCTTTGTCCTTTATTAGATTTCTTCCCCAAAGACTCAAGCTGATCTTGGTTAAGGAAGGTTTTCATTGCCTCTGTGGTCACTTCCAAAGATTCTTCTAATTTCTGTATCCTCTTATACAATGCAGAGACCTGAGACCTAAGCTTCCTAATAGTTTCATCTTTGTCCTCTTCACTCCTACTTGTCTCCATACAATCTTCTGCAACATCCTCATTCTCAGCAGTACAATCCATTAGATTGTTTGAGTCAATTCCCTCAGTGTTAAAGACAGTTTGTTTACCTGAAATATATAATAAATCTAACATAAGTACTTTTGGTATAGCAAGCAGTCTGATCTATATTGTAGAGATATAAACGATACATATAGTTTTGTCATTTATGGAGCACTATTAGAAAAAATTCTTGAGTAATAAAAGCAGAACTGTAAGTGTCAATCCTAAACAATCAAGAACAATGTTCTTTAAGAGTGAAATAACGAGAGATTCAAATATAAAATTCTAAAAACCGTCTTTGTGAAACACCAACCTGTATTCACTGCAGCAATCTCTCGTCTAGCTGGTAGTTTTCTAGGCGATTTTACTGCACGATGTGGAAAAACTTCCGGAATAGCAAATGGTTTAAGTAATCTCCGACCATCCATTCTATTGCTCTCAAATTGCGTTGAGTCAAAATGCACCTAAAAAAACGTACATTTATTCTGAATTACATACATTTTTATACTTTTTCCAACGGAAAAGAATAAAATTCAATTATTTGTTCAAGTATATAAATAATCAGTTTACATACCTCACACAGTTTGCTGTGAGCAGTGGGCATCCATGCATCACGACGTAATTTTGCTAACCAAATCTTCTTCCTGTTGGAATCTGCTGGAAAGCGAAACATTCTAAATCCTTGTTCTGCTCGATTCTTGCATCCTACTGCACAGCAGCACGGCATTATGCCTATTCGCCAATAAACTTACGCACAACGCAGCGTGGGAACACACAGAAAGAAGTTCTAAAAAGAACTGATAATGATGAAGAATGATTGTTCTGAAAAGAACACTTAATAGAAAAATTATTCCGTCAATGAATGCAATGAATGTTCTGAAAAGAATTGATTCTTAAATTGAATAAGAAGAGGTAAGTTCGGCAAACGCTCAGTAAACAAGTACTCGCTAACACCAGACTAGGCCCCAACATGGCGGAAAGTGATCACGTGACTACTTTCGACCAATACCGTTGCAGGTTTGTCGGCAAGAGCGATTATAAAGAGTGTCCGAACCTTCTATATAGAGGGCCTTGCGAAATATGCATTAGTAGTGCCACCTAGCAGCAGCCATGGTAACTTGTTGAGATGGTCGAGCTATGTAGTAGTAAGATCTGCCAATAGATGTCACTAGTAGAGGTAGTCGTATATTTTCCACAGGACAATATACTTATAATCAGGGTTGGGCAAAATACATGAAAAATGTATTTTAAATACAAAATACTTACTTCAAATGTATTTTAGATACAAAATACTCTTCAAAAGTTTCTGAAATTACAAAATAGTATTTTAAATACATTTAAAAATACAAAATACTTCCAAAAAAATGAGCTAGAAAAATTACATACACAATGTATATCAACACATTTATTCCATAGAGGTTACAGGAAATCTAACTATGCATAATAATTTGCTAACATCCCACCATTTCCTTTTAAAAACACCAGCTTTTCAAATGAAGCATCACTTAAGTTCTGCCTTTGGGGGCTATTTATTAAACCTGCAAAAGAAAATAGTCGTTCTACTGGGCCACTTGATGTAATGCTTGTATTGTATTTTAAGAACATTTGCCTTACCAAAGGATATTTGTTCAAAATACTCAGGCACTTGGATTTATTAAAAACTTCAATATTTCTAAATCACAGTTGTTGCTTTCTACCATTTTTATGCTGCTTTCCTCGAAAGAAAACCATCCATCATCAGTGGATGAGTCATCATCAAACTTTGGGGATGTTTGAATGATTCCTCTAGCTGAATTAACTATGAGGTCTTGGATCTTCTTCCTCTGCTGATCCCCAATATCAGCTGGCAGCCACCTCATTTTAAAAAAGCAGGATATTTTAACAAAAAAATCTGACCAGTGGCCAGCACATGACTTTCTCCATATAAAATCTGATGTGGCCAGCACATGACTTTCTCCATATATAAGATGTAAATATTTATTTACGACAGTAATTTCGAACTCTATATTCCATCTAAACTTTGAAGAAGAGTGATTAATTTATATATTATTACCTTTTACGTCACAAACATTATAAATAATGTTTTTCGAGACATGTACGATGAAAAACGATGAAGTGGCCTTTCGCCCCAGCGCCCAGAGCGCCCACAACGTACATAATCAGCAACTTCCGGTTTATCAGTATTTCACAAATAACTCCTACACAATCAGTGATACAAAAATATGTTTCGTACAAAAGTCATAGTAAATTACATTTCTAAAACTTTTATAAATAATAATATATACCTAAATATCATATTTATGGAGATATTTTGAAAACCGGAAATGAGCTTTGAAGAATGATGCTCGACTTCCGGTTAACCGATTTACTCCAAAATCTAATCAACTCTAACGACACAAACCAAAATACTATGTATGAAATTTGGTGTTGATCCGACAAACCGTTTTTAAGTTAGAGCGCCCACAAAGTACATAAACAGCTACTTCCGGTTGATCAGTATTTCACGAATAACTCCTTATCAACTGGTGATACAAAAATATTTTAAATACAAAAGTTATAGTAAAACACATTATCTAAAACTTTTATCAGGTATACAATATACCTATATATAATATTTATGGAGATATTTTGAAAACCGGAAATGAGCTTTGATGAATGAAGCTCGACTTCCAGTTTACCGATTTACTTGAAAAACTAATCAACTCTGACAGCACACACCACAGTACTATATATGAATTTTGGTATTGATACGACTAATAGTTTTTACGTTAGAGCGCCCACTGTCACACTCACACACACACACACACACACACACATACACACAGACATCATTCCGAAAATGGTCAAAACGTGTTCTAGGGACCCCAAAACATGTATTTCCGTTGAAATCTCGAAGTCGATTTTTTTCATGAAAACAATACTTTCTCTATACTTCATATATGGAGAAAGTAAAAAAGGATGCGTACATGTTGCAAGAATGGCCTCGCTAACTTCAGATGCACGAAAGAAGTGCTCTTGGAATCTTCTGCAAAGACTTTCCTTAACTGATTGTAGAAGTGGCCTACAGTAACGAAAATTTCTCGACTCCAATTCTTCAAATTTTGATTTTAGTCAGAAGAGAGTAGGTAGCAGCTGACCATAGAAGCAGTTGCTTCCTTGTGGGCGATCTAGTGTTATCGCCAGTGGTTTAAATACTTCTTTGTATTCCTTGAGGTACTCAATTTCAATATCTTTAAAATTTTTTAAGTTTAATTTGGAGCAAACATCTTCCAGCTTATCTTCAAAACTCAAAATTTTTGAAATGGAATCATACAAGGAATTCCAGCGTGTAACACATGGGTATGTTAAATGGTGGCCCAATATTGAAAAAATGTCCTCCGCCGACTTTGGCCTCCTTGATGCATTCCACAAAGCATTGCATTTGGCCATTGCAGGGTGATGAACTCTAGAGACATTGGCTGTTTGAGCTAAAAACTTGCTTACATCACTTGTTGCAATCAAATTTAAAGTATGAGATGAGCAACGTATGTGACGAGGAAGTACTATATCAGTTGAATTAGTGAGTGCAGTTACTTGATCACTGAAGCAAATGAATTCAACTTCATCCACCATATTTTCATAATCTCCATCATTTTGCTCATCAGCATCATTATCTTTAAACAGGAATGAACAAAAAATGCATTTATTCTCACAGATCTAATAAGGACATCAGCATATCCTAGTATAAAATACAACTGATCGTTGTTATTCTATATAACAGTGATGCTTTTTAATAAGGTTCTAATGCTACTCATTATAAAAATTAGTCTATTGCGCTTCATCTTACCTGTTGCTGCTTGAAAGGCAACTCCAAATTCTTTAAACGCTTTCACAAAATTAGCTCCATTGTCAGTTATAGTTGATGTGAGCTTATTGTAAGTCAGACCAAAATGATGATGAATATCCTCCAACATCTCTGCAATCCTGTCGTATGAGTGTGTTCCTCTAAACCTCCTGCAAGCTAGTACAGCTGAACACCGCTCATACGTCACTTCATTAATCTGTTTAAAAAGGGATAAATATGGAGTTACTTTTGTAAGAAATATGCACTGCTAACATTGAAAAATAAATTTTGTTTCTTATACTTCATCAACAATAAGGAGGCTTTTGAAGCATTTTCTAACATTTGCACTATTCTTTTCTTCAATCAATCATATATCTTACCCAGTGAGCCGTGACACCAAGAAAACTGCGGGTTTTGGTTGCCCATATATCAGCTGTAGTGCATATATAAGGGACTGCAAGCAGCTGTTGCTTAATACTTGTTATCGCCTTGGTTTCCATATCACTAATATGCCTTCCAAGACTCTGCCGAGACATCACCTTAACTCCAAAATCCATGGCTGAAATAAATTCATAAAACATTTTGAGAAAAACACATATTGGCTGAGGTTGATTAAAAGATCCATTTTAGTTCTAATATAACAATACTATACATATTAATTCATTAACTGTAAAGTTAAAACTCTACGAGAAGATTTTTATTATTGCTAACAACAAGGTAAATGCGACATAGCGTCTTAGTAGATTAGTTTGTGCCAAGAAAACGGAAATCTCTGTGAGCGAAAAGGTGATATCTCTTGTCGAGGAAATAGCAACGCAACGTTTGGGTACAATTAGAATTCGCAGCTCGAAGAATCGTATTTCTCAGTCCACCCTAATATTTCATTTCAATATGAGAATCGATATATTGTCAAATTTTGCGATTTGTGCAAAAAATATATTTTTATCAATGCTCTGATTGGAAGAAGTTACTAGCGTCCAGGGAAATCCAATGGCATGAAGACGGAGAAGAGGTCAGTGTTGAAGGAACAGACAACGTCGGTTAGTTTCCAGCCAAGCCTCCGCCTCCGGCTGAAGAAATGATTCCGATTTATTACATTTAAGTAGCTTTAAAAATGTTATCATAATTAGATAAATGTAGCTTATTATGCTTATATTGTACTTTAAATTTAAAAATTATCTCTCCAGCTAATTTTATCTGGTTTAATCTTCTTTGTATAAATCATTCTCTCTTTTTTCTTCCTGATTATTGTTTAAAAATCTATGTTCTATTGTTTTTATTTTTTTATTACTTCGTTTTTGCGGATTTTTTTACATTCCCTTCTATGTGGGTGTTTTTCCTGCAACGTGGGTTTTTTCTTTGTTAACCTTCAGTTGCAAAGATTTTTCCCCACACCCTGCTCTTTATTTTTGTTTCTATTTATATGAATTAGCTAGCTGTTAATATTGTGATTAAATTATTTGTGAATTGTGAATATTGGAAATTTTGTGAAAGTAGAACCAATATGCTGTGATTAGATGTTTATATATCTGCTGTAAAAGATGGAGATGCAGGAAATATGGAGAGATTAATTATAACTTGCGAATTAGCTGCTACCTAATTACTTTGTTTCCAAAATTACGGAGCGTCATTTCCATCATAAATGTTTTATTCTAAATTTTAGAAAATGCTACTTTTTATTAAGGCTAATAGAAAGCAATTAACGTATAGAATTTAAATTAGTTCGTTATTCTGGATTTCAGAAGTTATTAGAAATTATTTTCACTCAGAATAGCCAAGTCGTTCAGGCGCTCGTTTGGTTTCTTTTCCTCTTCCAGAAAATGACCAGACTCGAGAAATTTAAAAGAACTCGGTTGATTCTTTGTCTCGGTTGACAGCATGTGTTTACAACTACCAAGCCCTCCCCCGTTCTCTGTCTACCCATTCCATCGGAGGGGTACGAAACCAGTGGCGGAGAAAGCGTGAACTAACGGAGCCCTAGTGCTGGTGGCGAAATTTTCTCGAAGTAAAGAGCACCCTTAAACTTTTTTTTTATTTTTTCGAACGTGTTTTTTTATATAAACTTCTCTTCTGACTATTTAGTAAAGTTACACGTCAAAAAAGATCACCGGTATGGCGGTTTTTTGAAAAAAACCAAAATAACCCCAAAATCGCCAAATGCCAAGTGAAAGGATGTTCGGCTGAAATATCCTGCAGTGGAAACACGAGCAACTGCTTTGACCATCTCAAGCGTCATCACCAAAGAGAGTATGCAGCTGCAACCACTGCAGGCTACGTAAGCAGTAGCGAATCCGCAGGGGAAGATGAGAAGAAAAAGGATGAAAAAATGTAAAGCGAAGTAAGTAATAAGAAAATCAAAAAAGTAAGATGTGCCTGGCGCAAACGTCAAAAGTAAAAATTTTAGAAATGCTTTTTGAGTCCTGGGTTGCAAAAACAGTTTTTTTTTGTTAGAATATAATTTGTTTTTATTGTATTGGCAAATTTTTGTTTATTGTATATCATGTGTATCAAATATCATTTGATGATAAAGAAAATATTTTTTTATTAATTTCATTTTAATAAATAATTTTTTTCTAAATTTTTATATTATTATTACATTATTTAATAAATTATGTTTTAATAACTTAATACCATAGATTTGGATGTTCACGTTGTTGATTACTACAGGACTTTTTTAAAGCTTATTTATGATTTTATTAAGTACATTTACATTAAATTAAATCAGTACTGTACATGAAAAAATATAATAATAATACAGTAATATACAGCAGATTAACATTTATTTTCAGAATATACTTTAAGGTCCACCTGAGCCAATGATTGGCTCTTCAGGTTTTAAGAGAGATTTTGTTTTTACATGGTTATTTACAGTAATAGGCACATTAGTATTAACAAAATAAACTAATTTTACATTTTTTTATACCATAATATTCTCAAGATATTCTTTAATTTTAATTTTCACTTGAGACATACTTGTCAAAGTCCTAAGATTTTTTGGTAATTTATTAAAGATTTTTGGTGCCACAACTTCAAGTTTGTTTCTGCCAAAATGGTTTATAAAAGATGGCACATGATACATATCTTGTTTTCCACCTTCCATAACATGTTTTCTTGTCCTCAGTATTTTGTAAGTGTCCTTAAAATAATTATCCTGTATAATTATGTAGGTAAGGAGTTTGTCCAGAGGTAGTATGCTTAAGGATTTGTACATTTCTTCAATTTGTATGCTCTTATTTGAAGTGCTGGAGCTATGTATAATTTTAATTATTTTATTTTGCAAGGCAACAGGTTCTTTTTTATAAACATTGCTGGTGAAACCCCATAAGATAATACCCCTTATCTTAAAATAGATTTTACCAGAGCATGGTACATCAGCATCAAAACCTTTGTTGAAATTATTTCTTTAATGTGATAGAACTGATAGCAAACTTTCCTTAAGTTTGAGGTTATTCTCTTGATGTGGACATCAAATTTCAAGTTTTTATCAATAATGACTCCCAGATACTTATAGTTCTCAACTTGTTCCAAGGGCGTACAGTGACAAAGAGATTCATTAATATCATTGTGTAAACAATAATGGTTATGTACACATAAAGTAAGAGGTCTCCATCTTAATACATTACTAGCCACATGCATAACTTTGGTCTTCTTTTCATCAATTGTCATGTCATAATCATGACACCATTTTGATACGTTATTTAGGTCCTCCTGCATTTGTTTTACGCAGGCCTCAAATTGTTGATGAGCAGCTATCAAGAGTAAGTCATCTGCATTTCGTAAGATTTTTGTGTTTTCGATAGAAGGAATCATCTTAATTATATATATTAGGAATAAAGTAGGACCTAAAATGGAGCCCTGGGGTACTCCATATTTAATGACCTTAAAGTAGCTACATTTGCTATTGATCTTTATTTTTATTTGCCTATTACTAAGGTAGCTTCTAAACCAATCCAAAATCGTACCCCAAATACCAATTTCATTGAGAGTTACGAGGAGTATTTCATGATTTATAGTATCAAAAGCCTTACTAAAGTCAATGAAAGATAGAATAACATGATTACCCCTTCCAGGTTTTCATTTAAGTTATTAAAAAGGGTTTCTATGGCATTTTTGGTTCCTTTGTTGGTCCCATATTGGTCCTTATGGATGAGATTAAACTTATTTAAATAGTCTACAAGGGAGTTTAATATATATCTCTCCATAACTTTGCTGACTGAGGGTAGGATGGATTGGTCTGTAGTTATTTATATCATTATGTTTACCTCCCTTATATATTGGCTTAACTTCTGCAATTTTCAATTCATCAGGGACAATGCCTGATGCTAGACTTTTATTTAGGATATCCTTGACTACCTCTATTAAAATTAAATTTTGTTTGATGTCGTTTACTCTAATGTATAATGAATTACAGGAACGTGAGCAAAAAAGTAGAAAACAAAAATGGGACCAGCCATCTATCGCGTCATTTGTACGACAAAAAGAGCCGTACACTCAAGATTCGAAGCGCAAAATGGAAATTGATCGAGCCGTGATGGAGTAGTAGTAGTATTGTTAAAAGTGCTTCGACAGCTTAGGTCATTACGCACATTGGCTCCCACCGGGAATCGAACCCGGGACCGCTTTCACCAAAGGCGAACGCGCTGTCCACATGACTATCCGGGAGCCCTGCCGTGATGGAGATGATCGTCCTGGACTTGCAGCCTTTTTGCATTGTAAGCAATGAAGGATTCGTGAACTTGATGAGAACGATGGATCCACTGTACAAATTACCAAGTCGTGCATACTTTCGTGGAGGAATGCTTGACACACTGTACACGGAGACATTCCAGACTGTAGTGTCCATTTTGTCACATGCCAGGTAAGTTACATTGTAATGTTAAATTTGAATCAGGCACGTAGTCAAGGGGGGGCGAAGGGAGCGGTTGCCCCCCCAAGACTCAGACAATATTGTTTTTTCCTCAATTCCAACATTCACATGCATATGAATGACCTTCATAATTCTTGTTTGCTCCTGTATCTTGGAAAAAGCAACGTGCCTAGTCTTTCAACCTCTTCTTCCAATATATTTTTATTGTCATTGTTATTGTTTCAAGCCCCTTGCCCCCCCAAGGGAAAATTCCTAGCTACGTCCCTGATTTGAATGAGTATTAATTCTGTTTTCTGAATATAGGACCATTTCGATTACATTTGAGGGATGGAAAAGCTCAAACCGACAGAGCTATTTGACGGTCACTGGACATTTCGTTCATGACAGTGCGCTCAATACTGCCACACTCGGATTGATACACATGCCAACTCGATCAACGACCGAAAACTCGAAGAAGGCTCTACAAAATCTTTTGCAGCAATTTCCAGAAGTCAAAGTTGCTTTGGCGGTTACTGACAATGGGTTGAACATGCTCTCGACATGCAGGGAGCTCAATTTAATGAACATGCTGAGTTTTTCTCACACCTTGCAGCTTGTCATCAATACGTCGATTGCAAAAACCAAAGAAACAGACACTGATATTCTAAAAATCGATTTGGACGAGTTGGTGCCTGATTTTTCATGGTAAATATTTAAATGCAAAGTCAATAACGCGTTTGAATTAATAGTAAGGTTTCTTGTGCTCAAACGTTGCTTTTTTTGTTACAGCATTTACGAGAACATTGAAGAAGAGATGTTAACGAGGAATTCGGTCAATTCAGTTTACACGATTATAAAGAAGTGCAAGCCCATAGTGGATCATTTCCATAGAAGTCAAGCCAATAGCAATGCACTGGCCAAAGAACTGCAAGAAAAAGGGAAGAAAGTTCTTGAGCTGATACAATCAGTCATCACTCGTTGGAATTCTTCTTACAACATGATGGACAGAGTTCACATGCTGTACCCTGAGGTCTCGTCAGTTTTTCTTCAAAGTGATAGTGATGTGCCACTATTGACGAAAAGCGATCTCAAAGTCATCCCAGAAATTCTGCGGATATTGAAACCCTTTGTTGATGCAACAACAAAGTTGAGCGGGGACCAGTACGTGACGATCTCTCTTACCATACCAACTACGAAGTCGCTCCTGCTTCATCTCGAAAGTATTAAACCATCAATCGAGTCACCGGAAGTCTTGCGATTTCACGAAATCGTCACAGAACAAACAAGAGACCGTCTTTTGCCTTACGAAAAGCGAGCAACGTCCAGGTAAATTATCTCTTTTGTGAAGTGATGAAGACATTTTATACTCACAACTCTTTATCATTACAGCTACGCCACGGTTTTAGATCCCCGCTTGAAAGAGCATTGCTTTGTCAGCGCGTCAAATTATCAAAATGCTGTCACGGGTATCAGGGAGGAATTAAGAGTGAGCATCATGAAAACGAAAGACGCAGCTCTTCGTACACTTCAGTCAACACCTCAGGATTCTCAACCTTCTCCAAAAGAAAGCATGTGGAAAAGAAGTAACTATTTTTCAATGTGATGATTAAAGTTGTTCAAATCAGTGTATACAATTGTTATGAATTCTTTCAATAGGCTCCTTCAACTTTCTGGAGAAATACCGGAATCAACATGCATCACAATCAAGCGTACGATCGATCCCTAGTCTTTCACAGGCGATCATCCACATGAATGCGCATTTGGAAGAAATGTTGAAGGATGAAGACTGTGACGTCATTCGCTATTGGACGGAATATACAAACTGCAAGGAACTGAGAGAAATCGCTCTGAAATATTTGGCAACTCCTGCTTCCTCAGCAGCATCTGAAAGAGTCAATTCCACCACGGGAAATACTCTTACGATCGGGGCTTCTTCCCGACGTCGTTAACCGATTGGTGTTTTTGCGACAAAACGCGAAATTCATTAAACGTGTAAGCACTCAGCACGTCTTGGTCTAAAACTGGAGGCTCTTAATTCCAGTGTAGTGGAAGCATACTTAAGGTGTAAAATAAAAGTATATCTAAAAAAAACGTGTTATGTTCATAAATCCTTTTATTTTTTCACTCCTTCACTAAAACTAAGAAAAAGGTAGCAATGTCTAACTCAACTTGAATAAATTAGATGAAATGAAACATTGGCTAGTTGTATTAAATGCGGTTAGTATTTATAGAATTATGTCTGAGCCAAATTTCAAGGGAGTTTTTGTATTTGAAAATGAAAAAAATATCGGTAGTTATCGATAGTATCGATAGTTATTCAAAACCTATCAATAGCTTTCAATAACTTTCTTTCAAGCAATATCCTCTCGTCTCCTTGTGAACCGAAGTACTGCAACTTTCAACTGTAGCACTTCCTTATGCGTAATTAATACTTGTAATTAGTTTCGCCTGGATTAACTACACTCTACAAATATTATTCAGTTGTCTTGGCCTTTCATATATTGCTGAAATATATGATTTTTATGGAATATAATGGTAAAATTGTGTTTTAAAATGAACAAAAATTATACCATCCACGTCAGTTAAAAGTTAATCATTATACATTTAAAAATTAGAAAATTCGCTTGCATGAAATACTATGGCTAGGTTTAATCTACTTCGCTTTTATTTATAGTTTTCTTCAAGCGGAGTCATTATTTTTCCATAGTCGAGTCTCGCACGGGGAAACAGTAAAATATGTAATGGATGTTAAGCGTTCCCCAACACTTTACCTAATGAATTATTGATGGTTATTCACATTTATTATTAAAAGATTAAAAGGCTTATTTTATTCCACGTCCTTGGACAGATGCACGCTCCAAGAAACGTAGTACATACGTGCATCCATATGTGCTATGGCGTACATCATTTTGCATCTAAAAGCGAGAATCGAATTCATTTTATGCGATCGCATGTCTTATTGCGGCTTTATTTTACATTCTGCTAATTACGGGCATTCAATTAACGCATTTGCCTTGATGATATTGTTAAATATGCACACACTTGCCACAGTTCGTCTGCTAACCGACTGACTCCTATCGCTACCGACTCGTTTTCATTATCGGTAGAATTCTCCGGATTCTACCGACGATGGCTAGCCGTCGTACCGACGCAGGAGCTTCCAGAATAGCATCGAGAGCTCGCGGAGTCGGTTTGCGATCCCAACCGACTGCTTGGCTACCGTACCGATGGGAAATGAGATACAGAATATGGCCCCAGAACGGGTTCCGCGTGGCGTCGGCGGTGCATCGTCGCTGATCTTGCCCTTCGGAGGGGCGTGTTGCTGCGGCGGTACATTTGGCGGACAACTTTCATCAGCCAGGAGATAAGCTGGCTTCAGTCTGTCCACGGAAACGGTGGTTTCACGGTCCCGCACACGCAAGACAAAGTACTTATCGGTCCTCCTAATCACTTTAAATGGACCGTCGTACGGCGGTTGTAATGGGGGACGCACAGCATCGTGACGAACGAAAACATGGGATGTCGTAGCTAAATCCCTATGTACGAAAACAGGTCGTTCGCCGTGGCGAGATGTTGCCACTGGGCGAATGTTTGCCATCTGCCTTTTAAGCCGCTCCGCGAAGTCCGTGGTATCCCCGTCGGGTCGTGATGAAGGAACGAAAAATTCACCGGGAAGACGAATTGGCTCCCCGTACAGCATCTCCGCTGGCGTTGCTTGGATGTCCTCCTTCCATGATGCTCTTATACCCATGAGCACCACCGGTAGGGCATCGGTCCAACGGTCATCTCTGTGGCAAGCGATGGCGGCCTTCAGCTGGCGGTGGAATCTCTCGACCAACCCATTGGAAGCCGGGTGGTAGGCCGTCGTCCTTATCCGCTTGGTTCCTGCGAGAACAGATAATCTGTGGAATAGATAAGATTCAAATTGCCGACCTTGGCCGGTAGTTAATCTTAATGGTGCGCCGAATCGCGCGATCCATCCGTTGAAGAATGTCCGCGCAACTGTCTCCGCGGTTTCGTTTGGCATTGGGTACGCCTCCGGCCAACACGTAATACGGTCGACGCACGTCAGGCAATAGCGCTGCTCTGCAGATAATGGTAGAGGGCCAACGATGTCTAAATGGACGTGCTCGAATCGGGACGTCGGTATGCTGAAGTTCCCGATCGGAGATGACACATGGCGATGAATCTTAGACCGTTGGCAAGAAAGGCAGGCGCGCATCCATGACCGGCAATCTTTTCGGATGTCGGGCCATACAAAACACGTTTTGTAACGAGCTTTGCGGTGGCTCGCACTCCGGGGTGTGATAGTCCGTGAAGGGAATCGAAGGCCTGCTTCCGGAATGGTGCCGTGAGGAATGGCCTTACTACTGCTGCCGACACATCGCAAAATATTTCCGCCTCCGCTCCAGGGATCCGCATCTTCTTCAATTGGAGTCCTTTGTCGGCGAAGAAGTAATGCAACAGCTCCTCGTCTCCATCTTGAGAGGCTGCTAACTCCTCGTAGTCGATCGCCGTCGTAATTTGCGAGAAGGCATCGGCGACGACGTTGTCTTTCCCGGAAACGTGGCGAATGTCCGTAGTGAATTGCGAAAGAAATTCTAAATGGCGATTTTGGCGCGGCGAAGGTATAGGGCCGTATTTATAGTCGACTTCCAGGAGTTCCGCAGCGCCTAGCAGTCCCCTAAGGCCATAAACGGTATTTATAGTCCTCTTTCTCCCCCTTACAACCCCCTTAGAGACTCGCAAGCTGTGAAAATCTGGGTAACCGAGGTAGGTGATCAAGCGAACCCCTAAGGCGTGATACCGGTGGTGTCAAAACTGCGTACTAATTTTGTAAACAACAAACATGGTGGTCAATCAGTTCGAATCGTTCGATTAGATTCAACAATTGATGAATAAAATTAAATAGTGGACTGTCAAATCCTCAACGTTTCTTTAAATTAGTGCACAAATCAGCAGAATATTTTCGGTAGAAATTTATTTTATCCTAATGCATTTAAAACTATCTAACGGATGTGTTAAAACCTCAGCTTGTGCAGTCGTTAAGGAATGTGAAGTTATGAGTTTTGTTAGGTAAAATATTGATTTCCTTGAGGTTGAATTTATTGGCAATTACTATACTTATTAGTAGAGATATATTTATGCTGTGCAAGGGTGATTCCTACTCTTGATTGCTTATTCTTTGTGGTATTTCGTTGTCGTAGTCGTGATACATAACCTTTGACGCAGGAGAAAGAGTAAATATTTACAGTGGAATGCCAAAATGGTCAGTATTAGGCCTATTACTATTTTTAATATATATCAATGATATATTTTCTGTAATAAAGTGCTGTAAATTATACTTGTTTACTGATGACGCTGTATTAATATCTGTTCACAAATACTTCAATGAGGCTGAAAGAGCTCTACAAACTGACTTAAATAACATTAATAAATGGTGCCATGATAACAAATTAAAACTAAATGTTCACAAGACAAAAGTGACGAAAATTAGAGTTAGAGAAGAAATAAATCATAAAGTGAAACCTCTACAATACCTACACACTTACATCCTGCTTACAGAGAATTACTTCTCCAGTAAGCACAAGGAAAAGTTTGCTACAAAACATGGCATGATAGGGAGAGATAGAATAACGTTTAATGCACCAAGTTATTATAATATATGTACAGCAGGAAGTGACTTGATGTCATAATACCTATGTTATTTAATGACTTGCCTAATTACATACACTTAAGAATTGCTATGTCTAACGTAAAGAAAGAAATCAAAAAATATTTGCTTAAAAATTTTGTACTGAATTTTGAAAAACATATAACAGATCCCTTAGTACATACTATGATATATGTCAAAATTGTATTGAGTAGATTTTGTATGTTTATTGCTCTAACTATGGGATGCTAATGATTGTATCTAAGTTTATATCTGCTGTTGTACTTTGTGATTTTATATAAATATATATAATGCTTTCTATAGTCTTGTGTATTAAATACTTGGTATATGTTTATTGTGAATCATTATATAATTGCTAAATTTGATATTGATTTTCATATTATAATAAGTGCAATAGATAAGTAGATGCAGTATTTACAATTTTTGGAATCATAAGTAGTATTTTACGTTACGCTAACTGATACATCGGTGTCGGGAATTTTTAAAGTCAAAGCTATGACACAAGAACTCGGTTCGTGGGAGGTTTAAAATTTCACAAAATGTCCTTCTTCAAAAGCCTTCTAAAGTATAATCACTTCTTCCCTCATTTTTTAAAAAATTACCGAAAGGACGCAAATTAAACATTCATGAACAGTAGGAAATATCATACCAGATACAATAAAGTAACTACAACCTCACAAACGTTAACCTGCCATTTCTATCTTGATTATAGTAATGCAGTTTCAACAACGGCTGCCTTAGTAAATTGTTGGTAAATTATTATCAATTTAATAGTTTTGTTGTAAATTGAAGTTATTTTTTATTCATATACATTTCCTTTCTTGGGCTGTTGTAAATGTCATTAACAGGAACATTGAGCTCAGCAAAACCTTGGTTTAAACATGAAAATAAATACAGTGTTACGATTGTTGTCAAATTTGTGGTCTGGTAAGGCGATGAGGAAAGGACCCTAAGGGTGGGGAAAAGGGTCTGTGGCGTCTCCTGAGTCTTCAGTCGCCCGTTTGGCTTTGTATGGTGAAGATCAGTGAGACGCATAACGATCCTGAGATTTCGAACTTGAAACAATTCATAGACAAATACAGTCCACTAAGAACAAAGGTTCCGTCTTTATTTACTTACCACCCTAGACGCGAACATAAAATTGGTCCTTCGGGCCGGATCGCTGTGCGAACTGCTTGTGCAAGTTATTACATCAAGTGCTGCCTCACTGCAGGCATAAACGACCATCGCTACGTGGTTCTACGCATCTTGCTGAGCATCTAATACTTCACAACAGTGATTCTCACGGTGAAACACCATAGACTGAATATCAAGTGAGCATTACACTCACTCCGGGCACTCAACGATTTAAAGATCGCTGCATTTGGCATCGCCTCATCTGCACCGATAGCCTCTCACCAAGGAGTCGACTTCGGTTGAGTCTTCGCACCCCATCCATAGGGTCACGGCGGGCGGAGACACATTCCAGACGCAGCCTCTCACAGAGGAGTCGACTTGCAGGGCTTCGGAGACGGACGGTCCAGAGGGTCCGGAGTCTGCGAGACAACCTTATTTACGAGGTGTCGGCAGGCAGCGCAGCGAAGGGTCGTCAGCTGTATCCCGCTACGCTACATCGGAGGTCATCGCAGCTGTTGGAGCACTCGTCACTGCATGGCGTACGATTAAATTGCAAACCAAGATAAGTACTACTTCGGTCTGGCTTACTTTTATTCCATTCTTTATTTTCTATTCCTTTGCATTACCAAACCTTACCTTTATTCATTATGGAATCTAAGGGCATGTTAATTAAAAGGAGGGCGTTAGTAAAGAGTAAATTAACGCGTATGAAAACCTTCGTTGATAATTTTGAAGAAGGATCAGACGCTATACAAATACGTTTGAGATCTGAGAGAATGCCCGTCATATGGCAAGAATATGATGACATTCAACTTCAACTGGAAATGGAAGACGACGAAGATAACGAAGCAGACAGGGAAGCATTTGAGAACACCTACTACGCTGTATTAGGGGAAATGACCCACATTTTGGAAAGGGTTTCACAGGCGTCGGCCGCGCAATCACTGGCTTCAACCTCTAGAAATAGCAATGATTGCGTAAACCAACGAGATATAAGATTACCGTTGATTAAACTGCCAAGTTTTAGCGGTAGCGTAACAAGTTTTAAGCACTTTTACGACACGTTCAGTAGTTTGGTAGTTGAAAATAATACTGTGGACGATATTCAACGGTATCACTATTTGTTGTCAGCTCTAACAGGAGAAGCGCACAAATTAATTGAAAACTTGCCAATTACAGCAGACAATTTCAAGGTCGCCTGGGAAATTATATGCAAACGCTATAACAATCCAAAGCTCATCGCAACGGCGCACATCAAATCATTATTTTCGATGTTTCCAATGAAATCGGAGTCAGTTACTGAATTAAGGAATCTATTAAATCAATTCATCAGTAATTATAACGCCCTTACGGCTCTACAACTTGAAACGCCATTGCATGAGATTTTGCTATCCCAATTAATACTTGAAGGAATAAACGAAGAGACGTATAAGGAATGGGAGGTTAAGACAAACAGCCAACAATTCCCGAAGTTAGAGGATCTAATTGCCTATTTAGAATCTAGGTGTCAGGCGTTAGAAGTGATCAAATCCAATCAACCACCAAAGGAAGCTTCGAGCACTTCGAGCAAACGACGTGAGTCATTCAAGCAGGCGCAAAGCCCAAGTCAGAGCTATGTGACAACAAGCAATCGATGCCCAGTTTGCAATGAGTCTCACTCAATTTATAAATGTAGGTCTTTTTTGCAGAAAGACATTTCGCAAAGGAGGGAATTGGTGAAATCAAAGGGTCTTTGTTTCAACTGCCTACAATCACGACACCGGGTAAACGAGTGTAAATCCGGAGATTGCCGTGTCTGCAAGAAGAAACACCATACCTTTTTGCACATAGAATCAACGAAAGAGCTTAATAATTCCCAAAAACAAGGCACCAGTTCTCAGCAGGAAAAAGGTACAGTCTCGGAGGTATCTAAAGAGGATTCAAATTCATCCTACAACAATACGATTACGTACTGTTCCATGAAGAGTAAAACACAGACGCGAGTTTTGCTCTCCACTGCCTTGGTCCAGATCCGAAGCAGTGATGGAACATTGCACATGTGTAGAGCCATGTTAGATTCTTGCTCACAAGCTCATTTCATCACTGAAGCACTAGCGCAACGCCTATAACTAAAGAAAGTTCGCAGCTTTGTCCCAATTCAAGGAATAAATGGTTTGAAATCAACGGTCAAGTATGGTACCACAGTGCAAATTCAGTCTAGGGTCAGCCAATTCCACACTCAGCTTGAGTGTTTAGTATTGCCGAACATATCGGGACAACTACCCTCTTCTTACATCAACGCACAGGAATGGGGTATTCCAAAGGAAATTGCGCTAGCGGATCCAAATTTTAACATTCCAGGACAAATCGACATGCTGATTGGGGCGGAGGTTTTCTTCAGCATTCTTAAGCCGGGTAAACAGATTAGACCTGGACCTTACCCGATTTTGCAGGATTCTGAATTAGGCTGGATTTTAGCAGGAAGATTTGATGCACCATTTCAGCGAGATCTACAGACTCAGCCATTGGGAACATTCATGGTGAGAGAAAACTCTAATTTAGAAGAACAACTTCGAAAATTTTGGGAAATAGAGGATTTGTTTCAGAAGCCGACAACGATTGAAGAGAGAGAATGTGAAGAGCATTTTACGATGCACACAAGGAGAGATCAAGAAGGCCGATTCATCGTGCGCCTTCCTTTCCGGAAGAAACCCACAGAACTTGGAGAATCTCAAGAGGCAGCCAAGTCACGACTGCATCATCTTGAGAGACGATTCAGAAGGGACTCAGCACTCAAGGAAGAGTATGCTGCATTCCTGGATGAATACGAGGATTTGGGGCACATGAAATTTGTTCCTAACTTAACAAAATCACTATCAGCATGCTACTTACCACACCACCCGGTATTAAAGCACTCTAGTTTAACGACAAAAACAAGGGTTGTGTTTGATGCGTCCGCAAAGACAAGCAACGGGACTTCGCTGAATGATATACTCATGGTAGGCCCCACTGTACAAGAGGACTTACATTCGATCATTCTTAGGTTTCGTATCCATCAGATCGCCTTTACTGCTGACATAGAAAAAATGTACAGGCAAATAAAGGTCGATCCTCAAGACTGCGGCGTCCAAAGGATATTGTGGAGAAAATCTGAAAATAGTGAAATGAAGACATTCGAGTTGCAAACCTTAACTTATGGAACTGCCTCAGCTTCATTTCTTGCAACAAGGTGCCTACAACAACTCGTAAAGGAAGAAGCTGGAGAGTACCCCAAGGCAGCAGGCATTCTTTCCCGTGATTTCTACGTGGATGATTGTATTTCTGGCTGTCAGAGTGTGAACGAAGCACTCGAGATTCAAAGCCAACTTCATAATTTGCTATTGAAGGGAGTATTTCAGCTCAGGAAATGGTGTTCAAACAGTACCTCCATGATCAATGCCATTCCCTCAGAGCTAAGGGGATCCCAGCTTCCCTTTGATTTGGATAACAGTGGAGGAGTGAGAACCCTCGGATTACTATGGCATCCAGGTACCGACACTTTTCAAATTCTTAAGGGGCACGATGATGATTCGAAGATTGGCAATCATCCGACGAGAAGGAATGTATTGGCTACAATTTCTTCAATTTTCGATTCATTAGGACTGATAAGTCCTATTGTCGTTCTGGGAAAGGTCTTCCTACAGCAAACTTGGCTAGAAAGATTGGACTGGGATGATATTCTCCCCGCAGGGCTCCTCCATCAGTGGCAGCATTGGTATAGCAAATTGAAATTCATCAATGACATAACTATTGACCGTCAAGTTTTAATTAAGGATTCTATCAAGGAAATACAACTTCATGGTTTTTCAGATGCGTCTGAGAAAGCTTACGGAGCATGTATTTACGTCCGATCGTCCGATGTTGAAGGAAATATCACCGTTAAACTTCTCTGTGCTAAATCCAAGGTAGCACCTGTGAAAAGAGTTTCCATTCCACGATTGGAGCTATGCGGTGCACTTTTGCTTTCACGCCTGTACAAGAAGGTGCTGAATGCACTTAATGTAAATATAGCCGAATGTGTTTTGTGGACAGATTCCACAGTAGTACTAAGTTGGATTTCTACAAGCCCAACAAAATGGAAAACATTCGTAGCCAACCGGGTTTCTGAAATACAGGACAACACATCATTGTGTAAATGGAGGCACATTTCATCTGGGGAAAACCCGGCGGA
This sequence comes from Sympetrum striolatum, assembly GCA_947579665.1. Lineage (NCBI taxonomy): Eukaryota > Metazoa > Arthropoda > Insecta > Odonata > Libellulidae > Sympetrum > Sympetrum striolatum. The sequence goes on from OX388344.1 coordinate 4,119,092, forward strand.
CGTAATCTCTAGAGGAGAGACTGGCGATGCCCTCATTCATTGCAACTTGTGGTGGAATGGGCCGGCATGGTTGGTTGACTCACCTTTGACTTGGCCATCAAAATCCAACTTACATACGAATGAACTTCATCATGAGGAAGGAAAGGTCAAAACAGTTTGTTTGTCTGTCAAAATGGAGGACATCACGCTTCAATTCTCGAGTTTGAGGAGACTTCAGAGAGTAGTTGCGTATTTATTACGATTTATTTTCAACACGCGTTGTAAGGGCGACAAAAGAAGGAATGGTTTACTGACTACGATAGAGCTTCAAGAAGCACTAGAATTGTGCATCAAGAGAGTCCAAGGTTTCGAATATGCAGGTGAAATAACGGATCTCTTATCCAATTCATCAATTTCCAACAAGAGCAAACTGAACTCCCTTAATCCCTTCATTTGTAAAACTCGGATTCTCAGAGTTGGAGGGAGACTGCATGCTTCCCAGCTTCCATATGAACAGAAGCATCAAATCATTCTTCCTCCTAAACAACATCTTACAAGATTAATTATTGAGGAAGAACACAAAAGACTATTGCACGCGGGCTGCCAATTAGTGCACGCGTCTCTTCGCCAAAAATACTGGATCGTCAAAGGCAAGAACGCAATAAAGCAAGTTATCCATCAGTGTTTGATGTGTTTTAAGTTTAAGGCAGAGACGGCAAAGCAATTAATGGGTGAACTTCCTCATTACAGGATTAACCTTGAAAGACCATTTTTGAACACAGGGGTTGATTGTGCAGGCCCAATTCTAATCAAATCTGGTTTACGGCGATCCAAGGCTAAGATAAAATGCTACATTAGCATATTCGTTTGCTTAGCTTCCAAGGCTATTCATTTAGAGGTTGTAAGCGACATGTCAACGCAAGCATTCCTAGCTGCATTACGAAGATTCATTGCAAGGCGCGGTAGGTGTTCTGCAATATACAGTGACAACGGCACTAACTTCGTAGGGGCAGCTAGAGAGCAACGTGAATTGACAGAGGCTTTCCAATCAATCCAAAGATCAAGCGTTACCCAGGATTACATCTCTCAAGAAGGCATCCAATGGAAATTCATTCCAGCCCGAGCTCCTCACTTTGGAGGCATTTGGGAGGCCGGGGTTAAATCAATGAAACATCACTTGCAAAGAGTCATGGGTGCCGATTGCCTCACATTTGAAGAACTAACGACACTGCTGACTCAAATAGAGGCATGCCTAAACTCTAGACCTTTGATACCTTTATCAGATGATCCTAATGATCCTTTACCTTTAACGCCCGGTCACTTTCTTATTGGAGCCCCCCTAATTTCCCTTCCCGAGCCAGATCTGAGTAATGCTCGTATTGGTTTGCTTTCCAGATGGCAAGTGCTACAAGCAAGGCTGCAGCACTTCTGGAAGAGTTGGTCAAATGATTATTTGACCCAGCTCCAGCAACGAGCCAAGTGGTCGAGCAAATCGTCTAATGTTCGCCCCGGCATGGTGGTATTACTTAAGGAAGATAATACCTCCCCATTAATGTGGAGACTTGCGGTCATCGACGAGGTGCATCCAGGTGTTGATGGACTCGTTCGTGTGGCAACAGTTAGAAACTCGCATGGAACATTTAAACGCCCCATTAGTAAATTGTGTCCTCTCCCTTCTCAAGAGGAGAAAAAGGAACTTTAATCCTTTTTGGCAGGCGGTATGTTACGATTGTTGTCAAATTTGTGGTCTGGTAAGGCGATGAGGAAAGGACCCTAAGGGTGGGGAAAAGGGTCTGTGGCGTCTCCTGAGTCTTCAGTCGCCCGTTTGGCTTTGTATGGTGAAGATCAGTGAGACGCATAACGATCCTGAGATTTCGAACTTGAAACAATTCATAGACAAATACAGTCCACTAAGAACAAAGGTTCCGTCTTTATTTACTTACCACCCTAGACGCGAACATACAGGTAGAGCTGAAAATGGATGAGGACGGACATGAAACTGATTTTTACTGTCATGCAGAGCTTAAATGTTATTAGAATTTACAATACCTATTCAAACTTTGCCATCAATACAAGATTTCATGTGAACCAAAACAAATTAGCGGAAAGGAATATTCAAAAAACCTGAAGAGCGAAACAGGTTTTTGGGAACGCTGTTGCCAAATTTATCACGAATCCGTCTCCTCGTCAGAGGACTGCGGGGAGTCGTTTATAAATACCAATAGGTACCGCTCGCCTGGCAGCTTACTCATGAGGGGTTTGTTAGGGATAGGTGTAGGAACCGACTATAAATACGGCCCTTATTCACCTTTTGATGAAAGGCGTAAATAAGGGGTTTATGGTCGGTGAACAACGTGAATGACCTCCCTTCTACCATATGCTGAAAATGTTTCACCGCTCGATAAAGAGCCAAAAGTTCGCGGTCGTACGGACTGTAACTTGTTTCCGCGGGGGAGAGCTTCTTAGTAAAAAAAACCGAGAGGTAACCAACCACTTTTTGCACGCTGCTGCAATGCCGCTCCTATCGTTAAATCAGACGCATCCGCGAAAATAGCGAGCGGCAAAGAGTGATCCGGATGGGATAATGAAGTAGCGTTAGCCAGGCTGAATTTACACTCGGAGAAAGCACTCTCCGTTTCACGGGGTCCTATTAACGGGCGCGTTCCCTTTCACTTTTGCCCCTTTTAAAAGGTTATGCAAGGGCGCCTGCAGTGAAGCTGCCTCGAGTATAAATCTTCTGTAAAAATTGATCCTACCTAAAAATCGCCTGAGGGCTTTCACCGTTTTAGGTTTAGTAAAATTTTGAATTGCGTCTATTTTTTCACACGGGGGCGAAATTCCGCTAGAGCACACCTTATAACCTAAGAACGTCACTTCAGGGCGACCAAAAACACACTTCAAAGTGTTCACAAGCACACCATAATCGCGAAATCTTTCAAACAATAGTTTTAAATGTGCTTCGTGTTCTTCCTCCGAAAAATGATTCCACCGGGTAGCAATCAGGTACGGTGCGAGCGTTGAGTGCGGGATAATCACCGCAAGGGCGCCACTCATCCCCGCGTTTTGGGACCATGTGCAAGGGCGAAGACCAACAGCTCTTCGACGGCCTGGCCGTGCCAATTCGAACCATTTCCTCGAACTCGCGCTTTGCCGCCAAGAGCCGGTCCGGCGCAAGACGGCGCACAGTGGGCTAGAATCGAAAAAAGCTGGCCAAAAATAAAAAAGTGCTTTTTTTGAGTGCGGACTTTGAAACTTTGCATAGTTGTTCTTGAATAAATTCTGCATATAACTGTGAAATCATTTGCGTTGGTTCCCACGCGTTACAATTCTATAGGAGGTCAAAGTTGACCAAATTTTACGAAAAATGCCGGTCCTCGAGTTTTCTCAAAATTCTTCCATTTCAAGCCAATCCTGAACTAAAATGAGCTAAATCATCGGGTAAAAAACGATGTAGTATTATAAACCTAATCTTCATGCTTCATAATACTGGGTTTGAATGATCACAGTTGAATATTTGCATTATTTATACAACAAAATGGCGAACCCTTATTTTACGGCAAATTTCCACCTAAAGTGAGGAAAATAGTAGTGAATAAGCGCGGTGTACGCGGAGTTATTCATACCAAAATGTTCTTTGAAGTTTTCTGAAGAAGAATCTGAAATAAAATCCTGCGACAATTTGCGACGCCGATAAATAAAGCGACTTTTCGATGGCGATGCAAGAGCTATGTCCGTGCGGCGGAGCGCCACTATCTGAGACGAACTCGGTTTTGAGAGGATATGCGGATAAAAACGATTCTGAACAGCGTTTATAGTGGCTTATAACTATGAATTAATACTCTATACACATTTCAGGATATAATTACTTTAGAAAATCCTAATGATATGAAGAAAATAATCTCTTTCTGTAATGTTCTATAAAGGTTTGTCTGTACATGCCTCAATTGACATATTTTCGTTAATATTGAGATTCATAAATTTTTTGTATAAAATAGGCTTCTGATGTTTTAAGCATAAGTGCATTTAAATTAATGAGTCTTACCGTATGCCTTAAATAGAGTCATCATCAGAGGAATCTTCTTCTCGACATGCTATCTCTTCTTTATAGCTCATGCTCAGGAGCTCCTTCACTTATTCGTCCATATTCCTTGGTTTTCTTGTTGGAGCAGCAAAGCGAATTTAATTCGATAGAAGCCCACATTTACCGGCGTTAATTTTTCTATCTCCTTCTGCAGATATCTTTCTTCCGCCTGAATAATTGTCTTCGTCTCTTTTATCCACTGAAGGCGAATCGGTCTGCAGAATCTTGTTGAAGATGGTCGAGGATTCGCCCATATTATTCCATCTGTATTAAGCAATAAATTGTGAATTTCAACTTAAGGTTTGTTATATTGTTATCAACTTCAACTACTATGAGCGAGGAAGAATTAAGGTGTTTATGTTTTTACCAGATGCATCGTTCAGTAAACGTAGAGGCACCAAGGAGCTCATGAAGAGGAACTCATCTGTCTTGTCCTCCGTTTGCCACACTTGTTTATATTGAGAGTGGACAGAGCTTCCGTCAAATCCGTATTTACATATTAAACTGGAATTAACTTTACTGCTTGATGCTGGAGCTGACGATACAGATGCTGCGATACGGGATACTGTGTGCAGCAGAAGGGCTTTCAAACTGACTCCACATACATCTTCGGTAATATGTATCCCATCAGGATACGCAGCAGATTTTGCGTTTTTAACTACTTCATAGCTGGGGTACAACTTATGACCATGACTAATGGCAGTATCACGAAGAATTTTATATCGATTTTTTGTTAACTCCGACGATATAATCAGAGATACGGCCTCTTCTCCTGAGAACTGAGACTGAACATTATCCGTTTTCCTCCTCTTCGAAAGTACCCTCCTTGCTTTCGTAGGTGTGGTTGTCGTTATTTCCTTGACTAACTTAGAAGCAGCCTCATCTCCTTCCTCTCGAAGAGTCACATCGCAGACAATTTAGCTGCGGAGTACGTGGCCCTAATCGATTCCGTTTTCCTTCGTTTAGTTCGTTCACTCGAAAGATGGAAATCTAATTCTGGCCGTCCTCTAGCGTCTACCAAAATGAATTACTTTTACATAAGATAAATTATATACAAAATTTTAAACTATCAATGAACGATATTACAAACATCAAATAAAACTTAGATTTATTAACCAGGAGTCATAGAACCACTAGGTAAGTTCTGTAGCACAATCTCGATAAAATTAGCATTAACATTAAGCCAACTGGAATTGCGCTTGATAAATCTCTCATTATTGCGTGAACTCAGTTTCCATTTTCTTGAATAGTGCACAGACAAGAAATCATGGATATAATCAATAAGAGCATTTTGCCCACTCTCAAATTCTTGTAAGTGTAGTTTTTTAATTAGATATTTCATTAAACGCTGTTTCTTGCAAATTAATGATTCATTATTTCCCTCCATCAACTTATTATGCATTATTAAACGAGAAATGACCAAGTTAGACATGGTATTTCAAGTAAATAGCAAAATTCTGAAAATGTAACATAGATTCCTTAAATTTTATACCTTCCTAAAATAAATAAAATTAATAAAAAAATGGCAGCAGAAAGTCTGAAAACGATGACTAGATTTAGTGACACTAATAAGGAAACGGTGCAGCTATTGAATTTTTAATTTTCATGGAAAGAAAGGAAAATATTAAGTATAAAATTAAATGTGACTCACCAAAAATATATTCCACACCGCAAGGAACCTAAAGAAATTGCGACGCGTGAAATAGATGATCTACAGAAATATCACCAGAACACAACTTCAGTTCGGCACAGCCAAAAAATAACTGACTCCGAAAGAATATTTCGAGCTGAAACTGGCGGAAATAGTAAAATAAAATGAGTAACCGTTTTCCGCAAAACATATGCAGCTGGGTGTTATAAGCCTACGAAAGTTTTACTTTGGTTTTAGGGCACACTCTGGCGAGCGCCCTCCTCCCACAAGAGGGTCGTGCGAAGGACAATAGGAGTGAGTTTACTCATCTAGCAATTGAAGGTCGAACGAGGAGAAGAGAGTCAGCCTCTATAGGATTTACTGTAAAAAATTTTAAATTTCAGAAATTGTGGCTCTATCAAGAAGTCTGAGGGAAAGCAGTGACTTACCGCTAAATCCTATTTTCTTTAAGGATTAAATGGGAAAATTTTAAAATCTTATTATTTTTCATCGAAATATATAAAATATAACTTCTCTTTAGCATAATATTTCCGAATTATAACCATTCAGTTGCGTTTTTCTCCTCATCTCCTCTCAAAACCGAGGTCATCTCAGATAGTGGCGCTCCGCCGCTCGGACATAGCTCTTGCATCGCCATCGAAAAGTCGCTTTATTTATCGGCGTCGCAAATTGTCGCAGGATTTTATTTCAGATTCTTCTTCAGAAAACTTCAAAGAACATTTTGGTATGAATAACTCCGCGTACACCGCGCTTATTCACTACTATTTTCCTCACTTTAGGTGGAAATTTGCCGTAAAATAAGGGTTCGCCATTTTGTTGTATAAATAATGCAAATATTCAACTGTGATCATTCAAACCCAGTATTATGAAGCATGAAGATTAGGTTTATAATACTACATCGTTTTTTACCCGATGATTTAGCTCATTTTAGTTCAGGATTGGCTTGAAATGGAAGAATTTTGAGAAAACTCGAGGACCGGCATTTTTCGTAAAATTTGGTCAACTTTGACCTTCTATAGAATTGTAACGCGTGGGAACCAACGCAAATGATTTCACAGTTATATGCAGAATTTATTCAAGAACAACTATGCAAAGTTTCAAAGTCCGCACTCAAAAAAAGCACTTTTTTATTTTTGGCCAGCTTTTTTCGATTCTAGCCCACTGTGCGGCGTGGCCTCGATGTCACGGGGAGGTCCGGGTGTCGTCTCGATGTGGTGCACGGTCGCATGGCGCGGTTCCGCCGGTGCTCCAACTGGCCGCGTAACCTCCGGAAACTCCGGTCGAGTAAATCGGCATTTAGGGCTGCTCACCACGGATCGGACGCTTTTGGTGGAATCTTCGGTCACTTTCCCACTAACGAAGAGCGTTGTAGTTCCATCCACTAACCTCTGGTTCCGTAGGTCCACCAAGAGGTGATAAAAACGAAGGAAATCTGCTCCGATGATGGGCTTCGAAACGTCCGCGATCACAAAACGCCACGTAAAGTCTCTCCGTAAACGGAAGTTTAAATTTAATGTCACCCATCCGTACGTCGCGATGGTAGTTTCGTTCGCGGCGAAAAGTTCGTAGTTTGTTTTCGCACACCTACCACTCACATAAGTCCGCGGATACATGCACAAATCTGACCCGGTATCAATGAGATATCGAGTTTTAGTCACTGCGTTGGACACAAAAAGGCGGCGCGAGGACGAGCGGCAGTCGGCTGCCGTATCTACCGACTGGCTCTCTCGTTTTCCGGCACGAAATTGCAGCCGTGTCCGAAATGCGTGCTTTGCGGGCGAAGCATGCTTTAGCCGCGCGCATGCGCTCGTTCGATTGTTTCCGAAGTTAGCCGAAGTCTGTCCGAACCTCGAAGCACGTAGCCCAAGCATCTAGCATCTAGCCAAAGCACATAGCTCGCGACGCTGTAGACTTGAATGCTTGCTTGAAGATTGAGAAACGTGGCGCTTTCAGCTGGAGCGTTCAAATGTAAGTAATATTGAAACTCTCTGTAATAGTGAGTTAAGGTACGGCTCAGTTATGAAAGCATAGCGTTTGAGAAGTGCAGGTTAAGTTCTTGCACGTGTCATGTTACGTATATTACATCACAATGCGTAGGAAAGAACGTAAGCACATGTTCAAAGATTTTTCATTACAGGGTTTGATGAGGTTACGAAGGAATTTATTGTGCTACAAATAAGGGACGAAAGGAAGTTTACTCCTCCAAGAAAAAGAAGAAAGAGGGAGGAGGACATCTTAAAAACTTACATCGCAGAGTTGGTGCAGCAAGGGAGGGAGCACTTGAATTTAATGATGCAGATGAAGTTTATGAAAGAATCTAAGAAATATACATTTTTATTATTACGCATTAATTTTCTTTTTTTTTTAATTCTTTCAACAAACCTACTACCACACTCCTAAAACTTCTGAATTCTAACCTGCTACCTCGCACCTCAAACACCATACACCACGTAGAAAGAAGAAGTTTTTTCCCGGTGAATATGATGTAGAAAGTACACCATACACCACGTTTTCCGCAATCACGAGCTCATAACCACACACGGCGCTATAAGTTCCGTAGATAACCCTCCAGATGGCTTCATATCACTTCATATCTTCAACTTGGTACCAATTTACTCCACTAAGGTGTCGCCACTGTAGTATGAACGTCCGAACATTCAAGCCTTAAGGCCGAAACCCTAGCATGCTTAGTGCTACGTCATCACTACGTCACGTCAAAGCATGCTTCAGCAAGCATGCTAGCGAAGTATGCTTGACGTTCGGACACGGCTTGCATGGTTGAACACATCTATGCGCCTTATTGCCGAAATTGCTGTGGTACCAGCACATACCATTTTGTGCATCGGTCAACGGTGCGCGGGGACGGGAACGGGATCGGCTGCGGGGAAGTCGCCGGTACGGAGGGCCTCGTGGCGTCGTCGTCCATCTGGAGGCCATGGCGTCGATCTTCCGCGTCAATTCTTCCACCTGCGCTCTAAGGGCGGCTGTCTCTGCGGCGGCGGTGTCCACGCGATCCGGCTGCCTCATCTCATGGACCCGGGATCTCGGAACGAGCTCGTGCACACGGTCGGCCATGAGGGCGTGGGCGTCCAGCTCAATCCCATCTTGAGCCGTAACAATGGGCTGGATATGCTCCGGTATGCGTCCCAGCCATAGGGAACGCAGGAAACCGTCCGGCATCGTCGCTCCCGCTAGGCTGCGGAGGTGCCTCAAAAATTGGGATGGTTTCCGGTCTCCCATCTCCTCATGCTCGAGAAGCTGACGAATCTGCTGCTCCTTCGAAACCGAGAGCCTCCTAATTACCTCCTCCTTTATTTTCTCGTAACGGCCGGTCAACGGGGGGTTAATTACAATGTCTTCCACCTCGAGCATGTGTCGTGCCAATCTGCGTTGCGGCTTCGCGTCCTTTTTTATCTCTTCCCTCTGGTGGTTGAAAGTTGGAGGCTCCGTCTGCTTTTAGATTTGGGGCTCGCGTCAAACATGGCGGCGGGCGCAGATAACTGAGTTGCCACAATACAAACCTGCAACGTGAAATATTCTCTCTAAACCGCAAACTAAATATACTAGGCCCGTATTACACTAGGCCGCCAGGCGTCGCCGCCAGCTGAGCCACCGGTGACTCGGGCCCACGAACTTAGAAAGTATAGGACTGGAAACTGCTGAAAACTTTTGGCTCCCTTAATGTCCGCATCCGCGAGATGGCAGCACTGAAGTTCGCCTTTTGAAATCATAATCTCATATGGAGTAAACGGGGAAAAAGCACGATTATGATACCTATATAATAAAGAGTAATATTTTCCAAAGATGGAATTAAAGATGGAGTAATTTTTTATCCATCAATAGGTACTTTTGAATTGAATACAAAACATTTGAATAAGACGGACAAATAAGCAAACCCTAAAAATAGGTGCTTGCCTTATGTGCAAAACACAGGTAACTTTGTCGTCGTAAAAACATTCTTCGTAAATCACTGAAATGCGATAAACCGTACCATTTCCAAGGAGCAAGACGGATTTGCTGGCGATATGTCAAGACAATCTAAATTCTAAAGGGCAGGAAAAAGTAGCTACTTTGTGAAATTTTATATATTGTACTACAAATTTACAATTTGTGGATCAGTGCACGCGTGGCCGAAGTCACCCCTTTCTACGGTAACGTTGATGTAAGGTGGAAAATGCGACCACGTTGTCTGAGTTGGAGATCTTCATTGTCGTTACTGCGCTTGAAGACTTTTGATATACTTTAAGATATCCTTAAGGAATCCTTAATCTTAAAAATGCCTGGTCATCGTTGTATTGCACCAGATAAAGAAACACAGCAAGTGCGCTGTTTGCCAGGCAGCATTAATTCATCCGGGGGCATTTTCTTGCCATCCAGTAGCAAATTCCAATTCCAAAAATCCAAGGCCAATTTCATCGTTTTTCATCGAGCATGTCCCGAAAAACATTATTTATAATGTTTGTAACGAAAAGATAATAATATATAAATTAATCACTCATCTTCCAAGTTTAGATGGAATATAGAATTCGAAATTACTGTCGTAGGTAAATACAGTAGAACCCCGTTTTTACGAACCTCGATTTTACTAAGTGACACAGTTTTACGAACCATTCCGCCGGTCCCGATCTTTGTACATGTAAAATGACCTCAGTTTTACGTAAAACCTCGATTTCATGTTTTACGAAGTGAGAAGCCGGTCCCTAGGAGTGATTGAACCCCGGTTTTACGAAGTATTTGAAATTGTTTTGTAGCACTGAGCTCAATACAATGGGATGACGATTGCCGTAAACAGTAGCAGCTGAATCCAGATCGTCTACGTTGGGAAGACGATGTATTTTAAATGGGAAAATGTGAAAATTTCGTGGGATACAAAAATTTTGATTACAGTTTTCGCGAAAAATGATAGCTTATAAGACGTAGCCGTGCTCTTCTTTCTTTGTTCATCAAGCCTTCTGGTAATATCGCGAATCTGCGACGTGGGATCGTATAGATCAGCAGTTTCCAGGAGTATATGGTTTCTATTTGGACGATAGATTGAGAGAATAGAGGATGATAAGAATTTGTTTTCGACTTGGGGAGTTTTTGGCTCAGGTCTTGGCTGCTAAATTGGAGTGCGACAACTTAAAATTCTTAATTTTGCTGCTGGGATTTCGGATTTTAACTGGCTAGTAAAAGAATGAAAAATAATGGTTGGATGATGGACACCCTGAAAAATGTTGGTCTCCAAGCGAGGAAAAGTCGTGCGCGTTCAGTCAGAACCACTCTCTGCGCGAGGTGGCCTGTGTTGTGATATCCTGTGAGCCTATTAGTAAAATAATGGATAAAACATCGCTGACCAAGAAAAAGAGGAAGTCCCTGAGTTTGGTCACCAAAAGGTCAATTATCAAGGAAGTACGTGATCGCGGGCAGACAAAATCAGAAATTGCTAGGAAGTATGGCATATCTTTATCTACATTGGCAGCAATCGACAATTCAAGGGAAAAAATTTTGAGTCACGCAACAACATCATTAAAAACAAAGTACGTCTCATCGTCGCAATTTGATCAACTTGATAGGCAGCTGTATAATTTTTTTTGAAGTGTCGTGCGTGCAAATTGCCTGTAAGTGTAATTCTGAAGGAGAAGGCTCAGATTTTGGCTCTTAAACTGAAGTGCGATAACTTTAAAGCCTCAAATGGGTGGCTTGATAGATTCAAGAAAAGATACGGAATCACTTCGATGAAAATCTGTGGAGAAGAAGGTAGCGTCAACACAAAAGACGTTGAGCAGTGGCATGAAATAAACGATGACATTGTGTCTAAATATTCCACTCGAGATATATACAACCTGGATGAAACAGGGTTGTTTTTCAAGGCTTACCTGACTCCATCCTCGGGACCCGTGGTGAAAAATGTTGCGGAGGTAAAAAATCAAAGGATAGGGTTACAGTAATGCTGATATGTAACCAAGATGGATCTGAAAAGTTGAAACCAGTTGTGATTGCAAAATGAAGAGCTCCGCGTTGCTTCAAGAACGTGAAAAATTTGCCTGTGTTTATGAAAGTAATAAAAAAGCATGGAGGACGACGGGCATTTTTCAGAATCAAATTATCTTCTTGCAGAGGAAGAGCGCATGCGAGAATCACAATGTACTGCTTCTTGTAGATAATGCCCAAGTTCATAAAATTAGCGGACTAGTGCTACCAAACTTAAAAGTACTTTTTCTGAGTCCAAATAGCACCGGTAAGTTGCAAACGCTGGACATGGAAATAATTAACAGCATTAAAGTCCACTACCGAAGATTTCTCATCCAGCACTATCTTCGGACGCTTGGTAAGTTCTATTTCTTTTCTATCATTTTGTGTTTAAAAAATACCTACTCGTCGTCGCAAAGGATATAAATATATATATAAATATCCTTTGCGACCTCCATATTTTCTCTGGATTTAATTAATATTAGCAATATGATAGCCGCCGCAACCGCATCGCAGAACTTAGGTAAACTTTCTACTTGAAAGTAGCATTCCTGTGGAAGTTCTTCGTTGCAGCTGTCATGGAAATTAGTTTAATTAAAGAATACTAAATTTTTAGTAATACGTCACTATTACTTAAAATTTGATGCATTTTCAATACGTAATTTACTAATTAAAAGTGTTTTACGTCGTTAGGTAAGAATTTGCGATCGTGACTTGTGAAGCGACAAGACCGTTTAAAGTACCCGCGAGTAAGTAGTTCTCAAAAACCACCGCTATACGTCAGCGTAGTAGAACGCATATAAAAAAGAGGGAGTTTCAAATTAACTAAAGTAAAGTTCATAAATTACTTAAAATATTTACGAGCTAGTTTCTTGGAATTCATGACTGTGAGTTTCATTCACTTTGACTGAAGTGAGTCTCCTAGGTTTTGAAATAAGGTCTATGCTATGAAGGGAATCAGTATAATCGTAGTCTTAATTTTTAAATCTTTTCAATTTGATGCAAATATACTGCACATTGGCTCCTGGAGAGCCATGTGGGTAACGTTCGTGACTCATGAGGAACCAGTTCTGATTTCAAATCCTGGTGGGAGCACATGGGCAAAATGACTTAAGCTGTCAAAGCACTTACTACTACTACTATAGTGCACACAGAGAATTGCATGTGATATCTATTTTTTTCTTCCTGAATGAGCTTGTGACTTTTATTTGTAACAGAAATTAGTCGGATTTCATCCTCATTATTATTTGACAAGTTTATACCAGCATAGTTTAGCTTTCTGTAAGCAGAGCTTTGGTACGCATACATTTGTTGCAGATCAAGCCTCTGATGTGCAAGATGTGCCTCCATGGACATTGCTCCATGCTGTGCGAGGAATTGCCAGAGCATGGGACAATGTCACTGCAAACACTATTTCCAACTGTTGGAGATCAGCTGGTTTTGGTGACTCGTCAATTATAGAGACAGAAGAGTTGGTGGAGGTTCCCACACTACAGGACCTCCTTAGTAAAGAAATGGCACAACTAAATCAGTACATCCCACATGCATACTCTCATGCTGAGTCATATGTCAAGTGTGACTCTCATGTGATAACGCATAACTGCAGTGAATTAAATGAAGACGAAGAAGATGAGGATGAAGTGAACTTAGATATCTCTTCTACAAGCTATGAAGATGACCCAGAAGCACCTTACCCACCTACAAGGGATGAATTAAGACACTCTATAAAAGTGCTTCACAATTTTCAGATGTTTACTGATGGTGTACCTGATTCATTCAATAATTACCTTTCAGGTATTAACTGTTTAAATGAGAAAATCACCTCATCTTTCATTGAAACTTCCAAAAAACAAAAAAAATTGATGATTATTTTAAAAAGTAAAACGTTTAGAATTTTTTTCTGTTGTATTAAACATTAAACTGGATGTATAATTCATTTTATTGAAATATTACCTTCCTTTCAATCCCATTTAACTTTATGCACTGTGTTACTGAAACTGAATTGGTATTGTAGAGATTTCAATTGCTTGAAAGAAAACCTCAAATTTACAAAGCCCAAATTTTACAAAGTGCAAATTTTTGGGTCCCTTCAACTTCGTAAAATTGAGGTTCTACTGTATTTACATCTTATATATGGAGAAAGTCATGTGCTGGCCACATCAGATTTTTTCTATTTGGGCTTATTAACTTACCAAATAAATATTATTGCGATTGAATTATGGTAACCCGTGCTGACTTGATGCAAAAACAATTTCGAAAAAAAAAATTATACCGCAACACCAGGTAAGTGGGAAATTAACTAACGGACTTGCACGTATCTTTCAGGGAACGTTCTTTGATTAAAAATATTGGACACGTGTCCGACCGTTTAGCTCAATGGCATTTTGTTTACAAACAAATGGCAACTGAATATCGGAGTAAGGCAACCACAACATACACATGCACCCTTATATAGATTTCGAGTTACATAATAGGAAATTATTTTCTTCCATTTCTTTTACCAATAATTTATATTTTTGCGATTATATTTCATCCTGTTATCTTCCAAGCAATCTTTAATTTTATTAAGTATTTATTCTAATATAGATAACTCCGTACAGTGGGCTAGAATCTAAAAAATCTGGCCAAATATATAAAAGTGGATTTTATTTGTGCAAACTTTGGTACTTCACATAGTTACTGCTGAATAAATTCCGTATACAGCCATCACTGCTTTTATCGAGTTGATTGCTTTTTTCCTGCACATTTTAACTATACAGGGAGTTAAAGTTGACCTAATTTAGTGAAAAATGCAGGTCAAAGATTTTTTGCAAAATTCTTCATGTTCAAACCGATGCTGAATCCATTAGAGGAAATTCATCGTATAAGCACATTCTTTAAGCCTGCACTTCCTCCTTCATAACACTTGCGCAATTTACGAGTAGGCAGCCTTTTATGTGTGGGTGCCAACTAACAAATCCTAAACATCGAGCCAGAGTATCACTTGTTCGATCTCCCATAAGAATCTGCTCAAGGATATTACCATAGCTATCTTTTAAATTTTCAAAGTTCAACTGTGTTCTTCCCAAACACATGAACATATATGTATATGAGTGCCTTTACTTCTCGGTAGACAGGATGGAAAGGGCAAAGACTGTTTTCACCGAAGGAAATTTTATTACACTATTCCTGACATCTGCTCCGATAGCTATGAATTGTGGTAATACTGGAACTTCGAAATTAGAGAGCAATTTATTGCCAGTTTTCCTTAATTTTTACTAATGATGCAGTAAATTAAATTGCACAAAATATTACAAACTTTCCTTAAATATTTACTTTTCACAATTATTTGAATTATATTTAAAAAAAGATTTTCTACACCATGTACAGCACAAAAAACTCGCAGCAAAAGTTACAGTAACATTTGTTGTGTAAAAAATCTTTAGAAAAACACACTTGCTTAACTTTAAAAAATTCTCTTTCCTCTTTATTAGCCAGTTTTTTGTCCTCACCAGCTAACTGTTAGAGCTTGCCCATTAGAAGGCAGTTTTGGATGTTTAATTTGATGTTTTTCGCCTACTATTAAAAAATATAACCTTTTACATATTACTAAGTAATTCCACTCACAACTTCAACACCTCAGTATAATTTGAATGTGCAGGAAGCAAAGTAATTTACTTAATAATAACATTAATGGCTGTATACGGAATTTATTCAGCAGTAACTATGCGAAGTGCCAATGTTCGCACAAATAAAACCACTTTTATATTTTTGCCAGCTTGTTTCGATTCCACTGTAAGGAGTTATGTATATTAGAATAAAATCTAACTAAAATTAAAGATGCTTGGAAGGTAACGAAATAAAATGCAATCGCAAAAATATAAGTTATAGGTAAAAGTGATAGAAGAACATAATTTCCTATTATCATCAAGTCCGCACGAGTTACCATATCCCAATAGCAATAATACAAAACCTCGATCACCACGCAAGACTTTGAGATACACTGCTAGTCATGTGTTGTTTGATAAATTCAGCGAAGGCTTTGCATACCCGTTAATATGGCTGCGATTTCAGCTAAGGTGATGTTTTCGGTAGCAGAGTAGGCCTAGAGCTGACATCGATATCAATGGGATGCTATGATGCAAGTGTTTCTCTCACAATGTTCAACTGGAGCACTTCTTAAGCCTAACCTTTAGTTAGATGACTAACACCATAAGATAAGATTCCCATGAGAAAAATTCGAAAGGGTTGATTTTTTTACTCCACGAAAAAATACAAGAGAACATTTGAGAAGTAATTCGAAACTTACACCCTGAAACAGAGATTAAGATTACGTTTGAGAGACAAACCGATTGATAAAACGCTCAGTTAGATCTTCTGCGTGTGTCTGATTTAAGGTTGTGAATGCAAAGCTAGGCTCATGATTGGGGTTTTGAGAAATTCACAGTGAACAGTTCCAAGGAGATGGAGATTGGTACAGATGGGTATCCAAAAATTCTTTTCTCAGTCCGCTATTAGCGGACTGTGAAAAGAATCACTGTTATCAGTGGAAAAATCTCTAGATGAGTTTAGCGACAATTCAAAAGGCACCTAGATTTGGATCGCGAAAAGCATGGCCGCTGCCTGGACCTTTGGGAAGAGGTTGAAATTGTATGCGCCTCCCAAGAACATATTTTGACAAACGAGCAAGTGTTTCCCCCTTCTTTACCTTCCTAGTAAACTCCCCTGACCTTCCTCCAAAATTCCCACCATTAGTTTTAGTATAATGAAATCCCAAAATCAGAAATGTGCCAGATGATGCTAGTTCGGTGGTGAAATATGTTGCCAAAGAAATAAATCTGTGGAAGTGTAATAGTTTCATTCATAATGGCCTTCCACGAGGTAACGCCTTCGAATATCACATCTTGTTTAGTACATTATTAAATTGTTTGAAGCTGTGGTAATTGATTAAATAAAGATATCCTGGGCCTTAATATCTGAATTTGGTTGTACAGTGATTTGAGAATGTAACCATTTAACATCACTAATCACTAAACAGAAGAAATTAGGGGTAATTATGATTTAAATTATCAATAGCATTAAAATGCCTTCTCAAAAACTATGATTTTTATTTCAAAAGCAAGAATGAAAAGTTTTAAATAAGAAAATCACAGAAAAAGTTTCCATGGATTGCACAGAATCTCCATTTTAGTTGTGTCATCAATCAAGGACATTAAAATGAAGAATCAAATCTAATGCGTTAAAAATCATTTTCCATTACCGCAGAAATAATATGTGCTCCCGTTCTTCAATATACTTCTAAGAATAGTTTTAGAAATTGGATTTTTATCTGTTTTCAAATGAATTATCCAATATCCAAGCCAGATGTGTCTCTGACTCAAGTGAGACATGTTAGCTGCATTGCAGGAGTCATTTACTCGAGGTTTCTTAGGAGTGACCTCATCCATTGTTTTTAAAATTACCTCCTCTTCTAAGAGGCAAATCATTTATATCAGATGAAATTTTCTGGCTGGCTTACAATTAAACCTGACTTCGTTATTAATGTATTAGCTAAGTATTCAACTATATATTTCACATGAAATACATTAAAAATTTGGCTGCATACTAAAACATATTAGACTCTTGATTATAGTTGATATTATAATTGAATTTGCAGGATTAAAGTTACATACCAAGGTGAAAAAATGAAGACTTTACTTGCAATTATTTAGACTAAGTAATAGTTAGGTAGAGTTTGACCAGTAGAGAGCTGACGCAAACCCAATCTCACGCATTGAGTGTTCAAAGAAAACAAAAATTTTCCATGAATTGATATTTTCAATGGGAATTGTATGACCACGTGGTTGACAGGATAAGTCATGAGATTCATGGGATTCTATCACCAGAGAAAAAAATAGCTACATCGAAAAGGAAGCTGAAGAATTTAAGTCACAGTTCCGAAAAATATGTGTGTAACTAACACGCACAATACCTTTCAGCTGACTGATCTGCTTCCAAAATGGTATATTAGTAATAATATCATTGCAAATTAATTTTTACTGGTACTATCTTGTATTGGTCAAATACTTTTTCGAATTTCCTCGCAAATTCAGTTATCGAATTTTTGTCACAAATATACATCAACTTAATTGGTAATCATAAAAAAAAATCAGTATAGTTTCTATCATCTCGAGTGATGAAGAGTCTACTGTGCAGACTTTTAATTGTCCAGAATGTTTAATAAAGGAACTTCCGACCCCTGCCTGGGGCAAGTTGATACATCTTTAAATTAGTTGGTAAAAACAAACGAACACACAAAATTTAACAATAAAAAGGTGTTATATTTAATAAGTTCAAATTTAAGATAAATATTGAAATTATAATGTTGAAAATTAAGATAAATTCAATTTAAAAATAAATTTTACAAGAAAAATAGTCAAAATTCCTTAATTTTGCTTATGATATGCTTCCTTTCAAAGCCAAACGTTTTTCTTTTGTATGTACGGACAATGACTGGGCTATAAAGAAATCAAACGCTAAGTTTTACAAATAGGGGCAAGCTGATACATTGTATCAACTTGCCCCTTTCGTTCTGTACCAACTTGCCCCTTAAGCCGCCATTGCGAATAAATCGATTTATAGGTTTAACAGCAGGTCCAATAGCACAAATTAATATTTAATTTTAAAGTGCAAAGTGTTTCAACATAACAAACAAATCGTCTTGCCTTGAATTCCAAAACAGCTGTTACAAGAGATATTCAAACGGCGATGAAAAATATTACTTTTCACTTTCAAAAACACTGAAGTGAACAAAATGACGTTCCTTGAAGCAGCACTCCAACTACACGAGCGCATTCCATTGGGTCTTAGGAAGGCGTCTGTATATATTCAGAGGTACTGTGACCAAAGGGCATTTCAAAAAATTACAGTGTATCACCCTAGCCCCACTCTCCCCAAACTATTTGCTTCCTTGATGTTTCCAAGGGATCTCATTTCTTTTCCATTTTCTCATACGTGAAACTATTCGCCAAATTCAGAATTGCATACATTTTAGGAAGGCTATTAGTCAGGTAGTATGGACATATCTTTTATTCACAACATAGTGTACCCTGTGAAGTACAATCGCCGCAAATCATTGCACCAATTTCAATTCCGCAAGATGTGTGTTTGTACTATTTTATTACTTTACTACTATTAACAAAATGTGAATGGAAAACTATGCTAATCACAGCAATAACTAAGATATATCTATTAGTTTCCTTTTTATCTTTAGATGAGTGATTTGCATTCTGAGAATGACATAGAAACAGTTGCTCTGCTTTCTGGCAGACTCTCACATGAAGAGCAGTTCTACGAATCCGATAGTGAAATTTCAGAAGCTTGATTAGAAAAATCACACACTTCCAGCAAGAAGTACATCAGTGATTCAGACATAGATTATGTATCAGCAATGAAAGATTCTTTATTAGGTAGAGACAATGAAACCAAGTTGAGTAAAGCTGAGCCCCGCTGTAGAGTTAGGACGTCTGCTTACAACATCCTATCTCAGCCAGTGGGATTCAAAGGAGATAGGAATAATATCAAAATCCCAATCCATTGTTTCAACATCATATTCAACGATAATATAGTAAGGATCATTGTAAACAATACCAATGTCACGATTGCAGAAATAGCCCAAAAATAACAAGGAATGGGTTAAAGGTACTCAGCATATAAGGGTGTGCACCCAGGAAAAATCCCAAGGAATTTTAATGAATTCCTGGCCCTGTCAGACTTTTTACAAGTCCGTTTTTACTTGGGATTAGCCCAAAAATATTTGAGGTCTAGAGAAGCAAGGCCTACCTACGAATTGGAGTTGAGGTACCTACTTTGCTATTTAGGTGCTAATAAATCAGGTCATCAGAGCTTACTAGATCTTTGAGATCAAGATAGTCTGGGAGTCACAGGGGGAGTCTAACGTCGGGAAAGT
This sequence comes from Sympetrum striolatum, assembly GCA_947579665.1. Classification (NCBI taxonomy): domain Eukaryota; kingdom Metazoa; phylum Arthropoda; class Insecta; order Odonata; family Libellulidae; genus Sympetrum; species Sympetrum striolatum. Next base: position 4,138,682 of record OX388344.1, read on the forward strand.
GAAGGAAAAAAAAAACGCAACCCGCAGAGCACTGGTGAGAACTTTACGCCAGCTCCCCTTTAACTACATGTATTTTTGGGGTTTTATTTTCCTCTCATACGGAACTCAGGAGCTTGTCTATCCTACGACATGGACGCAGATAGTTTAAATGAACCTTTTACTTAACGATCATGTTCGATTTTTTTCTCAAAGTCCTCTTTATTCTTTTCATCATGGAAAATAAAACATGCCTGCAATGTAAACTTCTCGGATGCCAGTGTCGTCTACTAGAGCGATATAAAAAACGAATCATCTGCCAACCTTCCGCAAACTGTATTAAAACCTTGTTGATTAATACAATGTTAATTTTATGTATATTATAATGCATTAATCCGACTTAGTTTTTAATCGATCAATACCAAGTATGGCATAAAAATTCCTTAATAATCGTTTACCGCAATGAGATAAAGCTACTCTATCATACATTATAATAGCTCATTAGGGTAATTAGAGATTTTCCGCTTGTGCAAATGTTTGTTCTAATTCATAATTGGGGCTCAATGCAGTAAAAGTTGTCAAAATGACGAATCTGTTCTTACAGCCAAATTCACTGCAATTGGTCATATTGAAGGCAGAAACAAGCCCCTGCTTATTTACCTATTAAACCTTTAGAAACGCGAAAATAACAAAATTACTTCGTGATACACATTGCTGAAACTACAATTTGTGTTTGAAAACGTTCGAATTACTCGATCATTGAATTCGATACTCTGTATCAAAGCCGCAAAATCACGAAAAAGCAATGTATTAGTATAGGAAGGTATGAAAAGTTCTCACCAGCATGGCGAAATGCACAATTTGCCGCTTTACCGCTGGCTTCACTTTTGGTCGCTAGAGGGAGATGGGATATGCTACCCTTGTACTGGGAGTCGAAATTTTTATAGCATCCATGAACTTTCAAGATTTAAATTTTTACTGCAGTGCATCCGATTTGAAGTACTACTGACTTCAAGAATGCACAGAGAGGTGGACAATTCAACCAAAGGCAGCGTGGATAAGGTGGATGAAATGAAGGGAACATATACTGTAGAAAGAAATACAAGACGATGTCCTGTGGCGATTTTTTACCACTTACTATACAACAGACATAAATGCTTTCATTATTTATAGAAGCATACCTCCCAATGTAAAAATAAACAGGGGAAAATTCTTTGGTGAGATAGCCAAGGGGTTGACCAAACCATTTCTTGCAAGGAGGAGCTCACAAAAAAAATTGTCTAGAGAGTTAAAAAAGAAACTTGAAAATTTTGGCGAATCACCCAAATTTCAAGAACCTCGTGAAAAACTAAGTAAAGGGAGTAGGGGGAGATGTGTTATCTGTTGAAGAAACAAAGACATTAAAACTTAACTATACTGCGAATATTATGAAAGACACATGTGTGCAAAACAGTCAAGGTGTGTGAGGAATGTTTGAAAAATATCAATAATTAAGTAAAAAGATTTTCCTTTACATGTTCATTCAAACCTGCCTCGGAGACTTTCCTTCGTGTTTCAGCGTCACAGTTTGCATCAGCGTTCAGGAAACAATTAGAGAAAAATTTAACCTTAAATTGCATTAATCTGGTATAAATTTCCTATGAATTTGTTGTAAAATGTCTGCTTACAATGAATGCATCGATTACTACAAAGAAATTCATCTATAAGGTATATGAGACAAATTTTCATTTATTGTACAATTTGTTTGAGCATTATTATTAAATAGCTCATAAAAATTTTAAAGTTGCAACATAAATGTAAAATTCAGATATCACATCCAAAAATACCTATAAATGATAGCATAAAAATAATCAAGAAAGTTTACGAAGATAACCGTGATAAATGAAAAATTTCGAGGGGATGTAGAAACACCCCTCGCGAGTCACCACCCAGCTAAATAGAGTGCAAGTCTCGGAGGGTTGAGCTTCAGGAGAATAGCAAAAACTATCTGGACGAGGTTGTACGATTGGAAGAGGCCATATCTTGCTGTCTGTTTTATGTCATTAGATTGCAATGTAGCACTGGAGGAAAAAGGGATCGTCTTGTTGGGTGGAGGAAAAGTGGGAGGCGACAGATATTGAAAATTGTTCAATTCCAGGAGTCCAGGAGCTACATTAAACAACAATTGAATGCACATTTTCTAAAATTATGTTAATTGTTGTAAAAAAGACAACTGTATTACATCAGTTGTTTGTTGCTGTTTTCAAGAAAACCTTTCTCCGACATTACTGCTGGAACAAGTATAAAATGCAAGTATAAATAAATGACGTGTACAGTTCTACCAGTACTCAGCAGTTGCAACTTCACTGTCAGACTACTAATGAAATGATCAACATGAAGCAGTAGGGAAACAAAGTCAATGACATTACAAATGTTGACTGCCAGACAGTACCAAGATAATATGGTCTCCCGATTTGCCTGAAAACTTCAGTCAACTGTCAGCAGTCAATTCCAGCAAAATAGAACCCTTAAGTATTCCATAACTAAATAATCACCTACAGTTCCAGCATGCAATATTCTGTTACATTCATGAATTTGCAAATTTGATATCTTGGTTTTTGATTTTATTTGATATTATTTTGATTTGATTTTAATTTGATATTATTTCATCGAAACTATCGCACAGTCGTCACTTGTGGTGTCATAATTTATATCAAGATTTCCTTATTGGGAGAAACTCTTTATTTGCAACCCTGATCTAGGAACACATCTTTACGTAATCTAATAGGGATTAAAATTGTATACTCACACACGCATATTCCTCTTCAAAGAAAACTTTAGAAGTGTCAATACAGGCAATTGTTTTTAAGATTAAGACAAAGAGCTAACATATTGTTCATTCAAAATGATCTTCACTCCTCAAAGATAAATGAGCTTCCAAGGTATACGCGTGATTAATATTTATGCAAACCATCATCATACAAAAAATGACAATGAAAAATATATATTCCTCAGCAATTTATTAATAATCTACTTAATATATGAGGATAGACATAACTTTTATCCAAATAAGGGAAATAAAACATGAGATAGATAAGAAATATGTCCATAATATCGCAAGGACTTAAAACGAAAAGGAATGAATAACATCAAAGAAAGACTTCAAATGGAAGCTCACCTTACTTACGTCTGAGATTTGTTCAGAGTCAGCCTCGTACGGAAAATATCTCAGGCACAGTTGTTTTTAAAAAGATTTCCATCCGTAGCCAAGCACTCACATAAATCACAATCTTCACTTGCTCCTCACTTGTGATAGAATATAAAGATGGCCGATAATCTGAAAACACACTCCAATAGTTTGTATTCAAGAGTTCAAATTCACCAGAAAAAGGACTGAGTAGTTCAATAAAGAGAACAAAATAAAATGACCCTAAGATACGAGAATCATTAAGTTGTCAATGGAAAATACTTCTGTAATGCATCAACACATTACAGAAATCACGAAAATGACTTTGGAACAAAACATTATCCACCAAATAAAATAAAGCACATGAAAATATTACAATTCTAGAGAAATAACGATATTTAACTCCTCGTATTCATTGGAAGAAATACATATAAAAATATCTTTGCTCTCTTCCACTTAGACATTTGGCTACATTGAGTTACAATATGAAAGGTAAAATAAATTGGGAGAATGTTAACCGTGGTGCACTTCCATGCCATTGGCTACAACACTTTAACATTGACAAAGTTTGCCTAAGGTTGTCGAGATTCATAGCTAAATGTCAATCACTGTGTCTTCCTTAAGTACTCCACTGGCACCTCCTACTGCTGTTGCTGCTGCATCTGCGCCTGCATTCTCGCCAGCATCTCCTGCATCCTTCTTAGCTCTGCCTCTTTTTCCTGAAGAATGCGATCTTTGTCGCTTCCCTTCTCCTCCGGAATCGCAAGAGGTGGAGCTCTAAAATTAAAGGATGAATAAATTTTTGTTCTTCATTATTTCAAAAATGATTGACGGCGTTATTTAGGAAATTAAAATCTGTTTTGAGGCTTCTCACATTAGGGCATGGTTTCTTTCTTCCACTTCATTTTCTTTTCAACCCTAAAAATATATTCGTCATTATCATCAAAATCAACTTCAGTATCACTGACTTCCTCTTCATTATCAGTGTTATCAACGGACTTACCAGAGGCAACATCTTCAATGACCAAGATCTCTGTATCAAATGAATGCTCAAAAAAGAATCCTCTCGTTTTATCTCAAATTTCTTCACCAATCTCAGGAATAATAACCAATTGCATTAGAATTATGTTAGAATTTATGTTGAAAATAATTTTTCATCTTAGAATATCCAATTTACAAAAAATCATAAGGAAAAGTAGAACATACTTCTCAAAAATGTGAGTTTTGAAACACTTCAATTCATATATACAGACGTTCCCCAACCTACTACTGAATGACCGACGAGAACATTTTTTGAAAAGTGTAATTTCAAACTACGATAAAAAGTTTTGAGCATCTATGTAATACTTTGTGACGGATGCTGTAACTTTATACGTGTATGTCTCATGTTTCATTTCTTATCCTTGAGTCTGAGCTATTTTGATCAGTTTCCATTTGTTGTTTCACTAGTTTGTTTTAGGCGTCAGTGGTCAGCGCTAGCTCGATCACCACTGAAACCTATGAACCATTTATCTTTACTGTTTGATGAATTCTGATATTCAAAAAAGAGTATATATTGACAACTGTAGCGTAACCAAAGGGGTTCCCAAACTTTTTCAGTTCAAGACACAAAGATTTTCAGTCACAATAATTGTATTTTATCCTCAATGTACTCCAGGGTGTCAGTAGGCCCAAGGACACTGCGGCACACAGTTTGGGAAACACTGCCATAACTTTTTTAGATAATAAATTTATTTGCATAACATCTTTGTTGAAATAATATGGATGAATACATATTAGTTAGTTTCCGCATTTGTAATCAACCCTTTCATTTTGTATCTTTTCAAAAAAATATTTCTGGCACTAAATCACTCCTATTTGTATTATTTTGAAAGGTCTTGTGCTCAGCTGTATATTTTTAAGGAAAGACGTAAAGATATATTGATAAAATCATTAAAATATACCGATATGAGGTGTTTCAATACAAACATAAAATGTAATGACACGTAGGTCAGTTCTTCTTTGGCGTAATATAATCTCATTATTTCATACCATCACTAAAATTTTCATAATCAGAAATTATCACTTTCTTGCAAAATGAACATCTTTATTTTGCTCGTCTTTAATGATGCAAAGATGATGATTTTTCGAGTACATAGCCACCTACACCTCACATTTATAGGATTAACTTGTAAAACTGCATCAAGACAACTGAGAAATGCATAAAAATGGAATTATTAATATTGATAACTGTCTGCACTAACATTCTCAATGGGAATTTTCCTTAAATTAAATAACATTTTTCTTAGGAAAACTTCCAACATTACTAGGTGCAGCAGTGACAACAGTAAGATTTAACCCTAGAAAACACTGAGGTTGGCCTGATGCCATTACAATCTCTCGTAAGTCATAATGCAGTATGACTGAAAATAATGATCTCATCAAGAAAACGTCGAAAATTTTAAAAAACGTGAAGCGAGAATTTTGGTGGTAGCACCTAAGAATTTGAATCGGTAGGTGCAAAAAATTATTTTGGGATATAATAATAAATTGTGGCTATTCGTGACTCAAATACACTCCAATTCGGGTATCATTTTAAATTTCGAAAATGGACTTCATACTTAAGCATACATACATACTGAGCTGCAAAAACCACTGAAACAGAATTTGATTTACAAACCTTTGTGGATGATAATGAATGGCAAACTTTGAATTCAGAAATATCTTTCAACGATTTTGTTGAATTTGATGATGAACTGCTGACCAGTGGTATGGAACTGACTCTAACTGCAGCGAGAATGAGGAAGTGACTACCTTTTCGGAGGCTGTGGTTGGACTAGAGAAATTGAGATCATACTTTTCATCCGTTGAGAACAGTCAATCCACTTTATTGATGGTTTCAAAACTTGAAAATAAGCTGCTTCTCAGTTACAGAAAAAATAAGCAAAGTAAAATCTTAGATTTTTTTAAAGTAGCTGTTCAGAAATATAGCATATATGACAACGATAAAGTTGGCATATAAGTTGACCCCTAATATTTTGAGGTGAATTTCAGGTTTTTTGCTATGTTCAGCATATAAGTCGACCCAAAAAATAAGGCTTCCCTTAACCCTTAAGATGCGGGTGTATTTTTCTTTCGCGACAGTCGTGTGCGGGAAGCAAGTTAGAGAAACGGTCCCTTCTCCTGGCGAGTCAGACTAATTGCAGCAGGCAGAAAACCCCCATAATCCGGGTAGACCTTTTTCCGATGCCCGCGGTCAGCGGTTATAGTTCAAGACTTTTGGTTGTTCCTCTAACGTGGAAGCAATTGCCAATGATTTAATTGTCTTATTTTTTCCGTTGCTTTTAGCTGATTAATTTGATACCAAACAGTTAGTAGATACATTGATTTTTAACGAGTGAGGAAAATATGAAATTACAAGTGCACTACAAGTCTTGGAATTACGCAGAGGCCGGAAAACCCTGGGGAAGGGTTTTCCACATTCAGGACAATGCAAAAGATTTTGTGAGGGTGCATCTCATTCACAGGCACCGCCATAAAATTGAGGAAGGCCAAGCATGGGCAAGGAAGAGCAGGTCAAACGTTTTAAAACGTTTTTCCCGCAGTTCTGGCATTCTGGCAGGAAAACGTTTTTATACGTTCCCCGCAGTTTAAGGGTTAATAAGCACTTCCCCAGCCCTATTTTATACACCAAAACCTCTACTGAACGAACTCCTATATAACAAACACCTCCAAATAACGAACAAATTTTCCAGTCCCACGAATTTCCCATGTAATTATGTCCTCCCATGTTCCCATGTACGTATGGAAACCTCCCTACAACGAACTCGCGAATTATGAAGACCTCTGATTAACGAACACCTCCACAGGTCCCTAAAAACTTATTTTCCATTTACGTGGAAAAATTTCAAAAATCTCGGTGCCAAACAAAAGGCATGCGATGAACACGCCAATCAGAGAGGATTTTACTTGTTTGGTGAAGCAGCCGATCAGAATTCGTTTAGTGAAACTCGCATACTCTTGGCATAATAACGCAACCCGCAGAGCACAGGTGAGAACTTTTCGCCGGCTCGCCTTTAACTACATGTATTTTTGCAGTTTTATTTTCCTCACATACGGGACTCAGGAGCTTGTCTATCTTATGACATAGACTCAGAAAGTTTAAATGAACGTTTTACTTAACAATCATGTTCGATGTTTTTCTCAAAGTCCTCTTGATTCTTTTCTTCATGGAAAATAAAATTTTCCTGCAATGTAAACTTCTCGGATGCCGGTGTCGTCTGCTAGGACGATTCAGAGAATGAATCATCTGCCAACCTTCCGCAAACTGATTTAAAATCTCGTTGATTATTATAATGTTAATTTTTGTATATTATAATGAATTAATCCGGCTCAGTTTGTACTTGATCAATATTAAGTATGTCATAATAATTCCTTAATAATCGTTTACCACAATGAGATAAAGTTACTCTATCATACATTATAATAGTTTTCCAGGGTAATTAGAGATTTACCGCTTGCGCAAATACTATATAATTAAACTATAAAATTTGTACTAATTCATAATTGCGGCTCAATGCAGTAGAAGTTTTTAAAATGACGACTACGAGAACTTTTATACCATGCAAGACCTGCACATGCAGCCGAGAGCACAATGAAATGCTCATTTAAACACCGGGGCTTAACACTGACGTTCGTTCTGATTCATAGAGTTCAGATAATGAATGAAATAATAAAATTAAGGAAGATGCATACATTATAGTTTGGGAACATTTTGTGGGGGCAGATGTTCTGATGCACAGCAATTGACCATGATGTAGGCAGAAACAAGTCCCTGCTTATTTACCTATAAAACCTTTAGAAACGCGAAAATAACAAAATTGCTTCATGTTACACATTGCTCAAACTACATTTTGCGTTCCAAAACGTTCGACTTACTCAAAGCTTGATAACTCTGTATCAAAGCTGCAAAATCACGAATAAACAATGTATTAGTATAGGGAGATCGCCATTGTACGCCGAGTGTTCGCATTTGAGTACAAAGCACAAGCCGAGTGGATTTCAAAAGTGATGCAGAAATCGATGTTTGTTTTTTAAGCAATCCACCGCATTAATACGACGCGATTTTGGCTGTAACAGCATATTCAATGTTGCAGTTATTAATTGGGTTGATCGTTATTGAAATATTTTCAAGTTCACCATTTTAATCATCGTAAATTCTGGCAAATAGGCCAGTGTATCTTTGGCTTAAGAAATACGTAACGTTTGACGTTGAAGATCCATTGTAATTTGAGATATTTATTTCGGGTAAAATATTTTGCCCTCGGTGTCAGTCAGTATGTTATGGCCCCTTTGATGTATGCAATTGTAAATACACCTCTGAATAACGAACCTCCGATTAACGAATAGTAGAAAATTTGGTCCCGTCGCTTTCGTTAAATAGAGGTTCTGGTGTAGTAAGGAAAACTACGGTGTCCGTGAATATACGATACCATAAGGAATATTCACCGCATAAGATTAAGATGCTAGAATTGTTTCTTTCAGCTGCCATGTCAACTTCTCGCCTCTGCTTAACTATTACACAAGTTTCTTTCGTTGATATCACTCAGGATAAACAAATAAAAATGCGTTATGAAACAGAAACATAATGTTGTTAAAAATATATTAAAGAAATAATAGTTATATAGCGTGGTAATATCAAATCACGACAATGCTAAGAAAACTTCCATTAGCTCCTAACGCTAAGTTGAATCATAACAATTATATAAACTAAAACAAGCTATGATGTGCTTATTGATCTTCATTTGTAAAAAGAAAACATCGAAATATATATCAAATTTTTGTAAAATAAAACTACATGTGAAGGAATGAATATAATTTTCAAAGAATAAATATTCGTCAAATTTATTTTAAAGATATGAAAGAGATTTATAAATTTAAATCTTTTATTATGAAAACATGACATAACGCAACATACTTTCAGCCACAATTGTATTTCGTGATGAAATTTGTTTTATACAATATTTACGTTAATTAGACTTGCCAAAAATTAGTATCACTAAGAAATAATTGTGGTGAGTTGTGAGAGTTTGTGTACAACAAGGGTAAAGCAGGCAGTATCACCTATTTACCCCTCCGTGGTAAAGGGTTAAATTTTATGTTCTGCGTATAAGTCAACCCCTGGTTTTCGAGAGATTTTTTGAGGCTTCAAGGGTCAGATTATATGCTGGCATACATGGTAATTAGTCTCTCCTAATAGGGTTAAAATTAATGTTGAATTCGTGAGTAGGCAGAAGGCTAATGCATTGTATTTTTTGTTTGGGCCTGATCATTTTCATTTGTTTCATTTTTTTTGTTTTGTTACTGAATTAAAGGCTAACAAAAATTTTAATGATTGTCCAGTAGATCACCAAATTAATCATATGCATCATGTTCATTTTTTTTTCATTTGCTATTGGTCAGTTCCTAATTTTGTAATGCTTATAAGTTAATTGAGATTATAATTTTCTTAAATTATCATCTACAAACTACTTATCATATTCAATTATACTTTTTAGCTGTTTTCTAACCTTCTTTGGGAAGAGCACATTAAATTGGTGAAACTTTTTATTACTGCATGTGACACCTTTTATGGTGACTTAAACTTATATTTTCAATTCATAAAAAGCTGTTCTAATCATTACAGACGCTAAAACCTCAAAAAAATGGCAGGTCCTTATTTAGTGTTTTTCCGCATCAAGTGTTCAAAATGTTGCCCCCTTGAAAAACCTTAAATATGGATTCTACTGTTGTTAGTTGAACAAGCAATCCTCACACTTATGTGAAAAGCGCTGTATAATCTCCTTAATATAAATATTTGAGTAATAAATAAAACTGAGGATGTTTAGAGAGATTTCTTGGGGTACTTCAAAGCCATTTTACAGCATGGTGCTACAGAAAACTAATCGTTACTGCAGTTATTTTGCAAAAGAATTATTTGTTGCACTCACTGTCAGTATTACCAGGAAATGAAAACCTTCAATTTTGCAGATAATATACAGCTTGTAAACAAAACTTTCCAAAGTATAATAATGTTTTTAGAATACTAAGGTAATATTGATGAATTATCAGAAATTTTCTGCAATAGCTTTAAAACATTTCTCACACCTGTTAATATTCACAGTTGATGTTTGTTTAAAACTTTTATACTATCAACAAAATACAGGACTTTTATTTCCAACATAATATTAACCCTAAGTGGAACAAATAACTCATAAGGAAAAATTGCAATTAAATTTATTTTTCTTATTAAAATTTTGTTTTTGTATTTTAATAATTAATTTGCAAAACAACAGCCATAACTTTCAGTTTTTATTTGCGGAGAAAGGGGCTGAGAATTAACAAAAGGAGAGAGGGCCCTGCTGAGAAAGAGTTCAATCCCTAGTGCCTATTATATGTTAAACAAAAGCAATATAAATTCAAAAAAAGGCTAATATATGCCATATCGATAATAATTTTCATTAAACAAAAGACCAAACTCAATGTCAATATTACAGAATTTTGAACAAGTTAAGAGAGACTGTTACAAAATGTGTACTCAATTGAACCAGCATCAGTTATATTAGCGGAAGGATCACCATAATGAGTAGATTTTGGAGTAAAGGCCACACCGAATGCGAAGTTAAGCGAGCGAGCTGCCTGCGCCACGTGGCTCGAAATCGGTTTAACGGGTTTCCCGCAGTGGGTTCACACCAAATGCGAGCGAGAGCTACGCTTCGCTGCCGATCACTCGGCCGGCCATTTTCCATAGCCTTAGCTTCCACAGCGCATGCGCAGTTCCAATTGGCACCATTTCATATATATATATATATCATTGGCATAGTAAGCAGTTGTATGATGTTTCACAATTAGTATTAATATTATTTTTACCCTCAAGTTGATCTCCTATATCATTAATTAATTTCTATATGACTTCCACTGAACTTGAGATAAGATAATGCTCTATGCTATCTTTAAGAAATGGGAAAATACAATGGTACATATTATGAAAATGTAGTTTCAGAATTGCAGGAGTAGGAGGATAAACATGGTGAACAAGTAAATGCATGGTAAAGGGAAAATGCACAGGTATTTAGAGTTGGTACTTAAAATATTTAGAAGAAGAATTTCTTCACCTTCGCTGTCTGAAGAGAAAAGTGAACATTCCACCATCTTGCTACATAGTATGTTAGCTTCGCTGGCTTAGCTTCCAGTGTGAACCCGCGCATACCGGGCGCTAGCTGCGAGAACAGCTCGCTCGATTAACTTTGCATTTGGTGTGGCCCGGACTTAAAGCAGGAATGTTGTTTATATAGATGGTAAAAAATATACATGTGTTGTTTGGAAACAGACTTTAAAATAAAAGCAAATTGCTTGTGCATCAATTCCATCACCAGAAGTGCTATTTTTTATTTGCTGGCTAAACAGATTCCTAACAAAGCCATTTCTGAAAGTATTCTCTACATAATAATCGTCTTTATTTGAGTGAAAATAAGTCTACTTGAGTGCATATAGCAAGTAGTCATCATTCAGATGACCTATTGATCGATTGATTAGTGATAATAACATTCGCAAAGGGATCAATTTACTCACGTTTGTCTCTTGGGCACAGCAGCTCCTTTTGCCAGTCGTTCAGACCTATAGTTCTCGTAGTGCACTTCCTGAGTCACCTCCTGCAGGTCCTGCATGTGTGTTCTGAAATCATCAAAAGGTCAAAAGTAAATAGTTTTATCTTCAACAGTTGCAACATTTAGTTCAACCAGAAATCTACATTTCGCCAGATATGAATTTCAGCAGTCTGAGACCATATCAGAACAATGCAGTTAGAGCAGCTGATTAGGGTATAAGAACAGGCGCCGTATTTCTCGATTTCAGAAAAGCTTTCAAATCGCATGTAAAAATAATTCATGAGTTGATGCCTTTCAGGATCAACAGAAAAGTTGTTGAATAGATAGTCATTTCTCGGAAACTGATCGCAGCGAGTTGCGTTGGACAGAATTTTATCTGATGAGGTTTGCATCACATCAGGTGTTCCATAGAGAAATGTATTAGGACCAATTTTGTTCCTGATATATATTAACGATGTTCTGGATAATGTTAAATGCAAGGTTAGGTTATTCACTGATGATACTGTTGTGTATAGAGAGATCGTAACTCAAGATGACACTGGTTGTTTGCAGAACGATCTGAATATTATTTCGGGTTGGTGTAGTGATTGGCAGCTCGAGCTGAATGTAAAGAAGTGCATTGCAATGACTTTCACGCAGTCCACTAACGTTACCTGCATCCCTTACAGAATTTCAGGAAATTCCACTCATGATGCCTCATAAATACCTAGGAATTACGCTCAGCAGTAATTTTTCTTTCAAAGAGCATATTCGAAGTGAAATAGGAAAGGCAAATGGGATGCTAAGGTTAGCCAGTAGAATTCTGAGGGGCTGTTCATCAAGACTAAAAGATGTAGCGTACTTTTCTCTGATTTGACCCCTACTTGAGTATTGCTATGCGATTTGGGATCCTCGCAAAGTAGGATTAATTTCCAATCTCGAGATGGTTCAACGTAGAGCAGCTAGGTTAGTCAAGGGAGATTTCAGATTCGTCAGCAGTGTTCCGACTATGATAGAATCCCTCGGATGGAATTCTCTTAGTGATAGTAGACTTGAGTATCAACGGAAGCTTTTAGATAAATTTATCACTACCAACTTCGAGGAGGAGATAGGATATTTTTATCCCAGTTATAAGCTTTCGTGATCTTTGTGAGAAAAAAAAAGCAATACAGGGAAGTAGTTGCCAGGACAGATAGCTACTTTTGGTCGTTTTTCCCACGAAGTATTAGGGAAGCTAATAGACCTCCAGGTTAGATAGGGATGTCGGTGTTTTACACCCCCTGCCATACGCCACTGGCGGATTGCAGGGTTTGAATGTAAATTTAAATATCTGCAAGGTTCACAAGGACCTACCGAAAGAATACCGACAAACAACCTGTAGAACTGATATTGTGAGGCCCCAGGACACCTAATCAGACCCTGGATCTTACATTATTCCAAATCTTCTCCTTGGACACGTATGAAGGGAAATTAAATTTTTTGACTTTTCTTCTACTAAGGAAGCACTGATGGACCACATCTGAATCCTGAAAGGAGTTCAAGTGGCCCGCCCACATAATGAAAATCAATTACTTTTCTTTCAACTTGTGGGAGCTGTGGTAGCCAAGAGCAAATCTGAATCTTTAGCTCAGTTCCATTCTGTCCTAAGAAATTGATAACTCACAACAGTCCAAATTGTTCACAAAAAGGTCAAATACTATGATTTTGGTCTCTTAATAAATTTAGTCAAACATTTTAGTTCCAATAAAGGCATTTAAGAGGGCAAACTTAAAATTTAGCTACTACTTACATGAGCATTGTGCGCAGTTTGATAAAATCACAGTGATCAGGGTTCTCCACCTCTACAACACCCCATGGATAGAGGCGACCCCTAACTTTTCTTCCTCTGACCTCTAGAAGAGTGTTTGCTCCACAAACTGCAAATGGAACAGCTTCTTTCAGCTGACGGACCTGCAATTACAGATATCATGCATTAGGAAAATATAATAGATGTATTCATTTATATTTCCCTCACACACACAACGGACACAAGCAACACAACATTTGTAAGAATTGCATGCCCACAGATTGCAGATTTAGTAGACTGTAAATTTGTTTTCACTGGTTAGAGCTCTCATCATCATCTATCTCTTAAAATGTACCGCATTTGACGGCATATGAGACGCACCCTCATTAAGTTGGCCACTCACAAGGAAAAAAGTTTTAATAGCCCGTGCGAAAGTGCGGTACCACAATAACTTAAAATGTAGATTCTTTTAGTTGTCACCTTTCGTAAAAGCCGAATATTAACACAATCATTGAATGCAATTATGAAATAGGTAGTATAGACCATCAAATAGCATTCAGTATTGAAAGTTAACCTGTGGAGGTTGAACCTTCACATATAAGACGCAGGGAAATTTTTCGAGACATAATTTAGGAAAAAAGGTGCGTCTTATATGCCGTCAAATACGGTAATTTATCTTTGATGGCGTATAAAGTGTGAGACTATCATTCATTCACCATTGGGTAGTGACAATGAGGCTATTGATTTTGGCAGTTTGAAAGCAATGGGAATTTGGAATCAATCAATCAATCAATCGCTTAACCCTTTCACTACGGCGGCCATATTGGTGATTTTACGCATTTATAATGATATAGCCTGTATGTATGAGAATAGGATTTTATTCCTTTGTGGTTAACGGCTGACAAAAGAAAAACCTTTCCGCAAATCGTGAGCGTTCCCTCCCTCATTTAAAACTGATGGGCATGAGCATCTCGGGACGCTCTCCGTACCTCGGTAAGGAACCAGAGAGCGTGCCGGCACGCTCGTCGTAGCGAAAAGGTTAAGTATAGGACTGTACAGCTGACTTCAGTAATGATATTTCTCCACAATTTTTTGCATGTTTTAAATGACAAATATAGGAATATGCTAGAGCTCTCAGATACTGAGGTGCTACAGTATAGATAAAATTAAAAAACAAATTTTAGAAAAAATTACCAGCAATAGCCTAAAAGTATTAAGAATTACCGTAGGGTTGGGCCTAAAAACTAATGATAAGACCTGCTAAAAGATGTTTGCAAACCATTTTAATTTCCCATCTTTTGGGTGCAACAATGTATTAATAATTTGTTGTAATTTGGTCAGGTAGTGTCATCTGATGTTAAGAACATGAAGTTTTAAATTTGGGTAGAGATGTAAAGTAATGTTGATTAATTTGTGATACATGATATGCTTTAGGTAATTGATATTTGTATTTCCCATAATTTTTTCCTTTTTAACAATTGTATCTATAATCAACCAGATGGTCTGGCTCTCCAACTTCCCCCTTTTGTTAGAATTGTTCATGAATAATTTGGAAACTATTGTTTGAGAGCGATTCTCCATTCGTAAAATATGTTGTTTTTTGGTGGATGATGTACTTTGCTTTTGGAATGGTACTTTTAGACAATTAGTAAATTCTCTAACTCTTTTAAACACATAACGTACAAAAATCAAATTTACTCTTGAAATTGAGAGCAATAATCAAACTAATTTTCTTCATTTTACTCTCTCTAAAATCAAAAACTATTGATTTTGCAATTTACAGGAAATCTACGTACCCAAAGCACACTAAACCACGTGGATTCGAACCACCCCCCACCACACAAACATTCCACTTACCGCAGTCTCATACACAGACCCCTTACACCTGAAAATTTCACAGGCTAATTTAACATCATTAAACAAATTGCTGTTGCTGATGGTTACATGGAAAAGCTAATAAACACTATCCTTGTCCAAAAACACAGAAAAATAAACTTTGCTAAATTCTACCCCATCTGTTCCAACAATAAAGACAAAACTCTTTGGGGAAAACTTCCTTTTCTTGGTCCATAAGTTACAAATTAGGCAATATCCTCTCTACATACAACACAAAACCAGCTTATTACATAAATCACAATTTAAAAATTCGTCTGCTTAATAACAAAGACTCGCTTAATTTTACAGTTAAAGCAGCAGCATTCAAATTACATTGCAATGACTGCAGTGCATCGGCCAAACTTCCGCAACTTACAGTCAAGAACTAAAGAACACTTATGCTCATTCAACAATAATTCAGACACTTCACATTTCGCTAAACTTTTATTAAAATACAAACATCACTCCAATTTTACACCCACACTGCTACATTGTGAACACAAGAGCCGAAAATTAAAACCCGGTTTTGCAATTAAAAAGTTATTGTGCAATTTTGTATCGTTATTTCAATATGATCCCAATTGAGAATTTCTCTTGGTGTTAGATGCTGGTGGTTGACTTCTCTATTATAGTGTTTTCACCTGATACACTTGATTTCAGCTACATTACCTTGATTGATTGAAGGAACTGCTTCTCTCTGTGACCGCCACAAATGCAAGAAGTGAAATTTTAGTTTAGCAGTCTTTCTAGTGAAACTAGTTTACGTTGACTCTATATTGTTCCTCCATAGCGGTATGGATTTAAAAGAGAGGTACCAAAGAAGTTAGTGGCAACAAAGTTGCCTCTTGTTGAGTGAATTAGTCATCTTTTGCAATAACACAAAATATTGGATTTTTATCAATATTTTGGTATTGCCCCTTGAGTATATGCAGACTGCTTCCCTATTTCTAGTATGAGAAATCTAAGGGAGCGTGGACTTCAGATGAGGCCAAATGAGTCATCACGCAGTCAATTTACTGTGAAAAACTTCTCAATGCAACTGCACTCCACCTTGTATATGTTACAGCTGCATTTCTAAGAAATTTACTCCTTTATTTTTATTTATATCACCGTAATAACGCTATAACATTTTCCCCTTAAGCAAAATATTAAAACAAAATCTCTTTAAAAAGAAAGGAAAAGTTTGTCCTAAATCAATGAAAGTATTTTTGGCAAGATCATATATCATAGCAATATATTTTGAAAGATTTAAAAAAAAAATCAGGGTTTTCATGTTTCTCTTTCCCTAAAATATGTTTTACAATACAGTAAAAGTCCGTTATAACGAGAGTTGCGTTATAGCCAGAGATTATTTTGCGGTTGTCCATCTCACAGCAAAAAGGATAGGGAGATACATCCATTATAACGAGAGGATATTCCTGAAGTATCGGAATAACAAGTGCCACGTTTCTATGTTTGTCTTGCACGAGGCTTACCCCAGAATCGTCAATTGACATCAGAGACAGAATCCGACAAGCAAACGGTAAGCTGGGATGCCTTCTCTCTTTGAAGAGCAGAAAAAATTAATCGTATAATTGTAACCTAATTCATGCTTTTGTTTTCCACAACTCGCTTCCTCGGCAAAAATGGTTCAGAGATCTCTGTTTAGAGATTGCTCACAAGATTTACTCTCCCCTTTGTCTCTCCGTACGTACTATCCCCTTGTCTCTTTTCAGCTACGAACCCTCTAGTCAGCACGGGAATTTTTCATTGAGTTCCCACCATATTGGTACCCGACCATGGGATTTGTTTTCATATGCAGCTTGGCTGCATATGAAAACAATGAAAACATGCCTATGCCCATATGATATGATGGGTGGGAATATATAAGATAAAAGCAGTGCTGATTCGAATTCTCAGGGTAACTTCTCCCCTGCCCTTGCGACAGAGCCATTGCTTAAGAAGTGTGTGAATAAAAAAATATCTCAAGAAAGCAATTTGATATGAATTAGGATTATCTAATGATATACCATATTTTCTCAAAAATAACTCGGCCTTTTTGGTCATTCAAAGGCTCAAAAATTAAGGAGAGTGATCGACAGCAGATTGGCACAATACTTCTCTTTCACATGTACTGTAGCACAGAGACGGCTGGATCCTTGGCTCGCCATGGTTCTACATAACTCTTCAAACGTTCCACCAATGCGCTATTGATGTTTTCAATCGAAGAACCCCAGAAGACTGCAGACTAAATTGTCTGCCAATAGTTTGAAGTTAAAAGTAAACTTACTCAGGACTTTAGGACAGGGTAAATGACTACCGGCATTTAGTTCGCCGTGTGTATGTGTATAGTAAACACATGGCCGCATGTCTTAAGGTGCACTTTACATTTGCGAACAAATGATTTTTCAATTTCTGACGCTTGATTTTTTGGTTGTGCATTAAGTTCGATGATGCATTATTTTCAAGTAAATATGGTACCATTACTTTTCGAAGATTATTGAGCAATGAGTTTCAATATTTTCTATTCGAGGCCACACTTTGGTTATGATGTATGTACGCATTTTGAAGCATTTGCGTTAAAAACCCTAGTGTTCAACTCAGCCGCACTCCGTGCCCTTGGATTCAAGAGGCTGGACATTTAACACTAGAAATCGGCTACAACTAGTTAGCGTTATACTATTATTATATACCTATATAATTTAATTTGCTTTTCCAATTTTTGTCAGTTCTTGTCATAACGAACTTCTACTGTGTTATCAAAAAGGGAGTATTTCACCAACAACCAGAATTAATAATAAATTATTCATCCCTATTGAATATTCATTTTGCCATAAGGAATTAGGCCTGTTAATAGTGCAAAATATTCTCCCCTGAGTTTATCTGCTTAGTTGAGAACAAGATGGAGGAATAAAATTAACTAGACATGAGAAAGTGTGTAACTTGAACCCAAGATTAAACAAGGAGTGAAGATAAGCAAAGACTCAGAACGAAAAGTTTTCTTTGATAAAAATAGAGATGAAAAGATATAAGGTCAAATGCCACCAGCCATCATCCTACGTATAGCATGTTGTAAATAATGCAACATCAGTTTTAAAAATGTGTTATTTCATATTGTTTTTTGAAAAAGATCAAACTGACAAAATTGAAATTATTTCAATTATGTATTTATGAAATAAAACTCTAAATAGGGTCAAATAACCTTAAATGTCCTTCTAGTAATAAAACCATCTTCCAAGAAAACAATTGTTAGCAAATCAGCTAAGAAAGGGGAAAAAGGCAAATAGCAACTGCCATGATGTGACTAGACAAGCTATTCTTAACGAAACTAAGAAATTCAATTTGGAAATAACACTGATATCGCCATGATAAAATAATAGATAATACGGAAACATCGAGTCAAAATATCAGAAAATTTGCATTTTTATTACATATAAAAGAGAAAAATAGCTAACAACAACTACTTACAACAAATTAAAAATTCTAGAAGTGAAAACCATGGTAAGAGGATATACCTGTTCTTTGTAATCTTCATCCTCATCACTGTCACAGTCAGGCAGGGGATAAATTTTGATTCCATTGGTAGTTATTTCATCCATCACCTGAAAAAAGGGAATTACACAAGTCCTGAAACCTAAAGGAAGGACTTTAAAATTCAAATAAGATACATCCTAAATGTGAGGTCATTTACTTACCCGCTTCTTCAGACGTTGAACCTCCTTCTTGGTAAGAACATCCGCTTTGGCAATCACTGGTACGATGTTCACTTTGTTGTGCAACTGTTTCATGAACTCAATGTCAAGCGGCTTCAACCTTTGTGAAAACAAATGTCCTGGTAAATCAAAAAACAAAGATCTGGAGCAAAAATGTCTACAGGTATTTGCAAAATGCACACTGTTGAGCTATCATGAAATTCCCCGTGTTATCCAGAAAACGCTTTTCCAGGGTGTTCTACATCCAGAAGTAAGTACTTTTTCTAAATATTAGTTCCGAGGTAATAATTTTAAGTCCTGTGCCCTTCTGTGATTATAATAAAAAGACACCAAGATCCAAGAAATGGCAAGTAACAGATCATAGAACCATTTCTGTGTTGGTATTAGAGGTATCAACAAAGACGAGTCATGCTTTGCCTCAAGGCATTACGGTTTGAGAAAGAGATAGCAGGTTAATGAATGCTCTTAGCAAATATAGCCGAAACACAATATTAACAATTTTCTCAACATTTATAACTTACATTTTTGGATTATAACAAAATTATTTTCAAGCAGCGAACCCTTAATATGTTAAACGCAGACCAACGACGATCGTTGTCCGCTGGGTGCTATCCGGTGACAGCAATCGTCGCCAAAGTTCAGTTTGCTTTCCGAAGGTGCTTTTCGAGCAGTGTCAGGTTGGTAAGGCTCTTTTGCATAAATATCTCTGGTAGTTTCACCGTGTGACTGATATTTTTTTTTGGTGAATTGTTTTCTAGTGGTAAGTAAGCACATTTTTTTCCTGTTCCTTTATTTCTTTTGAAGAACCTAATCATTTTATTTCATCCTAATGTTTATTATTTCGTTTTATAATATTACCATGAGAATGCGCCCCCCTCCCCGATTGTCGTAAAAGTAAAAAAAATATATATATTTTTTACCTTTAAGTTTTAGTTTATCGTTGTTCTACGTGTGTAAATAAATACAAACATGTATGGTAGATTTACTTTCGTTTAGTAATATTACCATGAGAGTTCGTTCCCTCCTCCAATATCGCAATTATATTTTTACGAGTTTTACATTTTCGTTTATTGCTGATTGACATGCTTTTTTTTAAGTTTTGAAGCAGAGGAAGAAAGAAAGAAGCTATTTTCCACAACAAGAGGAATTCCGTCAGCTTTGAGAATAAGGTAATTAGTAAGTAAAGTAATATTCATATTTAACTCTCAATTTAGTGTCTAATACCTCCGAGCCTAGTTGACAAACACAATGCTTTATCTGAGAAAATTTTCCATCTCCTTATTTTAATTTTTTATTTATAAAGGATGGAGTGAACAGTTCTTCCCACAGAAGGGAAATTATAGTGACTTTCTATATTAAGCAACTGGGCTAATTTTGTAAGTAAATTTGCAAATCCATCTTTTTTTACCATAACCTATCTTGCTTTTTTCAAGACAGTTTTTCGTCTTCTAATTTGAAATATGTTTCATTTATGAAGTCTGGAGTAAAGAGAACAGTTGGGGAAGAAGAAATCCAGATTGATTTCTCTTTCCCAAGTCTGGGTATTCAGGAAGTAAATTATTCTAAGTCTAAAAATTTTATGGATTTATACATTTTCTTTTCGTTGTTCGTAAGTAACGCTTTTATTTTGAAATGTTTTTAGCATGGTTTGCCCTTGGAGTGGGGGCCGCAAAGGCAAGGCTATATTTCGACCAACTGCTCGAGCGGAATCCATAATTGTAATATAACGGAATCATCGGATCCTCAGCCATCAACCTCTCGAGGGATCCCGCAACCTTCAACCTTGCGTGGCTCTTTTATTGCACCCCGTCCTGCTAAAATGAGGAAGTGACAGTAGCAGATTCTGAGGAAAGCAAAGACTCTCTTGGAGGCACTGATTGGGGAGAAAGTACTTCCTCTGAGGATGAAGAAGATTTTGAGGCTCCTCCAGACCCACTAAAGAGGCCAAGTCCTATTCCCCATTCTTTGACGAGAACTGCAACCAGGACTTCCAGATGACCTTCCAGAGACCAAATTCCCTTTACTGAAACGACTTAAATATCCCAGACCCCGGAGAAAATCCCAGAAAATATTTTGACCTTTTATTAGTTGAGGAAATGACTGACTAGATTGTGACAGAGACTAACAGATACGCAGACTTTTTAATTTCGGAAAATATTCTTCCTAAATTAAGCATAAATAAATGGAAACCATTGACAGGGAGGGAATTCCTCACATTTTAGGAATATTGTTTCACATGGGTACATGTCCACTAAGCAGTCCCCGAGTAGGCAGGTTGGGCCATGTCAGCAATGTTGTATGGAAGTTGATGGAAGGAAGGTCGGACAGTGGAAGGTTTCTTTTCATGGACACTATTACAACAGTGTTGATTTGTCTCACCACTAACTAGAACAAAGGACCCATTGAGCTGGAACTCTTAGAGCTAATTGGAAGGGGAACCCTCCTGAGGTGATAACTAGAAAACTAAAGCGAGGTGTGGTTGTGGATATTTTCAGCACTGTAGGAGTCTGCTTTATGAAGTGGAAAGATTATTAATTTATGGAACTACGTTTTTTCAATCTAGATTGGAGAAAAAATTCTAAATGAGCAAAACCCTTAGAACTAATAAGTAAATATATATATATAGAATGAAGGAAAATTATAATAAAATTGTAATTATGTGGAAATTCGCATTGAAAAACGTAAAGAAACATTCAAGCATATTTAACGAGAGATAGTGGGAGGTTATGCAACCACACATCACAAGGCACCACAAAGGGATTGCAGTGGACGATCTTTACCAAAATTATAAGTTCAAAAAATCAAAGCAAATCTTACAATTTTTTCTTTGTCAATTCATGATTCTACATATAAATAAAAACTGTAATTAGCAAAAAATATAATGCATTCACCGGCAAAAATGTCCCTTTAGAAAGGGAGACAGGATCAATAGAAGGAGGAATTGAGTTCAACAAAGAAGGAATACGAAAGAATATCGCTTGATAAGTGAAAGTCTAGGAGTAGTATAGTGAAGTAAAGATGTCAAACGGATAGATCTGTTTGGAACATGATAATTGATGAGTGAACCCTCGAGCCTCGAGAAAATATTTAAAAAATAATCACTGGCGCATGGAGTGCTCTGGCGTGACTTATCGTGTTACGCCATGCGGCACAAGTGCTTGAGGGTTAAGGGAGGACAGTCATAAAGGGAGTTCAGCAGTGAATGTTAGAAGGATAAATCATGTTTTGATCTAGGGACAGAAAGAGATTCCGAGGATAGTGAAGATAAGATAGCATTTTTAGAGGCTTGACGGAAGGAAGGAACTCTGGCTTTAACAATTCTGAGAAAGAAGTTAGTAATTCTGTCTAATGAGGAAAGATGAGTTGCATAGACCAGATGGGTAAGATACGGTAGGAAGGAGGAAAAGTATAGGGAAAGAGCCGTCTTTGACATCTGTGAATCAATAAAGGAGGCCTAAGAGAGACATCGCACCATTTTTTATTTTTGTAATATGATCAGAATATGTTAATTTATTGTCAGTTATTACACACAGATCCTTTTGTTACATTACTCTGGGAAGAGTGACTTTGTTTAACTTAGAGTTATATTCAAATGTTTTTTTAATCCTATAGACATAATATGGCATTTATTAATATTTAAATTTAATTTCGAGTCGCCACACCACTTGGTTATTTTATTTAATGTTGTCTGAAATTGTTCACAAGCTACCTTGGCTACTTTGGTAAAGAGTTTGCAATCATCTGCATATAATAGTATATCCTCCTCCGTAGGGGGTATTGAGACTACAACATCAACAAAGAGGTTAAATAGGTATGGACTTGGGGAACTACCCTTTGATACCCCAGAGGTGACAGTATTCCTGTTGGATTTAGCGTCTGGAAATTTGACACTTGTTGTTGCAAGTTCGTACATTAATAACTCATGGTCAAGAGAATCAAATGCTTTAGAGAAATCTAGGAATATAGCATCTAATCATGCCTTATTTTGTATTGCATTTACGGCGTGATTTTGAATAACTGCAAAATTTGTTAAACATGAGAGACCAGTAAGGAAGCCATGTTGGTTGGTAGAGAGATGGGGGGATGTAAGGTATTATAAATGGTTTAGGATGATTTTTTCACAGATGAAGGAGAAAATGGGTGAAATGGATATTGGGCCGTAATTAGACACATCTGATTTGGGACCAGACTTACGGATGGGAATCATGTTGGCTGACTTCAAATGTGTGGGAAATGTACCAGAGGAGAAGCAACGGTTAAAGATGGGGATGGAGAGAGACGAAGCAGTTGCGGATAACATCAGAACCAGGAGAATGGTGGCGAGAGATCTTGGAAATGAATTGAGGCAATTCTTGAGGAGAGGTTTGAAGTTAGCGAGGACTGCACACAGAAGACATTTGATGAAATCCACTTAAAACTTTGGATTAAATTAATTTTATTCCCCCAACGTCGTTGTGTTCACATTATCGAAATAGTCCTGGGTTCAAGACCAGGTGGCTCTACTATTTGAACGCATGGCGAGAAATTTCAATTTTTTTATGATTCTTATCAAGAATTTGAAAATTCTATGACCAGGCATGTGAACAGAAGCAGTAAATGTTTCTTAAAAACAGTTTACCTTTTGCCTCATGATCATTTGTTGTGGGGCACCATTTGTATTCTACCATATATTTCAAATGAGGAATACAGATTAGGTTTAAGGACCTTCTCGATATAACATCGACTTGAAATTTGTATCATCAACATGCTTGAATTCTGTAAGCATGTTGATGTACAGTACTTTGAACATAAGCTTGCAGAATGCAAACAACTTTTACTTGTATTACTAGACAAAGCAAAGCATTGTCCAAACTGTCTCTAGCATTCAAATCAGAGGGAAAATAATGTCTGGAATGAATAAAAGCAGTGTATTTGAAAGAGACAGACTTACCCATGCCCAAATGGTGATATGAAATAAAAACAGCAGTGAATCCTGTTATCCACAATATTTCTTCGATTGAGGCCACTTTCATCTCTCAAGAATCTTTCAAACTGTTCATCTATATACTGGATGATGGCATGAAAACTGCAATAAAAGTAGGCTTCCATAATAAAAAACAGACAATTAAATATCCTCACACATATTTAGTAATATTTTCAGAAAGCAATTTTCCTAAACTTTAGAAGCTTGAATATGAGTGTTGGTTAGCTTTAACTGGAAGGTCTTTGCCAAATGAGGAAGAAAACAAAAGGATTTGGGATATCAACCCCCTAACATCAAAATAAAGTAAAATCTATTTCATTAATGATAGATCCACTTTGAGGTGAAACGGAACACAATATTAATATCTCATTAACTCCATGTACAGTGGACATTATTAATCAACACAAAATGAAGGAGGCCAGCCTATAAATTTTGTCAGCCTAATTTGGTTTAATGCACATTTCTAATGCAAACTGCCCACAGGAATTAATGTCTCTGACATTGAGAAACATCCTAAGCTATAAAATTAATTATTCTTTTGAGGAGTAATTAATAAATAACACAAAAAACTAACCTCAGCTTGTATTTTAATTGTTAACTTTATGAAAACAAAAGTTGAAATCAACTGGACACAGAATGAAAATTCATTAGTTGAAATCCTACTATTCTGTGTTACCCAGAGAATTTTGTGGCGATATATTCCCTGTAGATCATATAAAGTTTATGATCAAAAATTGTTTTAGTACCTATTGCTGTGTTCCTGAATATAGCTGTATACTGAATAACAAATACTGAAAAACAAGCATGTTACAAATAATTTTTTAATGAACCTATTATAATGCATTAAAATATATTTCCCATTACTTAACAATGGCACTAACTTTTTAAAGGCATATTTGGAATGTTTTAGACTACGTACCTTTTGGAAAAATGTGGAATAAAAACTACCAGTGTTAAAGATACATTGTCTTGACCAAATTGGGTTACATTGGAAAACCAGCAACAGAGTATTTTTTACAATGAACCCATTAAGACCCAACATTCATATCTAACTATGTTATTTAAAACAGTACTAAGTATATATACAAATATTTTGAGAATTTTAATTTATGTACTTAAAAAAAAATTAAATCAAAGTATTTACATGGATTTAGAAAAATATTTTTTCATTAATACCCGTCATGCTGTACGTCATTTGAAATAAATTTTAAAATACTTAAAAATGACACCACTCCCAGCTCTCTAGATGAAACAAAATGCATCGATGCCTCGCTATCAATTCACTGATATTTTGTGCAATCTGCTTAGGTGTTAACTAGTTTCCACAGTAACTCTAATGAACGATTGCTGAAATCTAAACTAGGTTTAACATCAAAATTCTTTCATTTTTGAGATTAAATTAGAAATTATGGGAAACACAATCTAAGCACTCATCTCAAAATCTGTGGAAATTTTTACAGATACATCCACTTACCGTTTCATTTTCCCTAGTCCTAACTAAACCGTCAAATATTATTCAAATAAAAGTAATGCAAAGTAAATGCACTCAATAACAACATAATTCCATAAGTATTAATACAACCAACAGTTAATCAAAAATACTCTTTTCCCAGAATCATTTATGCGAACACAAAAATTGCAGCAGAAATTAATAGCTATTCTTCAAAATTAGCTTTTCCTCACACTCATCACCAATGGGTCACCTGCCAATGACCGTTTCTCACAAATAATATTATGTATCACAGGGTTTTAGAGTCAACCAGCAAACGTGATTGGTCAAGTGAGTTCGCAGTTTCGAAATTAAATTTCGAGAATTTGAAGCATCAATTATTTGAAAACAAGCCATAATACAATAACATATTTAAACACCCAAAAAATGATATGATGTACGACAAACGTAACTTAAGGTGCAATACCTATCCGTGTTGTCAATCGCATCTCCGTATCCAGGGGTATCCACTACCGTCAACCTAAGTTTTACTCCTCTCTCTTCGATTTCAACGGTGGAAGCATCTAACTTCACGGTTTTGTTAGATTTTTCTGGAAAAAGAAACTACATGGTCAGGACACCGATATCCAGCAATGAATACATTTTTATGATAAGCTTATCAAGCGCTGCAATGAATTCTCAACTTCTAAGGCCTTACCTACAGCATCCGGTATGACTCTCTCGGGATAGAGGTCCGTAAGGAATAAGCTGTTCACTAACGTTGATTTCCCAAGTCCCGACTCACCTTAAAATAAATCATCATAATAGAAACCACTTTGATGGAATAACTCATAAATTCAGAGCCTACAGGACAATCTTGGCAAGGCACACCTACCGACTACCATCAGCGTAAATTCGAATCCTTTCTTCACAGACTTACGATGGACTTGATTAGGTAAATTCGCAAAGCCAACATACCCAGGCGTTTCCAGGCTAGAAAACTGTAGAAAAAACAAGCGTAATCACAAAACGATGTGATTATCATTCGAATACATAAAGTCGATCACATGAGTAAACTTAAATAAGAATTAGAGTTAAAGCTTGAATGTTTGTAATATAAATATACCGTTTTCACTGATTCACTGGACATGTTGATACTTATTCTTTCAGAACTCAACTATAATCATTTAAAGCTAGCACCGTTTGGTTAATAGACAAAAATTAGGTGATATAAACGTTAACACATTGGAATTAACCGGTACAGCATCCGAAATTATAGCTCAATACACCGGATACTCGGTCACTCCATCACTGCGCAATGCTTCCGGTTTTTTGTGCCCAATCAGTAACATTCCTTCAAGGCGTGGCTTAAACGAAGTTTACAAATCTTACCAATGATACCGATACTTTAAAATTCCACGAAAAGACATTAGCTTTACATTAAAAGGCTATGAGATTATCCTGAGAGGGTCATATCCTCGTTTCTGTGAAGACGGTCGTATTGCATTGTAATAAGATGTTTATATGGTATGGATCGTAGGGATAGACTGCTCCCTCTCTTCTGGGTGTCACAGTAAGCTAAGGGGGATCGGTCCAAACGCCCTGGAAACGAGCTTTAAAGAGGACCAGTGCAGAAAATTTGAGTTCTATTGGGGAATGTCGTCCGGAAAACCCATAGGCAACCTTCGCACTTTCTAGAAGTAAAAAGCATTCTTACAGTGCGTTATTATGATACAACTTGCATATGGTTTGGTCTCTCTTAACTGGAAAGAAAAACAATGAAAAAATTGCAATAAAGCATTCCATTCAGTAAATAAAGAACTTGTAGCTAAAACCCTATGTTTAGCAAAATGAATATCCCCTCTAAACATCTTTCCTTATTCTTTTAACTTATTTACATACTGATTTTTTGTATATTAATTAAAATTGGTGATATATGTAAACATTCATGTGCCCACTGTATCTAAGACATTATTGATATACAATGTGAATTGGAATGCTTAATTATTTTCTGTTCTGATTGAGGCCACTCCACTACCTTTCTACAGATAACCATTTGTTCATATATATTCATTACAAACATGATATTGTTCACAATACAAATTTTGTTTTTTTCACCTGAGATCCACTTGGGTCCCTAATGAAATCACACTGAGAATGGAATGCTGACAAAGACGGCTATTGGAGATTTTAAACCTTTTCTTTACAATAACAGTAGTATATGAAAAATTTTCTTGATACATATTTCAATCAGGAGAAATGAACTCAAGATATTTCAGATTGATAAACTAAATGAATGATTAGAAAGAAATAATTTTCAGGAAAATATCAATATGATTGAATGGAAATAAAAGTTACACTTCACCCTCCAATCGGAGGATGCAGTAAGTTAACTTACTGCATCATCATCACACTGGATTTTTATCAATTACTTTCCTTTCTTTCACAATATAATTAAGGTTTCATAATACTATTGAAAAATTTATCCAAACTACAACCAACTTTGATAAAGAAAAATTTAAGAAATATATTTAAACTCCATGTAGATTTTAAAGTTAAAAGTAATAGCAGACCTTTCTGCAAGAATACATTTTTTCCATATTATCAACAATCACTATTTGTTGTCATATAGGCTATTTTAACTGAATATTACTGCTCAAGTAATTTTATTAATTAAAGGGAACTTATTCTGAACTTAATTGACCATTTTTCAACAATATATTTGATTTATTTCCTTAATCCATGCCAACCGTATAAATATATTATTCTCATTATTTGACTCACATAAAACTAAAGAAATAATTTTTCCAAATAAATGTGTATACACTTAATATTAGAATTTATTTTGGAGAGGGAATGAAAATACTTTTCAAAAAGTGGCCATCAGGCTTTGGTGGCCAAGTGGTTAGCGTTCTATCATTCCCACCCCACGGTCCTGGGTTCTAATCCCTGCTCATTGGATTTTTCTCATCCTGGAATGATTGTGTGTTTGTCGATTGTTGCTGTTGCGTAATGAGCTCAGGAGGACTTGACCAAATATCGGTGGCAGCAGAGCAGGAGGAAAAACATATGCATAACCTACACACAGAAGAAGTGATGTTAGATAAAAGTTATGCAATGTGTAATTGTAATCTCAGAATATATTTAAAATGGCAACAGTAAGTATTGAAATATTCATGTTACATACAAATTACCTAAAGTTTTAAAAGTAGGCTCCTGGATGGCCAAGTGGGCCTTCACGATTGAAGAAAGCAGTACGTAATTTAATAACCTCATCTGTCAAAACACTGGTTACAATACCAAAATTATAATATGCTAATAACTATCACTATCTTTTGTTAAAACAGAAGAATGAGTAAGCGTAAGAAAATTACAGTTATAATTTGGATTTAATCCATTCATGTGATAAACCTAAGTGTTTTTTCAGTAGCTTCAATTTTATTCAAAATGAGTGGCAATCGACATCTTTTGCATGAGTAAATGGTGCATAAATTATTATAGTTAGGCGAAAACTGTGTTAAATACCTCATTCTTTTGCACATTCATTACAAGCAATATCAAACCTCTGTACGTGTTTCCGTGCTCTACTCTCTTGTAAACAAGTTTTCATAACTGGGCTCCTGATAAATTCCTTTATTTTATTCATAATAAATCTCTGAATATTCAACATTTCTGCAGAAATAATTG
Source organism: Sympetrum striolatum (assembly GCA_947579665.1). NCBI lineage: Eukaryota > Metazoa > Arthropoda > Insecta > Odonata > Libellulidae > Sympetrum > Sympetrum striolatum. The sequence goes on from OX388344.1 coordinate 4,167,859, forward strand.
TAATTACATTTTTTCCCAAGTGAAAGTTGATGTATTCTATTAATGTTGCCGCACAATTAAAACATGGGAGTCAAATGAGAGCACTTTGAATCACGGAATTGTTAGCTCTGATTAAAGTGAACAATCTTCAGGTTTTGATGTGTAAGTTATTCAAACAATATGAATAAGCAATCAGTCTATAGGCATAAGAAATATTTTAAAAAAATTACTTTAATAGAAAAGCATAAAATAGTTTATTACTCTCAAAAATCAGTACAACAAAACGATCCAGCAACAAAATTGCTGAATAAATAAAACTCAATAAAATGACTCCACCATTGATAAACTCAATCCACCCCCCTAAGGGAGATTGAGGTCGATGAGATTGCAAAGATAAATAAATTACATCTATGATACAAGTCATACAATATTATTGAGCTCTGGTGCGCTTCACAGAGGTTGACTTATTCGGTGACTTCAATTCCTTGTCTTCAGCTGGGAACAGGGGCGGATCCAGGCGCTAGGCATCGAAGGCATTTGCCAAGGGGCCTCCACCATCTGGGGGCCTCCACCATCTGGGGGCCTCCACCACTTGAGAATTTTTTTTATGTATAATATATATAATATAATTTGATCATAAGTGATAAGAGAACTGAAGTTATGTAACAGCAAGTATCAAATGTATACTGAATTTGTATGTAATTCCATGACCATTTATAATAAATAGGAAATGTTGGATTTCTCCGCCTTTGAGTGGGCCCTCGCACCCCTTGATCCGCCCCTGGCTGGGAACAGCATGCAGCAATAGAGGAAAGCAAATTTCAGTACACCACAAATTTGTTAAGGCCATTTCTTATCACAATCTTGTTTCAGGATTTAAGTTACACAATGGATATCATTGCACATTATTTATATCGCTGTGATTCTTCTGGTGAAGGTTAGTGAGAAATTTAACACCAAGCTCTTGAAATAGTAAATGACGTCAATTATATATGCCTGATTTCATTTTTGTAACAGTAACAGGAATATCAGTAGAGGGTATAACATAAAGAAAAGATAAAAGAGGAATAAAGAACTTTTACTCATTACCACATAAATCTTAATGTTCAATTACCTAAGTTTATGTGGCAACATGTAAGATTTAATTCCTCTTTCATCTTAAAAAGCTGCCTCAAATTTGAGGTTGATCTTGTCAAATTAATATTTTTAGATTCATTCATTTCCATGAAACAATCAAAGTCAGCATACTTATGTAAATATGTTAGACAACGATGACTGGATTTTCCTTTAAAATTTCCTTCCTTGATAATTGCATTATTAGTTTTAAACACGAGTTATTGTAACAAAAATTTCTAGATAATGAATTGCTGAGTTTAATAAATACTCTTTGATGGATAAGTATACGAATATAGCAAGCAAACTTTCAAAGCAGAATCACAAAGAGAATTCATTAAAGACATACCATAACTAAATAGGAAGAGAAAGTGTATTTATTAATTTCACATTCAAATATCTGAATTACTCATCAAAAATTAAAAAAAAATGATCTAATGATAAAAATTAAATCTAATACGTAGATTATATCGATATCCTTTGAAAATTTTTTTTCCATTGCTTACAATGTTTAGATATTGTATATCGTACAATTAATATCTTTCTGTATTTTCTAACAACAACTTCATGTTTCCAACCTCAATCACTGCACTTTTAATAGCCTAAGATAACTTCTACATGATATAGGAATTTATAAGTAACTGCTGAGATTATGGATTAGATAAAGGATTGCAGTGAAAGTTTCATATAGAATACTAAGTTAAAGGGTTATCATAAATATTTATTATCCAAATGTAATTATAAAAAACTAATAAAACTGTTGTATCTACAGGTAAAGCATTAAGACGAATTAATTCGATCAATGCTGCACAAGCTGTGCACAAAAAGCAATAATTTTCTAAGTTACAAAATCTTGTGAAAGACTGATAACCTCTTGGAATATAAAAATACAAATCAGGGAAAATATTGAACTTCTGGATGAGAAAATTTAATCTAAGCATTCCCATACAATTTTTACATTCAAAAGCTTTCAAACAGAATTTCTCAGTTTTGCTTTTGGTAGTAGCTGCAATATAATAAATGCTACATCAGCATTGATCCATAAAATGTATGCACTCGTAAGTTTCCTTAATGGCTGACAATAGCTAGACGACTCATCAACAATTTTAGATAAAAGTTATTTAAAAACTTTTACTTACTATTAACCTTCCATGGCAAGTAAATGAGTTAAAAACATTTTTGTCTCCATTATGAACACTTTAACGCACCAAATGAAGAGAAGCCATAGGCCCTGTCTGAAGGGAAAGTAAACGTCGGGGATTCAAGGGCGTATATAAATAAGTAAAATACTATAAAAATTTGAAAGCAATCACTCAAGACTCATTGCCTTCAAATTCAGCTAATACTTGTATATAAATATGTATGTATACAACTCTCAAAACCCTCCATTAAGAAAATAAAATTTTCAGTAAAGGTGAGCTTTAAACTGTTTCCCACAAACGATTTTAAGGCTGACACCTCACCTTTACCAGAGTTTTTTTGTGTGTGCGAAGTCATTATAATCTCTTATAAAAATATCTCATGTTCATACGAACATGCATAACATATTAAAAACCTCAACATCAACAACATATTCAATGTAACAAGTAACTCGTCGAATACAACAATAGGCTAAGACAGCTTGGGCCAATCTGCAGTGAGGTGAGTATAAATCAACCGTAATAGTGAGATAAAAAGTATTCACCGACTATTACTTATCTGACAGGGAATACATGCTACAATAAACTTCTCATCGTCTATTCTTAGTCACCATGTTTCTCTTCGTTGGTTATGTTTAACCATTTCCTAATGGTTTTGTCCATGAGCAAATGAATACCATGGTCAATTGGTGATACGATTAATGGTATACAAAGTAGACCGACAATCGTAGAGGTCCATTTCCGGGTATTTTTAGGCAGCTTGGTAGACTTCTTTAGGGCATATAAAGTACTCGCACATACTCTATTTATGGTAAATCCTGGAACAATAACGGAAGCTAACGCTTGCCACAGCAGAGTATCAACAGAAACTTTCATGACTTGTATCCGCCTTTCATTATCATTCTTGAATGGTTCCTGCAAATATTACAGTATTTTAAGAAACTAGTTAATTTATGATCTTATAATTTATTTGTCTAAAAATAACACATTCAAAATACATTGTTAATACCTTATACGCAAGTGCTGCTTTGTGGAACGTATCGGCTGCTACGTATGAAGATGCAACTCCATAGCTAGCATGAACCCAAATTTTCTTTATTAAGGGTCTAAAAGCTTCTCCCACTTCATTGGCATAACCTATTGAAAATATCAATACATTGTAGAGGAATAAAAGTAAGACATAAGCAAGGTAACGTTCCCATTCCTACCTAGTAATCTAACTGGGGTATCTCGAAAAATATCAACCTCGGAATCGGAAGACATAGCTTTCGTCGATTAAAGTTACAAGGAAATTTCTTATTTATAATAGACTTCTTAGGTAGAGCCTATTAACAACCACCGGCATAAAACAAGACCTATATAGACACAAGCAGCAACGGTTGATCAATTTAGCAGTTAAAAACAACCAGGGTTGTGCAAGTACTATCCTTGGCCAATAGAGGGGCCTGGAGCATATTAATCCCTTCCCCACCCGCTAGATGGTGCTGGTGGCGCTTTCCCGAACGACGTCGCTGATTCCTTCTTACAGTCGGTTTACGTTGAAATGTTTTTTTTATTTTGAAAGTAAATTAATATTAAACGTAATATTCGCGTATTAGGTAAATTTCTAGAAGAGAAATTTACCGCGTATTATGTACTTTCTATAAAAAAACTAAACATTACATTTTCAAGTCATTATCACAATTAAATAGGCACGGCAATGAATTAAATCGCACAGAAAATTAATAGTTGCATCGAGTTCGCCTTCATTTGGTAGGTAACTGAAAGAAAAATAAAAGACGAAGAAAACCCCAGGAAATATGCTGTAAATACAAAATTTTATTGATGTAAATTCTTTTAAAACATAGACATACATACATAGATACATTCCTTTACAACTGCAAATGACAATGAAACATGTTTTCTATAGTTAAATACGAATGAAATCTGAATAAGTCTAGGAGAAGTAAAACAATTAGTTAAATTGAAAGTACAACCTATTCCCCATTCACTGATGAAAGAAGAAAAATGTATATTCAACATGCATAACGAATATTTTAGAGACTTCTTTTTACTACAAGTTTTTAGTACAACTAGAGGAATAAAGTTTATTTAATTACACTTCTCACTGTATTCAACAATCTATCTCGACCATGTATAGTTATCACATGCCTATAATCTGCATCAGGTTAGAAAAAACCATCAACCATCACTGGATAGACACAGATATTTAAAAAATTAAACAGCAAATATTCCCAATTCAAATCAGGAAAATAAACAACTGCAAAAATTATTAGTAAATCCATCAGTCTAAACAAACATTTTCACCTCAAAAGGGAACAGAATACTAAATAAAATCAGTCAGACAACATCCATATATTTAGACTAAAAATTTCTCACCTTATATGCCAACATTCCCATAGATTTTAAGTAAATATTTATTAATTCACTGAATTGATCTGAGGGATGTTAATGTTAAGGATAATCATAGTATTTAACTTCAACTATTGACAAATGCAATACTCTAAACTGATAATAGATTCTAATATAATAGAATAATAGTCAAAATATACATAAAAACACTTGGCGGCTTTAATTAAGTTGTCAATAATGAAGAGTAATGAAAAAAAATTGTATTTATGCGGGGGAAATTTATGTCTATTTTTGATAAAGGCTGAAAAAATATTTTAGCCTATGATAAATGATTGAAGCTACATAGTATATGTACGAGTAATATCCTCCGATGTTGTGTGAATAATTTTAGGGAAGTACATCACATTCAAAACCAAATAATGAAAAAAGTAACTTCTGCATAACCACCGGAAATTGTTCTAACAATATGACTCCTAATAATTCATAATATCTTTAGCTGTATATGAGGTGAGAATGAAAAACTGCCTCATACGGTATAATAGGAAAAGTATGAGAACATAATGAATGTATCTACAGCTAGTACAGCCTTAAAAATAGATTAAAATTCACGAATATGAAAAGATAATTCATTTAATTGCCTCGCAATACTTACAATATTAACAAATAGCTCAACATAAAGAAACCATTGCGGAAAATTCCTTATGATATCTGCTTTCGTCACTGTAGTTAAGGTCTTCCTCTTGTGTGATTTCTCAGGTGGAGCACTTTATCACAGGATAATCCTTCTAATAACCAATCTCTTTCTCTTCCTTAGAAGCTTTTTTATTCTAGCAATTTGTCTGCAATGAATCCATCAGATTTCTGACACATCTCCTTGTCTTGCTCTAAGAAATCAACTGAAACCGAATAATTAAAAATTTGCTTCTCACTACAAAACTATCCGTGTTAAGTAAAATGCAAAGAAACAAACGTGAGTGGCAAATAAAACTTTCAATGATAGTAGTGGTGAGTTTTAAGAAGACTAAGGTAAAATTCATTCAGATATAGGAAATTAAGTTGTTTGCGTAAAGTAAATAAACACAACCATAACAAATGTGGGAAAATTTAATCAGAAATGCTTCTTGTAAGCAAACTTAAATGTTAGGTTATTAAATACTAAAAAAAATTACTAAAGACGGTAAAAAGCTTCACTTACCTTTCCTTTACCGAGCTTAACAACAGCAGATAATCTCAGGACTTCCAACATTTTCGCGGCATGAATAGGTGTACGTGCAAGATTTAACCTAACCGAGACTTAACGTAGAACATGAAATACAATGTATAATAAAGGTCTCCGGAAGAAGAACCAATATCTTCGATAAATCATTTGGATTCTCCTGTAAAACACAATTAAGAAATTATATCAAGGTGGAATTATGTTTGGAACGTATGATATAATAAAACAAAGCTAACTACATTTACTTACAATTCTGCTTCTTCCGAGAGTAAAAAGGTGGCATTAACTCACTACTTCTGTGCTGTTACAGTATATGGCGCAACATATCTCATGCTATATTTCCGAAACCGTTCTCAATAACTTCAAAACATTCCGAAACCCATCAACCGTTACTAAATAAAGATACTACCAAAGAAAAATAAGAACAGATTGAAATTAGTGCACTAGTGCTGCCATCTCTGCTCCCTGAAAGGGGAAGGGACTATTACCAGATTTGACAAATGACTGTGTTGCACAGAGTTGACAGTTTCTTTAGTAGTTCCGTGGTTCCGTTGTTTATGGTCAAGGTTGCATCACATCATACATCGAGTCTTTGCAATGCATTTAAAAATAACTTCTTAACTTTGTTTTGAGTGGCAATGTCCATGAAATTTCAATGTTAACCTTCGTTCTGCCTATTAAGGAATATGGAACCTATATTAGGAATCCATTCCAGGATTTCAATAAATAAGAAAACATTTATTAAGAAGCACCAACACTGTAATGTTAACGATGGTATGAAGAAGATAGTGGGAAACGATCGCCTACTTTCTCCAAATTTTGATATTTTCAATGGTTCTCCCATGGATACCTCTTTAAATATTCATTTATTTTGATAAAGATGAATTTAAACTATTTAAAATTTTTAATGATTAAATTAAATGCGTGTTGTTTATATTTGAAATTGGGCTACTACATGTGTTTGAACTGTAATCTTCCACTCTCAATTTAAATTTGCTAAGAGTAACTTCACAGACACGGTCGCCATATACCGTATTTGACGGCATATAAGACTCACGTTTTTTTTCCTAAATTATGTCTCGAAAAATTTCCCTGCGTCTTATATGTGAAGGTTCAACCTCCACAGGTTAACTTTCAATACTGAATGCTATTTTTAGCCCAGATGGTCTATACTACCTATTTCATAATTGCATTCAATGATTGTGTTAATATTTGGCTTTTACGAAACGTGACAACTAAAAGAAACTACAGTATATGTTATTGTGGTATTACTATTAAAACGGACTATTAAAACTCTTTTTCCTTGGGAGTGGCCAACTTAATGAGGGTGCGTCTTATTATATGCCGGTGCGTCTTATAAGACTTATAATTATATGCCGTCAAATACGGTAATTCTGCTAACTGCAGCGAGGTATCACTGATAACAATGCTCTTCCTAATACTGTTTACACGGTTTACACCAAAAGCTGTCTCAAGAACCATATAATTTTTTTACCACTTGACGTTAGCCGCCTCAGTTTCATAGGTATAATTAAATAAATCTGAAGTTTGTTTTTTAATCAAAGATATAGATCTTAATTCAATATGAGCTGTACACAAAGTGTATTAAGTATATATAACCAAAATCATTTTTTAAATAAGATTTTACAATTTTGATACAGTATAAGTCCGGTCGTTATAACGAGTACGGCATGTAACGAGAGTTGCGTAATATCGAGTGATTTTTTGGCCTTCGTCTCACTGCAAAAGGGGTAGGGAGTTACGTCCATTATAATGGGTGGTAATTTCTTAAGTATTGTTTTAACGAGTACCACGTTTATATTTTTTCTTGCAGGAGGCATATCTCGGAATCGTTAATTGACGTTGAAGTGAGAGAAGAATTCCGACAAGCTGATGGTAATCTATCTCTCCAAACTGCAGAGAAATATTAAATGCAATAATTATCGTCACCAAATTCATGCATTTGTTTTCCATGAGTCGCCAAACCCTTCCTCGGGAAATATGCTTCAGGGAGCTTTGATTATAAACTTCTCACGAGTTTCACTAATTATATTAGATATTTTATCATCTTATGGTTTCAATATAGCGTAACCTTTCAATTGAAATGTCACTCAAAGAAATCCTAATATGCTTTAGCTTAATGTTCAGCTTTCATGATTGGCCAGTATCAATAGAGAATCACATGGCCATTCATGATAAAGTTATATTAAGATTAAGGGCGAACATAGTTCCTTGAGAAGAGATCCTCCTGAACTCAATCATCCTTTCTCAGAACATTTATAACTATGTTCATCGTTTGCAATTCTCCTGCACAATAACAAATATCATCGAAAGTTTCAGCTGATAAAAATTTACTCTAAGAACTCAACTCGCCTAAGAATTAAGTTAAATCTCCTCTACAATAAATATTACCTACTTAACCAATCTATAAATCGAGTCAGTCCTATTACGAGAAAATTCAGAATTATAATTTGAAATTTCATTACATTTTAAAAAAGGCATTTCTTTTATCTTCTGTCCCCTGCTCAAGATATCAATAATACAAATTTCTTAATCTCAATTCTCGATTAAAATAAAATTCTACGATTTAGATTAAATACTTACCACAAAAAAGAAAAACCATTGCACAAGGTTCTGCAGCACATCCAACTCGGGTATTTGGCAACTTAACTAACAAGACTAATCTGATGTTACATTGAGTAACAATCAGACATTTTTTCCTGGTTTCTAATTATGAGTTTTAACTTAACGTTTTAATTATTTACTTAGATACAACAAATAAAGGAAAATATGAGACTGATGTTAAGTTCATCACAGTATAGTTAAGTTGCTCTCTTTCAAAAGAACAGAAGATGTAAAGCAAATTATGTCTGTACTCATTAGGATTCAAACTTCCTCGAGACTATTATTTACTCTGGTTAAGATAACCAAATTTTTTTTTAAAGTCTATACTTGAACATAACTTAGCTGAAAATTTATTCTTATAGAATTACCACATAAGCATATTTTTCTGCAAAATACAGCAACAGCAATGTATTAGACATATCTCAACTGACATCATGGTTGCTGAATCATTTTACCTCTCTTTGTTCAAAAATGGTAGACAACATTCTCAATACACTAGATAAGGAAAAGATTTTGGACCTTAAAATGATATTTAATAGAAATAATGATAATATTTATAGACCTTATAATATTTATCAGAAAACGAATCGCCAAAATAATTTTGTTTACTAATTGCTGCAAAAATGCCATATTCTTATAACAAAGTCACTTTAAATAAGCTTAATGCAATTAAATGAAAATGTGGCAGCAACAGTAAGCGTTCTACGATTTAAGATATTCCTCAAAGAAAAGTGACAACACAGCAAAGATTTGAAACATCATGTATAAGGGAAATGGAAGGAAACTCATCTGAATTTTCAAACATTCTTACTGAAAATTCATCCCAATGACTAAGGACCAACAATGTTTTCGTGTGACAAAAAACACCTTGATGGTCATTTAGTTGGAAGTAGAAGGCTCTAGTTTTTTTATCAACAATATTTCTTATTTAAAATTTATAAATATTGTATACTTAAAAATTCGTAAAACCGAGCTCACTTGGCCTATTATCCAATAAATTTATATTTGGAAACTATTAAGTTCAAAACCATGGCCCAGTTCTAACCTACAAGTTTTCTTTTCGCGCCATCCAAGGAAAAAAAAATCCTTCCTGATAGTGAGACGGATTTTTAAATGTTCTCTTTATGAATATTTAAAGCACCACAATAAATAGACATCAATTAAAATATTATCCACCAAGTATTAAATTAAGAATCAAAACTACGCAAACTTTCAGCTTCAATTGTTCAACATGATATTAACAGATATTCGCGGCATTAGTTACCAAGCCATCAACAAAGCTCAAGGTTCCAAAAGATGGAGATATTACAATTACATAGGAATCCATATAAAAAAGGTACTTCAATTGATGCTTCCTTTTAATTTGCTAATGTAGAGGTGGTTTTAACTACTTCCCTATATATTTAGATGACAATGAATTTGACTGAAAAATTCATTTTGGCCACTTGAACTGAGAGTAGTTGCAATATACCTCAAATATCTAAAAAAAAAGTATTAGGGCTTTGTGGGGTATGAAAAAAACAAGTCCATTTAAACCTAATAATATATTACCTCTTGGACCACTGATGTCTGCAGGCAAATTATATGCACAATAGTAGCTTACATACAGATCAAGCAAATCTAATAGGGCTCTAAAACCCTCTGTAAAGAAATAATAGGTAAACTAATGCACACCTTGTTTTTTGGTCTTTTTAAGAGATTGTATGTACCATTCAATTAGATCAGCAAATTCCAACAGTTTCCTCGAAGACCAATTTCGGAACTAAATTTTTCAATCTCAAAATATATCATTTAAGAGGTAAGCTGCAATACCTTGGCTTCCCATTGCAAGATATTTTTAACGAAGCATTCGAGCTTTATAAATTACATTTATATAGTTCAAAAATCACAACTACAACTTTGTCACAAATTAAACCTCTACACATTTCTGCTTGCAGGTACACACATCCCGAGACAAGCTGTGCACTTTTACCATCCACTGAAATATGCCTTAAGCAAGCTACCAAATTTATGATTCAACAGCAAAATTTTAGCTTACATGATATTACTTTAACATCTATGTGTAGTAACTTATATAAAAATCTTCATATAACAACCATTATCAATAATGCATTGGCTCCAAGTGAACTACTCGAACATAATGAATCACAGGAAGAGAGGTCAACGACAGGCACCCAAGCCCATCTTTCTGCCAACTGGTTTGGGTCTTTGCAACTGTGAATAGGCACACTCAGCATTACCTTACCATTAAATACAGATAGGAATCAACTTTCTCTGTAGATGTACACACTAGATCCTACTTATACACACACGTAGGCACTTGATTCATTTACCAAGACTGATTAGAATTCCCCACAGGCTCCAATAAATCTTCGCAAATTAAATTTTTGTCAAATAAAAGTAAACTCGATAAAAACTTGTTTACAGGAGCCAAAATCATCCCTCGTGCCAATGTACCTACACAGATTTACTACAAACCAACCTAGTAAAGATATGCACGATGAAGCAAATTGATGTTTAATCAACACTATCCAATCATGTTCCAAGCATCTGATCTATTTAGTCTCCCCTCCTCAGTACATAATGCAATTTGTGAAATAATTTGGAAAGTACATTAAAATTGAATACATGCAAAAGACAGACATAGAATAAACAGGCGAGGCTTCCAAGAGACCTTCGTCAAATTCACTTTGCACAGTCATCTACATCTATACACAATAACCAGATGACCAAAAATGAGATTTCCCAAACTCACAATGTCGTACACAATAAAACACACTATGAGAATGCAATAGATGGTGGAGGTATAAGATAATGTAACCTGATGTAACGATTCCTTTGGACATACATTATCATACCACGGGGACACAATATAACATTGCATTTCTTCTTAATAAACTGTGCAAGAGTAAAGCAATCACGCAAACGAAATTTACCAATTAACAGCAGCGAATGAAGTGAAATGGCATCTACAGAGAGAAACGACGTTTCTCTCAACCTCGAAAGTATCACATGAAATCTACAACAGCAGTTAAGTTTACTTTCGACAACAAAATGATAAATCACTGCCAATTTCCAAGGAATAAGTGCACTACCAATGTTAATGGTCACTCCCCCACATGTATTGCTTTCAATTGATGCATTATGCACAGCTGCTGAAACACTAAAATACTTGAAACAGTCATGGGGTGTAAACGCCCATCCCAGTGGCAGTCTCCGAATATATATATACTTTGAAATTGGGGCCAGCACTTGACAGACAGGGAGGTATTAGTGCTAAGCAAAAACATTCTCATAGAGGGTGAGAGAGAACACTCGCAGCCTATCATCACACATTAAAAATACAGGGCCTCCAAAGAGATGCTACAGATTTATTTCATACTTTCTCCTCTGGCATCACAGTTACAAGAGCAGGGAAAGGGACAAAATTATTTTATGCCTGAATGATTGTTTCCAAACACTAAATACACCAAAAAGGACACTAGTTTCAGTACCAGCAGAAAATGATAAAAACAGGTCATTCAGTCTTGGCCACTTATCCCCCAAACACACTGCAGAAGTTAACTGCATCCTGCAGCAAGGGCTGGTTGGATAGGAAGGTGAAAGAGCAGATGGTTGCAATTAAGCCAAAGTAACACTAATTTGCTACAGCGATGGCTATGTGGTGACGGGGCAACGGTCAAAGCCTATTTTGATTCCATTAACTTATGCTTTCCATATTATCCTAGTGTAAGTACCAATAAATACTTAACTAGCATCACAATCACGGGCAGGGTGAATGAATTTTCCTGATAATACTCGTTACAAACAGAACATACTTGGAATGATAATTAGGAATTGTAAACAAAACACAAAATAAAACAAACAATTCCAAGCCTTCATCGTACAAAGATTTGTATTAATTTTTTTGGAAACATTTAGTTCACTGTCAATCATCAAGAATGAAATGCAAAATTTTCCTACAACAGACAAAGTCCCAAGACTTTGAAAACTCGAGGTTTCCATTTTCAAAAGGTATTCAGACAAACATTTTCAACTATTAGGAATTTATTTAACAAACTCATATCATCTAACACATCTGCATCACGAATAATCTGTTTAAGAGTTTCCAAAGTCAACGTCAAAGGTGGAGAAATTAAAGTGTAAAGGGCAGAGAGAGAGACCTAGAGGGGAGGCCAATAGAGAGAAACTGATCCAAGTGTGGTAAACCAGGCACTCACCACCCCACCCTTTCTCTGCTGCACACACACACACACACACACACACACACACATACACACTTCCCTCTCCCACACTCATTCCTGGCTCGACCCAACCACTTCCTCCTCTCCCCTGCTACAACCACACACCGGCCCCGGGCTCTCAGTCCACGGTATGGCCACGCCCAACAAACAAAGGGGATGAAGAAGAGACCACCGTGTTGACACAAGCGGTGCACTGCCCATTGCACAGTTACGACACATCCTGGTCCTCCACATCCTGAAGGTTTTCTTTCTGCTCTGTTTCACCTTTACAAAGGAAAATACATTTTAGAAAACAGTAGATAGGCATAACAACTATTTAATAGGAATAGAAGGATACCGAGCAAATTAAAACATTTAATGAACAAGAAAATGATTAACAAAAATCTAAATTTGGAGCTTAGCATTCAGCGTCCCAAAAAGTGTTAAAAGATGAAATCAGTGACTTTTCAGGCACTGCCTTTTGTGATCCTTTCCCAAGAGATAGAATGAGTTCAGCATTGTTTCTTTTAACCTTGCTCGAATTAAGTTCATTTAGTAGTAATTGCTCAGGATGTTGCTGTTTCTACAGTGTTCCTACGGGAAAATTAAAACTCTAGGTTAAGTTCCCACTTTAACAGAAACAGTGTTGCTTTTAATGTTCTTCTGTTATCATATGCAGCACTAAAAGCAGTACACTACTTTATATGTTGAAAAATAGACTAACTAAATGTCCTGTTGCTTCTGTAAAAGTCATTCTCAGCAATTGTCAAATATCATACGAGATATTATCATATTAAGAAAGATCAACTTTCGCCTGTCAAGCTGACCACAGCTTCCAAAAATTACACTTAACCTTTAAATTATTAACTTCCATGCTATATGATTCATTTGCATTCAAAATTTAAAGTACTAGGAGTTAAAATTTTCATCAGGAAAATGGCTATGAGTTATTTCAATTAACATTTGCATCGAGGTAATCAAAACAACCCTTGAGAAAAAAATAGCATTTAACTAAAGAAAATTGATCCATCTTACACCAGAAGGGATATAATCGGCTCATTGAAAACTTCAATCTGTTTAAACTTTATCAAAGACCCCGCAACACCATTGGTGACAAGTGATTTAATACATAATATGTAATATTAATCAGCATAGCTAAAGCTATAATATAATCAACTATCAAGAAATTCACATGCCAATATTGGATAACCATTATGAAACTAGTGATATACTTGCTTTTATTAATTTTCATCTGTGTTTTCGTTTTTTTCATTCCCCTTCTTGTGTGAGCATTTTCCCACTCAGTGGGTTTTTCTCCGAAAGCCTTCAGCCAAGAACTTTTACCCCACATCCCAATTCTTTCATTTTAATTCTTTTATGTTAAAGGTTAGGTGTAAGAGAGCCAAATAAAGTTTTATTATTTGAATAATGCAAGATCTGATGAAGAATGAAGGTCAACATTCGACCAACTGCTTGAGATTTACGAAAAAGGAATGGACTTGTAACGAAAACAAAAATAATAGTAGCAGACAATACTGCAATATTATTTCTCAAATTTGACAAGCATGTAATTACTACAAGTAAACAAGATTAATAGCAAACTTGGCCAGATAAGGTGGATGAAGTGCCTTCAACATCTGATATACAAGTGGATGTTGTAAGGATCCAGAAGAGATCTGAAGATGAGATCAATGCCATCATTTGTAAGGATGGACACAGCTGAACACACCAAAAGTCTAGCTTCTTCCTCATGATTACCCAAAGGGATTGATTTAGAAGGATTGATTTAGAAGGGATGCTTTATAAAAACCAACACTACCTGCAATGGATTAGATTAGCATTCCTTAAACAAAAACTAATGAAGAAGCCAAGGAGAGAGTGAAAACAAAAAAAGTTGGTCATACTTGGTGGTTTAGCAGGGAAATTTCAACCATTGGATGTTACAATCAACAGGAATTTTTCATTTATGGAAATGTGTATTCAGTAGAAGAGGGCAAATGACTCATCACCAAGTACTAACAGGCGTTCGAAAGAGGATCATGTATTTGAATGAGTAAAAAAAAAATAGAATGGAATAAGTTTGAAATGGAAGAGAAAAAATATAAATGCATTATACACAATATGATGGCCTTCTGAAAAAAGATAATTCAGGCAGTAATGGTGATGATATCAGGGATGGCAATAACGCCACTGAATTATCTGGATGAAAATAGGGTCATGTCAAGAGTGATGCACTAATTAGCATAATTAACCCTAATTGGGCAATAAATTGTTATTCCTAATTTATGGGACTTCCAATTAAGATATTTCTTTCGAGCAAAATTGAAAATATCATTGTTAAGCTCGTCTTCATCAGGCTTTATTTCAAAACTACCCAATATTAATGAACTTCCTGAAAATACTCTTCAAAGAAGTTTAAAGTGAGTAATATCCAAAACAGGCAAAGGCTTCATAAGGGAGGTTAAAGAGCCGGATCTTATTTGCTTTGTTTTTTCCTTTAAAATTTTGTGAGCCAAAGCAGGGGAGAATCCTCAGTACTGAAATACAGTACTTAGGAAATAGATGCACTTAACATTACCCAGGCAAGCTCTCTAGTAAACATTGCACCCTAAAGAAGATTTAAACTCAGGAAAATACCTCTGCACCATAAAAATGAAATATACTTCAAAATTAGACGAGATGACATTATCCAATCAAAACTAGTACATTACCAAAATTCTTACAGAGTTAGACAGTTAAATATCAAGTGGAAATGGGAAATTTACCTCCTTCTCCATCTGCCTGCATGTCCGATGTCCAAAGGGTGAGATTGTCCCTCAGCAGCTGCATGATGAGGGTTGAGTCTTTGTAGCTCTCTTCTGATAGCGTGTCCAGCTCCGCTATGGCATCATCAAATGCCGCCTTTGCTAGCCGACATGCTCGGTCAGGGGAGTTGAGAATCTCATAGTAAAATACCGAGAAGTTGAGGGCAAGACCCAGCCTATAAAATATCATTAATCCTTAGAACTGATTGAAATCTTAGCAGATCTGCTACAGCAGCACTAACAAGGAAACCCAAATGAATGACTGAATCATTTCATATGTAAACAGGATAAAATTTTTTAAAATAAAACAACTTATCAAACCTTTGATGTTCTTCGACTTAAAAAAGTGAAACATGGAACACCTCATTTTCTATATGATTTATTTCAACTAAGCCATTGGCAGATGGAAGATACGAGATAAATAAATAAAAATACTGCTAATACATACTATTTTATACCAAATTCTAAAGATTAAGAAAATTTCAAAAATTAAACCGGAAAGATATAGATACAGATAACCTAAGGATAATTAGTGGAAACATAGTGAAAAGTTTCCAGAAAAATATAAGAAAAGAATATTGATTATCGAGAGAAGAGGGAAACGGATAATATCCTACAATGAATGCACGAATACTCAAATGACACTCAACTCCTTTAACAGGAAAAATCACCAAATGATCCTTGTAAAATCGAAACAAAAGATTTGAGAATGCATTTACAGCAATGATAGGTGCTCAGTTGAAAAAGTACAGACAAAATTAATCACTAGACAAATACTCACTTCATATTAGCCACAATTGTGTGGCATGAGGAAAGGATGGAAGTTCAACGCAAAAATTTTAATGAAGATATTCTTAAGCTATACATCAAAAGAGCTCAACATTTGCCATCATGAGGAATACTAATTCCCAAACAAACACACACAAAATGCAAATATAAAGCAGCTTTAAAATGGACCTTACTTCAGATAAATACTCTAAGAGACTTAAGAAGCAATTATCACCATCCTTACCCGAATCTTGCAATTATGGTCTTGGTTTATTAATTGGGAAAGATCTGGGAAGATTGAAAGTGGCAACCAATGATGGTTAACGGAGACAAGGAGCTGCAACCTCTGTAAATTAGGGCATCTATTCTAAGTGAATTTGGGAGCATCCTTTTATTGGAATTGGCAAATAAGTAAGCAGGAGAAGAAACCCAGAGAAATACTACAGTACTTAGCAATTCCTCAACAAAGAATAAATTGATAACACCTATGAACTGAATTTTTTAAAAGTTTTCCTAACAGTTCAAGAGAAAAAGTGAGCTTACCTGATTGGATGTGTTGGGGCTAGTTCAGTCATAGCTGTACCACTAGCAGACTTGTAAGCCATCAATGAATTCTCGGCTGCTTCTTTCCTGTCGGCCCCTGTGGCAAATTCAGCCAAATACCGATGGTAATCTCCCTTCCTATAGCATATGAATACATGTTAATATCAACAAAGACAAACAATAAGCAATTAGAATAGGAAAAAGTTACAAAAATAGAAAATTATAATTTTCTTGCTAAGAAGCAGCAACAAGTTCATAAGCAACAAAATGGTCACTCCATAACTAAAAAATTTGATTCACAAATAATGGATATATCAAGCCAATAAAATTAATGCAGCATTGGCAGCTAATGGTAATGGAAGCTCTCATTGTATTACATTTTATACAGTAAAATAATTTATTTTAACATACATTTTGTAGTAAAAGACTTTGGACTCTCCAGAACCAGCACATGGGATCAAGTGCTTATCAAGGACACCCAGAATATCAGAGCAGATTTCTCGAAGCTCTTTTTCAACCTGAAATTAAAGAAGATTACATTAAAGTAACATCAACGTAAAATATCAAACTTTTAATGCATATGTTATTTCTCTATGAGGCATAAACACAAAAATATTTAACATTTACTAAAGTAAATTCAATTGGATTAGTTTCACACCGATAAAATATGATCTGTAATCATGAACCTGCACTATGCACAAATTTCATGTGAGTCCAGAAAAGGAAGGTTTAGAGAAGGGGAGCAATCACAACTGAGGTCTATTCTTAGCTTATGCAGTTCAGCTCACGTTTGTGGTTTTTTAGGAAACAAATCTACAACAAAAGTTGACTAGGCAAAACTTAGCAGATAAAAGGTGATACATAATTACAATAAGATAAGCTTTCGTTCCTGAAAATTTAGTATAAAACAAAAAGTACAAATGTAAGTGGCAAATTATAAAATCAAGTAGCAGGTCAGAGCACACATCATTAAAAAACCTCTCATTAAAAGAATGCAATGACAAACCACTTAGTAGTATTTTCAGCTCAAACAACCTTTTCACCAATTACAGGGCATTTATTGAATCTTTGCACTACAGAGTGAACAGAAAGGACCTCTTTAAGCAATCAGGACATCTGGTTCATCCACCTAATTCTCTAACTAGGTGCCTAGCATAAACTGTGTTTAGTTGAGTCTACTTGGTTTTTCGTCAAGACTTGATTGGACTTTAGGTTAAGTAACTAGAGGTTTTAAATAATCAAAAAATTGCATTTAAGTACTAAGTGAGAAAGAACTTAGGAAACAAATTCTTCCTTAAAAAAAAAAAAACATGTGAAACTTGTGGCATTTTCATATAATTAAATTGAAAACTGCAGTTCAAGTCACTTTTAGTGGTACTGAAATGAAACTGTTGAACTTCCAACATTGTTGGTCAGATAAGCTCTTTTCAGAGAATAATACATCGGAGTTAAGAATCCCCATAAGCTTGCAAACTCACTTGAAGGTTTATGATGGACTATAATATAAGCACATCCATAATAGAAGAGGGAGCCTTCAATTCATTATGAATTCACACAGTCAATGCTGACAGATCCATGGATGATGCAAATAATGCACTAGACAAAACTGAACTTCAACTGAGAACAATTTAAGAATCCAAGGTAAAAACTCCCTGCAATAAAATCATTGCAGGAAAGGGAAACTCGAGCGGACACGCACCACCCATTTGGACTGCTCCACAGTCTTCCACACTGACAAATAACTTTTTATCCACACTGACAAATAACTTTTTATTTAAGTTCTTGTGATTTCTGAAGTTAAATCTATGATTCTGTATGCTTATTTTCGTGAGAAGGAAGCCACTAAGGGCCTTAATTCTTCTGTGTGCTTCCCTCTATCTTTTCTTCTGTACTCTCTATCTCCAGGGGTTTCAAAAGAAAAAAGTAATAGCCCTGCTGAAGTGACTATAGAATAAAGAAAGACAAAAATGGGAATGTGTGTAATGACTAAATCACAGCACGTTCAGCTTTCCATGATCGTCTTTCGGAGATGTCTGTAGGAATCTTTTAAACGCCAATTTATCATGGTTTCCACGATCAATTGTAAAATATAATTCCATGACCTTGTAAAATATCATCTCAATGAGATTTAAGAGTTATTTATTGCATTTCCACTCTTATCTATGGTTGGTAAGGGTTAAGACGAAACATACTAAGCAATAATAAATACCTTACTAGTAATTTAAATTAAATAAAAATATGACTATAAGTTGCCTTTCAGTAAGTGCAGTATCCCTGCCTCCCTCTAATTGAATTGCTTTCAATTGCACATTTTGCATAAATTGAGGAATTGTGGGACAGGGTTTTGACCAGTTTTAATTATATTATTAATAGTGAACCTGCACAAAATCTAAAGTGAATCTGTATTACACTCATCCATCCTTGTAAAGGTACTGCAACTTTTACATACAATGTACTGTGGAATCAATTTCAGGTGCAATTAAAAATACTTCTAAGTTAAAAAAAGACGTGGATATTTAAAAAAAACTACAGTTTTGAGTATTTGATATGGATACTCGAGTTAGGGGACAGATAAAAACAAGTTACTCCAAAATTTGGCTAATTTCATTCTGCATTTAAAGCATACACAGCAAAAGTTTCATTTTTACCAGGTTCGTATTACATCATAGGAAAAGCAAAATAAGTTCTACTCAGCATTCACTGGGAAATATTATTTCTCAGCACGTCCAGTCCACACTACGCAGTCAGGAAACTGATCAATCATCAAATTTAGCAATGTGTATGCGTTGATGTCTTTACACTCACTGCCATTGGACAGAACACACAATCAGTGAAGGACTTGCTCCAATCAAAGGAATTACGGGAACAGGGAATGCTTCAGTTCGTGAAACACTGGGATAGGTGCGCCTCCAGCATTTAATTAGGATAAAGACCTAAACTGTACCCACAGTGTCACAGTTTCGTACCTTATCATTTGAAGACCCCTCATACTTATTGCAGACAATGTAAGATCTTTATTTATTAAATCTTTAAAATTTGGTACCTTATAAATTGAACACCCAGGTAATTTTAATTGAAGAGTAACCTTTCTGCAATATTTAGAGATTATAAAAATAGTATGTTTTAGATTCATGCGAGTCTATAGTTCAAAATCCAAAATGAATTAAATCAAAGACAGTACAGCAGTTAAGTTAAAATTGTAATTAGGCTAATTTTAGGTGATATATTCTGCCACGAGAGATGTTTCACTCTCTCCCCTTAATGAAGATAGCATGATTTTAGTCATTTACAGT
The DNA here is from genome assembly GCA_947579665.1 of Sympetrum striolatum. NCBI lineage: Eukaryota > Metazoa > Arthropoda > Insecta > Odonata > Libellulidae > Sympetrum > Sympetrum striolatum. Next base: position 4,187,914 of record OX388344.1, read on the forward strand.
CATATAATACCTCTTCTCCCTCCATTTCAGAGAATTGTTTTAACATGGCTCTCTAACATAACACTATTTTTTTAAATTCCATTACTGAAATCTAGGTTCACCATCAAAGATGACCAATTAAACTTTAAAATTTGGTAATTCAACATTGCGTGATATAATTTATCTTTAAAATAAATTAAAGCTGCCAATTCCCAAAATTCGCGTCAATGACACAAATATGCAATTGTACTGAGCCATTTCCCTATATATAAAACCAATAAAAAAATCTTCAAAGAGAGAATCCCTAGCCTTCAATTTTATTCCTAATTCAAGATTATGTTAGCAACTCTTAAATCAAAGTTTACTTAGCTCTTCTTCTGTATCTGGTATACCTAATACCAACCGATGTAAACTAGCTATAGAAGGAAAATCATTCAAATTTCCTACCATATCTAAGACCGCTCTATTTAGCTAAAATGGGTTTCAACTGGGAGGACACAAACTAACCTGAGATCGATATTGCCTGATCATCTCCAACTTCTCTTCAGCTCCCTTGTTTTCCTCTTTCTGTTCAATGCTGCTGATTATGCGCCAGCTGGCTCTCCTCGCTCCAATCACGTTCTTGTAGGCCACAGAGAGTAGATTTCTCTCCTCTACAGTCAGCTCCACATCTAACGAAGCTACCTTTTTCATAGCTTCAACCATTTCTACAAAAGAAGAAAACATAACAACAAATGAGACCTAAATAAATGCAAAAACGTGGAAAATGCAAATAATCACTCCTTCAATTTTAATATAGAACTGATACTACCATAGATACCATCCAAAACACCTACATATAACTTCCAGTCCACAAATTAAATCTGAATTTAATAAAAACTGAACATTTTACATGAACATGATCAGTTGTGAAGAAGACAATTTATCTCAAAGATTTGCTGTAGATTCCTTTTTCAGTTACTTGGTTTGAACCTCTTTCAACAATGAGAAACTACCTTCAAAGAAATATGTCCGACTTAACCTCAAATGTTTTAAAACAGTTTAAATACTATTGGATCAAAGCTCTCGTTCTAATAGTCGGATGAAAAGGCCACTTTCAAAAGAATTACAAGTTAACATCACACTGAATGCTGCTTCCACCAAAATTATCTTAGAAAGCTTCTCCACGTTGCTACAAAACACATACCATATAGTTGCTATAATTACAAAAAACATAAAAGAAGTGTCTGAAGAACTTTGTCAAGTGAAAACTTTGTTCAAGTCAGTGGTAAATGAAACTAACTCTTCAACCCCAAATCTATACCCCTAAAATATTTTCTGAGAGTTCCCGACACTTGCTCAAGAATAATCTTGCATTTCAGATAGAACTTTTAATATCTAACCAATAATGAATAGCTGATAATATTTGGGGATAGTTAAAATAATAGAAAGAGATCTAAAGCACATTTTTTTAAAACACAGATCTCAGTTTTGCCCTTCAGAACAAGCTCAACCCTGAAACAGCCAACTTTAAAGGATAATCAGAATGTAGATATAAATTTGAATTAAATTATCATCAATTAGATATAAATTAAAAAGTTACTGCTAACAATAATTTGAATGAAAGAGGATTTTTGTGATATAAAAACACAAGTATGGGTTATAGCCAATAAAGATTAAAAATAAATACTGTCAGCAAAAGAGGGATGTCTAAGCAACACTATGACCAGAAATGCCACACTCACAATGCAGTAATTTGAAAATGGAAGTACCCCTATCATTTTAACAATCATTAATAAAAATATGAAGTAGTCTCATTTGAAAACACAAAAAAACATTAAATACAGATAACTACAAATGGAACTTAAGAGAGTAAAGAGAAATATCCAAAATATCAAATTCCAGATACTGATAGAAAATCATAACCTGAAGGATACAAGTGTCATGGAAAACAAAGGATTGAACAGATGAAATTAGGATTGAGGAAAGGAAGTGAAAATATTAACAGGCCTAAATCAAAACACATGGATATAAAACTGTAATGAAGGTGTTAGTAAAGAAATGTAGAACCAAAGAAAATGAAGGGGGAGAAAACGAGTGGACTCAAAAGGTACGACTGATATGACCCAATCAATAGCTATAAGCTAAAGAAAAATTTAAAAAGCAGCAAGACTTGAGAAAAATAAGTTAGGCTTATGTAAAGTTAGTGTTAAGTGAGCACATGCAATAAGTTGTGTCTCTAATAAGGAACCCGAGTCCACTCTGGGAAATTTATTTCTGTCAAAGGATGTATGCAATTATTAATTTTAGGCCTAAACAGGATTTTGTCCTAAATGTAGTCAAATATTGATAAGGTTATGATTCTGATTAATGCTTCATTTGGATGCACAGATTCAGCAACAGCTCCTTCACTACATTCTAAAGGTTAATGATTCTCAAAGATGAGCAGAGGTGACTTTTCTAACATAAATATTTGAAATCAAACACCTACAAAATTCTACCGAAAGGTAAGTTCATGAACTACTAAATAATCACTTAGTTGCATTTTTCTAATTAACACTTACTTACAGAGAAAATAAATATTCGAATTTAACTAATAAACAACTGATCGCATGTTTTCAAGTGCTGGAACAAAGAGACCAAAAAGATGAAAAAAAGAAATTTGAGGATGACAGACAACTTCTACACGTTAAAATTTCAATGAAAATCAACAATAATAAAACCATGTAATCAATTTAAGGATTTTATTTAATAAATCTAAAGTTTTGTGCTGCAACAAAACTGAATTTCAAAAGAGCATAAGAATCATATTAAACAATCCAGAATATTCATAACATGGCTAAAACGACATCATACAGTTACAACACTAAATCTTAACATAGGACTAGTGAGAACATATTTACAAATGAGATATTACATTAGTTTGATAGCAGCAATAAGGACTAATTATGGAGCCCTTATTCAAACTAGGTGCTCATCCGAGTTCTTAAAAATAAATAAGTCACCAAAACAATTAACATGGTTTAGTATGTTTCTGATTTATGATAACTTCAAAGTTTTTAACCAAGATGTTTTCAAGAACTGAAGTAAGAACTCAAGACCCTTGCACTGAAAGGACGCGTCTAGCTCGTCATGGACTTCTGATCCACAATTGCCCAGTGAGGAACAATCAGATTTAAATTATTGAACCGTTAAGTATGGTTAATGTACAAGTAATAATATTTTGAAAGTTAGATAATGATAACCCTTTGGTGATGCACTTACAGTACTTTCATTTCATAAAAATAGGGTAAAAGAGCAGGATATTCCTTAAATAAATCTTAGTAGAAAGGCGATACAGATTCAGGGTTAATTTTGTGGCACTTATTAACTTGTAAAAAAAAATCCATAGTAAACATACTTCAACTAGACCACTAATAGTGGCCTTTTCCTTAGTAGAACGGGTTAAGGGAAGTTGATTGACCAAGATCATCTCTGCAAATGAATGTAACTTTATTCTAAAGCAAATAATTTCATTATAAACATTTCTGCTGGTCCAAAAGCCTGTCTACAGGAGGTATAGACAAGAAATTTATCAACTGTCAGTAATGACAATTATTGCATCAAAAAATGAGAAACGGCTCAGAATGGCGCAAAGGAAGTTTAACATGCAAATTTTTCAGCCACAAAAAAAAAGGATCGCAAATTTAAAAAAATCAAAATTGCGAGAGTAGTAACTCCTTATCAGTTCATTCCAGCAAATGTTTCTTTAATTACAACATTATATTAGAAGTGAATGGTTGGAGAAGGCAATCTCATTTTGCTTTGGTAATCACTCATGATCCTTCCGATCTCACACTCCAGTCAGAATGGAGCTTATCTTCACTTAGGGTACGAATCCTCTTCTTAAATTATTGAACTAATGGTTGAGACAATACACCTAAGTAGATCAACAACTCAAGCTATCAAGATTTTCAGAAATTTGATGATAGGTCATGTTCAATATGTAAATGGTTTCCAGTGCAACAAAAGTGAAATTATTCTCTCATAGATATGCTCCAGTTGCTTTTCTAATCATTCCAGATTCCACATGTTTGTTAGAAGTTGCTCCCACCCTACTGTACACATCATGCCCTTATAAACTGCGTAAGGTTATTAAGGGTCAAATTCTTTTATTTTTTGACAATTGGCTCTAAAGACTATGATGACTGACTTTAGAAACTCATTTGAAAATTGTTCTCTTAAAATATCACACAGCCTAGATATATATCTAAGATATAAAATCAATATATAATATTTAAGATATAAAGGAGAACTTTATATGATGCGAGAGAATGAGATTATGAAAGTTACTACAGTTGAGGAATACAACAATTTTTAAGATATCTATTCAGATGTGATAAGCCTCAACTCAGGCTACGGAAAGTCCACATTACAATCCACAGGAACATGCTCTCCCAGTCTCATTCATTATAAGAATTTATAAAACCTACAATGCAAATGGAAGAGTAATCTTATAACTTGGCAAAAATTGGTTTCTTCATGCATTTAATGCATACATTAGGCTTACATCTTTCTCTTTTTTCACATATATTTTGCCAAACTCTAATGATTTTCAAAATGACTTTGAAATCAAAATAACCGAATTAGGAAATTTCAAGAGAAAGGGACCTTTAGCCAGACGAATCCTCAATTACACCCTAAGGTCAAAGAAAATTTTATAGAAAATTTTAAACAGATGCTTTAAATTTATGCATGTGTTTGTGACAAATTAACACAATACCTTGTCTCTAATAAAAGAAATGCCAAAACTTTAAAAAAAATTGTGTGCATTCATTTACACCATCTGATCCAGATCTAATTTGTGATACTTAAAATGTTTCAATTCAGGTTTATGATAAGAAGAATTTGAAAATTTCTGGAGATTATACTTTCTTGATGTTGTAACTGGCATAATAAATTATAAGCATCAAGCTTATTATACAGCGAGTTTGATGATTTATTGATCTCTCAAGACAATATCAGGTCTTGTATTTGTCCTGTTTATTTTCTTCTCCACTTTTTGTTATTTTCTTGATGTTTATGCTGCTATAGTTTATACTATTCTACTTGTTATATTTTCACGGTAAATTTGCATTTTATACTGTATGCGATAAATGAATAAATAAATGAGGTGCTAAGTTTCTCATGCAGCATTTTTTTTAATCATGGCCGAGCAAGAGGAAGATGTACATCAGAACATTTATACTTTCCAAAAATGGGACAAATATTTATATCAAAGAAGACAATTTGCATTGCAAAGAAAGTAAAAAAAAAACTGTAGTCTTCACTGACAATTATAAGGAACTTTTATATCTCCACAACTTCTTCAAATGCATCCATAATCTTGTTTCCAAACAATATATATTTCCTAGAGATTTACCTAGATTGATACAGAAGAAGATTTTCCTGAAATATTATTTTAACATCGATTCATTCGTTGCTTTGTAACTTCCACTATTTATTGGCAATGCACAACCAGTTTCTGCTGTTCAGCCATCCACAGGTACGATGAAATCAGTAAAGAATTATGTCATTGTGTCTGTGGATGCATTGCCAATAAATATGTGAAGTTACTAAGTTCGTTTTAATTCTCATCAAGTCTTCCTTCCACAAAGTTAACTCTTCAACTTGAGATTATAAATAGAATTTGAAAGCATCGGAAATGTGTCAAACAAAAGAGCTCACTTTGAATGGACATCACCAGTTGGGGTCAAGGCACTTCCACTGGGCAATGAATCAGTTCATACTAAAATTATATCACTAAATGCATCAAACGGTTAAATATGTTAGCTCATTCCATTTTGCACATAGGCTCCACAGATCTTTATTAGAATAAGGATTAATACTGTCAATGTGTAAGTATATGATCATATCATCAAAATACAGAAATTGGATAAAGAATATTTCCTTTAACAGAATTCATTTCTATAATTTTGCAATTTCTATATGAATTCTTCTAGTAAACTCTGAGTATATCAACATTCACACAGAATTAGTCACAAGAAAATTAACCCAGGGTTAAGGTCCATTGTTTAAAAAAAGACTAGGAAAACTGCAATTTAAGAATTAAAGAAGACATTCTTAAATAAATTAAAAAGTTCTTCGTATTATTTGCTACGGCATTCCACAAAGTTCGGCCTGAACATCTTGATTTTAGAAGATATTCTTTGCGAAAATCTTAGAACATTAACTTAAAATAAGTAGAAGAGCACCAGGTGGTAATAATTTTTGCTGGTAATTTTTTTACTCAGACGATTAACTTTTATTAAAATACAACAAATGTAAGAATAGATATAGGATACTCGTAATGGCCTAAACAATCTTTAGTGCCTGGCTCAGCAAATTTTGCACAAACTTGCATACTGGTGTAAACAAATCTGTGGGTTAAAGATATTACGTAACTTGAATAAGGGAATAAAAAAAAGAGTTCCATAACCCTTTAACTCTAAGGATTAGACGAGTTTGTTTCATCCGTGAAACGATCTTTCCAAAATCATCGAGATAGACCAGAATCGACAAAAGTAAATCCGACTAATCCTCGCTGTACCTAAACCAAGTTTCCTATAGAGGATGTATTTATATCATACAATCAAATCGGACATAGATGGCAACTGGGAAAGATGAGCCCCAAGCACTCAGCCTCCCACCAAGCTTCCCGACGTCGCCTCGCAGAATACTGGGAAAATCAATACCAGTAGGGCGCGCCGTTCCCATGGCAACAAATTGTTTGCCCGTGCCGCCTCGGACCCCCAAGGCTTACGAAAAAATTCTCATAGGACCTACGCCTCGATCGGCATTTACAGACCCTTATCGAGTAGCACGTGGAAAGAACGAGTATGCTTAACCTTCGCACGTTTCACGAGTACGGGACGGAGATAACAGAGATAAGTTCCTGCGAGCCGGCATTTGGGATTTAGCCGGAAATGACGTAAGGCATTCGAACGCTCAAATAGCGATATCGACGGTGCCGGAGAAAGAATTACTTCTTGGGATGGTGAACCCACTCCGCTTCGAAAAATAAAGCATTCTTTACTCTGATTGGATCGATTTAGAGAGAGAATGAGGTGTCCCCGAAATGGAATGATGTCGCTTTTAAGGATGAAGGCAGGGTGCGAGAGTTGAAATTCCAACTTAATCACGTCAGCCGCGACCACGCCTCGCTCGCTACCACGCGTGGTCGTAAGCCACGTGACGTAGGGTGCGAGTCTTAACTTCCCAACCAGCTTCGTCTGTCAATGACCGCACCAAAGGATTAAGGATTTTCCCACGATGCTAGTACACACAGTCGCGTAAGGAAGGGTACCATTCTCGAGAGATCTGAGAGTCCCTACCACTTTCATTTCTTTTGGGACGCAACGTGAATTTCATTGCGAGTAACCGACGAGAATTTTGGGAAGAGTAGAATAAATATACATTCCAGGAAATGAAGGACATAAAATAGATAATATCCTCAGCACCTGCCTGTTTCATGGATTTTTCTACCGAAATACCCAAGTTCTTCGAGTTCGTGATACAATGCATTAGTTAAACCATGGAAGTGCAAGGGAAAATTCGATTAAGTACACAACTGAATGTTGCTAAAGAGAAACGGAAGATACGTCATGGAGAACGGCACGAGCGAGTAGATCAATAGCCGTTACCGAATGGGCGTTCAGTGCGATTCCATAATTAAAGGTTCGAAATTTAGATACGCTCAAAGGATGATAAGAAAGTAGAAAATGAGGCTATTGTAATCTACGAAAATGAGAAACCATAATCTCCCCTTTAGTCATCATGCCGGAAACGATGAGAGGAACTCCCGTCCATCGATACAAAATTCAGACCCAGTACGTTCATAATCAATTTTTTTACGTGTAACGAAATATTTCCTCACTTTTCGTACTCTACAAACTACTTTTCTCGTTTAGACTCTTAAGTAAACCGTTCCGACGCCCACACTTTTCACGCTACAGCGATGCCAGACTGCTCACCTTGATTTCTGAACGTCGCGAACGGTTTCGTCATGGAGTAACCTGAGAAGGTATGACCTGATTATCATCATGCGATACCGAAATGATTATCTCAATCATAATACCCAAAGGAACAACGATTTTAGCAAAAATACTCATTTGACGAAATTAGGATGCCAGATTCAAGAAATTTTTTAGCCAAAGCGCTCACTAGCACATCCTTGAGAGATAAACCGAGCGTCGACAATGTTTGATTAGTGCATTGTTACGTACTTCTATTTCAAATGCTATAAGATAATGATTTTATCGCTCGTTCTTCAGTTTTACAAATATATTCGTTTATTCCCATAATATCAAATTTATCAGTTTTACTAAGTTCACATTAAACGCCACACCCTAAGATGAAACTAATGTCATCATAGATTACACCGTACGGTGCTACATTATAAAGCTCAGCACTACACCGTAGGTAAATTACACATACGTATAGAGAGAAAATAAAAATTTTAATGAATACAGCGGATACTGCCCGAAGCAATAATCACTACTACCGATCAATTACGATATAATTGACGTAACTATTTAAGTTAGAACAAGAACTGCAATAATATAATAATGATGAAATCACACTAATAGGGCAAATTCAAAAGGTTAATATATCTGTATTGAGCACAAGGACGCAACGATTCTCAGAAATCCTCAATTATAAATGCCCAATGAAATTAGAACACGAATTTAAGACAAGAGCTAATCTGGATATCCACGTTAATCAAAAAATAACCCGAATTTTACAACGTTAGGCGTTAGAAATATCTATCTTGTAAGACAGATAAATATTTCCACCCTATTGGAGACAAATATAATGCATAGCGGCAGCGTCAATCGCTCACTAAGTCGGTGAGGAATAAATGGTAATTTATCAAATAAGCAAAGCTCCGACGAACGAAATGTTTACATACCGTCATATCTTTCAGCTTGTTCGGCTAATTTCGCCTTGTAAACGTTATCCTCTCTTTCCGACATGACGGATGAAGTAGGATTTCACACCAGAGTGAGTAAGTCCACTACCAAAGGAACACGTAAGATGGCCGCGCCCGCCAACTCTGGGAAGGGCTCCTTGACACATAATGGGGAACTAGATTCTTCCGCGACTAAAAGCAGTCCTTCCCGAAAAATATATTGATATCACAGACAAATCAATAAATAATCTTTTTCCATTTACATTTATAATACAGTAAATTAAATAGATTTGCTTCCAATTATATCTTAGTCTATAGAATTAAAGGAAAATCCATCGATATTTTAAATTTATTCGCGTAATTTAATTTAAAGCGCTATTACCTTGACTGCGTAAATATGATTTTGTTTTTCGTTGCATATTTGTAGTGAAGAGTAAATGACAAATACCACTATGAAACCTGAGTAGCGAAAAGAAAAATTTAAGAGTTGCAAATATACGCTTAAATTGGGTATCAACCTCTAAGGTCAATAAAATTGCGTCATTATAAAAGCGAAAAATTCTAGCGATGCTACAATTAGTTTGTAGAGTATTACGTAATTCTAAGATTCGTGCTTAAATTATAAGAATCTAATGAAGTTTTCAAATTCGAATTGGCCGTGAACGTCTTGTGGTTAGGATATTGCATTGCGGCTGCAATATTCCAGATTCGAATCCTGGGAACGGCAGTGAATTATCCGAGTTTTAGCAAGAGGTTATCTGTTGAGTAATAGATGAATGGACTTCTGTCAAGTTTTATAACTATTCAAACAATCAACTTTTCTTCGCCTCCCGTAACACCTTTGCTCCCTTTAATATTTACCTTTAAAAGTATTGGTAATAAATATTACGATATTTTCCGTACTAATACTATCTTAAATCGAATAGAGCAGCCAATTTTTAGGAAATATAACAAGCGTTGCCTCTTTGTACTTCGAGTCACGCAATTGTTCTTCCTTTTTTGCTAACAATAAAATCCGTCACGTAAAGGTGAGGTGATTGGATACGTTAAGGCGAATCTACACTTTCCCACGTTTCAATAAAGTTACAATCGTATTAGAATCGCACTTCAGGATATAACTTCCATAAAAAAAATGTATAACTCCATTTAAATCGCTATTCGGCCCTTGTGGTCTTACCGAATACTATCGCGGGCCGATGGCTCGTCCACCTTCTTACACTCTCTCATCTCTACGAATCATAGGGTTTCGGGACTTACTCCATACATCTTTTCCCCGATGAAAAGAATACATAAATACAGGATGTATTCTTTCCACCATGATCTTTTCTTAGATATAATTGCCAAAGAAACCCCAACCTTATTCACCTTCAATTTCCAATGAAGAAAACGGATAATGCTCTCGCCCTTCCCAACCCAGGCGATCCAAGAATTAAACGTTTGAAAAATTCCGAGTGCCTGATAATTAATCGTAAAGAAAATTTTAAAAACGACAAAAAACTTATAACTGCCATAAGTTTATTTAATTATTTTTCAAATTTACGATAAAATATTCGAATCGTTGACAACGAGAAGAAAAAAAAAATGTTACAGTAATATAAAAAGATAATTATTAATGGTGCCCATATTAAACGATGTTTATGTTAGTTTTTCATTCCTGTGAAAAGCACATAATTTTATTGAATAAAAGTGCGCTACTTCAACTGGATATTCTGTTTACGGAACCTCCATTTCCGTAACAAAAATGTTGCATTATTCCATCAGTAATGACACATTATGTTATCAATATGATTTATTTTTATCATGAAAGGTCATTCAAAATTATGCTACAAATGTAGGTACTTCGTAGTTTTCATTCTATATTCTTAATGTTAATCCAGTTTTGTCAATTAAATCATGAATAAGGTGCAGGAAACTTATCCAGATGGAATGGGAATATAGTTAGTAAAAATTTATTCCATACTATACCAATATTTCTAAGTCAGATGTATGTTAGTAAAATTCTCAAACCATCAGATACTGGTGATATTTTACAATTAACTTCAATCCGGATCTTGTTTTAATCATTTCATGAAAGGTTTTCCTGTTTTAGTTTTAAATATTACCTTGCCTTTGCATTTATACTCAATCCTAATTTTTCCCACCCTAACTTTGATGATTTCCATTTTCTCCATTTAACCTAAATAAACATGATTTCCTCTGTTCTTTTCCTTTGATCCTTCATGGTATTGATCAGTCACCTCAACCCTTTCCTTATGAGATGAGTTTAGCTTATATTTCACTTTCCGGTCAAAATCTTAAGGTTTTTGTTTGCTCTATAAGATATGCTTAGGATTTCATTTGTCAATTTTAAATTACTGATAATATCTAGGTAGGAATGTTCTTATCTATTAGCATGCATTCATCATCTATATCTTCTGAAAATATTTAATATTAAAATATTAAAAATATTATTTCTACAAATTTGATCAATTTATTTTTGGTTTTATTAAATTTACATTTTTCTACTTAGCCAAAATATCCTTTTTAACATTATTTTGAAATACAGTATGGAATGTTTCTTCCTGTTATATTGAAGAAAAGTTAATAAATTTCTCATAGATTAAAGTTTCTTTATATATATATAACTACAACATATTCAAAATGGATTACACTAATAGGACACCCTTCACTGAGAAATAGCTGATGTTAGATCAACAGCATAACTGTTTTCCAACCTTGACCTTCTCTGGTAAAAGAATACATTTATTTACTTTTCTTTTCCCTCTTTCTCTTACAGCAATCTTCTCTCAGAAAATAGTGCACACACATTATGGGAAAATATCAGAAAACCTTAGGAGCAAGGACCACTCAGAGGTTAATCATCATTCACCTTAAGAATCTACAAAAGGTCCTTTTTGGTCACTCATAAAGGCAAAGTCCTCTGCTTGCACCAGTTATGATGTATAGAATTAAGATTTTACAAATGAAATATATCTAAATATTTGACCCTAAAAATATTTTTGATAGTTTATTTGACTTAACAAAAACAATATACAGTCTGCCAGGTGAATTGGATTCCTAAACCCTCAGTTTTGCCCATTACACTGCCTACAATCACACGTTTATACTATTCTGATTATAACTTATTTCACCAAACAATTCCAGAAGGATTTAGGCATTTGAGACGTGCTACTGGAGGAAAATAATGAAGATTAGATGGGTTGACATGATGATGAATAAGGTGTTGACAAGAGTGGGAGAGAGGAGGGTTTTTGCAGAAAATGTTGCAAACGAGAAGGGATGGATTGGAACATATGATTTTAGAGGAGTTTGTGGAAGGATGTACCTAAGAGGCAGAACTATACATCAGAATAAAAAAAAACAAACTACCTGAGCTACTCGGAAATAAAGAGACAGACACAGGAGAGCAATTAAATGGAGCTGCTGAAAACCAATCTGAAGATTGAAGAGCAGAGAGAGACTTAACAAATTCAACATATGGGCAACAGGTGCACAAGTTTTTGTAGAATCTTAACTAAAATTTTGAGAACAATTCTTTGCTGCTAAATGCATGTTTTTCCTTTTTACCATCATCATCATATTTGAAAGAAAAATCTATTTACTTTTAATTAGATTTTTAGTAGGAGTGAGATTGGCAAACTAACTACCAAGTTTAGATTATATATAATAGCCTCCATGTCCTATCTGCATCCAGATACTTATTTAAAAAAATATATTTGTATAGATATATAGGAGTGAGATTGGCGAACTAACTACCAAGTTTAGATTGTATATTATTGCCTCCATGTCCTATCTGCATCCAGATACTTATTTAAAAAAATATATTTGTGTAGATATATAGGAGTGAGATTGGCGAACTAACTACCAAGTTTAGATTATATATAATAGCCTCCATGTCCTATCTGCATCCAGATACTTATTTAAAAAAATATATTTGTGTAGATATATAGGAGTGAGATTGGCGAACTAACTACCAAGTTTAGATTGTATATTATTGCCTCCATGTCCTATCTGCATCCAGATACTTATTTTTAAAGATATATTTGTATAGATACATATTTTTTTGTCTAAAAAAATCATTGAGTTACGTAGATACATCTTGACAATTGGCAAACATATATCACTCTATGTCTTTCTTCCTGAGTTGTGATCGTCATTTTTAAATGTTAATGTAGTTCAGTCTCTGAGAAATTGTAGAGTTTTCTATCGACATTTTCTATTCAACAAAGCATAAGAACTGAAGACTGCTCCTCAATTCTTATGCTTTACTGTTATCTGTAATCTAACTATCACAACCTTTTAGTTACCTTCATCTACCTCAACTATGATTTCACCTATGTTTTCATGTGAATCATCAGTTGGCTACTCCATCTGGAAGAAATCTTTTTACTCCATCTATTTCCCTTAGTGTCACATTTTCCCTGCAATACAGACGCAGGTTTCTTAACAAATGCCATGCAGCTAAATTTCTACGATAGTACAATTTAATCATTCTGCATTGAGTTCTGGGATTTTGGGCAAGGTTAATCTTTTACACTATTCCTTTCTACCTATGAAATTCAATTAATTTACATATTCTCACTATTATCGCATTAGAAGTTATTTGTTGAAAACTTAGCAATAATCATTACCTCATATTGCTTAAGAGAGGCTGTAGTATGTATCACTTTTGGGTTTAAGATCATATGCAACTACAAAGTAAGTAGAATCATCAACAAATATTAAAAGGTATCTCACCCCATTAAATGCGATTGGTCCAAGTATATCGCTATTTATTTTTCCAAGAGACCATTCTGTTCTTTCCCTTGGATGCCTTTGAGTGGTGATTTTCTGTTTACGTTTAACACGCATCACAAATTTTACCTTCTATTTTCATTCACACCATCAATTGAGTCTAATCACATAAATTTAGGTTTATTGTATCTCATTCTTTCATGCCATATCTGTTCGGTATTAACATGTATCTTTTGAGAAACAGTTTGTTGAGAAATAAATTAATTGTTGGAACTGTTTGTTCACCAAACAGGGAATTATGTGTACTCTGCTGTGCACAAAAAATAATAAATAATAAGAAAAGATAAGTACCATGTTTGTCAGAATGTAACACTCACTTTTTTCTGAAAATTTAGGACTGAAATTCTCCCTACATGTAATACACATATGTTATATTTTTTATTTAATTTTAATTGAATAGAACAGGTCATATTAATTTTTACTTATTTCAAAACGTTTTTTGTATTTATGGAATTTTATTATTTTAAATGTCTTATCTCTTTAAGAACTTTCAACATTTCCCAATCAACACTCAAATGAGCTAATCTTCACAAGTGGAACATCATATTTTTCCGGATCATGTATATTGGATAATTTTAATGAGTAAATAACAAATAATTACTGCTTATTATTGAAAAAAAAAACAGGCTCAGAGCAGGAAACATCTGATTACCTACCTATTAAATATGCATTAACACTCAATCAGTTGCATGGTAAAAATACCATCTGATATTAATCTTTATCATGAAAAAGAACTTGAAAACAAGGTTTTCCCAACAGTAATCAATTTTTCAAATTGTAATTTTATACTAGCTTTTATAGTTGTCGTCAACTGCTTTGCAATGTATCCTGATCATCTCAAGTATTTTATTCTAAATTTCAATTCAAATTTCACTCCTAAAATCAGGATGTGTATTATATGATGATAGGTACAATATTTTACAATAAAGATGCATTGTATTCACTGTACACAAGTATAAAATGCCGCAAAAGAATCACATGTTGTTAATCATGAACAAAGCTATCATTATTCATCTTTTTCTGATTCAGCAGATGCTATCCATAGGTATGCTCCGTGCAACTCTGGGTTTTAGCCTATGAATATTTCAGTGAATACATTTAATTTTAATTTTGGAACAAACTAATTAGGGTGATCCATTGAAGGCAAAAAAACATGCAAGTGAAATCTGTAGGTCTGAAATTGTGTCAGCAATTCCTCATGAATGAAATACCTGTGTCGGTAATAGCATATCTTGTCCAAAAGGACAATTACTAGAACTTGATAAGGATTGAGTCCATGAATTTACTACTTCCGGATCATTCAAATTTGAGTACCTAATAAAACTGAAAATTGTACTGTTTTCCAAATTTAATATCAATATCCTCATTCTGTCTGAACATTGGGTAAATAACAGTGAGATTACTCTACGTATAATTAGTAATTGAAATCTTATTTAATTTTTTAGATCTTATTGATTTGAGGGGAAATGCAAGTGGCGATATGGGATTGCAGGTTCGGTAAATAAAGAGGATGGTGAAGTAACAATAACAATTAGGTTTATTGCCAAGATATGAGTAGCAAACTGAACGGTGATTAAATGAACAAGGCAAACGGTGCATGTGGCCCAAGAGGTACGTCGGGAGCTGAATTATTTATGTTAACGATGCGAAGGATGGTCAAGAAGTGAGCGTCGTAACATGGGGTTGCAGCCAGAGCTTTACAGTGAGAAAAGATTATTGCTGTCCACAATGGCCATCTGCTGGCTCCCACAGATTGTTTTTTCATATTCTCACTCAGAGGAGGTGGTGATGCTTTCTACTGTAATATTGATCTTAATGCTACTGATCTTGAATACCCTGCTTCTAATGAAAAGGGATTTGAGCATACTAATTATACGGTTGTCGAATGAAATGAGATACTGTGGTTGGAAAGCACAAACCTCCAAGTGCCTCTACTAATGCTTTACTTGAATCTTTCTATGTTATTTTTCTGCAATTAAAAACCATAATATTTGTAATATCTCTGGGATTCCAATATCAAAATTATAGCTTACAGTAGAACAGTATCTACAATTAATTAACTAAAATTCTTTTTGCTTAAGGGTTGTTTATACTTCTACCCTTATAATTCCAGTAATCAACATTGATTATTTATCACAAGCCTAACTAGCATGGATAATTCATGTATGTATCATTATTTTCTAAATTTGGCAAGAAAGACCATAAATTACTCGCCAGTCCGTAGATTTTACTTTAAACTTTAAAAAGGAGCTGTTTGGACCATCAATCTTAAATACTAATTTACTTCCATTGTAAAAAATCTTTTATGTTTATGTCTGTATAATTTCTTATCATCAGCATCTTCCTTTAATATTCTATCTAATGATAATGCTCCAATTTTATTCTGAGCTGAAACTTTGATGTTCTATAATATATTTCCTATTCACTTCAACCATGCCTTTCCATGGAAAAGTTTTCCTCTGTGTTCGTCAACAAGGAAAGTGAAATTTTCTAACGGATTTATTACAAAAGTTAACCTCTATGAACTCTGTATTATGTTTTGAAATACATTGATAGATCTCTTAGTTGTAGATGTAGAGTTTTTTTAGAGGTATGATGTATGACTGCGATTACATCTTCTGGGAAAATGAAAGGGAGAACTTCTGAGTTTTGGCTCTCCTCTTCTTGTATAGGTTGCTGAAGTATTCTGCTACTGTCCTCAGTGTTATTGGTCTTTTGAAAGTTTTTCTGCCATCCGTCTTCTGTATTGCTGAAATCTGTTTCTTCTGTTGGATTGCACAGATTAAAAAGGATGCTCGAATTGAAACTAGGAACATGTACGAACACAACAACGTTTAATACGGAAGTGCATGGTGAGCATACAAATAAAAGGACATCACACACAGCATGGCTACCAACATAAGTTACAAGATACATAAGTCATGCCAACATACAAGTGATACATATGGTTTAGCTAGATTAAACAGTAAGAACATCTTATATTCAACACTCCCCCTTAAGCTAGATACACAATCTAATACACAAAAAATATACCGATCAAATTACACAAGCAGTTCCACTTTTGACATCCCCAGACTCTCAACACATCTTGCATGTTTAAACCATGCAAACTTTTAGTGAGGATATCTGCAGAATTGGATTCACTAGAAATGCACCTCAATAACATATTACCATTTACAACACACTCTTTAATAAAATGATGCTGGATGCCAATCTGCTTGGTTCTACCATGAAATACATGATTCTCTGCCAATTTATGAGCAGATTGATTGTCATTAAACAGCAGGACAGCATCATGTCTACTTGCAAAACCTAATTCACTTAAAAGATTCTTTAAGTAGATGGCTTCTTCTGCTGCTTGGGCTAAGGCCATATACTCAGCCTCAGTACTTGAAAGGACCACTGTTTTCTGTTTTCCCAAGAGACAGAACAACCTCCTAGAGATGTTCAAAGAAATGCCAAGGTGGCAGCCGCCTGCCACCGCTCTCATAGCCGTGGCAAACTCGGTTGTGCGGTAGTGTGGAGGGATAGTCGCGGAGCGGCCAGTTTGTGACAAACAATCGGCTGTTGAGACCTCATTATTCGGTGTTTTGCAGTTCTTCGGAGGAGTGGCCGGTGGTTCCAAAGGAGCAGTGTTGAGTACATATAAGGACTACATTTCTTATTCAGTTTCCTGTATTTTTTCCACTTTAGTTTGTTTTTTCGTCTATTAGAAGCCACCGTTGTTTTTTCCCATATCTAACTCATAAGAGTATCATTATTAAGTAAATTCTACTAGGAATTTCACCGTTTAGTCCGATAGCTCAAATCAGTTACTTCCTACCGCTTTATTATCCCCCATTTATTCTTTTTCATTAGACCAATTCTTCTTTTGTAATTCTGCTTTAAACTTATTCGTTTATAAAACAGTGTAGCGGTCATAACTGCCGCGCAGCGGCCGTGTCGGGCGCTGCGTTGCGACTGTCCTCGGCCTCTGCCACGGGGTGGCGCGAGGAGCGAGAGAGGAAAACACTACGACGCCGCGGCCTTCTCCGAACACTACGACGCTCCGCCCTTCTGGCCTGAGAAACCAGCGTTATGGTTTTCTCATTTAGAAATACAGTTTGCCCTCAGCGGAATTACGAACGATACAACCAAATTCGGCCACGTGGTGAACTTACTCGGCCCACGGCACATGGTGGAGGTGGAAGACGTGATAACGAGTCCACCAACGGAAGGTAAATACGAGAAAATTAAGGGGGAACTTATTAGGAGGCTCTCCATCTCCGACGAACAAAGGATCCGCCAGTTATTGGAGCACGAGGAGATGGGAGATAGGAAACCATCACAATTCCTTCTCCATCTCCGCAGCCTCGCCGGCGTGAGCACGCCGGATAGCTTCTTGCGCTCCCTGTGGTTAGGTCGACTTCCCAGCCACTTGCAGCCCATCGTGAGCGCCCAAGACAACGTGGATTTGGACGCCTTGGCGCAGATAGCAGATCGTGTCCACGAAGTCGTCCCCAGGCACCAGGTTGCAGCTACGGGACCAAGTCCGGAAGTAGCATCTCTTCGCATACAGATAGAAGAGTTGGTGCGGCAGGTCGCCTCTATGCAAGCCAGGTTGGAGGACTCACGTTGGAAGCAGCCCAAGCCGCCATCACGCCGACGCCATCGCAGCCGCTCGGGCAGCCGCTCGAGAAATCCACCAGAGCATGGTAGAGGAGGTATGTGCTGGTACCATTGGACATTCGGCAACAACGCGCATAAATGTGTAAAACCGTGCAGTTTCGCGCCGGAAAACTCCGGAGCCAGTCGGTAAACGCGGCCGCCGACTGCCGCTCAACCTCGCGCCGCCTTTTTGTTACAGACCCCACAAGTAAAGTAAAATTTTTAATTGACACTGGCGCAGATTTGTGCGTTTACCCGAGAGTTTTAGTGCGGGGAAAGTGCGAAAGAACGGAATACGAACTATATGCGGCAAATGAAACTGTGATAGCCACATATGGGTGGATAACTTTAAATTTAAACTTTGGTCTACGGAGGGATTTTTCATAGCGTTTCGTCATAGCTGATGTAAGCAAACCTAACCTTCGGGGCTGATTTCCTTTCATTTTATGGACTATTAGTGGACATAGGCAATCGACGCCTTCTAGATGGCATTACCTCACTTTCCGTGGCGGGCCGTGTCGCGAAGGAAGCATGTAGCATTAGAACTGTAAATAGTAGTTGTAAATATTTAGATATTTTAAGTGAATTTCCTGCCATAACACATCCCGCTGGAGCCCCTAAAGTTGGACGACACGAGACGGAGCATCACATCCGAGTAACGCCAGGCCCCCCCGTCACTTGTAGGCACAGAAGATTGGCACCGGCGATGGCGCGCATCGCGAAGACCGAGTTTGAAGCCATGTTGCAGATGGGAATCGCGAGACGATCCGAGAGTCCTTGGGCTTCGCCACTCCACCTTGTTCCTAAGGCCGACGGCGGTTGGAGACCATGTGGCGACTACCGAGGGCTGAACGCGAGGACCATTCCCGACGGGTATCCAGTTCCGCACATAGAGGACTTTTCCATGTTTCTTCACGGTAAGAAAGTCTTCTCCACAATTGATCTAGTGCGTGCGTACAATCAGATCCCCATGTGTGAGAGTGACATCCCAAAAACGGCGATAACCACTCCTTCCGGTCTGTTCGAATTTAAATTCATGACTTTTGGGTTAAAAAACGCAGCACAAACTTTTCAAAGATTCATGGACGAGACGTTACGGGGTTTGGACTTTTGCTATGCCTATATAGACGACATTCTTGTGGCCTCTTCTACCGAGGAGGAGCACAAGCAGCACCTCCGCGAATTATTCCGGAGACTCGAGACATTCGGTGTTGTGATAAACCCGCGAAAGTGCGTGTTCGTGAAATCAGAAGTCGAGTTCCTCGGCTACTTAGTGTCGGGGGAGGGTCTAAAAAAGTGGAGGCTATTCTTAACTTTGAAAATCCTAAGACCGTAAAGGAGCTGAGACAATTCTTAGGAATGTTTAACTTCTACAGACGGTTTTTACCTGAGGCAGCCTCCATACAAGCACCACTTAATTCTTTGTTGTGTGTTCACCCATTGTGTGGACGCCTCCCTTAGAATGTGCGTTTAATAATTGCAAAAATGCTCTCGCGCGAGCAGCATTACTCGCGCATCCAGATAGCAATTCCGAACTCGCCATTATGGCAGAGCATCTGCTGATACCATAGGAGCCGCTCTACAACAACGCACTCCGGAAGGTTGGCAACCATTAGCATTTTTTTCAAAGACATTGACCTTAACGGAGAAGAAGTATAGTGCGTATGATAGGGAGTTGTTGGCACTGTATAGGGCAATCCAACGATTCCGCCATATGGTAGAAGCAAGACATTTTACGCTATTCACCGATCATAAGCCATTAACGTTTGCGTTCCGGCAGAAACCGGAGAAGTGCACACCTCGACAGTTTCGGTGGTTAGACTTTATCGCACAGTTTTCAACTGACATACGCTATGTGGCTGGAAAAGACAATATCGTCGCCGACGCCCTGTCTCGCTGTGCAGAAATTTCAGAGGCCGTAACGCGCCGAGCGTTGGCCAACGAGCAAAGAGTCGACGAGGAGTTGCGCTTGTTGATTAATTGTAACAATGCCTCTTCTTTAATTTTTCGAAAAGTTTCTTTTGCAGATGACCATGTAGAGCTGTACTGCGACATATCAACGCAGGCAGTCCGCCCTTACGTCCCAGCGGCCCTCAGGAAGCAAGTCTTCCATTCGCTGCATAACCTCGCCCATCCCGGAGTGAGGGCGACGGCGAAGCTGGTTGCGGCGCGCTACGTGTGGCCCTCCTTGCAGAGAGATTGCCGACAATGGACGAAGGAATGCACCGCATGCCAACGCTGCAAGTTCACACGCCATGTTAACTCACCAGTTGGAAATTTTCCTCTTCCAAACGCTAGGTTCGAGCATGTCCACATGGACATTATCGGCCCCCTTCCGTCACCGCAGGGATACCGGTACTGTTTGACTTGTATCGACAGGTACACGCGATGGTTGGAGGCCATCCCTATCGCGGACATCTCCGCAGAGACAGTATCACGAGCGTTCTTCGGATGTTGGATGGCGCGTTTCGGAACACCTCTACGTGTGACGACGGACCAGGGAAGGCAGTTCGAAAGAAACTTGTTCCGTAAGCTTTCCCAGCTTACGGGAACGTCCCATTTGCGTACAGTCGCTTATAACCCGGCGGCAAATGGGATGGTTGAGCGAACTCATAGACAATTAAAAGTTGCCATTCGATGCCATGCTACTGAGGACTGGGTCGACGTTCTCCCCGCAGTTCTTTTAGGTTTACGGGTAGCTTGGCGAGAAGATCTGGGATCAACCGCAGCAGAACTGGTGTACGGCGCCCCATTACGACTCCCAGGCGAATTCCTTGCACCATCCGCAGATCCCCCGCTGGAGGATCAGTCTGCATTCGTCGAGCGGCTGAGGAATCATTTCCGGAAGTTATGCCCCCGACCTGCTTCGCGCCACGGCGGACGACAAACGTTCGTTTTCAAAGACTTGGCAACATGTTCCCATGTATTCATACGGAACGATGAGGTCCGCAGGCCCCTACAGGCTCCATACAACGGCCCCTACAAAGTGCTCGAGCGCAATGATAAGAACTTCTTGATACAGCTAGGACATCGTGATGTTCGAGTGGCAATCAACCGGCTGAAACCAGCGTATATGGCGGCGGAAGCTTCAGCACCTGAGACAGAAAATTCTCCTGCTCCAGCTCAACTCACTCCAAGCATCCCTGATCCACCTGCAGCAGAAAGAGGAACCAGGACGAGAAGCGGCCGACAAGTTCATTTCCCCCCTCATTTAAGAGATTTTGTCGCCTAATAAATTTTCTTTTTACCATCCCTACAGTTAACTACTGCCAGGGGGGTGATGTAGCTGTCATAACTGCCGCTCAGCGGCCGTGTCGGGCGCTGCGTTGCGACTGTCCTCGGCCTCTGCCACGGGGTGGCGCGAGGAGCGAGAGAGGAAAACACTACGACGCCGCGGCCTTCTCGCAGGCGCCTTCTTCTCCAACTGGCGGCTGTGCAAGTGTGTAGTGGAAGTGAACACGTCCCGCGTATCCCGCCAAAACAGAAACGTTGCCCTAGGGTGTCCGCTTCGCATTGCAAATTAGTTGGGTTTTTCTCTGCGTTAATCGTTAGTTTCGAATACGTTTAATAGTATTTAGCGTCCTCTCTAAATCGTTTCATATAAGTCTTATAATTGCCCTTGTTTTTAATTACCTCTCAGGTCTCGTATCGCAAGTTTTTGTAGATAAATCAGGTGCAGTAGTCGTACTCAGTTACTCACAGTAATAAACTTAGTGAAATTCTTTAAGTGGGTACGTAGTTTATTAGTTGTTCAGTTAGGAGTTTTTGAGTGTAGGATGATTTCCCCAGAGGACTCCCGTTTCTTCGGACTTGAGAGCCGCTGATTACGAGGCACTTGTGTCGCGTATCGCGGTCCTTGAGCGAGAAGTTGCGGACCTCCGCTTTCGGCTCGAAGGGTTCGGTGTGGTTTCGGCTCACGGAGGACCCTCATGTCATGAGCCTAGTCGTGCCTCAGAGGCGCCTCGGGCATGCCCGAGCACGAAAGTAGACAAGCCTAACGGCTCCGCTGAGGAGGAATCCCCGCAGGTCGTTGCCATTCCGTCCGGGAGGGTCGATGAGTGGACGGTGGTCTCCGATCGCGGAGCACGCGGCGTTGTGTTGCGAAAGCAGTGTTTTGGGGATAATTCGGCGAAACCCCTCGTTGTGAACAATAGGTGTTGTCTGGGGACGACTCCGAGGACCTTGCGCTAGATTACACGCCCGTTGAAGCGGGGGAAGCTGGGCCGAAGGCAGGATGGGAGTGCTATAGGGAGCTCCAACGTCCGGCGGATAATGCCTCCTTTGCGGCGTAAAGGTGCGTTCACATGTAAGGTGCGTTCACATGTAAGGTGCGTTCACATGTAGGCATTTCACGGGCGCAGAGGCGCGACAGCCAATCAGGAGACAGGAAACCAACGCTCCACTACGCGTCGCCGAAATTGGCGAAAGCCCAACTTTTACTCACTAAGTCCGCCGGGAGAGAGTGTGTGAGCGGGTGTTCTCCAGGTGTTTACCAGGAGGTACGGTGCCCCAGGTGACGAAGGAGTTGGGGGCTGCGGTCAGGAAGACGGGTTGCTCCTCACTGCGTGTGGTGGCTCATGTGGGCACCAACGATGCTTCGAGGCGCGGCTGCGAAGAGATTCTGGCTTCTTTCGAGGACCCGATCTCCGAGGTTGCTCGCGTCCGGAAGTCGTCTGGGGTCGGCAACGAGCTTTCCATTTGCAGCATTCTCCCGCGGATTGATCGAGGTCGCACGGTTTGGAGTAGGGTGGAGGGTCTAAACCGTCGGCTGTGTGATTTCTGTCGGGGCAGGGCGTGGACTTCATCGAACTGGGCAACGTCCTTGACTCGTGTTGTAGGCCAGTCTTCCACTGGCAGCGACTACGAGCGACGCGTATACGGGCGACTAATCCCAATACACAGAAAGGAACGGAGCCTCGTCCACTGCAGGCTACTATGGGCGACTTGATTCGAGCGTTCAACGGCGACCGGCGACTGATCCCATGGAAATGGGATACGTCGCTCGTAGTCGCCGCTACGCAGTGCTTGACTTAAAATGATATATACGCACTGAGGAGTATTTCAAGAACAAAATACCATTCCAAATGTGTTATGAGTATTCAATTCTCTTCTCTCGAGGATATTATAGACAAATACCTCAAATATTTAATTACTTTGATACAGAAATGGAATCAGTCGCTCGTAAACAGAGGTGCGTAGTGAATGGCTAGGAAATATATATGTTCACTGAAAATTTTAAACACTACAAAATATTACACAAATTGTATTTTAAGTATGAATAACTCTTATTTTGAGTGTTTCATTGACAAATTCCAGTCATTTCAAATATCTACTGTATATAACAATCAAAAGGTAATACTTTTGACACTGATTGAAATATGAATAGATTTGAACAGAAAAAGAAATATATTGAAACCTAAGGTTTACGAAACATTTTTAAGTAAACGAAGAACAATTATGACCATTAATGGAGCATTAGAAGAAAATATAAAGTATATTTTGAGGGCTACCAGTAAACGAACTTTCGTAATGCACTATCGATAAAGTTATCAATAACTTTGTAAAATAAAGAAATTTGTTGATAAAAGAAAATAAACAATATTACTTCCCCACCTATTGCAATTTATAGGTTAATGCTAGTAGGACAATAATCACAATGATACAACGGCTAAATTGGGCGAGAATATAAGTACAATTGTGTTTTTTCCTCTATAAATCAAGACTGAACTCGTACGAAAATTAATCGTCGATACGAATATAATCGTAAAAAGAAATTAAAACTTAACTCATTCATAAATGTTGTATCTTAGATATTGATCTTATAATTAAATCTTGATGAAACTGTTTCTTTCTTTTGTCATTCCAAAATCCTTCGTTATTTTCGTCCTAGAAATTCTCCCAATTTCGAGGTTCAAGAGAAGGGATGTCTCTAGTAAGAACCATATGAATAGACTGGGAAATCCAGGTGAAAGCAAGGGTTCAGTTTCTAGGAAATAGAAACTTGTTTGAAGGGAAGCAATACAGGAGCTTCACGACACTGCGTTCAAAGTGCTATTAGTAGAAGGTTTGCTATTGAATTGAGTGTTGGAATTTCTTCCTCTTAAAACGTTTTCGTTTCCTAAGCGTTCCCGCAAAAATTGTGTGATCTCCTTGGTTAGCCCTGGGGTTAAAAGAAACCCCATTGTCTCCAAGAGTTCCACCTTTCTTCAATTGGACCCCTTGCGGAGACTTGCTGCGAGGGGCTAAAATCCTCCTCGTCCATGAGGAGATTAACGAAGGCCGAGGTGGAATTTCCCACCCCGAAGTATCTCTGTTGTTCTGCTGCCCTCTTTCCTATCATTGTTCTCCCTTTCAGAACTCGGAGAAAATTGAGAAATTCCTAACCAAAGATTTAAGCAACTGTATGACCTACCATGTTGAAAATGGTCTCCGATGGACCAAATTACAGGAAATACGTAATTTTCTTTTTGCTGAGTATACCTGCATTATATGTATTCTACAGAGTATCTATTGGCGTATAGCAGGGGGTGCATTACCAGCTATTCTATGGATGCCCTGAGATTTGGTACTGCGCGGGAATTATTTTTGTGGAGCGCGTAAAACTCATGGCAACGCATTTATTTATATTTAAATCCAGCTGCCAATCTTTACAAAATCCTAATATTACGTCCTGGTCGTTTTGAAGTACATTACAAACTTTTTCTGACAATCTCTTTGTATATCAGGGTATCATCGGCAAATAATCTAACATTACTCTTTACGTTATCTACAAGATCGTTAATGTAAATTAGAAATAAAATCGGACCAAGAACACTTCCCTGTGGAACTCCTGACTAGATGCTTATTTCGTCCGATAAAATTCCGTCTAACGCAATTCGCTGAGATCTATTTCCTAGAAATTATTTGGTCCATCTGATAACTATTTCGTCGATCGCATAGGCACTCAGCTTTTGGATAAGCTTTTCGTGAGACACTGTGTCGAAAGCTTTCCTGAAATCTAGGAAAACTGCGTCTGATCTAACACCGCCGTCTGCTGCTTTATATATGTCATTCATAAAAAGCGCTAACTGGGTCTCACAAGACCTACCTTTCCGGAATCCGTGCTGGCTCTGACAGATTGCTCCCTTTTCGGAAAGAAAGCGCATGATAGAGCTCGCTATAATATGCTCCATTATTTTGCAAAATATTGAAGTTAATGAAATAGGCCTATAATCGTCTGGTTTCGACGCACCTTCTTAGGCACCGGAGTGACATTAGCTTTATTCCACGACATTGGAACGGTTCCCTCATCCAATGATTACTGATAGAAAAACTGTAGAAACGGAGCAATTTCATCGGCTAAAGTTTTTATTACAACAGTGGGAATACCTTCGGGTCCAGGCGCCTTTTTCCTATCAATCTCTCGCAATAATTTTCCAATTCCATCAACCGATATCTCGATGGAACACATCTCTGAAACAATGCGCGAGGTAAAATCCTTAACTTGACCATTGTCTACAGTGAAGCATTTCTGATAGTGCCCGTTAAGTAAGTTAGCTTTATCTTCTGATTTATTTACGGTAGTTCCCTCTGCGCCTATGAGGATAGGCACAGAAAACTGACCTCCACGGTTCTCACGCACGTATGACCAAAATTCTTTCTGATCGCCACCTAATGATTCAAATAGGGTTCGAGATCTATATTCCTGGTATTCTTTTCGCGCTTCTTCGTTAACTAACTTTCACATTTCTCTATAGTTTTGTTCTTCGAGCTCATGTTTCTCTCCGCATGCTTTGAGTTTTCTCAATCGCCAGTGAATGACTCTTTGCTTTCTATGTAATGCTCGTAATTTAGGTTTCGTCCACCGTGGCTCTTTACGCTCACGCACGCTCTTAGTAGGCACGAATTTAATTAAACCTTCTTTGATTATCCGGAGGAAGTCTATCCAACTATCATTTACTGTATTTGTACCCAAGAAGCGGAAAAATCATCCATACACTCGTTAATATAAACCTTAAACTCTGAAAAATTAAGGAATATTTCTCGGGTCTCCAGCCGGGTGCAGGCTTCGGATAAAAGCGACGTTTCGGACACATCCTTCGTGGCCATCTTCAGGAACGAAGTGCAAGTGCATGCAGTTCGGTCTGACCCTAGTTTCTTTAGATCAATGACATCCTGGATGTCTTTATGATCGGTAAGGCCCAGGCAGGCAGATGTAACCATCGCATGATGTTATTAGTACGAGTAGGTATGACACATATCTATTATATATAGATGCTTCTCCGGATTCATTCATGGATATACCTATATAGATAGATAGATAGATAGATAGGATACTAATTCACAGCCTAAACCACAAGCGTCATTGACTTGAAATTTTTACGGCGTATTGGCCATAACGTGTAACCGCCAGAAAAATTGCGATTTTGATCCTAAGGGTCATGGGTTCGATTCCAAAGGGCCCCAAAGTCGCGATTTTCTCCATAAGAATACATGGCGGGGATTTTCGAAAATTTTTTTGAGGTACTTCCCGAAGAGAGAAAGAAATGAAACTCGAGGGATCGCTAGAAGCCGTGCGTATCCAACGAAAATAAGAAAAACATCTTAGAATATAGTCCATGGTTCGATTTAATTTACATGTGTTCACATAGCCGCGTACACGTCTTCGTTTGGCGTTCACTAGATTTTCGGCCTTTGACGATTTCGGTGTTTGTAGCGTTTTCCTAATGGATAGTAGAGTGTTACGGTGGCGTAATAACGTCATATTAGCATTATTATCCCTAATTATCTCGACGAGGAGTTCGTCATTGACTGTCGCCATGATTTCTTCACAGCGCACCACCGCCATGTTCACGTGTTACGCGCGTAAAAGTTGGGCTCTCGCCAGCTTCGGCGCGTGCAACGACTCGTGGCGAAGTGTACCGGTGGCCTTGGCTTCCTGGCTCCTGATTGGCTGTCGCGACTCTGCGCCCGAGAAACGCCTACATCTGAACGCACCTTTAATCGTTCTAGCGTTCATTATACTGCCCGGGCTGCGGTGCTGGTGGCACGTAGGATCTTCGAGGTAAATAGGTTTTTTTTAGGTTAGACGATTATCAGAGTACGCCACCTCAGGTAGTTTTAGAGTCCAATTCTTCCAGTTTAAATGAGAGCGATATAACGCAGAAAGAGTTGCGAGGGAAAAATTTTAATCTAAAGGGGAATAAAAATATTCAGTAAGTATATTCAGCGGTAGAAATTATAGATAACGCCCAGGTAAATAGGCAAATAGAAATGCATGATCTTAGTCCCCGAAATAGAAACAGTAGCATTGTCAACAAATAGAAATTCAATTCAAAAAACGTTAAGGTTATTCCAAACAGAAATCCAAATTTAAAGCGCGAACTGAGAGATCTAAAAATAATAGTCGTGAATTGCAGAAGCATACATAATGAAAAGGTGGAATTTCTTAACCTTACAAGGAGCACTTGCGCGGATATCATACTAGGATCTGAGAGTTGGTTAAGCGAAGACATTAATTCAAGCGAGATATTTCCTCCAGATGATGTGATATATAGCAAAGATAGACAGGGTAGAGTAGGCGGTGGAGGTTTTATTGCTGTAAAGAACCATTTGATTAGTCAGTGAGATGAGTTTGTAGAAAATAGCAGGAGCGAAATGATTTGGTGCTAGATTCTAAGACCAAACGGTAGTAAGATTTATGTTCGTTCATTGTATTCAGATGGCGAAATTGATTGTACTGATGATTTATCCGAGACGTTACAGATAATTGGTGAAAAAATAAACGATCCCATCATAGCTGTAGGAGGAGATTTTAACCTACCGGATATTATTTGGCGGAATTTAACATGCTCCAACTCTAGTAGAGAGAGAAAACTTTCTCAAAAATTAATCGATACTTTCTCGTTGTATGCGATAGAATAGGTAAACATGACGAAGACTCGAACGACTCGTGCGGGTGAAGGTAACATCCTAGATTTACTAGCCACCACCCACCCACAATTGATAACTAATCTCGATATAGTTGTCGGTATTTCAGACCATGATGTCATAATGGCGGGGATGAAAGCAGTTGCGGTTACATCTCTTAAGCCACCGAGGCAAGTATATGTAATTCGCAAAGCTAATTTTTCAGAGTAAAGATCTCTGTTTTTCCCGGCGTAGTTGCTGAAGGAATAGTTCTCGGGTCTCCAGCCGGGTGCAGGCTTCGGATAAAAGCGACGTTTCGGCTACATCCTTCGTGGCCATCTTCAGGAACGAAGTGCAAGTGCTCGAAGTTGGTCCGCTTATATAGGGGGGACTCAGTTCCCTTTCACTTCTGTGATTGGCTGGCGCCAACGCGTCGTCTCTCGGCAATCTGTCTGATTATCGGCTGCCACGTTTTGTGTAGGCTGATTCCTTTGTCTCTATTAAAATTGTTCTCTTCTAGTTGAATCTCAATCGATTCTTTAATTTTCCGATCCCAGAACGAAGGGGCTTTCCACAATACTTTCGTCTGGCTGAAGTTGATGTTGTGTCCTTCTTCAAGGGAGTGTTCTGCGATGGCCGATTTATCCGGTTGTTGAAGACGAATGTGGCGGGAGTGTTCTGCTATTCTGGTTTCGATGGTCCGGCCAGATTCTCCAATGTAAGCAGCCCCGCACTCGCATGGAACACGATACACTCCAGGGGTCTTTAGTCCAAGTTTGTCCTTTACTCTTATCAGTTGGCTGCCCAATTTTCTAGGGGGCATGTGGATGGACCTGATGTTACGTTTGGCCAGTATCCTCGCAATAATTCTGGACACCGGGGCTGTGTACGGGAGGTAGGCAGTGGCTGTTGGTTTCTCCTCCGGTTCTTTACTTCCTGGACCGCAAACGGCCTTTTTAAGGGCCCGGTTTATTTCCCTCTGTGGGTATCCGTTTTGTAGAAACGTCGTCCTTAGATGTTTTAATTCTTCGGGAAGGCTTTCCTGGTCTGAAATGGCATATGCTGTGTGGATTAAGGTTGTGAGGACGGAATTTAATTGAGCCGGATGATGGTGACTGCTGCCATTCAAATAAAGGTCCGTGTGCATAGGCTTACGATGTACGCTATGCCTTAGGGTGCCATCCGATTTTCTTCCTATAGGACGTCCAGGAATGGGAGTTGACCGTTTTCTTCAATCTCCATTGTAAAGGTGATATTAGGGTGCCTGCCGTTCAGATGGTTGAGGAAATCTCCCAGTTTTTCTCGTCCATGTTGCCATATCACAAACGTGTCATCCCCGTAGCGAAAATTGCATCTTGGTTGCCATGGTGCTGTGCTGAGCGCCTCCTCCTCGAACTGTTCCATGAAGAAATTTGCAACCGCAGGTGAGAGTGGCGATCCCATTGCTACACCGTCAGTTTGTTCGTAATACTCTCCTTTATACAGGAAATACGTGGAATGGAGAGTATGACGGAATAGGTTTACTATCCTTTCATCGAAATGTTGCTCCAACATGTTGAGCGTGTCCTTGATGGGCACTCGGGTGAAGAGAGAGACTACATCTAAGCTCACCATTAGGTCCTCCGGTTCTATTTTAATTCCCTTGATTCTACTCGCAAAATCCGTTGAGTTTTTGATGTGGCGTTCGTTTTTCCCCACAAGCGGACATAGTTGTTTTGATAAATATTTTGCTAGGAAGTATGTTGGGGAGTTAATTGCACTCACGATTGGCCGTAATGGAATCCCTTCCTTGTGGATCTTCGGTAAGCCATACAGTCTGGGGGGCACGGCGGCTTGCGGAAGTAGATTCTTACATGTTTCCGGCGGGAGGCCTGTCTTCTTGAGCAGGGAAGAAGTTTTTCTCACTATAGATGCAGTTGGGTCCCGTTGTATCCGTTGAAATGCTGGGTCGTCGAGTATTAGACGGATCTTCTCATGGTAGGCCTCTAATTTTAGAAGGACTGTTGCATTCCCCTTGTCGGCAGGTAGGACCACGATGTTAGGGTTATCCTTCAGTCGTTGCAGTGCGTCTTTCTCTCCCTTAGAGATATTGGGCTTAGGTGGGACGGCCCTTTTCAGGGCTAAGGTGATTTGACTCCTTACTTCCTCTGAGATCTCCTGGGGAAGGGGTCGAATCGCAGGTTCCACCGCTCCGATGAAATTGCTATAATTAATTGTCCTCGGCGCTGGGGCGAAGTTTAGTCCTTTTGCTAAGACCGATTTGGTGTCCTCATCTATGTTTTCCCCGAGTAGGTTGATGACTATCCGATCTGGATCCAGGGATCATCAGACAGATTGCCGAGAGACGACGCGTTGGCGCCAGCCAATTACTGAAGTGAAAGGGAACCTAGTCCCCCCTATATAAGCGGACCAACTTCGAGCAAGTCCATTCAGGCATTCTTAAACAACAGAAGGATACAAGTGCGAATGGAAGGAATACTATCTACAGAGAAGAGGATTTCTGCTGGTGCCCCACAAGGTAGCATCCTCAGCCCATTGTTGTTCAACATCTTCATTAATCATCTTCCAAAAGATGACAGCGTCCAAATCTACTTGTATGCCGATGATCTCACCATCACAAGCACCAATCACCGTGCAAATACCGCTATCATAGTGCTAAATAAATATCTGGCAAAACTAGAAGAATGGCTTAATCAATGGTACCTGAAGATCAACCCTGAGAAGTGCTCGCACCTAGAATTCATCCTGCATCCAAGGAAAGAGGCAACCATTAAACCGAACAAGTTGTATTCCCAAAGCGCCGCTGCGCGACGCTTGACGTGTCCCTGCGCTAACATGTGAGCTGCTGTAGCGCTCGTCCGAAACGGCCGATTCAAGCCTGTTTTATTCCCCGTTTTTAAGACGTTGAATTTCATCGCAGAGATTTGCGGTTTTCAGCAATTGCAAGAAAAAAGATTGAAGATGTGTTGCTAGGTTTTTAAATTTAAAGTTAACTAATAGAAATCCCTCCAAAGGCGTTTGATTTCATTAAAAATAGCTACTTTTTCAGCTAAATTTACTCGCTTATTTTAAGCATATTCGAAAAATTAAAAGCTACAAGCACTTTTTCAGACTTTGTTCTTAAGGAATGTGTAAAAATATAAGGGGGTCACAGATCAAAATCGGCTGTAAACTGGAGAATAAAACACCTCTGTTTTCGCCTATCGAGGTAGCAGATCGCGCGCCCTCTACACGGCCGGGAAGTAGTGGAAGGGACTTGGAGGGGAGATTCTCCGCAAAACGACTGAATAAAAGCGATTATGGTGGTTACCCTGCTCTTATATTTTATCGCAGCCGGGCGTTGGGATTACTTGCATTGCAGAGGGAGTTGTTTACAAAGTATTGCTGCCTTTGTGAGTGACCATGCGTAGATATACGAAAAGTGGACATCTTCGACCAAGTGCAAAAAAAAATAAAGGGAAGAACCTGAAAGAATGGAGAATGAACAGGTCTTTGACAGAATGTGTAATAAGTTGTAATAAAGCAAAACTTTGATATTGTTAAGTTAAATATCCTCCTTGCTTAGTAAATTAATGTAAATGAAAAATTTAAGTTAGTCATAATAAATTTCTATGCCGATTGATATTTCTTTAATACCATGGTTTCACACATGATTTCTCAAAATTAGGAAAGCTATTCTCGGTGAGCAATCTGTCTTAGGCACTCCTCGTGACGAAGGGTGTTTATCGAGAACTGATGATTATTTCTCCCATGAACCTCAAGATACGGGTCATTCCTCGCAAAGAATGTCCTCTAGGTAAAATATCTTTACAAGACAAGTTCTTTTTTCGTATAATGTTTGTATTTATGCGTTTTCTTATGACTATGCAATTTTCCGTAAAATATGAAACTTTTATTCCGAGAAAACATGATATTTACTGCAAACTTGGCGTTTATTAACAGGCCATCCTTCGGGGATCTGTCATCAATCGAATGCCGTAGAATGATAATTACAAAAGGACTACAGTGATATTTGTTATGGGATTTCAAATAACATTTGTTTGGTTTAGCATTCAGGTACACTCACCATTACCACTGTGTGAGAATCCGGGAAATGAGGAACATAGAATGTCTAAGGGTGAAACAGTAGTATCAGAGATCGATAAGGAGACATTATGAGACATTTGCGTATGTCCCTAAAGGTCGACGAATTTTCGATATCAAGTTCCTTATCGAACAACATACATAATGTATTTTTATAAATTATTGTATTAAAAGTAATTATATTGTATTAGACTCGCAAGGCTAATTATTACGAAACTTTTATTTGGAAGAATAATCATACAGTGCGTACAGAATTACAGAAAGGTAGAATAATTCAACGATAAATTATTCTTAGATTCTTTAGATTCTTTAGATTAGAAAAAAGGTATTTATTCAGAGAAAATAAATCTCTTCTTCTAAAAATTCTTCGATCGGATATCATTACGTGAAGGGAATCGAACGCGGGACTGCATTGATCAAAGTCGAGGGGACAATGTTGGGAATCTCATCAAAATTTCTAAATCTAAGCGAGACAGCATTCTGATCTACCCGTCTTTGAGAGCGAATGAGCGGTGGCGGTAACTCGATGCCTAACATTCACTGCGTTTACCAAGCGATCTCAGATCGGTGCTGCCAAGTCAATTCGAGTTGGTAAACAGAAACGCGCTGAGCAGCGCGGGCTAGAATGGCTAAAAGTGAGCTGAACTCAACCCGGCAAAAAAAGTGGACCAGGTTCAGCACGACATCAGTCGCCTCGGTGTTCTTGCGGATTCCGCTTCTCTTTTGTCAGCGGACGAAAACAAATACAATCGCAATAACTCCTGGCGCTATCATCAAAAGAAGGGAAATTGAATAAAGATTCTTATTTTGGTCGGTGAATATCGCTTGCGATTCGAAACTGCGAGAATATTGATACAATATACTAACATTTTGTCTAAATTACCATGTGTAAATAAACTCATTCCCTTGCAAAAATTGATTTATTCGTTGTTTTTAAGTGCTTCCACTCCATATTCATTTACTATCCTTCTATTATTGGTGTTGAATCTTTGTTTCTATTTTGATTGCTTTTGTGGTTCGTGTTTATGTTACATATTTTAAGATTGAGATACCAGTCAGCTCTAAAATACATTTACCTTCCGTATAGAATATTCATCTTTGTTTATTTGATTGAAATGTAATTTATTTCTGTCATTTACGTTTAATGCTTGATTTATTTGTCCTCTTGTACCTGTATGAAGATGTAACTTTAAACGTGGTCCTGATTATCCTAATGTGATCTTAGAATATATATTTATATCGTCTCAGTTGAAGATATTTTTCTTTCAGAGAATATTGAATATTGAGTTGATGCGGCTTTGTAGACTTCATTGTAACTTATATTTCTTAGTATATTGAATTAGAATGTCTGGTATTTCCTATCTATCAACAATTATGAAGTATTTCTTACGATCAAGGTTGTTACACTGCTATTTATGAAATTTAACATCCCCGTTGAGAATCAACGGACACTTCTGTTTATTAAATAAATAACACCACGAAGAAGCACAATGGCGGCCGTCAAATCTCGATGCGCCAAATTCTCGATGATTTGCAGTCGATATGTGAATATCGCAAATATCGATATGTTAAGCTCGTGTTGATAAACTCGTCGGTCCTATGAGATCGGTCCTACATTGCCGGTACGAGCTGCCACCAGATCGAGCAGAGATCGCTTGGTAAACGCAGTGATTATATCAATTTCTGGGAACTGCGATAAGTGAAGAAGCGAAACCAAAACGAACCGCCCCACCTAAAGAGAGATTCGACTCAGTGGCCAGTGAGTGCAAAACAGCTCCAGCGAAATATGCGAATGTTCTTCCTATAGAGTAAGGATGGGGTAGAGTGCTGGACAGGCTGCGCAGTAGCCGAGCCGATGTTACAGCATTAAACCACGTGACTTTTCCGTTTTCTAGCGGCAATTCAAATACGCTGTGGAGTTTCATCTTGAAAAATCGAGTTTTTAAGTAACTCTGAACTACGTAGTTAATGCGTATATTATTTTAATAGATAGTAGAGTTTCCATTTAAAGTTTTCTTAGTATAATAATCAACGTAGGGTATATATTTATCATTGTTTAAGAATATTTAGATACCTCTCGTCGAGTTCTTCGAAACGAGTATCAACTCATCACGGTTTAATCGAGTAACAAGCAAGATAAATACAAAAAAAAACAAAATTTCAAATAAATTCCCAGTTATCGTTGAGTTTTTCGAACATATCCGGAGAAAATTACGTTTAAGTGGAATATTAAGATACTTCTCGTTGAGTTCTTCAAAAAGAGTATCATTTCGACTAGGTTTACTTGGATGAAAAGCAAGATCAAGCAAGAAAAGGAAGAGAGCAAAAAACTGAAAGTTTCGAATAAATTCCCAGTTTTCGTTGATTTTTTCGAACATTTCCGGAAAAAATGACGTTTAAGTGTTGTTAATTTTAAATTACACATATAGCTAGAGTAACGTTTAAAACTAAGGCAAACTTGGGTTTAAGTGGTCGAATAGCACAGTTAGTATTTTCTTTCATATTTAAACAATGTGGAACCTTCATGAATAATTTAATAGAAACGCATTCAATTTATTACACTTATTCAACAAGATACTTAACTTCCTCCATTCAAAAGTTACGAGTCTTCAAAACGAGACAGGTTCGTCGATTTTTGCGAATAATTGTAAATTGAATAAATTGGAAACTGTACCTTGATATGCCTCCGGTTGAATCAACTACTGGTATAGGTATAGCTCCAAATAAAGGAAATGATTTAGAATGGAATGAAATTACAGTGGGATTTTTCTGATAATATTTAATAATCACTTCTTTAACAAAGTTTTAGGAAACACCCTCCTGCCACATCACTGACAACTTCTCACATTTAGAATTCATTCATTTTTAAGTATCATTATTTAGACATAAATTAATACATATTAAATTCTATGGTATTAGGCCGGACTTTGTGGAAAGCCATAATAAGAAATAAATAAGGCACTTCGTAATTTCCACACTGTGTTATTTATTTAAAAACGACCGGTTTCGGCTAACGCCATCCTCAGGTTTCATTTCTTAGTAATACATATTTTAAAAACAATACAGCTATGTTTACAGAAGGTAAATGTAATACAAAGATTCAAAAAGTTTAATTTTACGCAATAGGCCATCTCTCCATCCGAGATCTTTTTCACAGATGCTTCTAAAACAAGACATGTAAAGGAGTCCATTTCTCTGCTACGTGATACTTCACATTACTACATGTTGTAATTGAATTTAAATATATTTCTGTTGAAGTTCATTAGTTTATATTTCCTAGCATTGCATTGTAATTTACTTTTAAGAAGCCATACGTGCAATTTTGTAAGGTTAACTTGTAAGGTTAATGCGGTGTAATCTCTAAGGTTTCTAATTGCTTGACAAATATTACAATTCGCAGCAAATAAATGGATGTTTGATATAAGAATTTTTGGCAAGTTATTTATGTAAATTAAAATAATTATATGCATGATAACGTTATGTAGGGTTCCAGGAAAGTTTTCCATTTTCCAGATTTTAGAGTGTTTAGAGGGCACAAAATCCTTTCTCCTCAAACTGAGAATCCATAGTTTTCTCCTTTCATGATCTACTGGGAAGCTATAAAGTCAATATTAATAATTATAAATAACGAGAAAAGCCTGCGACACTTTAATATACTCGAGCGCTCCAATGAACTCGATTCAAGCAATAATATTGAATATGCACCGAAGAGAATAATATTCCTAAACGGAAAAACAAAGTTTATCTTGTTATAATCATCGACAAACAAGAATAAACCGTAAAAACTGCTATATTCCATTTTTGTCTCATGGAATACTCTGTAGTAATAGCCGCAATCGCCTATTTGCAAGCTACTTCATTACCTTATTACATAATCTGTAAATGGCAAATGAAAGTTAAATGATAAGAAAACAATTCTAAATAAGTATTAAAATCACCATAAGCACAAAACGTACGAGTTAAAAGTGATTTCTTTAACGTACTTTTCCTTGCAGTTCCATGCGCAGCATTTCAAAACCATGATTCCCAAGTCCTTCAATCTTTTACGGTTAATTTTCATCCAGATACCGAAAATAAATATTGAGTTACATTAGCCAGACTATAGAGCATCTAAATAAACTCGAATTCAGAACATTAGCTGTCCGTAAAGGACATAAATACTTAAAAAACCAACTTGAGTACACGAATTTTTCATTTAACTTACCGGCGAGATTTCCGAAAGCGGACCAAAGTCACGTGGTCTCCTACGTTCAATCCTGTAACATGCGCAGAACCCAATACGCGCTCTACCCCATCCTTACTCTATGGTTTATATTTAGATTTAGATATATATCCCGCGAGCCGCCAGAGGCGTATGGCAGGGGGTGTAATACACCACCATTATTCATTCCTACCTATTAGCATCTCTAATAGCTTGGGGAAAAAACGACCAAAAGTAATTATCCGTCCTTGCGATTACTTCCCTATAACGCTTCGTCGATGCCTCTCGGAGATCGCGTTCGCTCCTTACTGGCATTAACATTTCACTTACTTCGTCTATAAATTCTGAACGATTGAACTTTTCGAAAAGTTTCCGTCGATATTCAGATCTTCTCATCTGTAGTGAATTCCAACTGAGGGACTCTATCATTGCCGTAACGCTGCTATCAAACCTGAAATCCCCGCAAACGAATCGGGCTGCTCTACGCTGGACCATCTCTAAATCTGAGACTAAACCTACTTCGTGTGGGTCCCAAACCGCACAGCAGTATTCAAGACTCGGGCGAATAAGAGAAAAGTAAGCTATTTACTTTATATATTTTGACTCTCGATGAGCATCCTCTCAACGTTCTACCAGTTAATCTTTGCATTCTATTCGCTTTTCCTATCGCATCTCGAATATGGTTCTTCCCCACCTCTTCGTTAGTTCTGAAATTCACCACTTCGTATGCTCTAGGGTGCGACTGTTAAAATCGGATATCCTCAAGCGCTACAGCAGCCTTAAGAGGTAGCCGACATGAATCAAGAACCGGCCTCAAATCGACGAACCCGACCCCGTTGCTCCTACAGAAGTCCCGCAGTCTTTGGTTCAGGCCGACAACGCGACTCCAAACCTCAGAACCACGGTCCGATTTCAGTGGAAGACTGGCCTTAAACTGCTCCGGAGTTAATTACACACCCAAGGCTGCGGGGAAGGTAGAGCGTAGGCTGTTTAGGGAAGTGGGTGTTTTTTTAGGTTAAAAGGGATTAAAAATATTCAGAAAGTATATTGAGCAGTAGGAAATATAGATAACACCCACGTAAATAGACAAAGAGAAATGCATGATCTTAGACCCCGAAATAGAAATACTAGCAATGATGATAAAGAGAAAATCAATTCGGAAAACGTTAAGGTTGTTCCAAACAGAAATCCAAATTTAAAGCGCGCACTGAGAGATCTAAAAATAATAGTCGTGAATTGCAGAAGCATACGTAATAAGGAGGCGGAATTTCTTTACCTTACGACGGGTACTTGCGCGGATATCATACTAGGATCTGAGAGTTGATTAAGCGAAGATATTAATTCAAGCGAGATATTTCCACCAGATTATGTGATATATCGCGAAAGATAGACAGGGTAGAGTAGGTGGGGAGTTTTTATTGCAGTAAAGGACCATTTGATTAGTCAGCGAGATGAGTTTGTAGAAAATAGCAGGAGCGAAATGATTTGGTGCTCGATTTTAAGACCAAACGGAAGTAAAATTTATGATTCTTCGTTGTATCGTCCTCCCGATGGCGAAATTGATTGTATTGACGAATTATCCGAGACGTTACAGATAATTGGCGAAAAAATAAAAGATCCTATCGTAACTGTAGTAGGAGATTTTAACCTACCATATTGGCGGAATTTAACATGTTCCAACTCTAGCAGAGAGAAAATTTTCTGTTAAACTTGATTCTGTTAAAATTTTCCCCAAAATTTATTCACCTGCCTAATATTAACACTAAAGAAAAGAGAAAGGTTTGAAGCTGATATTGATGTAAAAAAATCCCATGTTTCTCTCATGGAAGAATCAATGGCACCCGCTCCAAAAGAAACGGAACAAAACGCCGTATTTCTTTGAGATGTAACATTTTTGTTGTTTTTTGCCAATATGTTGCAAATAAACAAAAAATAATCACGGTGTTATGTGTGGTATCACTGATACTAAACACTGAAAAAAATTGAAACAATTTCGACCAACTCCATAATGTTTCGCAAATTTAGCAACGTCGCACAAATTTCTCCCGTTTAACATATATGGGCCTATGCATTTTAAATGGGGAGAATTTTTGCCTTCATGATGGTGAACCGACTATAGATTTACTAGACACCACCCTCCCACAATTGATAGCTAATCTCGATATAGTTGACGGTATTTCAGACCATGATGTCATAATGGCGGAGATGAAAGCAGTAGCGGTTAAATCTCTTAAGCCACCGAGGCAAGTATTCGCAAAGCTAATTTTCCGGAGTTTAAGGTTTACATTAATGTGTGCAAGGATGACTTTTTCCTCTTCGTCGGTGCAAATACAGTAAATGATAGTTGGATAGAGTTTCCCCGGATAATCAGAGAAGGTTTAATTAAATTCGTTCTTATTAAGAACGTGCGTGAGTGTAAAGAGTCACGGTGGACCAAACCTAAGTTACGAGCATTACATAGAAAGCAAAGAGTCATTCACTGGCGATTGAGAAAACTCAAAGCATGCGGAGAGAACCATGAGCTCGAAAAACAAAACTATAGAGAAGTGCGAAAGCTAGTTAAGGAAGAAGCACGAAAAGAATACCATGAATATAGATCTCGAACCCTATTAGAATCATTAGGTGGCGATCAGAAAAAATTTTGGTCATACGTGCGTGAGAACCGTGGAGGTCAGTTTTCTGTGCCTCATAAGCGCTGAGGGAATTACCGTAAATAAATCAGAAGATAAAGCTAACTTACTTAACGGGCACTGCCAGATTTGCTTCACTGTAGACAACGGTCAAGTTAAGGATTTTTTGATTCAGAGATGTGTCCCATCGAGATATCGGTTGATGGAATTGGAAAATTATTGCGAGATATTGATAGGAAAAAGGCGCCAGGACCCGGAGGTATTCCCGCTGTTGTAATAAAAATTTTAGCGGATGTGATTGCTCCGCTTCCACAGATTTTCTATCAGTAGTCATTGGATAAAGGAACCGTCCCAATGTCGCGGAAAAAGCTAATGTCACTCCGGTGCCTAAGAAAGGGCGTGCGTCAAAACCAGATGATTATAGGCCTATTTCATTAACTTCAATATTTTGCAAAATAATGGAGCATATTATAGCGAGCTCTATCATGCGCTTTCTTTCCGAAAAGGGAGCAATCTGTCAGAGCCAGCACGGATTCCGGAAAGGTAGGTCTTGTGAGACCCAGTTATAGGGAGAATTCAGACAAGAATGACGAAAAATTGACGAATTGTAATTGCAGTGTACTAGAACTGCATCTTATATTTTTTAAAGAAGATAAAATCATAGAGTAAGGATATCCTTACTCTATGATAACATTTCCTACAATCTAAGCGCAAAATTAGCTCCGTAAGTACAGAACTCTCCGAGAAACACCGACAATTAGCAACTGTTTCCAAAAAGTGAACAATTATCGTTTTGGTCGTGTATTTCGGCAGATATCATGAAAATTACTCATACCAAGAGGAAAATTATTTTTATAAATGAGCAATATATCTTATTTAGCTCTAATTTGAGCCCAAAGGCCGTACGCCCACAGCAATTCTTTATAAAGTGGTAAAACCCTTCCCCTACACACACTACACAAACACTGTCTTCGTGATTGAGACTGACTGCACTATATCCCTTACGAAGTATCGGGATTATTATATTTTTGGTATTCAATTTTAATCCCGTCATTTTTGACGGGGAAATTCACTAACTTTTTGACATTCGCGACAGCGTATTTTCCAGTATTTACGGTGGAACTAAGTCGAGATATCGTTCAAACAAGTTGTAAATTAACTGAGCTGTTGAAATTATCTAGTCTTCTCACCCCTGAATTGTTTTTAATTCTATGTATGTACGTACATTGTAAATATACGTATGTACGTTTTGGCCGAAATATCTTTCTCTATTTGAGCTAAGTTTTCATTATTATATCGGCACTAGGATAACTTCATGAGTTTATAACACCATTTCTAAACCTCTTTGTTAACAAAATGTAATTGATATGGTAACTATTTGTATCCGCGGAATTTTTCCATGTGTGTGTGTTACTTTTTTTTCATTCGACTTCTACTTCGATATTGCTGTGCGATTTGGGATCCTCACGAAATAGAATTAATTTCCGATCTTGAGATGGTTCAACATAGAGCAGCAAGGTTTGTCAAGGGAGATTTCAGATTTAACAGCAGCGTTTCGGCTATGGTAGAATCCCTCGGAAGGAATTCTCTTAATGATAGAAGACATGAGTATCGACGGAAGCTTTTGGATAACTTTAGCACTACCGACTTCGGGGAGGAGATAGTTGATATTGTGATCGCAGTTATAAGCTTTCGCGATTTTCGAGAGAAAACAAAAAAAGCGATCCAGGGAAGTAGTTCCTAGGTCTTTTGATCGTTTTCCTCGCGAAGTTGCTGGACCTCTTCGCCTCTACCTTTACGATTTCCAACTTCCTTTCCTAAGCGCTTCCCTTTCATTACAGGTTCTTACCCTTGTTTATATGTACATCTTCTATTTCCTTTTGTGTGGAATGACGACTGAGGTGGTTTTACTCCAATCACTGCCGGCCGCGACACTCTTCCTAGAGGGATTATTCCCGTTTATGTCAATATCAACAGCATCATTGAGGCCCTAGCGGGGTACCGACCCGTTTGCATCCGCCTCGCAGCGGTACAAACGCTACGTCCGCTACGTCGATTACCTTTTGTCAGGCAAAGGCACTATCGGGACGGATCCAGGGGGGTGGTCCTGGGGGTCCGGACCCCCCCTCCCCCGAAATATCACTTGTTTCTATTTTTCGAAAATGAAACTCAAATAACGCAAATAAACACACAATTTAATAAGCAATCACTAGCGAAAAAATTCGAGTTTGTCTAAAACAATTCTAACGTCACGTTTTGTGAAAGCCAAAATATCTTTAATTTTAAAATTTTTCGATCGGACCCCCCCCAAAAACATTTTTTCTAGATCCGTCCTTACTTGCCTCGATTTCACAGGATGATTTTATCTAGTATATATTTTTAATGAAATGAAAGCGGTGAGCGATGAAAGAGGACTTAATATTCATTTTATATGAGAGTATACTTAGACGAAAAAGTCTTGAGTCGAAAGAGGATCCATTTAGTAAAATATTTTGTTTATAATAATTTTGTATAAATAAGTTGTTTTAAGTTTCCACCATACCTAAATTTCTTATTTTTTTCTCATCGGGAAGAAAGTGAAGTTATTTTTTAAATTGGTTCTATGCATTTCTTACGGGGCTACTAAAATAGGATGAATTAAGATATACACAACGGTGAATATTATAAAAGATTATTGGATGGAAGAGTATAGTGATTGAGTAGTGGAAATCTAGAAATTGTTATCCAAACCTAAGGTAATGTCTCTCTTTTTCAGCACATTCCTTGATGGACTATGGCAAAATAAATTATTGAACATCGTAATAAATAGAAATTGATTTAAGAGAATTTTGTTTCAAGAGAAAAGACTAACTGCTTCCAAATATATTTTAGAAAGTAATTATTATCATGATAGGAACAAAAATAATACGTCCCCGATTTATATTGCGACAAGGAGCTACGACGTAAGACCGCATGAAATTGGAAAACTAAAAATGATAACGGTTTACAGCAAAACCAATCAAAGAACGCCGTTAATGATCTATAACATCAGCTAAAAAGTTACCACGGAAGGGAAATTTCAATTTGCCTCACGAGAACCAATTTCGATCTTCTACTCTTTTGGAGCATGAACTCCATGAACTGAACATGAAAAACGAGTAGCGTGTGCGTTTCTTCGATCTCGATTCCTTCAAATCCTGTGATACTTTTGAGGGAATTTAAGTATGAGGGTAATT
Organism: Sympetrum striolatum; assembly: GCA_947579665.1. Classification (NCBI taxonomy): domain Eukaryota; kingdom Metazoa; phylum Arthropoda; class Insecta; order Odonata; family Libellulidae; genus Sympetrum; species Sympetrum striolatum. The sequence continues at coordinate 4,230,259 of OX388344.1, forward strand.
TACTGATCGCAGTTTTGTGAGAAAGTAAATATGAATCTCTTCCCTTCTTTATCCCGTAATTTTCGTTTAAACTACCAGTCTTTGCTTTATGTTAATGGAGTTAGAAGTTTAAACCATTCGTCGATTTCTTTGGGTACAAATGATGTTGTTTCATCAACTTTTGAAAATCGCAACCCCCGCAATTTAGAGAAACTTCGTTTGGCATATAAACCCAAAGGTTATCATCTAGAAAAGCCTTTCCGTAATTTTTGGCACAAGTGAGTTATTTTGTAATTATTTCTTCGTTGAAATTTACGTTTGTAAACACAGTATGTCTCTTCTGTTAAAGATTAGTGTTATCACGAACCGGACGTCACCTTTCCGCATCAATAGTACATTATACTGGTCCAGTAGTTATTTCCGCATCCACAACAGAATGGTGCATTAGGAAGTATTTGTACAGGTTTGTATTGCCTATTAATTTCATTAAAGTCATTCGAACGGATGTATTAAGTCAGGTTTAATTAATTTTCCCTTCTTTATTTCGTAAATCAGAACTAATGATACCTCAGCCTACGTCAACTTGGCGAAAGTACTAAGTCATCGGTGCTTGGAAAGTGGCATTCATGAAATGAAAACAGACTTCCTTGTCGACACCTCCAAGAGTAAAAAGGTAGCCAACGTTATTTGATACATAGTTTTACTTCAAATGTCAAATCATTGTCTTGTTCTGCTTAAAAACCAAACTTTTTTCTATCCATCAGGTCATTCTTTTCCTAAATGAAATGGAGAACAATGGGATTATTTTAGTGGAGCCTGAACGATTTGACGGATACAGACCATGGGATCAACACAGGCCTGAAAAGCCTTGGGAAATTTTAGAAGATTGATGCAGTGGGATCAATGTATACATTAACTGAAAAATATAAATCTAGAATTTAAAAGAAATTTTATTATGTCTTACAAATACCAAATAAGATTCAGCAAAAAACAAACACCACCCCGGAACTCCGCAGCCACATTGTACACACGTCTCAAAAGACTTCAGACCACACGGCGAACTTCAAAGAATCTTTTCAAATAATAAATTTGTCCTACAGTCATTGCAACCAACACTAATGCCTCGAAAAAGGACCACATAACAACACGAGAGTTGGTACTTTCATTAATGCTGCGATGAATTCTATCTCTCACTTGCATATACTCCTGTTCATGCTTAACACCAGCTAACGTTGTTGATAGCTCGCGAATCATTTCATCCAATTTATTATGGTGAGCTGAAAAGAAATTGTGGCGAATTTAATATTTAACTTTAAAGTCATTGCACTGATTTGTCGCTTCATCAGACAAATACAACTAAACATAAGAGGGTGTGTTTTTTCCTACCTTCAGTATCTTCGGCAGCTTCTTTGGGAGGCGCTTCTCCAATATCCATATTGAACATGACCACTTTCGGTGTCATAGTTGACATCTTATTGCTGAAGCAATAAGTATACACTCCGGGAGTGTGGGCAGCAAAGGTATACTTTCCACTAGTTTCTCGGACTCCTTCATAAATAACCTTGCTATCAGGACCAACTATTTTGACATCGATGTCTAGGAATCCACCTTCGGCTATTTCAAACATTAGTCCTGTGGATTAAAAAAATTACACGTAATACAGGCTTATTGACAGGTGATTGACTACGTTTACCTGAAATTTACCCATTTTAGTTCCAATTTCCACTTTATCAAAGAAACATTCCTCGGCATGTGCATCGACAGTTATAAAATAAGCCGAAACTTTACAGCACCACGAAAGGAGAAGGACCGATAAAAGTCCATGCACTGTATTTATACCAAGACACATTTTGAACTTTTTCTTGGTCGAATGTAGCTTATGATGTTCCTCTTAAGATTAACTGCTCCAATTTCGACCTAAAACGAGATACACAGGCAACCTCACCTCTGTAATTTGACAGACATTTTAGAAATTTAACTTATCGCTGCGTACCGTTTCCTTGTTTTAGCCACGTAACGTAGACGCGTAGTCGCCACTGTCGCTACAACCACTGACAAACACACCCCATGTTTACGAGGGAAATCAAATTCGTAGGCTGTCGTAATCATCCCGTAATATGTACTTTCTCAGGAAGAGAAATGAGAGATAATCTCTCCCTCAAAAATCCTGGAAATTAACTAATAATATTTAAATTGTGAAAAATAATCTCACTATTAATCTTTATAGCGCAAATTTAAATAAATCATATTTAATACATTATTAACGAATATCTTTTCTTGGCAACCTCCGTAATTTTATTTGAATAGTATTTCAATAATATTTCTGAATTAAGAATTTTAATAATTATGCATTGTGAGTTGTAAATTTACTATCCACGGGAATGAAGCACTCGGTAACAGAACAGTTGTAAGCACATTATACTATATGCATGGATGCAATATTCACTATGTAATGAGGTTTAAGTATGTTTTTATGAATCAATAAATATGTCCTTAAATTATATCACAACTCTTTTGCCGAAATTGATCTCAAAAATGTTTTGGCTTCTTCATAGTTGTTTTTAGATGATTGAATGAAATGCGCGATACAGTAATTATCACTGCTCATGCACTGCACTTTTTCAATGCGATATTATTGATAATCCAAGAATCGTTTTAAATTTTTGAATATACTACAATAATTAATTCAAATTTACTGAACCAGGGGCTACAAAAGTAGTATAGGCATTGTCAAATAAACAAGAAACACAATAAAAGTATAATCACAATTAAAATAGTCACATATTATACAAAATATGCATAAAAAAGTTATCAAAGGAAGCGGAAAAGGAGAGAAAGGTCACTAAGACAAATTAAGTACTCAAAGAAATATAGAATTTAAGTAAAAATAAAGAAATGTAAGATTACCAGTTATCACCAAGATATTCTGGGATACTATAATAGGCCTTTCGAGTAAGGAGCCTCATGACTTTGGCTTTAAAAGATTTAGCAGAAAAGCAGTCTTTGATGGTTGCAGGAAGTTTGCTGTGAATAAGAGAGATTGAGTGTCGAGGGGCTTTAATGGAGAGAGTAAGTGAGTGGTCATAAATGTGAATATCATTATTTTTGCGAGTATAATAATAATAAAATGACTTTATTAGGGCGAGATTGAGACTAGGAAGTCTCTTCTTACATCTAACCCTAAAATGGGTATGGATGTTGAAAGGAAAAAGATGAAGATTATTTTTGCAAATATGGCATAAGATAGAATATATAAATACAGGGAAGAGTATGAAAATTTAGATGTTGGAAAAGTGGACGTCCAGTAGTTCTGCTAGAAACGTTTAGAAGAGATTTATGGCTCTCTTTTGTACAGAGAAGGCTTTGATTGGCAAGGGTGAGTTTCCCCAGAATATAATGCCATAAGATAAATGGGAGTAAATATTGGCATAATAAACAGCAATAAGAGATTCTAGAGAAACAATCTTGTCTAACTTTCGAATGAGAAAAATATTACTCGAAAGTTTGCTGGTAAGTTGATTGATATGGTGAGACCAATCTAGATCATCCCTAATGTATAGTTCAAGGGATTTGACAGAATCTGAGCTAGTGATGTTGCTGTTGTTTATTTTAAGCAGAGGAGTAGCATTCAGAGTTCTCCAAATATGGAAGAGTTAAAAATGCTAGATATTGGAGAAACAATCAAAGATGCAGCCTGTTTGATGATGGCCAAAAGTATCTCATCAAAACCTGCTTACCAACTGTTTTTGAAAGAAAGAATTACCTTGAAGATTTCATTAGGGACTGATGGGAGTAAAAATATTGATTAAGACACAGATCTTGATTGGGAAGCATCTAATTTAGGCCTAGGAAATGAGAGGCAGAATTGATGATTAAAATTGTTAGCAATGTCCAAGGGATTGGAAGACAAGGAGTCCTGAAAGTTCACAGTATGAGGAAACTGTACTACAGTTTTGGCCTTGGAGAGATTTCTGATGATTTTCCAGGCAGTTTTTACTCTATTATTAGATGAAGAAATACAATTGTCATTCGATGCGCAGATGAAAGTTGGAATTTCAAGCTTGTAACTTTTAAGTTCAGTTAGGTAAAAGTCACGTATAGAACTGTCAACATGTTTGACAACATTATGCAGATTATGAATGTATATGTACTGTATGTATTTCAATTTATTAGTAGATGAATTGAGATCTCTTTTGAAGGAAAGGCATTATTGAAATGGCGAAGAAAAGAATCAAAGAAACAATTACATTTACCTTCAGTGTTAGTCTCGCAAAAAAATTTGACCAGTCTTCAGGTGAAAGAGTGTTAAGAAAGATACTGATTAAATGGGGATTAAATAAGTGTTTGAACATAAAATTTTGACTAAAATCCAGAGAATGAGGCAGGCGTAATTTAGTATAGAGGGCTTGATGATCGGAGCATGCGGTTCACAGGAAATATTATTGCTAGGAAAGTTTGTGATACATAAATCTATCAGGGTGGATGACTGGGAAGGGGTTCCGCTTGGTGATGAATTTAAATCCTTACACCGAAAGAATTCAGCAGATTTGTAAGTTCAAATTTTGCAGAAGTGGTTCCAAGAATATTGATATTTAAGGCCCCAAAGAGTAAAATATTACAAATGTTATGATTATTGATCAAACGGAGAACATCACTTAAATATTCAATACAGGTATTTGTACAGGCACTTGGAGATCTATAAACACCAATCACAGCAAATTTAACTACATTAGATTTAAAATAGAAAAAGCACATTCAAAATCCTTTCCAATTTACAATAAGTATTCAAGATTGGTAACAATGATATTTAGATTGGAGTAAATTTCAACTTTACCGACTCTATTGACGGATCTACAAAAATAAGATAGTAGTTCATGGCCACTAATTGCACATTAAGCTAATTCACAGTTCTTTAGCCAATGTTTGGCAAGAATTAATTTGTTAGTTTGCAGATCAGATAGGAGTACCTCCAGATTATCAGTTTTGTCCTTAAGTGACTGAATATTCGTAAACAAGATGTTAACCTATTTATTACATTGCATACTTTTAAATCCCTGCTAAGAAGTAAATAAATGTTTTTCAAACGGAATCCATATATAAAGAATTGCTGGAAAAACACGGGAGAAATATTTGCCACTCTAGCATGGCAGATAAATAATCTTTGTTTTTTGAGAAAGTGCCCATTAAAACATTGGTTGTAATCATGTAATTAAACTTACTCCTTGGTTAAAAATAGAGAGATATCAAGGAATAGGAGTGTCTCTGTAAACAAATTTTATGGCCAACAAAGAATTCTTCATTATTTTACTGAGTTAGCTAACAAATGTTTAGATGTATCCCTCTTGAATTTGAGGGAGCATAATATATTTCCAGTGCTCAAAAGTTGTTTATGTAAACATTTTTGCCTGTCTATAAATGTGTAGTGATTTTTGCAGCATTTTTACATTTATGATTTTGAAACTGCAGGTAGCGAAATTTTGTTTTGGGAGACAAGTACATACAATTCCAGGGTGAATTATCCACGCCAACCTCATTTTTAAGAAAAAATTCCATACAGAGCCAGGAAATTATTTAGGGTTTTTATACTAGACACTGTTTTTGGGGAAATGTTTAGTTTTGTGAAGAACCCAGGATCTGGTAATATGATTCTGTGAGATGACATGGAAATCTCTCACCATCACAGCAATGGAGTGACATCAAACGTAGGTTTCAATTGAAAGATCACAAGTCATTAATTAGCCATTTTTTGGTGTAATAAAATATATATTATGATCTTTATTGGTCCATAGTGATTGGGGAAAAAATATATAATTCAAGTAATTGTACAGAAAAATCAGTTACATCGTAAAAACATTCAATGATTAATAAATCGATAACAGATTTCTTAAATTATTTAAACTAGGAATAGTTTTGATACAATTAGGTAATCTGTTATGACATTTCACAGCCATGTGATAAGGACCTTGATTGATAAAATTAAATCCACTCTGGTTCATGTGAAGACCAATTTGGTTTCTACGGATGTGCACATTGGTAAAACATGTCATTGTAAGTAAATATTTCCCAACTTTCTTAAACAAAAAGAATCCAATAAAATATGTACAGAAAGGCAACTAGTAAAATCTTTTTAGGTTTATAATATGCCAAATATTGGATTGCTCTTTTTTGTAAAAGGAACAAATTATGACAATATTTATTATTGTTAACAAGATCCTTTTGCCAAATAAATAAATAGACAATCCACTAGGTTATAATATAAATCATAAAAATAAAAACAAATTATGTCAGGAAAATGAAATCAATAAAAAAATACTACCAGTAGATACTTAGATGAACAAAATATACTTCCTGATTTCATTGAAAATTTTACATTGTATATAATGACAAGGAAAAAAAGTATATGCTACTATAATTCTTTTCAGGCAAAAAGGTAACTGCAAACATCGTTCAAACTGAAAGGTAAACAGAAATGAAAAGAAAAGTTGCTCAGCTTTGTGCTGAATTAACTTGCATTTCTAATATCCACAAGTCTGATTTCAAGGAAGAAATTTAAGAGAGCGTTATATTTATCAAGATACTACCAATAATGGTTATCTCGCTCCACTTCAGTTGGAACCTCGTAGATAAAATAGATTGCCTTGAACAAACAGTATGTAGAAACAGCTTTTATTAAAATCTTGTACAAAATTAAACTTTATAATTTTTTTACAATGAAGGACGAAACAACATCAGCAACAGTTTAGGCACTCTCCTGGAAATAGTATTTAAGTATATGGCTCTAAAACATTACTAACAACGACAAGAATTTCCTCTGCTATAACTGAATGATATTTCGGTCAAAGTATAAAACTACTTAAAGAGAAATCGTGGAGTATTTTAATAATATGCATATATAATGTAAATTTTATCAGGGGAAGCACACTTGCATGGGTCACTTAAAAATGCAACAATTTTATACAACAAATAGGCAACAGGTAAGAATTCAAGAGACACTTCATAACTTCAAATATTAAAGCAAGATTCATTTCAACAGTAAAAGCTTAATTCAAAATGTCTCAGGATTTATTTGTTATAACTTTGTCTTCCAGCCAATTCCAGGAGGTATCTATCTGGATGGTCAACCCACTCACTTGCACTGAGTTTCACTTGTCTCTGCTTTTCTGCTTGTTTTACTTGCCACTTCTGCATGTCAAGCTGGGCCTCCCTGTTAATTAAAACAATTACAAATAACAATGTATTACACATGGGCTAAGAATTCTTGAAATGCTAGCTGAAAATATATGCTAACGACTGTGGTCAAATGGTATGTCCCAGAAGTTTATTGGATACAAATATTTTAAAACTTTGCTAGAGTATCTTTGTACATGGAATATTTGCCAAAAAAGATTTCAATATAGTTAGTCAAGACAGAAAATTTTAGGAAATTTATAGAAATAATCTATTTAAAAGCTGTGTTCATTTACACTATTGTAAGATCCACACATGCTACACATAACAGCAGCAAAAGTCTATCTCGCCTCTTTCTAACATAAACAGGATTAAAGCACTGCTGCACATAAATATCAATGGTGAGGATAATTGCAGTGTATGACAAGGATTATAAAATAAAAAAACATGGCTTTATCTCAAACTATCTTTATTACCAAAGGATTAGCCTTGATGTTTCAAACGCTTACTTTTTGACACTTTATTGCACCCATAATTACTTTTCATCAGTTTGCTTGTCCAACATAAGGCATGTAACCTCATGAGGGTCTGATTCTTGAAAGGCTACACACAATGTGGGAAACCATCTTTGTTCAGGAGAGCTGCTGATGAATTTGACTAACAAAGCAGCTCTTTCTAACTCAAATAATTAAGATTTTCAGAATTTTTAGAGAGATAGGTTTGGAAAAATATTTACCAAATGTTCACAAACCCAAAACTTTTTGAAAGTTGTTATTTTTCAAAATGATGTTCCTTAATTTTTGGTTTAATTTTTTTAGATGAGACTTGAATACTCAAGAAAATTCACCCACGTAAAGATAAACGAGAAGTGAAAAATAACGACATGACTGGAACTTAAAAGGAAAACATCAGATGTGGCCAGCACATGACTTTCTCCATATATAAGATGTAAATATTTATCTATGACAGTATTTTCGAACTCTATATTCCATCTAAACTTTGAAGATAAGTGATTAATTATATCATATTATCTTTTACGTCACAGAAATTATAAATAATGTTTTTCGGGACATGTTCGATGAAAAACAATGAAATTGGCCTTTCGCCCACAGCGCCCACAAAGTACGGCAACTTCCGGTTTATCAGTATTTCATGAATAACTCCTAAACAATCAGTTACACAAAAATATGTTTCATACTAAAGTTATAGTAAATTACATTTTCTAAACCTTTTGTAAATAATAGAATACGAGTAAAATGTAGCTTGCGTATTGCAAGCAGATCGACAACACTAATTTTATATGGGCATTATTTCTGGAAGGTCCTCAAAAGAAAAAAGAAGGATTGAAAATATTCTTAAAATTAGCTGAATTTAATCATCTGGCATCGAACCCGGGTCTTCCTGGTCATACTTCCTATGCAGCACAACAGAAGATTACCATCTCTAACTATGTGTGAAAATTCAAGCAGAAATATTATCTGAAACTGCCTAAAACGACGTCCTACATTTCACGAATGTAAATGGCTCTCTGGATTCGAACCAAGGACGATCTAGAAAATCAAATACATTTTTTTGAAATGTATCTATGATCTCTATCTATATGCCGAATTTCAAATTTCTATATTATTGGAAAGGTTCAAAATAATTCTTAAAAATCGTATCTACTACTGATTGCAGAGATGCCTGGTGTCAAACCCAGGACACATTGGTAGCTGTTAATGCACAGTTTGATTTGTAAGGACTTGATCTTATTTTATGCAAAGTTTGAAGTCAATATCATGCCGGGAAGTACCTAAAATTTGTTTCCCTATTTTGTTTGTTTCTTGAAATTTTTACAACATATTGGCCATAACGTGCAACCTCCAGAAAAATTGCGACTTCGAACCTCAGGGTCATGGGTTCGATTCCAGAGGGCCCCTAAGTCCCGATTTTTCCCGTTTAAATGCATTGCTTTGATTTTCGGGAATTTTTTAAAAATACTTTCCGGATAGGTAGAGTATCGAAACTTAAGGAACCTATATACATGGTCATGATCTATGGAAAACATAAATGAGTTTTATGGAAAATATCCTGGGTTCGATGCTAGGTCGGGGCAAAAATCGGCCGTTTAAAATGCATTGTGGCGATTTTTAAGATTTTTTTGGACTCTTTCCCTATGGCATGGAAACTTGAAATTCGGCATGAAGGTGATGATCATAAATATATTTCATAATCAAATTTTACATATTCGCTGATGGTCCTTGGTTCGATCCCAGAGTGCCATTTAAATTCCTCAATGCATTTCTTACGGAGATAACGGAAACAAATTTTAGGTACTTCCCGGCACGATATCGACTTCAAACTTTGCATAAATTAAGATAACATCCATACAAATCAAACTGTTTATTCACAGCGATCAAGGTGTCCTGGGTTCGACACCAGGCGTCTCTGCAATCAGTAACTGATCCGAATTTCAACAATTATTTTGAACTTTTTCCCAACAATATGGAAACTTGAAATTTGGCATGTAGATAGAAATCATAGATATATTTCAAAATCATGTTTTAGATTTCCAAGATCGTCCTTGGTTCGAATCCAGAGAGCCATTTACATTCGTGAAAATTAGAACGTCTTTTGAGCAGTTGTAGCCAATATTTCTGCTTGAATTTTCACACATAGTTAGAGATGGTGATTTTCTAATGTGCTGCTTAGTAGGTTCACCAGGAAAACCCAGGTTCGATGCCAGACGATGAAATTGCAGCGAATTTTGAGAATATTTTTATTCATTTTTTTTTCTTTTGAAGACCGTCCCTATATGATCCCGATATAAAATTAGTGCTGTTGATCTGCTTGCAGTATGCAAGCAACATATTACTCGTATATATATATATATATATATATATATATATATATATCGAACCCGGGTCTTTCTGGTGATACTAACGATGCAGCACTACAGAATTTCACCATCTCTAACTGTGTGTGAAAATTCAAGCAGAAATATTGGCTGCAACTGCCTCAAACGACGTCCTACTTTTCCCATATATTCCTTATGAGAGAAATTTTAATGTGCTCTGGCATCGAACCCTGGTACAGCATGGTCATATCTAATTTTTTTCTTAAACCGAGTCTTAATATACATCTTCTAGCAAAGCAAGATTTTCCTATTATTTCGATTAATACATCAAAATAAATAATGAAAACTAACTCAATGCATTTTAAATGGGGGATATATTTACCATCTGGCTTCGAACCCGGGTCTTTCTGGTAATACTTTCTATGCAGCACTAAAGAAGATCACATCCCTTAACCATGTGTGAAAATTTAAGCAGAAATAATAGGTGCAACTGCCTCAAATGACGTCTTACTTTTCCTTTATATTCCTTATGAGAGAAACTTTTATGTGCTCCGGCATCGAACCCAGGAACAGTAAGGTTTTATCTACATTTTTTTCAAAAATCTATGCTTAATATACATTTTCCATAAAATCAAGAACTTCCTATCATTTCGATAAGTGCATGAAAAAAAATAATGAAAATCTACCTCAATGTATTTCAAATGGCCGATTTTTGCATCGACCTAGCATCGAACTCAGGATATTTTCCGTAAAACTTCTTAATGTTTTCGATAGATCATGACCATATATATAGGCTCCTTGAGTTTTTATTCTCTACCTATCCTGTAAGTATTTTTTTTTATTTCCTGAAAATCAAAGCAATGCATTTAAACGGGAAAAATCGGGACTTTGGGGCCCTCTGGGATCAAACCCATGACCCTGATGATCAAAATCGCAATTTTTCTGGAGGTTATACGTTATGGCCAATACGTCGTAAAAATTTCAAGTCAATGACGCTTGTGGTTTAGGCTGTGAATTAGTATCCTATCTATCTATCTATCTATATACACGAATGAATCCGGAGAAGCATTTATATATGATAGATTTATAGAGATAGTTTGCAAAAAAGGAAATTTGCTTTGAATAATAAAGCTCCACTTCCGGTAAACCGATTTACTCCAAAAACTAATCAGCTCTGACAGCACCAACAAAAGTGCTATATATGAAGTTTGGTATTGATACGACTAATAGTTTTCACGTTATAGCTCCCACAAGCACACACACACATACATAGAGGCATAATTCTGAAAACGGTCAAAACGTTTTCTAAGGACCCCAAAACATGTATTTCCGTCATTGTAGAATGTCAATGTAGAAATATTAGCAAACAACCGTGGTTGGCAAACTCTTTTCAACCACACAAGATGGTGATGGCTTGCTTTTTTCTTAGAATATTTCGTTAATGATTGCCAAATCGGGAGAACCTCATACTATTGATGAAGAACTAATTACACTGGCTATAAGTGAAGTAACACGTACTGTGCTACACAAGCCAGCATCTGATATTACCAAGAAAATTTTGCTGAGCAAAAATACAGTGCAAAGAAGAATTGATGAAATGGCTAAAGATGTTGAATGTTGGCTTTTTAAAAACATCTTGGTTTTCTATTCAACTCGATGAGTCAACTTTGTTAGGAAATGAAGCTTAATTATAGCATACTTGCGGTTCACAAAGGAAGAACAAACTTGCCAAGAATTATTATTTGCTAAATATTTGCAAACTGATACTATAGGAGAATCAATATTTCATGCATTGGATGAGTTTTTTAAAGAAAAAGAAATACCTTTGATTAATATCTTATCAGTAGCGACAGATGGTGCTCCAGCAATGATAGGACGCTAAAGTGGTTTTCTTGCGTATTTAAATAAGCAGGTGCCGAATGCATACTCTGTATCATCCATCGTCAACATCTAGCTGCCAAAAATTTAAGTGCACGCCTACATAATTCATTACAATCTGTAATTAAAGCTATCAATGCAATCAGAAGCAAATAATCGAATGACAGATTATTTAAACAGCTTTGTATTGAAAACGATGAAGAATTTAATCGTTTGCTGCTTCATTGGTTGTCAAAGGGTGCTTGCTTAGATAGGTTTTATAAGCTGTTTAACTCGGTGCTGGAGTTCTTGAAAGATAAACACAATGCTTTACGAACCAGTTAAATTCAATCCTAAAGTGACATCGTTTACTTGACCGACTTGTTTCAAAAATTTAATGAAAGCAATCTTTAGCTTCAAGGTGATGAACTGAATTTAATTAGAACAAAATCGGTTATTTCTGCATTTGTGACATAACTTCTTCTGTACAGACGAAATTGTGAATGAGGGGAATCCAGCCAGTTCCCAAATTTATCAGGTTTAGAAAAAAAGATGAAGAAATACTTTCTTATTGTGAGCACTTGGATACTCTCCATTCAGATTTTAATCAATTATTTGATGATATTTTGAAAATGATCATAACTGAATGGATTTTGGATCCTTTTTCAGGTGCAAAGAATCTCCACAGTTGCAAGAAGAACTGATGGAAGTAACTACAGATGTTGAGTTGAAATTTAAATTCAAAAGCGGCTACCAACAATTCTGGCTGCAAAAGGAGATCCCTATTGCTTATCCTGAATTATGGACTTGAATTCAAAAGTTCTTAATTGCATTTCCTTCAACATATTTAGTGGAACGTGGATTTAGTGCAGTAACAAATATATTAACAAAAAAACTGATTTCAAATAGTCAATCGCGGTGATTTAAGATTACTGCTGACGAAAATAGAGCCAGGGATTACTAAATTGGTGGCAGTATACCAGGTTCATTCTTCTCATTAAGATGATTTTGAATGTTTTAACTCTTTTTGTATTATCTTTTTATTCAGAGTTCAATAAACAGTTTCATAAAATTTTTAAGCCTATTTTAAAAGCTAATTTTAACCTAATTTTAGCCTTTTTCTCCTAAATTCATAAATTCATTTCGAACTTCAATTTTTCTAATTTACGCATGTCTTTACTATACTTCACAAAAATGGTGGAAACATTAAAACACATATCTTTCTGTTTAATTGCTATTAAAATTATAAAAAAACTAAAGTCCAAGGGGGCGCTGAGTAACATTTTTTCTGGAAAGGGGGCGGTAGGCCAAATAAGTTTGGGAACCACTGGGTTAAAACATTATAAGTGGCAGAGCTGTCATTTTTCACTTCTCGCTTAATTTTGGGTTTACAATGCACTTGTGCAAAGTTAAATTTCATTTCAAAGATCCATTTGTTCAAGAACCACAGAATTTAAAAAAAATATCAGTATGATTGTAAATAAAGGAAAAACATAGATAATGACGGTTGAAAAAGATATAAATATCTCGGAAATGAGATAATGAAGGACTATGTTAAGGAAATAAAAGCAAGGAATGGATTAGCTAAGGAGGCCTTCATGAAGAAAAGGATGCTTTTAAGCAGTAAATTCAACTTGGAGTTGATATTTGTTGTGTTGAGCTGTACAGATGCAAGGCAAAACACAAGAGAGGATAGAAATGTGGAGGTGAGTACTTAACCTTTACTTTTAGTACCAGCCTCGATTACATGGTGTAAGAATGCCAAGGGGATTTTACCAAAATGTAATTATTTGGATAAAAATTTATATAATAGTTAATTCTTATACCATAACCCCAATATTTTAAATGCTATCTTATTAAACTCATAGAATTCAAAAGAAACTGTTTTTTCTACTGATGAAACATTTTAATTTAGGAAAATATTTTTAAATTACAAAAAGGATGCTTAAAACATTAAATTTTATAAAATCATTTGTAGTCATCAATACTTTTTCCAATTTTAGTTATTGCTATTATTTGTTAACCTACATAAAAAATTCATGCTTCTGGCATTTTTATTTCAATAATTATACTTAATTGGTAATAATTAAACAAATTGGTCACTCATATTTTTTATGAGCACTAATGTTCTGGAATGCATGCATGATTCTTGCACTTGGGACATATTGTACGTCTACTTTTTTGCTTCCCTGTTTTTCTTCTTTTGCTGCACACACAACAGTCATCCTTTACAACTGGTAGTGAATTAAGGGTCGGTAGTTCATCTTACGAGGGACATGCCAGGTTTGTGAGAAACGGATAAGCTGCAAACTTTTACGGCACCTTACTAAAATAGGGGGCACATGCTGGACTGTTCAACTCAATGGACTTTTTTTAGAGATGAGAAACTTCATAAGAAAATTCCGATGTTCTTCAGGCCAAAAAGTAAAAGTATAGCATTTCCATTGTGAATTTTGTGAAAAGAGATGAGTAAACATCAAAGATAAAAGAATCGTGTTTATGAAAGCTAAGATACCCAACGAAACAAGAGGATTAGAAAAACAAAAGGCATTTGGACGTCAGAGAACGTTACAGGTATTTCCTGCAAAATGCAAGATCAGTTGCTGCCAAGAAATCAGCCTATGTTATTTGAGCAAAACAAATTACTAATTATCCCACTTTGATTTTAGTGAACAGAAATGAGTAAGCATCAGAGATATTTGCTATCCAGATAAATGTGAAGGGCTATGTAACTCATGGAGGCTGAAGATTAAACAAAGGAGGCCGATGGATTGGGATTTTTCGCACATCTCAGTGCAGATTGCACCCCTGGCACTCTAAGGGTTAATATTAAGTTGTCAGACAGGGTGAGGAGAGAGAAGATGAAATTGGTCATGTTACCTAAGGGATGTGCTGGAATGGAAGATGCTGTGTGGGGGAAGAGGCAAGAGAAGACAACATGTGATGGTCAGATGGTCCCATATCATGAAAATTAAAAAGCCATGAAAAGAGATTAAATTTACTTTGTGATATACTTTTCAGACTAAGCCCAATAACATTTTATAGGATTTCTTGAGTGTTACTGCGACACTTCTATGCTCCTCTTCCAAAAATCATTGATACTTGACAGAGATCATTGGGCTACACAATGCTTCATTTCATCTACCACTGGAATTATATGCAATTGAAATCATTTTTTAATGAAGAAAGAAAAAAGCGAGACGAGGTGGACTACATTAAGAGGAAGAATTCTCTTATCACATCGATGTAATACTACAGAAAAAGGCCTTTCGAGTGAGTCAGCAAATTAAAATGGATGGAACAGAGTACGTTTACCAAAGTCTTCTTTTATAACTGAAGACCCTTTGATGAGACCTTGCTACTTCAACACCTTGTGTGGTTTATGGTTCACCAACATATAAAAATGTGTCTTCATAACAAATGCAATGGCTTAAGCATTGCTCTGTGCACCTATATGTTTCGATTGGTTTCCTTTAAGAACAAAAGGATGGATGTAATTCATTCAGTAATCAATCAGAATCACAAGTTTTAAATACTGCCAAGAATGTGTATTTTGAAACTATTTTCAACCAACTACTTAAAATCAGACCGTATAAATGCAAAACCAGGCTGGAAATGAGTATTATTTAGAATATTCTACGCTGAGTATAAGGATATAATTTACAGTCAATCTGATCTATATTTTGCTACAACAAGAACAGTGGAGATAATTTTACCAGAAACTGAAGATGACCTCGTTAACGTTCTCTCATTTACAGAAAACACTGCCGAAAGAAACAAACGCTACAAGGGGAAGAATACTGCTGAATTTGCTAGGAAAAAAAAATGGAGGGGCATTGGTATTGGCTATTTTGAGCATTATACAGAGGCCATTTAACAGCCTCTTGGAAGATTTTCTGATTACCTGGAATGAGTAGTTCCACAACCCCACACTTCAATTCCCTGCAGTCGATATGGAATCTCACGATAATTCACAACAGTAAATCCTTCATCGACATCAATGGCTGGCTTTCGAGGGTCCTTCCCAGCTCTAACACCATGTGGATAACCCCTTATGGATGTATTTAGGTATAATATCTTTGGCCCCTCTGAAATATCACAAAACCACACTGAAATACCAATTTTATACCTATATTTTTAAAGATAATAATAGTGTTAATGCAGAAAATTACATTAGCAGACACGAAAAATCAGACAAAAGTATATATGATTAAAATGCTGCTAAAATAAGATTGAATTACAAAATGCTGACTCCCCATACTCATTCATCTCTTTTCCTATACTTTCGTATGAGAGTTGAGTTAAACCTTAGTCATCAGGGGAACCATTTATTCATAACCACATAGTTATACAATTCTCATAATTTAGAATCCAAAACAGAAATACACAACCAAAATAAGATTTTCTACATCCTTTGGCGCTTGTCTTGATTTAGTAGGAGCATTATTGCTAATTTAATTATTTACACAAAATTAAGCCTGCAAATAGTAAAATATTGTGTGCATTTCTTTTGAAAAACTTTCTGAGTGATGACTACTGTTGATTTATCCTTTTTTTAGTGCCTATACGCTGTAGAAAATCAATCATAATTGTGCTTCATGCTGTAGTTTTGGATTCTATATGTTACATATACCTGGAAAAGCATGTACATATAATAGGAGATATATTAAACTGATCTTGTATCAAGTAATACAGAAGAGAATATTTGATATCCTTGCTGCAAATTTGACACATCACTTATTTTAAATAATGGGTCAATCCATACCAAGTGGTCCAACACTGGTTGCTTGACCATCTCAGAATTATCTAATATAATCTAAGACTTTCAAATGAGCTGCATCAAGTTCAGTAATCTGGCCTATGAAATAAAACCATAATTACATTGCAAGGTGCATTTCTTAAACATTTTTTAACAGCTTAAAATTATTGGTCAAAAATAACAAAATTCAACATTAAACTGGAAATTTTTCAAAGAAGAAACAATTTCTCGACCTTAATATTTTTGAACTGTTACACTATAAGTGTAGTTAATTTTCATAAAGTATCAATGTTGGCAAGATTACCATTTAAAAAATATTCTCTGTTAAAAAATGCATTTTTGAATTTTTTTCAAATTTTCACTTGCAATATCTTGGTTGGGGGACCAGATAAAAATATGAAAGTTGTACACATTAAAGGTCTTAATCATACAAAACTTCAGTATTAATTTCAACTTTGAGATTCAATTGCAACATAGTTTAAAAAAATTATCAATTTGTGCCTAAAATGCAATATTTTTGCCTTTGCGACTACTGGCTTTTAAATGTAGGCATGGTAATTTTACGACTTAAATACATCTAATCAAATATAAACCCTATGGTAACACATAGGTTCAAATAAACTAAAGGTTGCATTGTTGAAATAGTATATATAATGATTATAAAATGCAACATTTCAAATTACCAAATCAACAGGATTTAAAATGTTTTGGATTGTGGGAAAGGGTAAAGGTGAATTTGCACATAAGGGCGTGCACCCAGGAAAATTCCCAAGGAAAAACGGACTTGAAAAAAGTCTGACAGGGCCGGGAATTCCCGGGTTCGATTCCCGGCCCTGTCAGACTTTTTTCAAGTCCGTTTTTCCTTGGGAGTTTTGGATTGTCTCGTAGAATTCTAAGACAACTTATCACTGAATAAAAAAACAAAAATTTCCAGTCTAAAGTCGAATTTTGTGTATTTTTGACCAATAATTTTAAGTTGTTAAACAATGTTTAAGAAATGCATCTTGCAATGTAATTATGGGTTTATTTCATAGGCCAGAGTGTACTGAACTTAATGCAGCTTATTTGAAAGTCTTAGGGCAACTTATTGCTGAATAATTTAAGAAATCGTAGATACCTGCAAACGCGAATAACCGCTTGCGGCCAAGAACTAAAATGGCCACTTTTTCCAAACAGTAAACATTAAAAATATTTAAAAATTACTTTTGAGCTCTCCAAACTTAAACTCACCAAATATCAATTTTTTCTGAGATGGTCAAGCAACCAATTATTTTTTTTCCGGACCACTTGGTTTGGATTGACCCTAATGTATTAGCATTTATTTTCTACTTCTAAAGTTCTATTTTATGAGTTGCTTCGTTGTATACTTTTCTGCCTCAAATAATTAACGGCATTCCCTTCACAAACTAAATCCTCACAAAATGTTTTCTTCTAAATTTGTATACATCAGATCTGATTATGCAGGATTTTGACTACATTAGAAACTGACTAGTTTTGACAACAAGTTATCAAAAATTGCCCTCATTGTACTTCTGTTTCATTTACAATAAAGTCTACATCCTGTCACAGTTAAAAATTATTACAGCCACCTCCTGAATTTCATCATTAAAAGTATGCAAGTGTTACTACAAATGTCATACATACGTTCAACTACTTGGAAAAGAGGGAGAATCTGAATAACCATGCAACCATCATGTCCCCAATAGTGGTTGGATTCCTTCCACTCATCCGTGGCAGCAATACAGAATTCCACACCTCCTTCCCCTTGCAGGAAAGTGAGGGAAGGCCCTCTATAGTTGAGCACATGGTGTGTGAACCTGAGAAGGTAAAATACACTTCATTTCACTAGAAACGGGTTTACGTTATGCATCTATATATATGTTCCCATTACTTATTGACCAGTGGATTTTTTTATGGGTGCTGTATAAACTAGCACGGGAGAGAGCAAATATGAATAAAAACAAGAAAGAAAGAAAAATATTGAAGATGATTCTTTGTGGGGTGGAAATTAAGGAATAGTTCTAAGGGACTCTTCTCAAGTATCAACACGAGTAGCAAAACTATGCTCGTCCAACTCATAAGAGGGATCAGTCAATGCCTTGGTTTTCAAATGCCACTGAACTCAAAACGTTTTCGAATGAAATATTTGATGGAAAATGACCTTTGTTTTTGAAAAAAATTTTGGTTCTCCAACAGAAGCGAGAAAAACAAGCCAAGTGATCACTGACTCAGTTGAGAGTCGCACTGTACTTTCATTATCAATTTAATTGCATTCAGCATTTATTTTCTCTGCGCTAGACCTCAGTTATGGCTCCAAAGAAAGCAAGAAGTGATATTGATCAGGGGAAAAGAAAAGTTGAGAGAAAAACAATCAAAGTGAAGAAAGAAATCATCACATAACATGAAAATGGTGTTTGTGTATTTGATCTCACAGTAGAGTGAGGTAACATAGTTAAGAATAAGGAAGTGATTAAGTCAGCTAATGTTGCAAAAGGAGTGACGGTAATTAGTACCAAAGACCACGAATACTTGAGGAAGTGGAAAAGTTGTTGCTTGTTTATATAAATGAGAAACAGTTAAAAGGTGACTGTATCTGTGAAGCATTTATTTGGGAGAGAGCATTAGAAATTATTGATGATCTAGTCAAGACTTTTACTTACTTACTTACTAAGGCATAGTAAAAGTGCTGATAATTTTGTATTTAAAGCAAGTAGAAGATGGTTTGAAAAATTTAAGAAGTGAAATAAACAGTGTAGCTAAGAATGGAGAGGCAGCAAGTTCAAACAAGGAAGCAGCGGAAAAGTTTGTCATCAGGTTTGGTGACTTCATAAAGAAAGAAGGTTCCTCAGCAAGTATTAATGTTGACGAAACCGGATTATTCAGGAAAAATTGTCAGAAAGAACAAACATCATTAAGGAGGAAAAATCGCAACCTAGACACAAGCCTATGTAAGACAGACTCATTCTTCTGTTGTGCAGTAACGCAAGTGGCGATTTCAAGATCAAGCCATTGCTAGTGTATCATTCTGATAATCTAAGGGTTTTCAAAAAAAATAATGTTATGAATAGTAAATTACCTGTAACGTGGCCAGCTAATACAAAGGCTTGGGTTACAAAACAATATTTTATACAAAAGATTCTTGAGGTCTTTGCAGCAAGTATTAGAAAGTACTTGCAAGGAAAAAATTTGCCACTAAAATGCCTTATCGTGTTGGATAATGTTCTCGGTCACCCTACAGGTTTGGAGGAGGACTTAGTTGAGAAGTTTGATTTTACTCAGATCATATTCCTAATACAACACCTCTAATTCAACCTATGGATCAACAGATTATAGCTAACTCGAAGAAACATTACACGAAGTGCACATTTTGTGTTTCTAATGAACCCAATTAACCCAATAAGTTACTAATGACACCCAATTAACTTTGAGAAAATTTTGGAAAAACCATTTCAATATCCTAACTTGTGTTAATGTTATCGATGATGCATGGAACCAAGTGAGTTACAGGACCATGAATGGTGGAGCCTTTGGCCAGGCTGTGTGCCAGAGAGAGATGTTGAGGGGTTTGAAACTAATGGATCTACTGCTAATGCTATAGTTGAAGAGATTGTTTCTTTGGGAAAAAGTCAACAGTGAAGATATTGAAGAACTGGTGGAAGACCACAATACTGAGTTTACTTAGAAAAATATCAGCCAGACACTGCAGTAGCACATAGAGCTGTAAATCTTTTCAATTGCAATGTCATGTCACATTTTAGAGAAATTTTACAGCACAGGCATAAACAACAAACATTGGAAAAGTTCTTAGTGATAGAAAAAAACCGAGAGAATAGCAAGATAAAAATGTAATGGGCCAAAGAGACAGTAAAGGGAAGAATCCCCGAGTAGATCAAACGTTTTTACTGAAATATATTTTACAAGAAATAACTCGCCCTTTACCAATCCTCATGTCCGTCTACTTATTCCATCACATCAGCACCATAACTATATATAATAACTGTACAGTGTTTATTTATCATTAAATTGACTTCTGTTATGTTTTTCATATTATTTACACTTTTATTTTTATTTATTGTAATAGCGCATAGGAATGATTTAATCTGTTTTATATAATTTTCAATGGGAAAATATCATTCGGTTCTTGAACAATACGGATTTAGAACAGATCTTTGGAACAAATTATGTTTGATAATTGAGTGTAACGGATTGGCCATGATATCAGCCAATGGTAGAGAGGGAGGGGGGGAAGGTGCCACCCCTATTGGCCACACAGACCAGCGAACAGCCAAAGTGAAAGGTGCAACTGGTAAGTGAAAGGAGCCTAAAGTTCCCTTTATAAACCAAATCAAAGAATTCTGCATCACTTCACTCCCAAAGATGGTTCTGGAGACAAGAACAAAAACGTCAAGAGACATTTTGGTTGGACATTTGGCTGGCAACCCGAGAAACCACTGGCCATTTTCATTCATCATAAATAATGAATGAATTATAGAAAAATTTCTCTTGTACTTCTAGTTTTTAAGGAACTCAACTGGAATCTTGTCAACCCCCTTTGCTTTATTCCCTTTCCTATCCAACAATACCTGTTCTAATTCACTGTCTAGTATCACAGGATTCCATCATTTCCATCATTTATGAATAGCCAACACTCTATTATAAAGGAAAAAAGATTGACACTAAATGTTGCTTGAATTCTGCAAGCATATTAATGATGAAAAATTTAAAGTCGCTATCATATCGAGAAGGTCCTCGAAAGGAAAAAAAAAAAGGATTGAAAATCTTCTTGAATATTGGCATATTTTATTTTAAATAGGAGAAATTTGCACCCACCTTGCATCAAACTCACGCTCATTTGGAGACAGCTTTATAGATATATATATAAAGAGAGTTTTCTGACCTCTAAGACTTTCAATAACATAACATGCAGGGATGTAGCTGAATTATTTTCGAAACTATGTCATAAGTAATTTGAAATTCCCGAATTGAAATATATCTGCTTGAATTTTCACACATAGTTAAAAATAGTGATCTTCTTTAATGCTGCATAGAAAGTATTGCCAGGAAGACCTGGATTCGAAGCCAGGCGGTAAATATATCCCCCATTTAAAATACATTGAGGTAGTTTTCATTATTTTCTTTTATGCACTCATCAAAATAATTGGAAGTTCTTGCTTTGCTAGAAGATGTATATTAAGACTCGGTTTAAGAAAAAAAATAGATAAGACCGTGCTGTTCCTGGGTTCGATGCCAGAGCACATTAACATTTCTCTCATAAGGAATATATGTGAAAAGTAGGACAGTTGAGGCAGTTGCAGCCATTTATTTCTTGAATTTTCACACATAGTTAGAGATGGTGATCTTCTGTTGTACTGCATAGGAAATATTACCAGAAAGACCCGGGTTCGATGTCAGACAAATTGCAGCGAATTTTAAGAATATTTTCGATCGTTTTTTTTTTCTTTTGAGGACCGTCCTGATATGATTCTGACATGAAATTAGTG
This sequence comes from Sympetrum striolatum, assembly GCA_947579665.1. Lineage (NCBI taxonomy): Eukaryota > Metazoa > Arthropoda > Insecta > Odonata > Libellulidae > Sympetrum > Sympetrum striolatum. The sequence goes on from OX388344.1 coordinate 4,252,358, forward strand.
TTGTCGAATTGCTTCATTTTACTCGTATTTATCTATATATATCTGGAGAAAAGTCTATATATAATTAATATATACACATACATACACACACACAAATTTGACAAGTAAATGAACTTTATTCATGTTTTATTTATATTTTTATCATTGATAACACATTAACGGTTGTTTATTTTTCTTCCTGAATTGAATAAACAGGAAAATGCAAAGATGATTGTAGTCAATTATTATGTAAGCAATGTGAAAAGGGATAAATCACCTGTTGGCACCTAATCCTTGATCTCTGCTGTTGTAGAGGAGAACCCAATGGGAGGGGCATATTAGTCCCAGCTACAAAGGAAAATTATAATTACTTTTCAATTATGTCTCCATGGTTTATGCTGTAAACATAAGTGCACATGTAAAACAATAGATCATCAAGTACATCGGAAATCTCATGAGTAATACAAAGAAGAAAAATTTTAAACATAATCAGATCACAAAATATCACGAAAATATACAATTAACAGGAGTAATTTTATAAAAATTGAATTTAGTTGAAACATTCATTTTAAAAATTAGAATGCACAGTATCAAACAAATTTCAGCCTAAGAAGACAAATCTGAGGAGTAGCCATCAGAAAATTGGCAGGAAAACACACTCTGAGCAAATTAGTCTCATAAAATCTGAAAGGCACAAGAGGGTAGTTAAGAAACAAACCATCATTTGGGTGTACATGAAACAAATACATAGATAAAAATATAATATTTTGTGCATGCTGTAACTACAGCTTTCCTCTATTTTCAACATAAGCACCATTTATATTCAAGCATTTCAACAAGTTTCGCATCCCTTCAGCATAAAAATCAACTCCCTGAAAATGCAGCCAAAATGTCACAGCATTTTGGAGATTGTCATGGAAGTGCTGAGATTCGCTTTTCCAAGTGGGTGAACAGACGGAAATATGATGGCACCAATCTGAGATGTACGATCAAAGAGGTCTCATTTGTATCAATTATGGCAGATGTTTTTATCATCTAAGTCTCAGATACTGCACAACAACTTCACTTATTATGTTTGGTACACATACAGCTCACAATTATCAGCGAGTAACAAAAAAATACAAAAAAGAAAATGAAAATAAAATTAGAGAATCACTCGCAAAGAGCAGGACTACAGATTTAGCTAGCACAGGTGTGTAATGTGGGGTTGTCTTTACTCTGATTGTCAATTAATTATTGCAACAACACTAAGGCCCATTTACATGAACGCCGATACTCCTCCTCCTGCATCACAACTATAATTTCCATCAAAATCCATAAGTGCTAGTCTGCCCTTGTTAGTTGAAACAAGTCGTTCAATAAAACTATTTTGCAAAACTAAGAGATGAAATTATTCTTTTCTCCTCACCATTATGGAGTTCCACACAGAGCCAGCTAATTCAATCGATTATATTTTTCTAATCCTTAAGATTTTTCTAAGTAGTAAGTGTTTGGCAAGAATGGCAACTTTCAAATGAGCTGAATGATAAGTAAGCTAACAAATGAAGAATATAGAGTTTATATGAAGTTCGTTGATGGATTAATTGAATTCGTTAACTTAGATAGTTACCATAACATAGTAAAAGTATAGTAATTATAGACATGTTAATTAATTATTTTCAAGCATTCCTGAATTTAGGAATAATTGGGAAATTTACTTAGAAACTACAAAAGAGGTTCTCCTATATATCAGAAGAGAAACTGCAACTAAGCTCTAGCAAAAGAGTTAGTAGCTGAATATGTACGAAAGAATATCAAAGTGTGTAGTTGGCCGAGATATACGAACAGAAAATGGTAAATAAATACTCAAGAGCCTGGAGAAAGAGAACTAACAATGATGTAAGTCTGAATATATAAAAAAAAACTTTGCGGAAAGAGAAACAGCAAACAAAACTTTTGTGTAGAAAAGATGCACATTTATATGAGAAAAACTATACTTCTGAGTGAAATAAGAGCGTGATTTTTTGCGATCACTTTGAAGACATTAGTCTGAATAGTCGAAGTTGTTCAGTATTTGAAAATCAACAGACATATAAAAAAAAATGAGCTCCATAACAATGTTTCTTTGAGTATTAAAGATTGAAAACTAATTTCTTGCAAAAACATTTCTTATTGAGTTTTTGTGAATAAAAAATATGGATCATAAGCATCATTCTTAACGCTTTTAATTAAGTAAAAGGTTAAGCAAGTGGCATCAACCAGAGGCAACCACCACAGGCACATACCATTCTAGATATCAATCCATGTGAATCTAGAGAGCTGAGTCCAACGGCAGAGGAGGGAGAGTGAAGTTGTGATGGCTTTGTGTAGAGAAGAGGAAGAGAGCAAGCAAGGATCCACACCTGGGACACAGGCAGCATATCATTATCTTTACTCTCAACAACTTCTTCCCTCTTCAATTCAGCACCTCTAGCTTCTTCCACTCCTTTGGCATATGCTGCCAAATCAGGAACTGTGAAATTTCTTTCCAGGACTGGGGTACTCAAATCAACACCTTCATCCTAAAATTACATTTTTTTCTTCCTTTACTATACATTTATTAGGACTTTTATAAACATATAAATACTATGTTAAATTTCTCTACACACAGGATTCCATACTATCCTTTGATTAGCTCAAGTATGTCATTCCCAGCCCTACAGCAATGCACACGTCCTACAATTCAACTCCATTGATCTTTGTTAAAGCCAAGAAGACAGAAAGATGGAGCAACAGAACCTGGAAAATCATAAAACAGTAGAAGGAATTCAGACGTTCCACCAACTAGCCAATCAATTCTCTTCCCCTGGTCTGTAGTGTTACGCAACAGAGTCTTCTTATGAAAATCGCCAAGTAATGTCACTTCATAATAGTGGGATTCCTAGTAAATAGAATGTTTTCACTTTTTGTGAATGACTTCACTCAATGATATTCCATTTTATCTTCCTTGCTTCATTTAGCAGCTTCAACAGTCAAACATTGCTGTTCAATCTGCATTAGTAATAAGTCCCTAATTTGGGAGGTAATTCTGTCCTCATGAAGGGCCTATCCTTTCAGTCATATGAATTGGAGATGCTTATACGATAGAATAATTTTTATATTACAAAAGCTCATCATGAAAGTTGTAATAATCTTTGGGGATTACAGTATATTGATTGAATAGACTGTTCTAATGTCAGTATGATACTTTCTCAATTTGGCTATCACATAAAACCGCTCCTCCGTAGACACTAGAGGTCTGCATGGGCCGAAAATTTCAACCCGAGCCCGGCCCGTCCGTTGTTGAGCCTGAGCACAGCCCGGCCCGAACGTAGGAAAAAGATTTCGAGCCCGGCCCGAACGTAGAAACAGTAATTTATTTCACTTCTTCAGCAATGCCATAATATATAGAAACTAAATTAAATGAAAATTAATCCATAATTTCGTATTTTTTGTCATAGAAGTTTTAATTTATTTTGTAAGTGATTGTACTGAATAAATGATGAATAAAATAAATAATGTTAGCAAGTAAATGATAATTAGTTCTGAAAAAAGGACAGTTATTTCATGTCATGATGGTCTTCAGTGAAAAAAGTTGTCAAACATATGTCCAGGGGCCTTTTACGAAAAAACATATCACTTCATAAGTATCTACATTGCAGTAATTAACATTGTATGATAAGGCTGGTGGTCGCACAAATTCTCCGTCATATGCTACTTACATAATAAACACTTATCTGAATAAGTAAATGCCTAATAGAAGCGTTTTGGTTAATAGATTCTATATTTCTACTCATGAAATAAAATTCCAATATTAGAAGTATACGTTGCTATAAATAAGGTTAGGTTGCTAGTGACGCTTTAAAATATTGTTCTCCCGTCTATCAGGTTGATCTACACTATCTAATCTAACGGTGAAAACCTTAACTATTGATTCAACAATCACTGTGGCTATTCATGAGAATTTTTTTGTTTACAACCTCAAACTTTCCCGGAATATTTCGTTTACTTCATCGCTGTTCTCGCAATTCAAATAAAAAGCGATATTCCACGACTGAAATAAAAGTATTCATTCAATTTACTTTCTTTTGGTAGTTGTCGCGACTTCGTACAACTTCTTTTTATTTTGCAAAATAAACAAACCCAGCATGCGATAAAAATTAGATTTACGTGCAAACCTTATAGAAAATTATTCAAGGGCCCAGGCCCGGCCCGAAAGACGTCCTGCTTACCCGGCCCGAGCCCATGCAGACCTCTAGTAGACACCCCTGACGAGGCAATGAAATATCTTTAAATATATAGTTCATACCTTCACATCAGATGCAATTTCTCAGCATAAACCTCAAATTACTTGGTCTATGTAATAAAGGCACTAACAGGAAACCATCAGGAAGAGTGAAATATTGATCGTAGCTATCAACAGTTTGATCCTAGATGACCCAGAACCCATAAAAAATGTAATGAGGAGAATTTAAGGGAATTCTTTTAAAGCTGTTTCCACAATTATAGGTGATTGACACTTCATATTACAACAGCGGGCTGGGTTTAGTTACATTCATGATTTAGACATTTTCTGAGAACTAATAGACAGAGAAAAGAGCCAAGAATTAATCAAGACTCATGTGTTACAGAAAACCTCTATTCAAATGGTTAATGCTCCTCTGTTCTCTTGTTACATGCTTACTATTATCATTAAATATGTATAATGCTAATGAATAAGCCAAAGAATGTCTAGAAGGTAAGAAGTATACATATAATGGAATTTAATTTAATCGAAAAAAAATAATGATTAGTAAAAAAATGGCGGAAATACATAGTCCCTTTTGGTTTTTACAAACACTGTGGCATGCAATTTAATTGGGCTAGTCACATTTGGTTTGCAGCAAAGTACAGTCTCTCTCTCAAACTCAGGAAGCTTTTTACTGACCTGAATAGACCTGGATGTGGACTGTTTCTGCAATCCATCTTCCTGGAAATGTATCTGCAGACCCCAATAACCATCTTGTTGCAGAATGATGTGCGGCTGTAAGTGCTCAACTGGTGATACTTCGTACGGTCAGTAAAAAACCTCAAGAGTTTCAATGTAATCTGCTACAAATTATAAGTGGCTATCTCAATTTATTTGCATGGCACAATTTTTGGGAACACCACAGGGGACTTTGTGGACAGACTGTAAATTTTCTGAATGGAAAAAAAAAACATGATCTACTTGGCAATGCATGCTCATTAGGGTTTCCCAAGATATAAGGGAAAATATTGTTATGCAAAATCAAATACGCATACTCTCCATTTATTTTCTATTTAGCTTTATTATCTTACATAATAAATATTACTGCGATTGGATTATGTTAACCCGTGCAGACTTGATGCCAAACAATTTCATCATGGGAAGTTCACACAAATCCACTTCTGTATATTTGGACAGCTTTTTTTTTATTCTAGCCCACTGTACGAAGTTATGTATAATAGAGTAAATTCCAACTAAAATTAAAGAATGCTTGGAAGGTAAAAAGATGAAATTTAATTGCAAAAAGATAAGTTATCAGTAGAAGAAATGGAAGAAAATGATGTCCTATTAACTCCAGATCAATATAGGAATGCACGTGTATGGTTCGGTTACCTAACTCCAATATTCTGTTGCTATTTCTTTTTAAACAAAAGGCCATTGAGTTAAACAGGCAGACAAGTGTTTAGCATTTTTAAGCAGGAACGTGCCCTGAAATACTCATGCAGATCCGTTAGTTAATTTCCCACTAACCAGGTGTTCCCCTTGTCGGTACAAATTTTCATCTTTTGGAATTGTTTGGCGACAAGTTGGCATGGGTTAACATAATCCAATCGCAGTAATATTTATTAGGTAAGTTGATAAGGCAAAATAGAAAAAATATAGGGATAAATATATATAGAAATAAATATAAATTCGAAAATTATTTCTTCGATTTTTTTGGGACACCCTAATGCACATATTTGGGCAATAAATACATTGGAAGTCTGAAAAGTTTTGGCGTGTTTTTAGCATTTTGGACACCATTTGAAAGATACTCACCAAAATTACAGACATTTTGGAGACCCAGTGGTTATATAGGCATACATATTGCCCAATCTTAATTACAAAGATCTATTCGATGGTCGGAAACACCTCTTATTTGAGTTAGGATCCTGACAGTCTCAAATAAATCTATGCTACATAAATTGTAAGATTCTCTAGTCAGTTTTAGACAAAATTTTAATAAAAACCACAATGACTTTTCACAAGAATGATTAAAGACAATCACAGAGATGAAATTCATTTTAATATTCCTTACAATTATTGGCAGGACTTATAAATGCAGTAATGTTTTTTCCAACGATAAACTTATTATTAACTAGTTGAAATTTTGCTAATTGAATGAGATATCCTTCTCGCATGTGAAATGGTTATGGTTAAAACATTACAAAATTAAATTACGACTAACTCATTTTCCTCAAAACAAACAGAACTTACTAATTTTATTGGTTCTGCAACAGTTCTGTGAGCAGTGGTCAGACAATGAACAACAAATCTGTGCATACTCAAGAGAAGTCGAGGGCAGTGCTGCATAATCCAATGGGCCAGAAATGTGACTGACAATTGTTGCTTCCCATGAAACTGTAAAGAAGGAGTTATAAATTTAAAAATAAGATAAATCCTCCAGTATCCTCCTAACACAGAAAGTTACTCCAGATTCTAAATGGATTCAATGAAACGGAAAGTAGTTCATATTTTAAAGAGATTGATACCTATTACCTGCTTACTGTAATGAAAATGAATTAAACAAGGCAATTTGCGATTGATAAATTGAAGCTTTTCTAAAGAAAACATGCTTTTACATTAGGTGGATTAATGAATCAGCCCAACGATATTTGGGCTGTCGTCCCACTGTGTACCTTTTTCATTTAGATCCATAGCAGCTATTTCCATTGAGATACAGTACAAGTCAATTATGAGGAGCACTGCATATAACGAGAGTTGCATTATAGCGAAAGATTTTTAGGCCACTGTCCATCTCACTCCAGAAAGGATAGGGAGTTACGTCCATTAAAAGGAGTGGTCATTTCCAAAGTATCGTTATAACGAGTGCCACGTTCCTATGCTTGTCTTGCTGAAGGCATATCTTAGAATCGTCAATTGACATGAGAGACGAAATCCAAACAAGCTAACAGTAATCTGGTGTGAGTTATCTGTTCAAATGGCAGAAAAATGTTTAATGCAAATATTATTGTCACCTAATTATTTGAAATTGTTTCCCATGAGTCGCCACATCCTTCCTCGGCAAAAATGCTTCAGGGAGCTTTGATTAGAAACTTCTCACGAGTTTCACTCTCCCCTTTATCCCTCCGTACATCTTATCACCTCGTCCCTTGTATCTATATGGCGATGATCCCTCTAATCAGCACCAGAATTTTTAATTGAGTTTCCATCATATTGGCATCCTCCCGTGAAATTTGTTTGCATACGAAACTTCCAAATTGTCTGATCCAGGATTGGTGTGAATATAAGAGATAAAACAAGTGCTGATTCGGATTCCCAGGGTAACCTCTTCCCCTCCTTCCACAGTCATTGCTTATGAAGCGTGTGAATGAAACATATCTCGAGAAAGCTATTTGATATGAATTAAGATTATCTAATGACAAACCATTATTTTTCGACAATTACTGAATAATAATTTTCTACATTTAATATTAAAGGATGCAGTTTTATTATGATGCACGAATCAATGTTATAATACTGTATTTACTTGAAAATAATGCAGCATCAAAAGTAATGGGCACCTCAAAATTCGAGCATTGGACATTGAAATATCGTTTGCCCACAAATGTATACGTCTTATACAGCATACGCTAATATATGCGTATATCTATCCGTATATATTAGGGTGTCCCAAAAAAATCAGACATTTTTTTTCAAACGCGTGCCCTTTAATTTTTTTCGTTTGCTCTCATAAACTTACCTAATAAATATTATTGCAATTGGATTATGGTAACCTGTGCCGACTTAATGCCAAACAATTTCGAGAAATGAAAATTAGTACCGACAAGGGGGACACCAGGTTAATGAGTAATTAACTAATGGGTTTGCATGAATCTTTCAGGGCACGTTCTTGCTTTAAATAGCTGATACATGTCAGGCCGTTTAACTCAATGGGCTTTTGTTTATAAAAAAAATGGCTATTGAATATCGGAGTTGTGGTGTAGAAGTGGGCTAGAATCGAAAAAAGTTTGCCAAAAATACAAAAGTGAATTTTGTTTGACACTAACATACTTTTTTCACGCATTATGAAGCATTTGTGTAAGGATTAAAAACCCCACAGTTCCATTCTGCCACACTCTCTGGTCTTGGATTCATGAAAACGGACTTCGTTAGACTTAGTGTTAGAAATCGGCTCTAACAAGTATGCGTTATAACGATTACTTCCGATTTTTGTCAGCTCTCGTTATAACGGACTTCTACTGTGCATAAACAATCCACTGGACACAGCAATATCATGATAATTTATTATTTTGGTCAAAAGCCCCTAATCTCCAATAATTTTCCCAACAATCTAAAAGATTTTATGAAATTTATTCAGCATTACGAAGCTTTAAGCATTATAGTTATGAAGTTGTAATGATTTTTAGACATTTCAGTTGTTAATTGGATTATAATATTATTATTCAATTCTACTAAGTTGGTACAAAAATTAGAATATCATAAAATAAGAATGTTTTGATGGAATTATAAGAAGAAAACTGCCACAAAATTAATAAGTGAAATTCTGAAAATACAAATAGAATAAAATCACTTAGACAAGATTTCCAGAAATTTGCATAATACTTTATTATGAGCTAAATCGTAAATTTTGGGTTTTCTAGATTAGAATCAGTGATACTTAGGATCATTTTTTAGGATTCGGTGGTTGGGGCCCAGACAACAAAGGTTAACTAAATTATACTTGTAGACTTGATTGACTATTTGCAGCCAATATGTAGCAGAAAACCTAAAATGCTAGAATTCTGATGTTATGTATATTAGAATAAATGCTGGCTAAAAAGATAAAGAATGCTTTGAATGTAAGAAGGTGAAATTAAATCGCAAAAATATCATTCACATGTAAAAAAATTAAAGAAAATAATTTCCTTAGTGGAAAATCTTAAGATTGTATGGTTTGCAGGTGTATGGCATGGTTGCATAGATTTTAATAAATCAACAGATTTATTAATCGTTGTTACAATACTGCCATTGTCATATCACATAAAATGTGGAAAATTCAAAGAAGAACAGTGCTTGAGTTTTGTTGAGTCCATATGTTGGAAGGCATGGATATAAACCATTCATTTTAGAGAAGCCCAAATAGAATTGGCAATAGACCAACTTGTGAAATCCATTTCCCAGAGGTAAAGATGTGTCCACGAAAATTGTTTAGACAGGGAATGAAAGGAGTGGTGAGTGGGGCTATAGGTTGACTGCTTCACACCATTCCATATATGACAGAGAAAACCCACTAACTCTTCTTTATTTCTGACTTGGAACATTTCTCTAATATTTTAATTGTTTTTTATTCTTTGAGCAATATTTTTTTAATTATTCACAATAATACTGTTCGTTTATGCTAAAAATGTATGAAAAATGTTCAATAAAGAATAATTTGTTTAGTTAGTCATCAACTCCAAAAAATGATTTAGAACTTTAATTTTAAAACCTCAATGACCCAGCGATACCATAAGACTCAAGACTATATCTCAATAACTAACAATGCTAAAATAAAAAATGGACAAAATAATTCATACAGTAAATTATATTAACAAAGTAGTTTATCACTAAATTCAAATGGTCAAACTCATAGATTGTTTAGCAACCCTTAGCTATGCCAACGTGTGACTAAGTCCGAATTTCGTATTCATAGATTTTGATTTGGCGCTGCTAACTTGCTGTAACTAAATAAAATAGTTATCGCAAGTGACGTGCCACCTCTAGTTTATAATGTAACTAGCGGATGATTTTGATGCCATAATGAAATTTCCTCCTCCAGTTTTCAATGTGCAGTTGGGCGATGGACCGATATTGTGTATTATTAGTTGTAAAATTGTTAGTTTTTACATTCTAATTAGATTTTTAATAGTAATTTATGTATTTCCTTGGTGCAGTATTGAATTTATTTATTTTTTGCATTCTTTTTGGTAGTCTATACGTAGCAGACAATATCGAGTTCTTAAAAATTTTTGTTCTGTTTGTTCTAAAATTTATTTCTTTCTTCATTTTAATACTATTTATCACTCTCTAATCATTAATGTTTCTGAAGGTGGTATTATTCCTTAATTTATCCTAAGCTGCTTGTTTGTATTTGAATTAGAATCTAGTTGCTTCTGCATTTGTACTCACATAAATTCATTCTACCATGATAGTGAAGTATTTTAAGTAAAAGAGGTGAGAAAAATAGCACAAGGACCATTTTCAAGAGTTTATTGACTTAAAGTGAATCTGAGATACTGTGACTGAGAATTTAAATATAAATATAGATTTGCGGAATTGGGATGTGAAAGGTAACTTCGATTGATTGAGAGAAAGCTGAAGAAAGGAAGTTATTGTTTTAATTTGTGAATGGAATGATTATCATTTGCCTTTAGTTACAGTGCAAAGAAAAGTATGCTTACATTTACTTTTGACTCAATAGTCAGTGTTCTTCATGACTGATAATATGAAAGCTGATATAAGTATGTATGATAAAGATATATGGATGAATGATAATGGTGAATGATGTTTAAGTAAGTTAAAGTGAATTTGTTATTTGTTTCAAAAGGATATTTTACAATCTGGAACACCAAAAGTTTTGCTTTAATTATTGCATGCTTTTGTAAGAACAGTGATATTTAACTCGCATATTGCACTTGGCAGATCCATTGAAAAGGATAAATGGAAAATAAATACCTGCAATTCTTAATATTACCATGAAAAAGAGAAACTATTATTGGGAAATTTACTGTACATTTCCTTTTTTTGTTTAATTCATTCAGTAATAATGGAAATTTCATTGTGGTGACCCTCTGTAGTATTTTTTGTGTGAGCTTGCATAATCTGCAAATTAAAATTTACTGAATCTTCTATATTAAAAATCTGCTGACATCTCCGGTGTACTATATTAATTATTTTTAGCAATGCTGTGAAAATGAAGTAATAATCAAGCCATCTTTATGTGAAAGAACTTTTAAAGTTGGTTAGTGATATATGGCATAGCCAGATTGAAGAAAAACCTATGACCATATGAAAATGTTTACATACCTACTCTTATTAAATTATTTTGCTTTGCCAATAACTTTTTATCTCATATATATGCTGTTCCAAGTTTTAGACTTATGTTATAAATATAATATTGTGAAATCACCAATTAATAAATAATATTCAATACCAATCATCCTCCAGGACACATTTTCATCACCTATTTGTATTTTTATGCTTCTTCATAATGAAATAATACCTAATTGAATATGGATGTAATAGACTAATTTCTATGAATAAATTAAACTTCAAACCATTTTCCTCAAACTTTTGACTATTATTTCTGGAGATCGAAACTATTTTATAAATCCAAACCATTTTATATCATTCCATTATCATTTTTTCAATTAAATAAAAACTGTATTTTCCGTTTCCTTGATTCAAAACCCATTTCAGAGGAATGCTAGACTTTTGTAATGCAATAATATTCAATATTATCACTAAGAAAATTGTAATATTCAAAGGAAGCATAATAATGACTAACTTTAGTCCTTATCTGTGAGTATAAATAGCAATAAATTGTAAGAAAGAACATAATACTCTCCGGAAATGATGGTTTAGCTACCAACATACATTTCTCAAATCGTGTCCAGTTTATCTCTTCATGACTTCCTTTCTGAAAGCTTATTTATACTAAATATGAACTAATGGTTTCAAATGAATGCCGTTATATGAAAAACGAGAAATCTTAACAAATAATACAATTTAAATTATCTGAATATCTGCCCTGCCACTTTAAGTCGTTAAAAAGCAAGATACAATGTGAAACTACCAAAATATAATCTAAATGAATTGTAGACCTTGTAAACTCACCTTACATTGCCTGCCTTTCATATATTTATACCTTATTCTTTACACCATAAAAAATCTTAACAATGGATTTTTAGATCTTTTAATTGAATAAACAATCATAAAAATCAATGATATAAATACTATCTCCTTCGTATCAATTAGATATGAATGTTTGCCTATCCAGGACATCACCTGTACATATTGTATTTATGCGATGTTATTTGCTCAGTAGAATACCAATACGATAGATTTTACTCGAGAATATTTCAATACATCAAACTGCAGAAAGAATTGACGATAGAGATACCATATCAATCGCTTTAATAAGAAAAATCGGGTGAATATTAGCCTTGCCTTTGGGCAGAAGCAATGTAAACAACTTCTTTTTCATTTGTTTGAGGTGCTGATGTGAGGTTGCCAAATCGAGAATGTCACTTTCCGCCATATAGCAGTTGTCTACGTAGCAACCTCTAGTTACACACTAGTTGAAATCTATGAATGCCACATTTTAGTTAGTCGTTAATCACTCGAAAGTGAATCACTGCGTAGGAATCCCTAGTTAAACGCTAAAAACAATCTATGAATATGGCTGTAAGAATTTTTTCCCAAGGGTTACTAGGTTAAGAACAAGAAAAAGTAAGGTTGGTAAGAATTTGCAGAAATGTTGTTTTTAGAACAAAATTCAAAAAAAAGGTCCATTACCTCTTCAGCCACATGAGGCATTGATTATAGCATAAATGAGAATGTACAGCTAACAGCAAAAAAAAGTTACCACCCCTGACCCACCAAGATATTCTAAGTCCAAATTTCGGGCCGGCGAACCTTTCTCTCGAAAAGGGAGGGAGAGAAAAGAAACATGGAGAACATGGTACGTTACGCTAGCTCGGCTCTCGCGTTTGGATGGAGAATTTTCGTTATATATATAAAAATCATTTACTACTATCCATTATCTGCCGCAACATTTGATGTGGTAACGCGTGCGATTGAATTTGACGACGATCAACTGGAAGATAACTAAAGAAATGAATCGAATTGAATGCAGCATTCAAAGTCACTCTCACTTTAATTTTCGATAACAGATTATTAAATCATTTCCAAAACGATACAAATGAATTTAACTGAATACAACATTCGGTATCAAATTAACTCACATTTCGTTTTTCGAAAATCGATCGTTTAAATCACTTCCATCGATTGATTATGCTCATCAATGTGAACGAAACCAGCAACTATTCTCTTCTTCTTAATTTCAAATAGGCCAAAAAGCAGGATCTCGGTTTCAACAATGGCATTTGTCGTCAGGGCGACCGGCTGTTTATACTCACAAAACATTTTGTGTATTCCGTAAAAAATCTCGAAAATTCAATTCGGAAACAACAATAAACGACCAAAATAAGGTTTTCTATTCATTTACTCTGCTATTGGTTCTTGTCTCAATCTCGTATGACTATTATTTTTAATTTAATTTTGCAAAATAAATGAAGCATGCAGCGACAAAAATGAACTTTACGTGCATTTCTTACGGAAATGCTTTGACTCGTCTGGGATCGAAGCAAGGACGCGGTGTCGCCATTTTTTACAATATAAACACTTTCGTATATATATATTTGAATTCAATGTTCTATAAAAATTTCAAGTCAATCGACCAAGTGATTTTTGAGTTTTGCGGGCACAAACATATGCAGGCTGAATTTTTATACATAAGATATGTGCATAATTCGGTGGATTACTATAATTTAATTTGATTGCTTTTGCAACCCTTTCGTTCAACTTTCCCAATTGAAAAGCGTTCTATCATGAAGAGAAATAACTAAGGAATAAACACAAGGAAATAAAAGTTCCACATCTTCCACACAAAAAGTCGTGTAACTTTGACAAAGTTATTTATTTCCTTGTGCTTAGTTACCTATGGAGTTCCCCAAAGTAAAAGCTCATTTGATTGATTTAAATAAGGAATAATCTTTTCTAGATTACCATTTCCCCTTACTCTCGTGACTCCTATAGATTATATAATCCAAGAATTTGTAAAATTAAATTATCCTTATAACAAACACTGTAGCTAATTCTCACAATTAGCTTTGACGTTTACTAGCACCATCTTCAACATTTACATAAATACGCGATCCTCCATACGGCGTGTGCCTTGAAAAAGAAGAAAGAATGAGAGGGAACAAAAGTGTGTGTGCAGGTGAAAGGGTAGAATTCTTGGAAAACTGTTAAACAGGACAAAACGAAATAGGTGGGGGAAAAGGACAAGATAAACCTTTTGTTACCGAAGGGGAATGGAAAGGAAAAACTTTCTGGTTGGGAGAAGAGGACTGGTTGCAATTTGCTCGATTCATTTTGATTTTATCTAAAATAATGTGTCCGCTAGCCTTCTCTGATATATGTATAATTTTTAGCTCGCAAATAGAAGAATGACTCGAAGAAATAAATCTCTCATAAAGTGGGACTGCAGAGCATCAGATTAGAAATTTTGTATGTTCTTCAGCCTATAACTTACAAAATCTCACTATTTACCTGATGTGGATTGAATGAAAATAATCATAAATCGCTTGATGAAACTACCGTTCTAAAAATTGGATCCATGGATTCCTTATCGTTTCAGAGTAATGGCTTACAGTAAATACTGTAGTAAAAGGCCAGCGGTAGACGTCCTTCTGGTAAAATTCTCGAAATTTTGTTTCTCAAAAGTTACTTCTCTCACTTTTTTAGCTATTTACTGATCCACCAATCGACTCCGAAGAGTATTACAATTTGTTTATTTCGAAGTTCTCACTATTTTAAGAAGACCATCTTTTATTTTATTAGTTACGAAAAATGTTAAGACCGCTATCCGTGGAATTGTGACTTCTGCATGACAATGTTAATCGACGTCTAACCAAATTAAAGACTTAGCTAGAGTATGAATTATTAGTACTCGACGCAGGATGGGCAAGTTATCGCGTGTGTGTTACAGTAATGACTATTATAATTGTATTTAAATGCGTATTTAAATGACATCTTTATTTTGTATTTTATAAACCAAATGAGATCGAATAGCAAATTTTATCAGTGAATCAAGATGAGTTTAACGTTTTGGCTATCATCAACACTGAGAGAAAAAATGTATTCACTTTCTCTTGGTGGTTTTTTTATATTAATTTTTAAGGTTCTTAAAATCTACGAAACTAATAACTGGATCTAACATTTAATGGGTAAAGGGATTGAAAACACTATACATTCAATGATAGTAATGAAAAAGAACCAAAGGAACGCTAGTTTACGCAAATAGCTATTTCTTAAATTTTCCCGTTTTGTTGTTGATTGATTTCTAAGGGTATCTTGAAGGTTTATGAAAATCATTGGTTAGAAGAAAAAGCCTGAAAAGATGAATGTAAATATTGAGAACGTAATTTTGGAATTAGAATGCTCCGAAGCTTAATTTCTTCGGGAGTGATCTTTCTACGGTTAATATATGCTTAATTCTACTCCTGAAAGCATAGACGGTCCGAGACATGGGCAGTCTGGGAGACCGTCGACAGCATTTGTGGGCTCTTCTCAGATCCCTTGAAGATTCTCAATGATAAAATTATACTCGTTACTATAGCTTAGGTAATTTTGAAAATTACACCCGGTCACAATATTTAAGTAAACTTTTTTTATCCATTAAGGGGAACTAGTTCTAAACGTCTGCCTGCCCAGAATGTCAATAATCTTCAGATTACCCCCTCCCAAGGATTGGAATCAATTTCCTTCGCAATGGATGCAGCTTTCTTTGGTCCTATTTCTCTGAGTAATTTCCTTTAATTCCAATTGATTGAAGAAGCCGTTACTTGGTGAAACTGCGTTATGTAAGAAATTATGAATCTTTTTCCTTAGTTATTTCCACCATTCCTTATAGTCGTTGAGCTATGGCTATATTTTTACGGAAATTACATTTAGGAAAACTGCTAAATCAGGCGTAATCCATCTGAGTTGCCCTTACACCCATAAATGCTGTTTAATAATTAAAATTTAGCCTTCGTATTTTCCCTTTCCTTTTTTTAATGGGAGGACAGTTTAGTCCATCAGCGGTTACTGAATAAAGCTCTAGAAATACTGACATCTCGTACTTATTATCTATGATTACTCTTAAATAAGATGGGTAAAGCTTCCTTTCTTGGGAAATATGTCAGGAGAATCTATTACTGCTGGTTGGCTCTTAATGCTGGTTTCCAAGCCTCACCTATTCTTCCTTAAAACTTCTTGGTTTAAAGATAAGGAAGACATTTACGATATCTTGAAGGTGCAGAAATTTAAATGTGTGAATTGTTCGACATTTGTGTGGGATCAACTGGCGGAAGCTCTAATTGTATGCATGAATGTATGCACATTGTAGGCATATTCTTATAAACCAAAATTATTATATCCTACCCTATGCCAATAATTTTTGAAGTAAAATAAATTTACATTGATAATTAATAATTTCAACTGTGATAGGTCTATTGTTAATGGTTTATGAATTTTGGATGCAAATGAACGTTTTAGAAGTTAGTTCACATAAAATCTAATTCAGTATGTTAGGAAAATGAAACTTTTTCGAATCTTTGATCTAATTTACATTCCCTCTGGCTGAACCATTGAAAACATATTTTTCCGGTCACCCTCTAACCTGCATTATTTTGTCTTAAAATGGCTTGAATCGTTTTCTCAATCTTATAAATAGCCAACATCCCAGGATCTCTGCACATCACTTCTGAGCCTGTTTACCACATTATCTTCATATTTTTTAGATGTATGCCTTAGAGTTGTAGAAAATAAACATTCTTTTCTTAGTAAGCATAAAATATTCCGTATTCCCATTGTTTATTTTCCTATCATCGTCTCCATGAAGTAACCCATTCATATTCCTTCTTCGACGAACTTTTCTTTATATCACCATCCATGACGAAGAATGACATTTTCAGGCAATTCTCTCTCTCATACAAAACCCTTAAACGATGCCTCGAAAATTAGAGGCATTGAAGACGGAAGTAACCTGTGACCGCTTCATTGAAGACCCTTTCTCTTTCCTCTCTCACCCCCACAGGGAAGCTCCCTTTGTTTTCTTGAGAAGGAAGGTATGCATGCTACCGATTAACCGTTATGTAGACAAAAACATTAAAAGCAGACGTAGCACCAAAAGGTGGGCTTGCCACAGAGATCCTTAGCAATAGATTTAAATGTATTTTTCATGCATGAGCGTTTACGTGCGAATATTTAGAGTGGAGTTGTAACAGCCTAAAGTTGTTGGCTCATACCTATTTTCTATGTTGAAACTCTTAATCGTTTTAGCATTTTAAAATTTTTGACGGAGGTTTAAATAAAGGAATTCAATATTTACAAGTATATTATGCAATTCTTTTTGCGCTTTGCTCGACTCTGCACGACTAGTCCTTCTGATTTCATTACCCAAAATAAATTCTCGCGCGTAAAATATAAAGCTGTTTGTTAAGAGACTACAGGTTAGATAGCAGTGAGTCCAAAATGATTGGAGCCCTCCGCTGGGTATTTTTTTAGAATATAACTCTGTAAAGACAATAATTATTAGAGATATTCCTTAGCTGTGATTTACATGACAAAATACGCGACAACATGATCCCTATTCTCAACGATCGTTATTTTCACAGCCAGATGGTGAAAATATTACCGTGATTAAATAGCGAGGACAGATGGTTTATATTGTTATCATCTTACATATATTATAAGGTGTGTAAATATGTAAATTATTTAGATAGTTGAGTGTTTCACATTCTCTGCAATAAGCCTTATGGAGGCTCGCGGATAGTCAATTTAAATGTATTTCTTACTTAACTATTTTTCACAAAGCTGCAACACCATTATTATATTTATAATATACGTTTTTTTCTTATTTTTCCTACTTTCGTTGACCTGATTTACAGTAGTTCATATTCTATTAATTATCGTATCATAATTAAGCATAATCTTTGCGAAAACGATCATCCTGCGGGCATGTGGAGCATTAACTGAAATAACGAATTTCATTATAAATCTGCATTTATGGAAAATGTTATGTATTATATATGTTAGGACGAACTAAGAGCCGCCAAAGTAATTCTTGTCCAATATTTTAAGAAGAAGAGCGAATTACGCTTGAGATTCAAGCCGATTTAACGAAATACGAATTTAATTATTTCATAATACAGTACTACTTCTACCGCAGCAAAATTAATGACTATTAGCGAGTATTTATAACATATATATCATCACAAAAGCCTTCAAAACGTGCCAGGCATAAAGAGGAAGACGAAAAGCGCCCTCAAAACAGAGAATCTGAAAGACTCGCCCTTCTCGAGTTATGCTGGTTGTATCTCAGGTGGTAACTTTTTTATGCTGTTAGCTGTACATGTGGACTGACGAAATCCAAGACATGAGTGAGACTAGTGAGTCAGTACGAGTTTATGGATTGAATGAGTTTCACGGCAATTATCCGCACACAGAATACGTACGAAGCACTGTTAAAACTGTGGGAGGAGAACTCTAAAGTGGAAACCAGTCAAAACCAGAAATATCCAAATTGCATTGCGAATTGATCACATTTCTCTTTAGAAAATTGCTCAATAAGGCCAAAGTTGTGAGATGCATACATATAGTGGTTTGCCTTGCATCTTGTTTTTAAATTCAAAGAGTAGTAAGGAAAGAAATCTTAAACACAGCTGTTGATGAATTACAGATTTAATAACTCTAAAAAGCTATCTTTGTCAGTGTTTTGCACCGCATTCCGAACACATGGAAAGGACTAGATCACTGGACCCGCTTCTTTGGTAAAGAAGTCAACACTCCACAAATGCTGCACTACAAATCAAAACCAAACATCCACCGTTTCTAGAAATACTAGAAAACAATTTCCTTCCTTGACAAAAATTTTGCAGGCTCATTGTGTAGAGTCATATTTTTTCCAACTAAAAGAAAAATAAAACTGGAACGATACCTGACATAGTTATTTACCAAAAGCATAAGTTCCTTTTTGGGAATGTTATTTAAGGTTACATTATAATTACACGTAGATGAAACGACAAGAACAGAAACTTAAAGACATAAGACGTAAAATATCATAAAGGGTGGCTTAAGTCATCAAAAGAAGAAAGAATTGGCAATGAATAGGAAATAAAAAAGGATATTAACTAACCAAATATGGTAGAAGAGTAGAGTATGAATACAAAAATGCTCAAATTTAACTACTAACAGTCTCTTCAATTCTATAAAAACAGGAAATTGCACATACTTGAGAAAGATGTGAAATGCTTTTTTTACTTACAGAAGTTGCAGTACATATATATTGTATGTACATACATAAGTATTATAAGTTTCAAGAAAGAAAGTCTGCATAAAAACAATGCTTGTATCAAACCATTACCAAAATTGGTTGTAAATTGATCTTCCTCTTCTTAGAGTAAACAATTTCTTTTAGAAAATAAAAATTACCGATTTTAGAAGCAAAAAGTAAAAATAATCTAAATTCCACATTTTTCAATTATGACATTGCTACAATTAGTTACAATGAGTACAAAACAATGATGTGAATAGCAAAATAACTCTCCCAGGATTAAAGCAATTTGTGAAAGAAAAAAGAGATAATCCTAACCACCTGTCTAAAAAAAATCATTATTTGGAATGAGAGATAATACTCACTGCAGAATTGAGAACAGCTGCAAGAGTTCTCTCACTGAGTGGGCACTGCTGGGGCCCTCCCTCCGGATAGTGATCCATTGCAAGCTGAAACGCAGTAGAGAGGATCTCATGGAATGCCTCTCTGCTAACTTCGTTGCCACCAGCAAACATCTGCAAAACATAGTGAAGAATGGTCCAATGAACTCCTGACGAATGTTATGTCATATCGTTTAGTAGGATACATAAACCTATACATGTTGATTACTACATTGATTCTAAAAAAATTGAAAGAGTGACTGTGACAAAAGCCCATGGTGTATACTTTGATTATAAACTGAATTTCTCCTTGCATATTGATTTTTTTATACGCAGGGCTTTTAAAATGTTAGGTTTTCTACATAGAAGCACCAATGACTTCCAAAACAATCATGCTCTAAAGCAGTGTTTCCCAAACTTTTTCGAGCCACCGCCCCCTTGGATCCGTAAACCTAAACTCAAAGCCCCCCAATCGGTAGCTTTAAAATAATAATCATAATCATAGACTAAATAAACAAATGAGGAACGTTGTAATAATTAAATTAAAAACAATGACTAATCAAATGTTTATTTAGAATCCAATAGATGTATAGTTTTCATAGCACATTTATGCAAAAGACTTAATACACAATTATACGAACTTAAGTGAGAATATACTTTTTACATAAAAATTAATTATCAAAACAAATAATTTTAAGAAAGCTTTTTTTAGAAGTTTGCATGTTATTTTTTTACTTAAATTAAGCAATTATTTAACATGAACATTTTCAATTTATGGAAATAGAAAAACCAATCATGTTTTGTTAAAATTAGTTAAACAATTAAGTGACTATTGATTATGGTTTTTCATGGTCTAGAAGTCATTAAAGGAGATTCTATTGCCTAATTTAATAACATATTTCCATCAAATAAAATTTTAATGGGATGGATGGGCTTGATGACATGATACCAGTTTTCCAACGTCCGGTTTAATGTCACTTAGCAGGAGTCTTAAATCATCGCGTTCACAAAGTCTGTTTCTCTGCTTGGAAACAAGCTGAATGGCTGCACTGAAACCACAATCCACCAAATATGAAGTCGGAAATGCAAGAAGGAGTTTTTTAACCACCATCCATGATTCAGGATAACGATCGGAAACCTCCTTCTGTAACCAAAACTCTTGATAGTTTATCTTAAACTTTGGTTTCAATACAACGTCATTTGGTATTCCAATTAATTCTTCCTCTAATACTCCAACTCCCTCAATACGGATTTATCACCCAGTCTGGAATTTCCAACATAAGGAGATCCTCAAATCGCTGCCTCATATTTTTATGCAAGGTGAACCAATGGTCACAAAAGACTATCACCAGCTTGCTCTTCTGGCTCAAGCAGGGAAGGAAATTGATAAAACTCGCGGCGACCTATGTTGCGCTTGAATAAAAGCAACTTGGAAATAAACAGTCACCACAGATTTTTGCCCTTATAAGGTTTGTAACATTTCCCTGCAATTGTAAATTCATTTCATTAAACTTTGAAAATAGTTCTGACAAAAATGCAACGTCACTCCTAATCCCTTTAAGTTTGTCGCTGAGAAAAGCATCTTTCTCCTCAGAAAAACTGCACGAAAGGATCAAACAGATTATAGAAGCGCGTCATACAATTGCCTTTTGATAGCCAACGAACTTCCGAGTGTAGTAACAAACGTTTAAAATCTTCGTTGTTCTCATCACACAACTCTTAAAAGAGTCGATCATTAAGAGCATGGGCTTTGATTTTGTTAACTGCTGTAATAACAATGTTTAAGGACTTGTGAAGGCGATCACTCATTTTTTATGCCACTAGATGTTGTCGGTGAATCACACAATTAATAGCAAAGACATTTGGTACATATTTTCTCAAGTACAACCATGGTGACGACCAGTCATTGACAGAGCTCCGTCTGTCGCAAAAGCAGATATGTTAGAAAGTGAAATTTTTTGTCCCTGAAGTGAACTCTACGATACGATATATTGACTCCCCTTTAGTGTCTGTTTCTAATTGCCTTGCAAAGAACAACTCCTGAGATAGATTTTCATCTTTAATAAAGAGTAAGAAAGCTAGAAGCAAAGATTCACAACCTGGCAAAGTTGACTCGTCCAACTGTAATGCAAATTCTGTTGTTCTCAGTATGCTGCACAATATATCTTCTACATTTTCAGCCATTTCATCGATTCGTCGTTGAACTGAAGTGTTGCTTAGGGGAATAATTTCTGTTGTATCATATGGTGGCTTATGCAGAACAGTACTCAGGTTTTCACTTACTGCTGGTAAGATGAGTTCTTCACCAATTGTATGTGGCTTTGGCCCCTGAACCCTTTTTGGGGTTGTACTTGAAGTTAGCCCTTTTTCTCAACGATGTAGTTCGAGCAGCTGACAAGGGTATAAAAACAGACACCATATTTCTAGATTTCAGAAAAGCTATCGATCGAGTATCGTATGTAAAATTAGTTCATAAGTTGATGGCTTACGGGATTAACGAAAAAGCTGTTCAATGGATAAAGTCATTTCTCAGACACAGATTGCAGCGAGTTGTGTTGGACGGAAATTTATCTGATGAAGTTTGCGTCCCATCCGGTGTTCCACAGGGAAGTGTATTAGGACCAATCTTGTTCCTAATTTATATTAATGATGTTGTACATAAAGTTAAATATAAGGTTACGCTATTTGCTGATGATAATTTCATCATCATCAAATAGCGTAAAATGGTATCATAAATACCTAGGAATTACGCTCAGTAGTACTTTTTCCTTCTAAGAGCATATTCAAGGCATAGTAGGAAACAAGAATGGAAAGCAAAGGTTAGCCAGTAGAATTCCGAGGGGATGTTCATAGAGTGTAAAGGAAATATCATACTTTACCCTGATTCGACCTCTACTTGAGAATTGCTTTTCCATTTGGGATCTCACGTAGTAGGATTAATTTCAGATCTTGAGATGGTTCAACATAGAGCAGCTAGGCTTGTCAAGGGAGATTTCAGATTTGACAGCAGTGTTTCAACTATGATAGAATCTCTCGGATGGAATTCTCTTAATGATAGAAGACTAGAGTATTGACGGAAGTTTTTTAATAAATTTAATACTACTGTCCTCAAGTAGAAGATAACTCATATTGTTATCCCAGTTATACACTTTTGCGATTTTCAAGAGAAAACAAAAAAGAGATGCAGGAAAGTACTACCCAGGACAGATAGTTACTTTTGGTCAATTTTCTCCCAAAGTATCAGAGAAGCTAAAAGGTAGCTGTCAAAGTTAGGTGGGCTTGTCAGAGTTTTACACTCCATGCCACACACCACTGACAAATTGCAGGGTTTAAATGTAAATAGCTAACCATGGAACTAACTGGAGAAAAGGAACATAATGTAAGACAGATTAAGTCATTTTTAGGGATGGGTCATGAACTGATAGTTTCTCTCCCACTAGTCAAGGGATAAAGGACCTGATAGCTAACCTTCAAACGTATTTTAATATTTATTTAGAATAAAATGCACTGTAAGTGGTTTTTCTATGACATTTAAAGGACAAATAGATCAAGTATTTTGTTCCCAAGCAGCAGGTCCTGTATAGTAAAGGCAAAGAATGCATTAGGTCGAATGATTCTTAATTTTGCCTAGTGTATTTCTCCAAATTCTGCAACTATCCAAAACAAGAAGATGGCCCCATAATGCATATGCAATGAGGTATTCGACAAAATAAATATGACTGAAAGAAAACTGTTGGTCAGGAAATAAAGTATCTAAAACAGTAGAAGCTGGTAACTAGAGACACTGGCATTCGACGTAAAGCAGCATTAACTTTAAGACTAACCCAATGAAGAGATTAGCATTTTTAGGGTGTACATCTCATCTTCTCAAATTTAAGAAGGATGATATATTGACTAACAATATGATATATATTGCACTAGGGTTAACCTATTAGGGCAACATATCAGCTTTTGTTTCTTGGTTGAAAAGTGTGGTAGGCCAATATGTCTGCTCTTATATAGATTGTTCTTAAAATTTCTTTATCTAAAAAACGTTTGTTATTTTATCATCCATTTTTATACTTGTCATGAAGAATAATTCTTATTATAATTTTGGCATTTCTATTTATATAACTGGAAGTTGGAATTCTATACTGGTTTTTACTGATAACAATTGGTGACTTTGTCTTTGTTTATACAACACATATGAAAGCATTGCTTTGCAATCATTTTAACTTCTTGTCTCATCTTTTCAAGCTAATCGTTTGGGCTTCTTGGGATTACATTGTCAGCAGCTGTAAAAGGGTTTTGATCTTTCTCTGCTTTAAAATAATGAATTCATTTTGTTAGAATATGCCGTCTTTCTATTGGCTGAGGAAATCCAGGGAGGTTTTTCTCTTGAGCACTTTCAAGCAAATATATACAATTTTATTATGTATTTTAAGTAATTAATTAGGTAAAGTAAGTAAATTATTTTAAGCTACATCCTGGTAGGATGGGGAATACAAAATCATAGGGGACATGGACATTGTGCTCTTCTTTCATTATATCTATGAGACTGACGCCAAATGTGTGTGAGTTTGGTGCCAGGCTGAGGCAAATTTCTCCTTTTTAAAATAAATTGCTGCAATTTTTAAAGAATATTTTCAATACCATCAATTTTTGATTCTCTACCTATCCGGGAAGTATTTATTAAAATTCCCAAAAATCAAAGCAATGCTTTTAAATGAGAAAAATCAAGACTTTGGGGCCCTCTGGAATAAAAACCATGACACTGAGGTTCAAAGTTGCATTTTTTTCTGGCGGTTACATGTCAGAGCCTATACGCTGTAAAAATTTCAAGTCAATGATGCTTGTGGTTTAGCCTGTGAATTAGTATCCTATCTGGGTATCTACCTATCTATACGAGTAAAATGTAGCTTACATACTGCAAGCAGATCGACAACACTAATTTCATGTCGCCATCATATCGGGACAGCCCTCAAAAGAAAAAAACGGGATTGAAAATATTCTTAAAATTCGCTGAAATTTCATCGTCTGGCATCGAACCCGGGTCTTACTGGTGAACCTACTATGCAGCACAACAGAGAATCACCATCTCTTACTATGTGTGAAAATTCAAGCAGAAATATTGGCTCCAACTGCCTCAAACGACGTCCTACTTTTCAATAATGTAAATGGCTCTCTGGATTCGAACCAAGGACGATCTAGGAAATCTAAAACATGTTTTTGAAATGTATCTATGTTCTCTATCTATATGCCTAATTTCATGTTTTAAAATTATTGCGAAGGTATTTAAATTAATTCTTAAAAATCGGATAATTTACTGATTGTAGAGACACCTGGTGTCGAACCCAGGAAATATTGGTAGCTGTGAATGCACAGTATGACTTATTAGGACTTCATATTATTTCATACTAAATTTATTTATAAATAAGTCCATATCATATCGTGAAGTACCTAAAACTTTTTTCTGTTATCTCCATAAGAAATGCATTGAGGAATGTAAATGGCCCTCTGGGATCGAACCAAGGACCATCAGCGAATATGTAAAATTTGATTATGAAATATATTTATGATCTCCAACTTCATGCCGAATTTCAAGTTTCCATTCGATTGGGAAGGGGTCCAAAAAAAATCTTAAAAATCGCCACAATGCATTTTAAACGGCCGATTTTTGCATCGACCTAGCATCGAACCCAGGATATTTTCCGTAAAATTCAATTATGTTTTCGATAGATGATGTTCATATATATAGGCTCCTTGAGTTTTGATTCTCTACCTATCCGGAAAGTATTTTTTTTTAATTCCCGGAAATCAAAGCAATGCATTTAAACGGGAAAAATCGGGACTTTGGGGCCCTCTGGAATCGAACCCATGACACTGAGGTTCAAAATCGGAATTTTTCTGGAGGTTACACGTTAGGGCCAATACGTAGTAAAAATTTCAAGTAAATCACGCTTGTGGTTTAGGCTGTGAATTAGTATCCTATCTATCTATCTATCTAGGTATATACATGAATGAATCCGGAGAAGCATCTATATATAATAGATACATGAATGAATCTAGAGAAGGAATTATATATAATAGACAAGCAAAATGCTGCTTGCATACGGCAAGCAAAAAGGTTCATAGCATAGTGTAAATATACATACACATGCAGAGTGTCAACTATCTGCCTTTAACCCTCGAGCGCCCACGGTTGCGTATACGCAACCGGCGTTAATGCAACCCTGGGAGCTCGAGGGTTAAGGTAAAGAATTATGAAAATTCAATCAATATGTTTTAAATGGGAGATATATTTACCATCTGGCATCGAACCCCGGTCTTCCTGGTAATACTTACTACACAGCACAACAGAAAATCACCATCTCTAACAATCCGTGAAAATTCAAGCAGAAATATGGGGTGAAACTGCCTCAAACGACGCCCTACATTTCACATATATTCCTTATGCGAGAAATGTTAATTTGCTCTGGCATCGAACCCAGGAACAGCACGGTCTTAACTAATTTTTTCTTAAACCGAGTCTTAATATACATCTTCCATCTAAGCAAAAACTTCCTATCATTTCAATAAGTGCCTGAAATAATTATGAAAGTCAACCAATGTGTTTTATATGAGAGATATATTTACCGACTGACATCGAACCTGGGTCTTTCTGGTGATACTTTCCATGCAGCACAATAGAAGTTCACCATCCCTAACTATGTGTGAAAATTCAAGGAGAAATATCTGCTGCAACTGCCACAAACGACATCCTACTTTTCACATATATTCCTTATGTGAGTAATTGTAATGTGCTCTGGCATCGAACCCAGGAACAGTACAGTCTTATCTAAATTTTTATCTTAAACCGATTCTTAATATACATTTTCTAGCAAAGCAAGAACTTCTTATCGTTTTGATAAGTGCATCAAAAAAAATAATGAAAAACTACCTCAATGTATTTTAAAGGGCAGATTTTTGCATCATCCTAGCATCAAAGCCAGGATATTTTCTGTGAAAGTCATTTATGTTTTCGATTGATCATGAACATATCTATAGGCTCCTTGTGTTTAGATTCTCTTCCTATCCAGCAAGTATTTTTTTTTTTAATTCCCAAAAATCAAACTATTCTTTTAAATGGGAAAAATCGGGACTTTGGAATCGAACCCTTGACACTGAGGTTCAAAGTCACATTTTTCCTGGTGGTTTCATGTTAGAGCCTATACGCTGTAAAAATTTCAATTCAATGACGCTTGTGGTTTATCCTGTGAATTAGCATCCTATCTGGCTATATATATGAATGAATCTGGAGAAGCGTCTATATATAATAGATATCCAGAGAAACGTCTACATATAATAGATAACATTCATAGTTTAGTGCAATAGCTAAAGAATCAATGGATAGATAAGTTGACAAAATAAAGCTACTAGCTAAACAGAAAGTAATCATTGCTTATGTAGTACAACATAAATCTTCGTTATTCCAAAAAGTTATTTTCTCTTATTACTCACCTTAAGGTATAGCTCAATTTGCCTCTCATCTGACATAACCATAAGGAGTTTTTGCGCTTCATTTTGAAATACTGTTAGACTAAGGCACTTTTTAGACACCTCACAGGCACCATGCAGAAAATGATAATATATAATTTCTGCCAATCGAGGGTAGTTGGGAAAAACATATCTCTGTAAAGGAAAGACAGCAAAATCAACAATATAAATAATTATGAATAATACAAATTATTAACTGGCTTTATAAAACGTTTCCCAAATATTTATTACAAATTTAAAGGATTCATTAAAAACATAAGTACTGGATATAGAGAAATCTGGTGGAATTCCATCGTTAAATTATGATCAAATACACAATACATGTACAATGAATTAAATATTCATTTCAATGATGTGGTATACAGTCATTGTCATTGAAAGTTTATCTTTTCTCAAGATTTTATTTCAATATAATAACAATATCACTATTTTTTCTGCCCTAGAATACATTTTATACTATTTAAGGAATTAATACTTTAAGGTAAGTAGTTTATAGAGGCACAGCATACCATAATTATTACACCAAAATCATATATATATACTGGATGAAATATTAAATGTAGAATTAATTATGACGGATGTGCTTATTGATATCCCAGTATTAGAGAGCAGGAATCTGATCACACTGACTACTCAATTAACTGACCAAATTAATATTTAGTATCATACAACCAATCCATTATTTTTAATAAAAGCAAGACCTAGCCAGCCTTGTAAAAGTATCACAGATGAAAAGGAGTCAAATACTTTACACAAAAGAATTATTTACTGTAAGCTCATCCTTCAATACCTGCAAGTTTCTTCAAAGCCACCTCTGAAGAACCAAAATATTCTTCAATGATACAACCCTTAGAAAATAATTAGGTGGATTATTCAGACACTTTGGAAAGTACAGCATGATGTACCTATTATTAAGTGATGAAAATTACCCTGAATATGCTGCAGCTGATGCCGTGTCTGTGTTCTTCCTCAGCACATTTTGCAGATAATGCCTGTATGAAAACAAGTGATAAGGTAAGATGTTTATAGAAGCAATGGATTTTACACAGTTATTAAGTACCTTAAAACAGTCGAAAAATATCTAAATAAAAGGGCTGACTACAAAGATATAACTGAGACAAAATCCACCAAAATGTATTTATTAATACAAAATGAAGTTCGAAAGATAGCAATACTGTTGCAAGAACCGTAAAAAATGAGTCATATGAATTATTATAATCAACCCATATAGGGTATTCCACAACTGTAATTATAGAATAACTTTTGCTTAAAAATTAATTCTTAAAGTCAATGTAATTCTAATTAATGACGCATAAACATGTAAATATACATTACAACCTACTTAAGGTGAAAAAATATCAACTTAAAAATATCTCTTAACGAACAAAAATTGAAATACTAACAATGACATAAAAGAATTTTCGGGGTACGACGGCCAAATGATTCCGCAAATTTCTTTCAACACACTCGTGTTGATGGTTTAACCACCAACCATATGCCAGCAAGCGACTCACAGAGTATTAAATATACCAGCACAACTATCGAATATCTACGAAATTCATGATCGTTGTTACATACTGCAAAATTTATTCCTCGATTTTATCATAAGAAAGAAACTTGTTGAAACTTGGAAAATTCATTCCCGATTTTGGCGACTATTCGACATTTAAGGACAAGAGAATGAAAGTTACAAGCTGAAAGAATTAAACCCCAACTACCTTTCACGTCATCGCCCAGCATATCATGAACCCTTTTCCCAGATAATTTTGAAACCACTACGGACGTTCTGCATAAACAGATTCTCGGTGACTAACATTTGAAGTACAGCAAAGCATATCTAGAGTGAACATATTTCAAAACTTGCGGATAAGTCGTGTTTAGGCGAAGGAAGACACCAATGTTTACAAATGGTATATCATCAGGGGTTGCTTTGTGATCATTCCATTCAGTACTGATATCGTAAGGTTATTATTTGTTTTCAATTTTAAAAGAAATCGAAATAAAGGCGAACAAATTTAAGTCGTACAATGTAGCGATTTTGTCTAGTATTCAGGACCCATACATATACACGCATCAGTTTTGTCGATTCTTGGCGACCATGAAGAACGATCAAAAAATGATCGTATACAGTGACAAGTAATTTCTGTCATTTTTACAGAACATTCATCGCACCACACTTTATTAAACGAAAGAACCACTCTACCATATATTAACGAAAACCAGTGCGAAGCCACTTACTTTTCCAAGTTTCTCCAAAGGATGGATGGGCAAGGATTTTTCCTTCAAACTAGCTTTTGCTTTAAGTTTAGGAGAATTACTACGGGTAGATTCATCCTGGCTATGTTGATTTCCCATGCGAACAATCTTAACAGCCCGTGAGGGCGACTTACATGACTACCTTTCTTAATTTCGACATCATCTGCACCTGCCTATCTTTGAAGCGATTTGCGCTACTTGCACCCCATCTATCCAAGGCAAACTAACTTATATGTCAGCAGACGATATCTTGGTTGAACAAAAGTATCATCACTTAAATTAAAACTTCGATGTAAATACATTACCCGGAGAGTGGAACTGTATTTAATTCAAGTTAAAGCATTAATTATCAATTATGATTGATTGTACAGTTTGAAGAAAAATAAAAGTGGCTAGGGATTGTTTATCAGTGGCAAACGCCTTTGGATCATGACTCTGACCGAGAACCCACCAACACTCTTGCTTTAGTTTCCATATATTTACTTAGTATTGCTGAACATTCTATCATAGATGTATTTATTAGTTAATAACGTCCTCATTCTCGTCCAAGAAAACATTTTCAAGGAATTATCTCCAAAGAAATCGTTAGCTGCATCACTTCAACCAAAAGGGATAACTGAATGTCTAAAGTCCAAATATCTCCAAGTAAAATTATTATCCACCCACTTTAACTATGTTATTCATGTAAGAGCATTTATTATCAATTAAGGTTTGTTTTATAGTTAATAGAAAAACACAAGTAGCTGTGAAATATTTTAAATTAGAGATAACATGAATGGCAATATGGAAACCTTGGAGCAAAAGTAATACAACACAGGGGACTGCAATTTCCTTTACACCACTCTGTATTTCTGCTCTGCGCTCGTGAAAATCTGGAAAGCAAGTGGCGAGGATGTGAGAAAATGGATAGGTAAAATAAAATGGATACAAGGTTAATTTGCAAATAGATATTTAATTGTTAAGATTATTTATATTGTTTTCGTCTATTTAAAATGCGTTGATTACTCCTCTTGTGACGTAGAAGAATTCGGATGAAAATGAACATGAAGACTTACATGTTGAGAATACAAAACCGAACTTACTATTTAAGCACCAATAAACAACTCAACAATGCAAAATTCTAACAATTCAACAAAAAGAAACAACTTTCCCTTAATATTTACAAATTAACACTTTCCCTTTTTAATGTTGTTGAATTAATAAAATTATAAAAATGATAATCATTGTCCCTTCTCTGTTTCACTCAAGTCTCATTTTTACACAGCATTTTCAGGCTTGGACTCTGCAAAGGTTTCGTCATTATATCAGCTACTTTGTTTTCAGTAGATACTCGTCAAATACCACGTTTCATCTCTGCTACTTTCTCTCGAATGAAAAAGTGCTTAACGGTAATGTGTTTGGTTCTGCGGTGAAACTCAGGGTTCTTAGACAATCTCACTGCAGCAGAGTTATCAACTTGTATTACTGGAACATCTTTGAGTTTTATGATCCCTTTGAATAGTCTGTTCAACCAAATTGCCTCTTTGGCTCCCTCGTTTGCTGCTATGATTCCTGCCTCAGTTGTTGAGGTCACCACAACTGCTTGTCGTTGGCTTAACCAAGAAATTGCTCTTCCTGAATACTTCACGATGACTCCAGAGGTAGAATGACCTTTCTTCATGCATCCTCCGAAATCTGCATCGCTGTAAACTTCCAAAAGTCCTACATCTACGTTGCTCGGAAATACTATCCTAAGGTCTAGAGTCCCTCTGCTATGTACCTAAAAACTCTCTTGACTAAAACATCTTCTTGAGTCGGACTTTCAAGTGCTCTTGAAAGAAACCCTATACTGTAAGCCAGGTCTGGTCTTTTCACCAAGCATCAGGTACATCACTGCTCCAACAGCCTGTCTGTAGGGAAATTCTGTTGACTTGCCATCTTTCCCTGGTGAGGTAGTCTCTGAACCTTTTGCATTGGAGTTGAAACTGGTTTGCATTCTGAAAAATTGAAGCAATCTAAAATTTTCTTAGCATATGTCTTTCGGTTGATTTTAATAGAATTTTCTTCTTGTTCAATTTCTAATCCCAAAAAATAATCTGCTTTCTTTGAAACGATTTTGAACTCCGATTTCAACTCTTCAACAAAAATTTCCATATCTTTTGTAGATCTGTTGCAGCTAGAAGACCATCATCCACATAGATCACAAGTATGAGCTTTCTACTATTTCTCTCTCGAATATACAAGCATGAATCAGCATCACTGGCCTTGAATCCATGTTGTTGAAGAAAAGCTCCAAGACGTTTATTCCAGCATCTAGGTGCTTGTTTGAGGCCATAAAGGCTCCTCTTAAGTTGGCACACCTTGTTGATTCCGTATTCATATCCTTGTGGCTGTCTCATGAATATGGTTTCTTCAAGCTCTCCATACAGAAATGCTGTTGATACATCAAATTGTATCAAATGTTTCTTTTCACTAGCTGCGATGCTAAGAATTGAACGAATTGTACCCATCTTTGCCACCGGACTGAAAGTTATCCGATTTTCTGATACACAGCATCTGTGACTGCTTATAATCATTGTTTTGGCATAGCTGTAGGCCTTCCGGTATAAATCACACTTTTCCTTGATCTGGTTATTTGTAGCTACTGATGCATCAATTGGTGCAGGCTTTACCAATTTGTTGTCAATAGCATCTAATGCCCCTTCATGGTAGTCCAGCAGATTGCATATCTTTCGTTGCCAATTTGGTCAATCCGCTTCTCCAGATAGCTGTTTATGTGCTTCAAAAATTCCATTTTTATTTGCGATACGTTACAAACACCAACGGACACGAATTCCTTTACGTAATCGCAGTTCACTTTAATGAAACGTTTGCAATACTCAGAGAACTGGGCCCATAACCTATTGTAGTCATCTTTTTAAATGAGTTAATTACTCCTATGAGACATGGAAGAATTCGGATGGAAGTAAACATGAAGACTTATGTGTGAGAACACAAAACTGAACTTACTATTTATTTCAATATGTCTACTCTAGTTGAGCACCAATACACAACTCAACAATGCAACATTCTAACAATTCCACAAAAATAAACAACTTTAACAATTTATTATTCCGATCCCTACAGTTAAACACATTAATCCAATCCCTATCTTGGCTCCCTACTATCAGATTGACAAACATCATATTTAATGTGTTCAAAGGAAATTTATAAAATATTACAACAATAAATCATACTTTACCTAGACTTATGTAACTTAACAAAAATGAAAGCTCAGATGCACCTATATCATTACAACCTGAGTTAACTGAGCTAGAATCTATTCCTACCAACTCAAAGACAAAAATAGTCTTCAATCCACGGAGTAAAGCTAACATGTAAGCCTCTACTGCCTGTAATTTTCTTATTAAAATTATGTGATTTAATTTATCAAAGGCTTTTGAAATATTAGTATATGTTGCATTAATTTGGTAATTGGTATCAAATGCTTCAAGTATAGCACGTTGATAATGAATCAAATTGGTAAGAGTTGATCGCTGGCGATATAATAATATTTCTGAGTTGGGGATAAATGATATTATAAAAAAGTTTTTTAATATAGGATGATAGTTGCTTATTAATTTTTACTCCATTTGTTTTATTTATATATTTATCTTCCACAGGAAAATCCCTTTTCAAAAATGCGTATGTTTATATTGCAAGGTTTAGCAAATGTTTTCATGAGTATAAAGACAAAGTATACTATATAAAGACATAGTGTATATACAGTAGAACCTCAATTTTACTAAGTTGAAGGTCCAATGTCCAGCGGTTGCATCTTACTGGTGCTATTTGGACTCAGAAAAAGTACTTTGACGTTTGGTAGGATTAGTCTGCTTATTTTATGAACTGGGGCATTATCTACAAGAAGTAGTACATAGTGATTCTCGCATGCGCTCTTCCTCTGCAAGAAGGTAATTTGCTTCTGAAAAATGTCCGTTGTCATCCATCCTTTTTCATTACTTTCATACAACACAGGCTAATTTTTCGCATTCTTGACAACTGGTTTCAACTTTTTAGATCCACCTTGGTTACTTATCAGCATTACTGTTACCCTATCAGCGGTCCCGGGTTCAAATTCCGGTGGGTGCCAATGTGCGAAATGACCTAAGATGTCGAAGCACTTTTAGCAATACTACTACTACTACTGTAACCCTATCCTTAGATTTTTTACCTCTGCAACATTTTTCACCACACCTCATGAGGGTGGAGTCAGGTGATGCCTTGAAAAACAAACCTGTTTCATCCAGGTTGTATATTTTTCGAGGGGAATATTTATACACAATGTCATTGTTTATTTCATGCCACTGCTCAACATCTTTTGTGTTGATGCTACCTTCTTCTTCACAGATTTTTATTGAAGTGATTCCATATCTTTTCTTTAACCCTTTCACTACGGCAGCCATATTGGCGATTTTTGCGCATTCATAATGATATAGCCCGTATGCGTGAGAATGAGATTGTATTCCTTCCTGGTTAACGGCAGACTAAAGAAAAACCTTTCCGAGTTTCGGAAGCGTTCCCCCACTCATTTAAAACTGATGGGTATGAGCGTACTGGCACACTCTCCATACCTCGGTAAGGAACCATAGAGCGTGCCGGCACGCTCGCCTTAACGAAATGGTTAATCTATCAAGCCACCCATTTTAGGCTTTAAAGTTGTCGCACTTCTGTTTAAGGCCGGATTCACACGGAGCCACTCGCAGAGCTTCTAACCTCTTTTTTAGTGGTTTGTTATCAGCACTTCTGAGGCACTTCTGCAGCGCCACTACCTAGCGGTCAAATGGCACACCATGGCGTCTTCAGATTATACTATTTCTCACACGAGTCCAGTAAGTGATACTATGTATACAATTCCAGATAGCATAGTTATCTCTTCTAATTCAGGTCAGCAGCCAACCATCATCCAGTCCGTGATTTTCAATGGACGTGGAGGGTGATTTACTGCTGGCCATGTTACTAATTAGGAGGAAGAAACAGCGAAATAGAAAAAGAAGATTCTGGGTGAACCGACTGATTTTAGAGAGACAAAACCGAGGACTTTTTCACACATTATTTCCGACTTACAAGAAGATGACGAAAAGGTTTTTGGTACTTTCGTATGTCGAAAAATACATTTGAAGAACTTCTCTGTGGAATTAGAACTAGTATAACCAAACAAGACACCAATATGAGGCAATCCATACCTCCAGCGGAGAAACTAACTCTGACTTTAAGGTAAGAAAAAACATGATTTAATTTTTGTTTAAATGTTTCTATATTTGTTTGCATTGAACATAAACAATACATGACCATAAAAACACAAAAGCAATATTTTAAAACCTTACGCTAATCCAAATGAAAATAAAAAATATCATATACAGCTTTATATTATACATTAAAAAACGTCATTTGACGTATCGCTCAGAGATTCATTGTCAGGGCTGTGAGGGACAGGTGTTGCTGAAACCTTGTGGTGCTTTTGATGCTGCGCTCGGTGTGGAGGCCGGTTGAACGTGTCTGGTGTTTTCTGAGGGTATGATGGGTACAAGGTTGAAGGGTATGAAAGTGAAGGGTATGAAGGAATGTTACTAGGAGCGATGTACGGAGAAGCAAAAGCAGCTTGTTTTGCAGACGACAACACTCCTAGAATCTGACATTTCACATTCAGCTTCACATTATCTGGTAAAGATGCCAAGTCTTTATGAAGAGAGAGCAAAAACAACTTGTCGTTGTCTTGATTTTGGGCACTTTCATACTCGTATTTTTTTTTAAGTAAGTCTAACAATTCATCGTATGGATTGCATCTCTTTTTTTTAACAGTGAGAACCGCTGCATCAACATTCCCCTCAGTTACTATTTCATCTCCCTCAGGTTCAGTCGGAACCATGCTATCTTCCGTTGGCTTTGTTTTGACATTCAGAAAGCTCAACTGTTCAAAATAAATGTATTTCTTCCTGTTTTTTTTTTTTACAGAACCGGATCTTGTCTCGTTCTTCTGCTTGGCCAACTCCCGTGTGTATGAGTCACGTAGACTCTTCCACTTTCGTTGGAATGAGTTACCTTTAACAAAACAATATATTATAAATTATTTACAGCAAATGCAAACACACAATGACCTTTTAAGCAAACGAACACAAATAACACGTAACAACCTTTAAAAGCAAAAATAACACAAAAACACACAACAAATACATGAAAGGCACTCATAACAAACTACAATGTCATCATTTTTTTACCAGACCCTAAACTTAACTTAAATACTGCTTTTTGGAAAAATTTTATTTCAGGTATCTTGGTTCTGGGTGTACAATGAGTGATCTTCATATCGACTACCGCATTCGGTTATCAACAATATCTAGCATTATTCGAAGAAGTCTGCTCTGCTCTGTGGTCAACATTCAAGAACAGCTGTTTCCCATCCCTCAACGAAGATGTCCTAGCAAATACTGCAAAAGACTTTGAAAAAAGAGCTAATTTTCCACATTGGATTGGTGCAATTGATGGCAAGCACATACGAGTCATCAAGCCTGAGGGTAGTGCATCAATGAACTTCAATTATAAGCATTTCTTTTCTATTCTCCTACTTGCAGTATTCGATTCAAAGTACAAATTCATGTATATAGACGTAGGGGCCCCAGGAAAATCAAGTGACTTGACTACCTTAAAAAATTCAACATTGTACAAAATGTTACAAAGCCAAAGAATCAAATTACCACCACCCAAACCTCTCTCAGAAAAGAGGCCAGAAAAAGACCCAAACTTCCTACTGGGAGATGAAGGATTCGGACTGTGTCAGTTTCTTCTAAGACCATTTGGAGGTATATACTTGCCTGTTAGTAAGAAAATATTTAACTATAGCCTGACAGGAGCCAAGAGATACACTGAATACTTTTTCGGTATCCTCACTAATAAATGGAGGATATTGCATCGTGCACTCAATGTTGAAATAAGTCTAGCAGAAGATATGATTAAAACGTAACTTTGTCAGAGATAAAGATGGTTATAGATTTAAGGACACTATCTCTATTCATGGTTTGATTGATGACATTGGGGTTGATAATGCACAGCCGGGTAATGCAGTTAAATGTGTAAGAATACTTCTTAAATGAAGGAGAGCTCCCTTGGCAAATGGACAAAATTTAACTTCTTTGTGGATACACTTTGAACCTGCTCAAATCTTAGAGACTATTATTTTGGTTGGAATTCTTCTAACAAGGGGAACACCAGGTTTGCGGTAAAAAATACTGAATTTGTGCAATTATTATACATTTTCGAATCAGTTGCTTATGCTTAGTATTTCTAAAAGAGAAGTATAAAATAAAGAAATTTTACTTACCAAGGACTTTCTTTTCAGCTTCCGGCAATTCATTGAAGCCGGGAACAAATTTCCCAATTAGATCTTCCCAGGCATTCCTTTTTGCAACCTTATTACTGTAGTCCTCATTTTGAAGATCCCAAATTACCGGCCAGTTTTCGATTTCTGTTATAAAATCGTCCGTATTACATCTATCATCGGCCATGTTAATAAGACACGTAATAGGCCCTTAATACGAAAGAACTCATCCCAGGACAAAAACTTTCGAAAGCGAAAAACAACAAGAAGAAATAACAAGTAAACTCGTTGAAGTCTGACTGAATAATGGCAGTCGTAATCTCAAAAACCGTCTGCAGCGCTGCTAAAACGGTGGCTGTGGCGCCGTGTGAACATCTCCATTCAATCCTATTGATAACCGACGGAAGCGCTGCGAGAAGCGATGCAAAGTGGCCAAAGTGGCTCCGTGTGAACGGGCACTAATTGCAAGAGCCAAAACCAAAACTTTCTCTTTCAGAATTGGTCCTGATTGGTCCACTTACAGGCAATTTTCACGCACAACACTTCAAAAAAAATTATACAGCTGTCTATCAAGTTGATCAAATTGCGACGATGAGACATAGTACTTGGTCGACCAACATTTTTCAGGGTGTCCACCATCCAACAATTATTTTTCAAATCGAGAAATTTACCTCTTTGGTAAATTTCTAGAAATTTACCCAATCTTTTACTAACCAGTTAAAATCCCTGCAGCGGCCTTAAGCATTTTAAGTTGTCGCACTCCAATTTGAATCTGCTGATCTATGCGATCCCACGTCGCGGATTCGCGATATTACCAGAAAGCTTGACGAAGAAAGAGCACGGCTACGTCTAATGAGCTATAATTTTTCGAGAAAACTGTAATCAAAATGTTTGTATCCCACGAAATTTTCACATTTTCCCATCTAAAATTCATGGGATTCAGCTGCTCCTGTTAACGGCAATCGTCACCCCATTGTATTGAGCTCAGTGCGACAAAGCCATTTCAAAAACTTCGTAAAACCGGGGTTCATTCACTCCTAGGGACCGGCTTGTCACTTTGTAAAACATGAAATCGAGGTTTTACGTAAAACTGAGGTCATTTGACATGTACAAAGAACGGGACCGGCGGAATGGTTCATAAAACTATCACTTCGTAAATTCGAGGTTCGTAAAAACGGGGTTCTATTGTAGATATAAAACACAACTTAGAGAAAGGATATTCTCCTTTCTCTGTGCTATAGCATATGAATAATAACAATCAAATAATATAAGTAATATATAAGAAAGGACTAGTGAAGAAAATTTCAATTTAAGGGAAAAACAAAGATAATTACAATTTACAAAATAAGTTACATTACATAATACAATTTAATAAAAAATAATTAATATTACAAATAAGGATTAAATTTTTAAGACTTTAATTTGTTTGAAAGAAGTATTAAATATATCAAGAGATTATTTGGCAAGAACTGAGTTGGCAGAACGTTGAAGGCAAGATATCTTATATACTATAGAAAAAGTGACCAGATTTTAAGTAATGAGATGGAACACGAAATTGAATTTTTGTCAGAAGCTTGGGACAGCTAACACCACCCTGAATTATTTTTTGTAATAAGACTACCCAGACAGCAAATAGAAAACCGTATACATATATATACACGGAGTCAATGTTGCTTCTACTGTATACATTTATACTGTACATATTCTCTCTGTATACAGATGCATCTACCTTACATATACTATATATCCAAAGCATATATGCTTTGGATATTCAGTATATGTATTTGATACAAAATGTAGGAGAATTTGAAAATTGCCCATACAATGCAGAGAGAAACATTGATTATTTAAGTGCGGAGGACTCAAATACAATTGACCTAGACACATTTCGACTAAGCTTAGCTGATTGGGCACAAGGCATAACAGCATGTAAAGTCAGTGCTTTATTGAAGCTATTAAAAACTAACCCAACATTTAAAAATCTACCTTAGTATGTGCGAACATTATTGAACACGCCTAGAGAAATTGTAGTCTGTGAAGTAGAGGGTGGGTCGTACGGTCACATTGGTATCTTGAAAAGTTTAAAGTTAACGTTAAATAATTATCCATACATGTTGAATGAGCCAACATTGATGTTGCAGTGTAATGTAGATGGGCTACCAATATCTTGCAGTAGTAGTAGCCATCTTTGGCCTATTTTAATGAGTTTTGCTAGTCAAAAAGAAATTCCTCCCTTTGCCATTGGCATTTTTCATGGAAACTCAAAGCCGAAGAACGTGTCTCAGTATTTGGGAGATAATGTTAATGAAATAACTCAATGTATGAAGGCTTTGAACATGAAGGATCAAGGTTTAAAGTTGTAGTACAATCATATATATGTGATGCACCTGCTCGTGCATTTTTGGCACAGGTAAAATCACATACAGGGTATTCATCATGCCGTAAATGCACCGTCGATGGTAAGGTTATTGCAAATATGGTAGTTTTTGATGAGTTGGAGGCACCATTACATACAGACAAGAGCTTCAAGCAAAAATTAGATATCAATCCTCATGTAGGAGAATCGCCACTGGAAAAAATATCTGGTACAAAAATGTTCACTCAGTTTCCTTTGGAATACATGCATTCAGTGTGCTTAGGAGTGATGCACAAGATTTTGTTTGAATTTGTTGAGGGAGATTTAAAATCCAGGATTAAACCTTGCCAGTTAGAATTAATGAATGAGAAATTGGAGTGCATAAAGAAATTTATACCAGTGGAATTTGCAAGGAAGCCTAGGTCCGTGAAGGAGTTGCTTTGTTGGGAAGCAACAGAATATAGGTTGCTACTTTTATACACAGGGCCTTTCATTTTCCATTATGTACTTCCATCATCTTTCTACAAGCATTTTTTGGCATTCCACTGTGCAATTCGTATATTAGTCAGCCATATTTATATTTCTGAATATTTGGATTATGCTAGACAGCTTTTATATTACTTTGTTAAACATTTTTCTATTCTATTTGAAAAGAAAAAATGTCATATAACGTACATTGTTTATTGCATTTGGCTGATGACACCGTGAACTTTGGACCTTTAGATTCATTTAGTGCATTCAAATTTGAAAATATGTTGCATAAAATTAAGAAGCTGATAAGAAAACATGATCTGCCTCTTCCTCAAGTAGTGAGACAAGAGTCAACGTCAGTGAAAAGTTGATCAAGCCAAAAATAAAATATAACATCAGAAATGGAAATGAATCCCTTTTAGTTTTGATTTACATGCTCCATATTTTTCTTCAATAGAATTCTCAGAATTCAAATTAACTTGTGAAGCACCAAATAACTGTGTTATCATTGATACTGGCGAGGTAGCTTTTGCTCATTATATTGCTACCATGTGTAGAGAAAAATATTTTTTAGGGCAGAAGTTTAGGGTTGTTGTAGATTACTATGGCAAGCCATGTTCATCCAAGGTTTTAAGAGTTTTCTGTGTTCATATGATGAGTGTTTTGCGTTGTTGGGCTGTCAGTAAAATAAAGCAGTTGCAATACCTACTGGAGAGAATGATATTTACTATGTAGTGGAGCTACTTCATCACTAACATTTGTTATGTTCAGCAGTATGCAACTGATTGTAAGATGTATGCAATGATGTTCATGCAATGACTTTCACTTGCATTTGCTCTATTTTGAATTCTCTTACAACTGTCCGTCCAACTTCAGCATTATTTGATGATAAATTTTCTTCTTCAACTTCTGTTCACTAACAGGATGGCGGGTGGCAGAATTCCAACCACATAGGTCATTTGAGGAATTGACTATTGCAACCATACCATCAAATTGGGTGAAAAAGTCCCCAAAAAAGGATTTCCAAGGCAGATTGGAAAATGGCATTGTGGTTTACCCACCAGAAAGCTGGGGAAAATCACAAATGAATTATGCTTTCCTTAGAATGATTGATCCTGACTCCTCCTGGGATAACTTATTTGTGAAACATTTATCTCCAGTCATGGGTAGAAAAGTTTCACCACTTTCAATTCATTGGATGTACACCATTTTCCTATTGTTGCTTCTTAAACACAGTTTCAAATTTGACAGCAGTGTTTCAGCTATGATAGAATCCCTCGTATGGAATTCTCCTAGTGATAGAAGACTTGAGTATCGAAAGAAGCTTTTTGATAAATTTATTACTACTGACTTTGAGGAGGAGCTAGCTCATATTATTAACCCAGTTATACACTTTAGCGATTTTAAAGAGAAAATAAGAAAAGTCATACAGGGAATTAGTTACCAGGACAGATAGTAACTTTTGGCCATTTTCCCTTCAAAGTTTTAGAGAAGCTAATAGGTAGTTGTCCAGGTTAGATGGCATGCCAGTGTTTTGCACCTGGTTATGCTCCACTAGTGGATTTCAGGGTTTAAAAGTAAATTAACAAATTAACAAAGGTCAAATAAAAGATTCATCAAGATGTAAACAAATACCCTGACTTGGATGACTGCACAAAAACAAATGATAGTTCTAGGAAGAGAAGATAAGTAAACTAAAAAGAGATATTTTCAAAAGGTTTTGACTTCATTGATTCCTTGCTTTTTAAATTTTGATTTCCCTTTGATATGTGAGACATGCAGTAAAATGTCATCATTTTGAATTGAAATAAAAGTACCAGAAAAGGTTAGATAGGGATGTTGGTGTTTTATGCCACACGTCACTGCTGGATTATAGGGTTTAAATGTAAATAAGGTCTTCAAACTTTGGATTGAATTAGCATTATCTCTACTAAATGGTTATATGTAAACGGATCTTGCAGTAAGGTTCTAGACATCAGGCGGCCTTAACTCTTCCTTATGAAATGTATGGCATAGATTACAAATGTATCAATGAAGCAGTTCCAGAGAGATCCATAACCTGGCATGCGGACTAATTCTTGAAGATGTTTTACAATCACAGTTTACCGATTCCCTGAAAAAACGTATCAATATGCTCCCACCAAGCAGCTTTTACTTGTAATACATGAATTGACCCTACCTAATTATTATACCTTGGGTAGTGATGATGTTAAATAAATTGAGAAATACATATTTCTACAAATTTTAATAGGCTATTAACCGAGGCAGTATTGATTTTTAAATAAACATGCAAATTATTGACTCATTGTGATAAGTATCTCAAGAAGGATGACAAAACACTGCAACACTATGCTAAATGTTCTGAATTTTATTTAAAAATAAAATACTGTTTTTCAATAAGCGAACAGAATTAATTCTTAGTACATAACTTTTATTCACAAATCTGTCTTGAATAAAAACTTCTCATAGATAATTTGGAATAAACTAACATACACCAGAATTTTTCAGTCTTGAGTTTACTGACATTACTTGTAGTGCATAAAGCCCCATCAAGTTGTTTGCAGTTCCTCCACTGGCACATGAATTTCCAAAGTAATGTACATTAACACTTACTCTTAAATTTAGAGCAGGAATGTCCATTTCATTGGAGTCACGCAATTTTAAAGCATTAATAAATAAAGATCTTACGTTGTCTAGGATGAGGGATGTTCAAATGAAAGGAAAGGACACTGTGGTTATAATTGAAATCTTCATTCAAAAGTAAACACCAGAGGCCTGAGCACAACTATCCCACTGTTTCGCAAGCTGAAGGATTCCCTGTTCTCAGAATTCCTTTGGCTGTGACAAGAGAATATCCTTCACTGATTGATTGTGTGTTCCCTCCAACGAGTAAGAGACAGTCTTTCACTGTGAGATTTCAATTATACCCACAGTGTCCTTTCATACCTCTTCATTTGAACACCCCTCGTACTTGGAGGTTGATCAACTGCCTACAGCGACATCCCATAACGGGATACAATCACTAAGGGAGAGTTTCATTCCTTA
This sequence comes from Sympetrum striolatum, assembly GCA_947579665.1. Classification (NCBI taxonomy): domain Eukaryota; kingdom Metazoa; phylum Arthropoda; class Insecta; order Odonata; family Libellulidae; genus Sympetrum; species Sympetrum striolatum. Next base: position 4,295,042 of record OX388344.1, read on the forward strand.
TTGTCAGTTGGACGATACTGCTTGTAACAGATGAAAAGCTATATTCAGTTCAATGTAATCTAAGAGGTAAGTCTCTGGGTGAATTTTAATAAAAATACGGCAAACATGGAATAGAGCCATGAAATATTCTATGGCCAAGGTTATATATTTAATCAAAACTTTGTATTACATAATGACTCGGGAAGCATCCGAATCAAAAAATATAATAACTAATACTGAAATTACAAAATTGGGAAGTACATGCTGGTGATTATGCAGGAGGAATGTACGCACCGTCAAATGGAAAAATATCATTTAATGATGGAATGCAAAATGGCAATCATTCATGTCGTACAAAAGTATGGTTTTTGAGAAAAGCCAAAATTTTCAGTGAAATCACCAAGAAAGGGAAGCAAATACAGGAAGGTGATGAAATTATGAGGATAATCAATGAGGTTCACAATCAGAGCTTACAAATTAGCAAAAGTCCATTTAATGTTTAAGGCCATTTCATGCTACAAAATCAGACACATGATACAAACCGACAAAAAGCTGCCTTTGACACAATACTCAGGCAAACACAGTAATCAATTAAATAAATCATCTTAATATCAGCAATGAAAATGACATTTGAATATCTCACTCGAGGATTGCTAAAGAGCAGACTGACCAGGATTGACAGATGACAAAGTCACTGAAACTGAGGTATTTAGAGGTTGCAATGAAACTTGTGATGATAATGGAGTTTCACCACTTTGTCCTGTAACTTGACACTGATACTGCATAGCTTCTTGGAAAGCTTTCCTGACAGCCTTTCTTTCAGTAGGCTTCCGAGATTCTGTGAGTTTTGATTCGTCAAGTTCAGTGCTCATTCCCAAAGGTTCCAGTTTGTTTCGTGGTAGCCATTGCCTACAAAATAAATTTAGAATTTGATATGCTGACATATTATTAAGAATAATATCAAACAGGAATAATTACCATTATACTTACCATGTCCTTTTAGTATCAAAAAACAGGACAAGAAAAACAGGCTCAGTATAGTTGAGGGAGAGAGCAAGAACTTCAGCAGGTGCTGCAGGAATTGGGACCCCATTGTGAAGTATCCCAGTCTTGGGCATCTTTGGGTCAATTATCTAAAGGAAGCATTATCAATTAATCCTTGTTTCTTTCTCAAATGCATACGGCAGGCACATAAAATAATCTCTCTCTTAGCAACAATCTATAAGGTCAGAGGATTGAGGGTTCTAACATCATATAAAATGGAATTACACCTTTAACTTTTGTGAGATAATTTGAAACAATCTACAGGCTTTTATGGGAAACAAATAAATACTGAAATAATTATTCTGTGTACAATTGTGTCCCTAAAAGGTATTTTCTGTAAATGAGTCATTTATATGTACATTCATTCATCACAACATAACATGTATACTGGTGTGCAACTTGATAAAGAAATACTTCCAAAATATTACAGAAATACAATATGCACTACAGGGGCAATAAATACTCAGTTTAAAGAAAAGTTATTTGACGCGAGAGAAAAACTTAAAGAATAAATCAACGTTTAAATAAGTAAAATAATAGTCTTACCTTTAACAGAAATTTCTTGTAATGCTATTCTAACAGCATGCTGTGTATCTATACTATAACTTGCTTCACTCCACCCCATCGTTCAACTGATACGATCGGGGAAGGCAATGAATTAGATTACATTGGAATCAAAGTCTTTCTTAGACATTGTTTCTTTAAGCGAAATAGAACGCACCTTTAATCTGTGACAATGTTTATGCCTCAGCCTTGGTGTGTTTCAATACCGTAACAAACAAGCAAGTAAAGAGAGTCAATTCAGCCTAAACACCGAAAGATCCTTCATCATTATTTATGTTTCGATTTTAGTGAAGTGTACATGCATCTTATTATCACTTTGTCAGACTGAAAATACTCGAATAAAACACTGTCCTAATTTTTATAAAATTGAAAAATCTAAATTTTATCCGTGAAAGGCAATGGGACAAAATAAATCTTTTGACCAAAATGACGGGACGGTCAGGAGAAGACTCGAAAACAGGACGTATGGTCAGCCTACTCACAGTGCAAGTAGCTGACACAACAAAATTAAGTGACACTAGGAGGTTGGAATTCTGGTTTGTCAAATGTTCGGCTCTATCTGTAGAAGAATATATGTCTCTTTCTACAATATTAGATACAAGAATCAGTTGCTTGTTTAAATAATCTCTAGCGTTTACTGCTCTTTTAAAATATTAGTGACCACTGGTTACCTACCTCTGAAAATATCACTTTAGCCACATTGAGTACAAGCCGCAGCATGTCATTTAATTTTATCTCTAGCACTCACATTTGATATTCACTTACTGAAATAATCTGAGACAGATAAGACTTTAATGACATAAATATTTTAGAATATGAAAAAAGGGGCACATGGGTAGTGGTTGAAAAAGACATTAATATACCCACAATCAATTATACATTCTCCCTGCATGCTTTCTTCCTGAAGCACTCCTCTTTGTTCTCACTAAATGCTAAAGAAGAAGGAGTATAAGCCATAGTGGCTTGAAAAGCTAATTAGTTTACGGCCCCACCTAAACCACCCCTCACTGGAGGACATCTTGCAACAGAAAATCTCTTGATAGGAAGATATTGGAAGCAAATAAGGCAACCATCAAATGAGGATTTTTGGTATTCAACTCCTTTTAGTGCACCTCCTAAATTTCCTGAAACCAACCATTAAGAGGTGTATGGCTGGCAGCCAATAGCACATGAGAAAGAATACTTACAAGGGCAGGATACCAAGGATATCCCCTACACTTGGCCCACACCAAATCTAATGGCTTCAGTGGAACCACACCACATGAGAGCTGCTGTCCAGTTTGGTGCCTGTGGCTACTGGTGCTGGTTCCAGCATTAATTTCATCAGCTCCGCCTCCCCCTTCCTCTCCAGATGACTCCGAGTGTGGGGGCCGCCCTTCTTCATCCTCTGAGCTCCCTCCACTTCCACTGCAGCTTCCAGATGACGAGCAACTGCTGGAACTCGAATCTGACTGGCTGTCATCATCAGTTTCAGCTGGAATATCTGCAAAAGTCAAGTTGACTTCGGTTTTACACAACAATGAAACATGTGGTAGAACTAGCGTTACCAATTCTCCTGTTTTCATTGGGAGACTCCTGGAAAATAATTTTCAAAATCTCTCATATCAAGGGGTATTCATCCCGCTTTTACTCAACAAGACCAAGCAGTCTCAACTCATATTATCAGAACAGTAATCCAAACAATGTAATGATATCCCAGTCACCAATTTAAGGAGGCTTACGTTTTCAAGGATGTTACATTTTGCCTCTTCTAATAGAAAAAACTCAATAATAATTAGAATTCTTTTCTGTTTGAGACCGATATCTAGAGATACACCAAATTCCTTTATTCTTTCACAAATCAGTCTCTTCTGTCAGTTTCAAAGCGCTCATTGCCAATGCAGACAAATGAACTTCTATGTTTTGTTGGCGATGGCTGAACTTAAGTAGAAACAAAGGTAAATTATTTTTATCCAATTGTAATATAAACATAAGATAACATAACATAATATAAGATATAACTGATCTGAAATGAGTGGTCAAAGCAAAATCAAATCACTTCATTTATCACAAAACAGTAGATAATATTGAATGTGAAAATAATACGTAAATTACAATAAATTTCAAACAGAAAATATATTCAATATATAATGTCAGGCAATACAGGGGAGGATTCCTCACGAGCCAAATTAAACAAATACTACTGCTAGTTTAGCGACACCTGGTTAAATGTAAAATTTCACGTCAAATTTTTTGTAGAGTTCACAAGCTATGTTCCATGTTGTAATGCACCATTATAGTTATAATGGCCAAGATTAAGGGAATAAACTGTCCCAAATTATTTACTGTGATTTATCCATTCCAAACAAGCAATCCTGTTGAAAAACAAAAGCTATTGTTGAAAACATATTAGCTCCAGCCTATCATATAATCTTAATTTCTAGGTTAAATAAAGCAAAATATTTTTCTTTATGTTCATGACTGAATTATATACATGACTGCTCTTCACATGCCGGTTTATGGATATCTATCTTTTCAGGAAATACTTCATAGAAATATTTAAAATCTCCGTCATTCATTTCATAATGGAGAATTAAGATCACCTGGAGTCAAACCTGGAAAGTTTATGCAAAATATGATTAAGCATAACGACCTAGTAGGGATAGCACTAATTTAATCCGTAGTTTGAAGTCAATATCATAGTGGGTAAGTCCGAAAATAAGATTCCTGTTTTCCCCATTTGAAATGCACTTTGAATTTTTTACATGTGAATCTAAATTACGATCTGGCATCGAACCCTCGGTCATTAGGGAAACAGTAAAGTGCAGACATGAAATGTGTATATGACTTCTATACTGGGTTTTACATTTCCATGTTATCGGGAAGCGATTCAAAAAATTCTTAGAATCGCCACTATTTATTACAGGAGGTTTGCACCCACCTGGCATCGAACTCAGGTACATTTGGTAACATTTATATGATTATCAATACAGAAGAGTCTGGGACATCCGTGATTCTGATTCCTCTATCTTACTGAGAAGTCCCTTGAATATTTTTAGAGTTTTTGCATACTGTAGCCTAAATGGCCATTTGTCCCAGCTATTTACATATCATAGTTTAAATATATAGATGTCACAGAAAATTGAGAACCTTTCTCAAATTCTGTCGTGTTTACCATTGACGTGGCTGTGCATTCAAATGAGAAAATGCTTCAACTCGGATTCAACTATCACCACGAGGACTCTCTGTTTACGACCAAGAATTTTATAAAAGTTTTGTCCACTTTGCCCTAGTTCTTATAATTTCAAATCGAAAATAATATTAAACAAACAATATAAGAATCTTTATTTAATTTCCTTTCTTCAGGTAATTGTCTCGACTTTGATGAACTATTATTTCCTATTTAATTTTGCAAATGAAACGAAGCCTGCAAACAGTAAAAATGAACTTTACATGCATTTCTTACGTAAAATATTTTCCCTGACTTAGCATCGAACCAAGGATAAGCTTGGAAGATGTCTTTGTGGTTTTCATTGGGTATGCTTGGTTTTCAGCAATCACTCGAATTTCAACCCTCTATTTGCAGGGAAGTACCTCAAAACATTTTTCAAAAATTCCTGCAAGGCATCCTTAGGGGAAAAATCGGGACTTCAGTGTCTTCTGGCATCGAACCCATGACACTGAGGTTTAAAGTCACATTTTTTCTGGTGGCTTTACGCTATGGTCAATATGTCGTAAAAATTTCAAGTCAGTAACACTTGTGGAACATGGTTAGAATAGTGATCCCCTGTGAATGAAATAGGTATATCCGGAGAAATGTCAATATATTATAGATACAGATAATATGTAATGAAGTAATCACTTTTATGAAAAATCTTTATCTTATTTAGATAAATGGTATAATGTGGAAAAGCTAGAGTTCAAAAACATGTCAGTCTTTTCTTTGAGAAAGATAATTGTATAAAAAGATCTAAATATGTACCATATATTAATAAATATGGTTAATGGAAGGGTTCCGGGTGTTTTACTGTTACTTTTTTCAGGTAGAAATTTGAGGTTTGAAGTAACACTAAAACATATTTTACAAGCATTCACTACTTTTGTATCTTTGAATTCCTTTAATTTGCAGATCTGATGACGTCTCATATCTTAATAAGTAAGATCCATCAAAAGTTAAATATTATTATTCTGAGTCAATAAACACCATCATAAATAATCAAGAGAGTAAGTTAGAATTTTCTATTTTTAATGAGATTGATAGCTTTCTAACCTTAGTGAATAAAAATTAACATTTGTATCCTCATGCCCTTAAATATCAAATTCATTGTATTGCAATAAAATAGAAGACATTGGCACAGTATGAAATGTAAAGTCCAAAGTCTATCACACGATATGTCATGTGAAACAGAAAGCTGAGATTCATAATTGAAATATCTAATTATTTCTTAAAAGTTGTGTTCAGGACTAGTTTCTGAATTTAATTAATCAAAATATTCAATTTTCTTAAATTTTGTCAACAGCAAGTATTTATCTAAAACTTATATTAAAGAACTTGTTGCCTTGCCAATATCTTCATGTTTGCAGCCTAAAATTAGCAACAAAATAAATACAATAAAAATATTTGCTATGAAATAATATAGAAAAATAATTGAAAACTGATTGAATAATTAAACTGCGCATATCGAGTACATGTATTTATGATTTTTACATCATTTTTATAAATTTAGTAAATGGAATGTTGTCGCAATTAATTTGGACATCAACAAACCTCCCCTCTTCAAACCCTCAAAGGCAAAATTGCACATTAACACAATGCAGTTCACATACTGAAAAATGGATTAACAAATTCCAAGCATAAGTTAATAATAGATCAATGAAGAGCAGAAAGAACAAAATTGGCATATAAGATAGGCTCCCTTATGTAAAATACTAAGTTCCAAAAGTAACAGCAGAAGAGGATCAATTACAGCCACTGAATCCATTCTGCCTGTTTTTCATTTTTGGCAAAATTTAAGTTCTGCTTACATAACTTGAAAGAAGACCTCGTGCATACAAAATTGGTGTCATGAGAAAATGACCTGACAACTCAGAGTGGGATCGCTGCAACAACTCATGCAACCTGACAGCTTATCGTGCAACAAATTATTGTGCCGACAGCAGATCACTTCAATCAAGACGATTGAAGTAATTTCAAATTTTTAATATTAAAACAATTGAACAGTCTTATTACTAACTACTGATTAAAACAGTTAATAATGTATTAATTATGCATTTAATAATATATAAATCTGACAGCCAAACATTTTCCAAACTTCTTCATCCTGCGGCTGTATCTTCATTTGATAGTTCATACATAATTGAGAATTTAGGCTGTCATGAAGATTGGGTGAGTGAACTTAATATGGAATATACTCAATGTGGAATACCACGGTATCAGGTCAGACAAGTCTGTCAGCTTGTATTAGAAGAAGATGAAAATTTTCTGCTCAGTCATCAGAGTCTTCTTCAGAGTTATCACAGCGATCAGTTGTTCCAGCAACGAGTTGCCGTACTCTGAGTCGTCACAGAACCGAGAAAATGAGCCCTAATGAACTCTTTGCTTTTACACTCCCAAATGTGAATGATATGTCACTTCTGCCAGATATCTGACTTATGGAAGATTAAAAGAGAGCAGTTTTCAGATCCCTGATGAAACTATAACAGCACTCCATAAAATTTTAGGAAACTTATTAACCCTTTCGAGACGGCGAACTTAGCGGAAAGACTCTACCGTATGTCGGAGTACTCTAGCAGAAATTCTTTCCTGTGATACGGAGATCTTATTGAGCATTGCTGCCCTCAGGTATAAGACTTGACCTTTTCCTCAGCCCCAGGATTTTGGACCCTATCGTCATAAACCCTGTGGGGGGCTAACATCCGGCTGCGACCGGGAGTCTGAGGAATTGTCCGTAAGTGAATGTTTTTACACACGTTTTGGCAAATGATTATTTGTTGTAAATTTTGTCAACCTGACATGGAAAATGAAAGCAATGTCTTGCGCTAAAGATGTACAACTTTTAAACGAAGTTATAGCGTTAATATTTACGTATTTACTATATTTCCACATGGTTTCCATAATTTAAAAACAATACATATTTTCCATCACTCTTTTTCATCCGGACATTGGACCAAAATTAACGGGACTAAATGTTGCAACAAAATATATTGGGTATGCATTATTAAATATTGGTAGTTACCATGAATATGATATCAGTTATTATTGATGCTAGAATTTCACTTAAAAACCGCAAACGCTCAGCAAAAGACAAGGAGTTCAATTCTGATATTATACTTTTTGAAAAAGCAACAAATATTTATTTTGTAAAAACACTTAGTTTACCGCAGCCCCGTGCTGCGAAGGGTCATTGAATTAACCTAAGGGCCGAGTTTCCTTGCTGCCGTTTATGAGGCCAGGTCAGAAATCCCCTAGAAAAGGGTCACAAAGGTTTGGTTATTATACCCCAATCCTCTTCATCTGCATCCCCTCACGATAAATACTTCCGTCGTCTCTGGACTACGATAGTTCGTTTGCGTTGGAAAACCACCGTCGTCCATAGACGACATCAGTTCTTTAGGGTAGGAATATCACCGTCGCCTGTAGGCGACAACAGTCTCGAAAGGGTTAAAGAACTCATGTAAAACAAAGGAAGAATTTGTTTCCATAATATGGTGACCTTTTGTGTAAAGATGGACTTAAGGCCAGGCAAATAAATACGGCAGGCAGGCTTAACATAAATGCTTGCATATAAAAATATATCGCGAATTCTAAATTTTTCTAAATTTTTTCTAAATTGATAGAGAATGTTGAAACAGTAACAATTTTAAAGTCACTTTAATAGTGGGTCTTGCAAAATTCGATTCCCTGAGACATCCCATTCCCTTCCCAGATATATATCTAAAAGAACAAACGATTAACACAATTTAAATGAAATTCAACTTTGAGAAAATGGGAAATTTAAACTATGGAAGATGAAGTAGAAATAAAAAAAGTCATTACCTCCGCCGCTACGATAGACACGGAAGCTTTCAGTCGCTGGGAGAATAGGAGAAGACGGATCAGTCTGTCCGAGATGTGCAGTGGAATTGAGAGGCCCTTTCAGATGACTCTGTGAATCCCCAATAACTGCCAAAGGAGAGGTTCCAGAGAGCAGAAGAGGGCTTGCAGGTGCCACGGTGCCAAGAGCAGCATCAAGGTTTTTGCGAGGTCTCCCAACCCTGCGCTTTGGGGCAGCTGGTGAGGGTGTGTCCGGTTTCTAAACAAGAGAGCCAATTGTCACTTTTAAGAGGAAAGAGATGGAATTGATCATAAAAAGCATAATCTGAGACAAAGACCGAAGTAATGTTTAACCTGGGTGTCATGCACAAGGGTTTGCAAAATTCGACTTGAAGAGGAGTGGGCTTATGGAATGGCTGTAGCAACCAAAAAGTACACTTCTGTTAAGTTATTATAAAGTATCTTGCATGACATTAGGACACATATATAAACAATACATTAGTATCACTCTTCAGATTTGTATTTTCTGTTCTCCATGGTGAATTGTAACAAAAGTTACCTTCAATTTTATCATGTGGTGGTTTAAGAGTGCATTGTGAGAATTAAACCACAAGGTCCTTGAACTTGTAAATGTTTACTTTTCCATTTGTTATTACGTCCACAATCGAACTAAAATACTTACTGTAAGTAGTGGAGAGTTACTGAGAAACTGAGATATATTCCATTTTTTAGATATATTCCAAAATATATTATATTTCTTAATTTGTTACAGGAACAGAACAGGAACTTAAACAGGAAAAATTATGGAACAGATTGTTGAGAAAAACACAGTAAACCATAGCAAGATGTTGCATATCCTAAATATGCATCTACTATGATGATGTACTACACTGATAATAAAATTTTAATTAATCTCTTATAAAAATGAAGAAAGGATGTTCTTCATTACTTACTGAGGATCACAACATTGTCGTTGAAATGCATATTTAAAACAGTACTGAATTCACTTAGTGCTGTGGACATTTTTGGGTTGCCATTAGTTCTTTCTTACACAAGTCTTTCTGGCAGTTGATAATTGATTTTATGTCTACACATTTGCATTTCCAATTTTTTTCTTTTTTTACTTAAGGATTTTTGAGAATCAGAAGCTGTTATTTTTCAATAAATAATTTTTTCATCATACCTTAGGAAAGTGTGTTTGCCACGAATCTTGGTTTTAACCCACTTTTTAGGAACGTTTTATTTTTCGACTTGACTTTGAATTGATGTACTTTTATGATTGACATACTCTACTAGCTTACTCATCTACCATATTTTTTTAAACTTGTGGTACACTTTTAGATTGGCTCCTTTGTGTCCATTTATTTGTCTCTGAGACCAATTGACGCTGTTTGGGTTCTTCAGGTATCAGATTACTTAGGTGATATGGGCTGTGAAGGAGGGCTGAAGGACATTTTTGATCTCCCAATGCTACTTACAAACTGATGGCTTTAGCAGTTCGAACTAATTCACATATCTATCAAATAATATATAATGAGATAAATTGGAATGAAACAACATTGACAGCTCATCGATGTAATAAAACTTGGCAAGTAACATATTTTAATTTTTTCAATGCTTTCAGTAACATTGACATCACCTCTTTGTGGCAGTCATTAGAAAAAAAAATGGGAGTGTAGCCAAAAGCAATCTCAAAATTTTCAAATTCATTGCAGAACTTGCCATATTTTCCAGTTGATAAGACACCCTACCATTTATCATTAGAAATTTTAAGTGAATAGTTGTACACATACATTAATTTCTACACGAAGAAATTAATATAGCTAAGATACAACAATGTCAGAAATGGTAATATTCTTAATCATTGCTGAAACACTGTAAATTTTCATCACTGCCGCTAAAATTTCCTCAAATTAGTTTTCCCTCAAAGTATCAATTTCTCTCAAAAAAATATTTTACATTTACGGCAATCATTTCTAAATATCTGTTATCAGTGACTATTACTTTTGCTCCTTTCACACTCAATCAAAACACATCATTAAAAAAAAAGTTACCTGTTTTCTGCTAAAAATACACATGAAAAAGGAACATTTGTTCGAAATATCAAGTTATAATTTGAATTGGACATGTGTGTGTATATATATATATATATTTATATAAATATAATAAATATAATAAACGAGTCATATTGTGACGGACACTGTTACTCTATATCCCCACCAATACATTTCAACAAACTCTCCAATCACTACAAACAAATACACAAACATTGAAACATACGATTTAGAAATAAAATTGACATATCCCTTGACACTATAAAAATCCCTAAGCATTGATACTCCAATAACAATACCATAATCAACACTGTTTTTAATGCCACAGAAATCAATAAACAGAATGTCTGCAGCTTCTGTTCAACCCCAATTTTATACACAAAAAATTACGAATGCACAGTGATTAATGCTTATGTTGTTTCAGAATTGATACCAAATTAAGTTTTACTTTAGTTGCAACTCTGCATGTGAGGGAACACAAGCAGTTGTATCCGTTGGAGTTTTCCTTAAACCCTTCAGGCTAACCTCCTCATAAATTGCTCTTGAAAAAATGCTATTCTGTGTTAATAAGAATACTTCCTTCAAGCAACTCACCGGGAAAAAACTACTTCTTACTAAGAAATCAAAGTACTAAACAGGAACTCATCAATGGAGTGAGATTAGTAATCACTAATTTAGGCAATTAAACCATCACTGAAAAATTAATTGACTCCGGTGAAACAGCTATCATTCTAGAATCAATCTCATACCTTCAATGATGCCATTCCTCATGATGAGAAAACAATCAAAGCTGCATTTGCATCAAAACATCATAGCGGCAAACACTTCAAAGGACTGAACATTTTAGTCAGAACACAGGAAGTGTGAGAATTGTACTTTGCATTTTCCCTGGAGTATTTGGCATAATATAATTCAATAATAATTTGTATTTTTAACCTTCAGAGGCATCTATGTTTGTGTTAATGATACTTACTCAAATTATCTTTACTCACAGACTGACCTCGTAACCCCCAATGTTGTGTTTAAGGAGGTTTTATAAGACAGATATTTCTATACATATATTTTTTACTCTTACTTTTCCATACCAATTTTCTGTTTTACCACTGTATGTAAATGTATATACCAGTGTTCATTAAAAATACATTTTTACTGCTTTTTTTTCAATAAAATTACAAGCACCCTGATTACCATTTGTGCAAACATTTGCATGGAGTAACCAGTTTCAATTATTGCATTTTAAACATTTTTTAGAAGTTTCAAGAGTAGTTCTGACTTACCACTTTGAATTTTACATTCACTTGGAAACACTTAAAATCTTACATAAAGCCGCTTAAAACTCAACATCCTCTCTTTTGATTTAATCATTTATCTCAGAATGTCAAATGAAACATTTAAATTACTATATATATATATATATATATATATATATATATATATATATATATATATATATATATATATATATATATATATATATATATATATATATATATATATATATATATATATATATATATATATATATATATATATATATATATATATATATATATATATATATATATATATATATAAGCCTATTTCCAGAAATTCTAGCTGATTTTACAAATTGAAAAAGAGTGTATCACTTTGTGTGAGGAAAAACAGGAATTAATTTTAATAATCAGTAGAATTTTAGTAAAGGACATTATTAAAATCCTTCTCCACATTAATACCCTGCAAACCATCTTTTAGCATGTAGTATAGTTGGAATCAAGGTGCTTCTAACTATTTTTAGCTTGTTATTATTGTATTGTTCAAAGAAATAATGAGTTCTTAATGCAACTTATCTTAGTATACTAGTATCTATTTCTCTTACTTATTAGTTACATAATTTGGATCAGCAAGAGTATCCATATTAGATCTATTACGTCTCATCCAAATATACTTTCTCTAACTGTAATCGCAGCTATTACGCTTTCCACATTTAGTTGAGGTTCTTACGGAGCTTCATTTCTCACTGTAAACAAAGGAAAGTAGGGCTGTTAAGGAATTACAGGTTTAAAATCTCCAATGGCCCATTTTGTTGGCATTCCACTTCTCATCCCATGACTTACTGACTGGTTGCTGAAAGGAATTTCGTGACTGTGCTTAGGTTTATATCAGGCAGACAAAAAGAAAATTAGAGAAAAGATTCAGATAACACAAACCCCATTTTAACCCGGTAACGCCTGGAAAAAAAATTTTCTTCGAATTTGATTATAATCAAGTATGTTAATACGTATTACTATCTAAGTCAATTTGTCCAATCCTTTTTCTTTTAACATAATTAATTACGGAGATATAGCCTGGTACCATATGGTACCGCTAGGCGCTTGGGGGTATAAAATTGAAGGTTTAAGGAATTTCCGGAAATTTACAGATAGCTGAACAAATTATTTATTATTTTTTATTTTTCCGCTCATTTTGACATTTTTAACATGAAATATCATAAAAATTATAAGAATATGTTTAAACAAATTATTGCCCTAAGATTTAAAAAATTATTAAAATTTTACAGAAATCCTCAAAGTCAAAAATAGTGAAAGTAAATAAACAGTTTGCCATTGTGGCTTCATTGTATTACTGCAGAATATGGAATTTTATGAAACAGTCAATGCATAGCCCTACATTACATTTTCCGTATTCTGTTCGTGTTCTGCTCGTACAATTTTCATGGGCACACCTTCGCCTCTGGGTGGCGGATTGCACGAGGTGGTCATACCCATCGTACCTTATTTCATCAGAAACACTGGAAAGAAAACCCGCTGTTAGTAATCATATGCAGTCTGTTGTATGTCAAAATATTCATGATGAGTTTACGTACATCATTCCAGTTTCACTGCTTATGGGCGTAGGTCCATAAGTCTGTCCTACAGATTTCGGCGTATTCTTGAATCTCTCCAGGTAAGCCTGCACAACTGCCCGTCGGAACTCTAACTGGATTGTACTTTTCCCTGTTTTCCTCGTCAACAACCATGCATTGTGCATCACGGCATCAAGCATCCACGTAAAAATGGGCCACCACCATTTCTTTCCTCTGACACCCACACGATAAAGAGAAATATTCCAGTCCATTCGATCTGTGCCCCCCATAAATTTATTGCATTTCCCTAAAACATCGCGGGCCGTGGCACAAGGAGTCTTTATTTTCTCACTTTTGGAGAATCTCCCAACCCCAGATATCGGATTAATTCCGTGACATCAGGACATTACCGAAACGACAGAATTGTCCACCCACTTCACCTCGAGAATGTTGTCTTTCACGGATCTTTTGGCCTCAAAAGATCCTCGCTTTAACTTTGCATATTCCTTAGAGGACTTCAGATGACATTCTTTAGGTATTTTCCCTCACTGTTCCTGTTGCACCATAATTCCTTCCGCGAAGATATTTCACCAAGTCGTAGCTCGTGAAATAATTATCAATATAGAATCGGAAAGGTAGCTCTTTCTGTTTCAGTTCATCTCTCATTCTAACTAAAGGTGCTGCAGCTTTTCCAAATTACTTCTCGTAGCTTTCCACTTTCCTGGGACTATTTCCCTAATAAATGTCAAAATTTACAAGGTATCCATCTGGGGTATTGAGGCACCAAACCTTATAACCAAATCTTATGGGCTTCCCTCGAATTAATTGTTTGCATCCATGCCTCCCAAAATATGAAACCATGGACTCATCGAAACTTAAGCACTACTCTTCTTTGAAATATTCATTAATTTTTTCTTTAACATATTCATAAGAGGGCGGAATTTTCACCTTCTATCGGAGGTATCAACAGCAGTACTGTCACAGCAATGAATAAATCGGTTAATTTGCAAAAATCTATCTCGCCTCAATGACTTATAAACAAGTTCATTCCTATGTCGTAAGCAGCATCCCAATAGTGCCTTTTACTAGGAACCGTATTGTACCCACTGAGGAAGAGAATTGCAACAAACAATTTTATTTCCTCAGTTGTTACATTCGGATTTCCACAATTGCAGAACAGGGCATACTTATTCGATTCCATCACCAGATGTGAAACGACTTCTTCGTCATAAAAACGCTCAAAAGCCTGGGTGGGGGACACTTCACGAAAGGAGGAGTAATCAGGATTAGGAAAAATCGCGTCATGGAAGGTGATGTCTTCATCATCCCAAAGGATCACCTGTTCGCTTGTGTGAGGTCTCTTACGTAGTTCAGCTATCCAAACGCTCCTTGGAAGTGTAACTTATTATAAGGAGTAAAAGGCGCAAATATTGCTCGGTTGTTCGCGATGGAGAAACGGAAGGCCAGAACAATACAAAATATTTCCGAATTGTCTCAGGTCGCGTGTTCCTCGCTTTTTGCCAGCCATCTTCGGAGTTTACGGTGGTATTCCCTTCCCCCACTCCTCATCTATTAGCTTCTTTCGCTCCTCTAGAGAAATGGTTCATTTTTACAACCGGACCCAACATCTGTCTCTTCCTAATCCGGTCAAGGGTGTACATCAAGAGCCCGAAAAGGGTAAATCCATACCTCCGAAATCAGCCTAAATCATCAAAAACGACTGAACTAGATATATTTTTGGGGTGCACATAAATGAAATGCAACTATATTCAAATATTTATTTGCAATAATATCGCAAGTGCAAAAGAAATCCGATAGAGATGTCGTAGCAGAAGAAATTTCCGCTTCCCGCATAAAAGTATAACGGGAACCGCCTAGCGGTACCATATGGTACCAGCAAAATGTAACTCATTGTAACTTACTTATAAATAAACTAGTAACCTAAAATTCTAATTACATCTATAGCTTGATATATTGACATTTGGCACCACTTGAAAAAATCTCGTAGATAGCCACGAAACTGGAAATATTAAAAAAAATCGGAAGGTCTGCACGAAAAAAGCGTGTTTTTTGGGATTCATGAAAATTCACCTTTTTCAAACATCGGTATTGGCGTAAAATAAGGACAAACAAAAGCAATTTTTTTGTAATCGTGAGCCTCAAAGTATGCAAATAGATGTAAAACTGAAAAAAATCTAGCAAAATATTCGGAGGTATCAGAAAATTCAATCTTCTTAATACCCTACCGGGTGGTACCAAACGGTACCGCTAGGCGTTACCGGGTTAAACATAATCACTTGGACAAATCCATTGCGTCCCAACACATACAATAACACAATGATGATGGAAAATTTAAAATTGAGAAAATTGGCACACAAATCTTCCAAATTGGATGCAAATGAAAGCATCGTTAAGAACAAAGATAAACTCATGAACGCCAGCCATGGCCCCATCCCAAATTCCTCCCTCAACAATATTTTGGAAATTCTTCCGACAACCTGCTAAGTCAGAGACTCTTTTCTTGGCATTAAGGGAAAAACCCAAACTCTTCCCACCGGAACCCTTTATTCCTCCCATACATCACTTTCCTACGTCACAGAAAAAACCCAACTCACTCCAACACTAAATAGTCCACACCTAATCTATTCACTCCTGAGGAAGAATGCATCGCATTGGAAATACGAATTGAGTGCTCTCACAAAGTCCTGTCTTATTTTCTCAGGGAATGAGAAGAGGATTGCTGACAAAAACGGCCATTGGAGATTTTAAACCTCTAATTCATATCTCATGTATTTCCCCATAAAACACATATCCCAGTGTTGCCAAAAGCAGCAAAAGCTGAATTTGTTGATTAAAACAATCATTCCTGATGTATACATAAATGATACCTTGAATGATGCAATTTATTTATCCATTTTCTTTGAATAAATGCAAAGAAAAAGATTTTCTTGTATTTCTGTGTGGAGAGACTATTCTCTGATTTTATGTTAACCACACTGTTCTAGTCAAAGTACCACAAAATTTACAGAATATTGTTCATAAAGTAATTCCTTTAACAAAAACATTTGATTTGTATATTGTTTTCTTAGACATTTCTATAACAAGAATAAGATAATTTGAACCAAAATTTTCAAATTGTGAATTCCAAAAAAACAGCTAAATCTCATACCATACGATATACCTCCAAACATGCTAAATATAAAAAATAAAGAAAAGTATAAAGATATTTTTGGTGAAGTAATGAAGACTTGATAACAAAGAAATTTATGAATTTGAAATTGTTTTACCGAATGCCAAAATTCTGCAGTCTTGCAGATGACTTCCTTCTGCTGTGGTAAGCATGAAAAAGAAATGTTTCTATTCCACAAAATCTACAAGAAATAATCTCATTCTTTTCTATTAAAACAATAAGAAACCGTTACTCGAGATGCTGCAGCCAAGAAACTATTTTTGTTGCAGCGCTATTCATTTTTCTGACTTTTAGAATTTTCACAAAATTTTGCGAATATGGATCCTTTTGAGGGTCATGAGGTTTGAACAAAATAAGGTTAAGATTTGATTACTTCTGTTATTAATGATACTTCAATGTATTATGAAAATTTTATGAATGTAGGCTCTAAAAATTCATTAGAAAATGTCTAAAGTTTATAGAATCAACTGCTTGGACTTCAAGAATATTGGTGACAGAAGCATATTTCTGTCCTGTTGTTTCCAGTGTTGGTTCCCCTGCTCATAAATTGGCGTTTAGACAAAACAAAATTATAAAAGAATCTACTAATTTCATACTTAACTTCGGCATAAATAACTCCATGGATCTCATTAACAGAATTTGCGATGTATCCCTCCCTCCCAATACCAAGCTCATCTCATTTGTCAATCTCTTCACTTGCACTCAATTTTACGAAGTTGAAGGGACCCAAAAATCTGCACTTTGTGAAATTCGGACTTTGTAAATTTGAGATTTTCTTTCAAGCAATCAGATTCTCTATAATACCAATCCAGGCTCAGTAACACAGTGCATATAGTTAAATGGGATTGAAAGGAAGGTAATATTTCAATAAAATGAATTATACATCCAGTTGAATGTTTAATACAACAAAAACAATCTAAACTTTTTAATTTTTAAAAGAATCATCATTTTTTTTGTTTTTTGGAAGTTTCAATGAAAGATTAGGTGATTTTCTTAATATCTAAAATGTAATAATTGAATAAATCAGGTACACTATCAGTAAACATCTGAAAATTGTGAAGCACTTTTATGGAGTGCCTTAATTCATTCTTTGTAGGGAGAAAGTGCTTCTGGGTCATCTTCGTAGCTTGTAGAAGAGCTATCTAAGTTCACTTCAACCTCATCTTCTTTGTCTTCACTAAATTCACTGCAGTTATGTGTTATCACATGAGAGTCACACTTGACATATGACTCAGCACGAAAGGATGCATCTGGGATGTACTGATTTAGTTGTGCAATTTCTTTACTAAGGAGGTCCTGTAGTGTGGGAACCTCCACTAACTCCTCTGTCTCTATAATTGAAGTGTCACCAAAACCAGCTGTTCTCGATCAGTTGGAAATAGTGTTTGCAGTGACACTGTCCCATGCTCTGGCAATTCCTAGCACAGCATGGAGCAATGTCCATGGAGGCACATCAGAGGCTTGATTGGCAACAAATTATGCGTACTAAAGCTCTGCTTACAGAAAGCTAAACTATGCAGGTCTAAACTTGTCAAATAATTATAAGGATGAAATCAAACTAATTTCTGTTACAAATAAGAGTCACAAGCTCATTCAGGAAGAAAACAATAGATATCAAGGCAATTCTCTGTGTGCAATATAGTAGTTCTCTAAAAGCACTTTGACAGCTTAGGTCATTTTGCCCATGTGCTCCCACAAGGATTTGAAATCAGAACTGATTCCTCATGAGTCACGAGCGTTACCCACATGGCTCTCCAGGAGCCAATGTGCAGTATATTTGCATCAAATTGAAAGGATTTAAAAATTAGACTACGATTATACTGATTCCCTTTATAGCTTAGACCTTGTTTCAAAGCCTAGGAGATTCACTTAAGTCACAGTGAATGAAACTCACAGCCATGAATTCCAAGAAACTAGCTCGTAAATATTTTAAGCCATTTAAGAACTTTACTTAAGTTAATTTGAAACTCCCTCTTTTTTATATGCGTTCTACTACGCTGACGTTTAGCGGTGATTTTCGAGAACTACTTACTCGCGGGTACTTTAAAGGATCTTGTCGCGTCACAAATTCTTACCTAACGACGTAAAACGCTTTTAATTAACAAATTACGTATTGAAAATGCATCAAAATGTAAGTAATAGTCACGTATTACAATAAATTTAGTATTCTTTAATTAAACTAATTTCCATGACAGCTGCAACGAAGAACTTCCACAGGAATGCTACATTCAAGTAAAAGGTTTACCAAAGTTCTGCGATGGGGTTGCGGCGGCTATCATATTGCTAATATTAAATAATTCCAGAGAAAATATGGAGTCGCAAAGGATATATATAATATAATATATTCTTTGCGATGACGAGTGGTATTTTTTATAGACAAAAAAATGATAGAAAAGAAATAGAACTTACCAAGCGTCCGAAGATAGTGCTGGACGAGAAATCTTCGGTAGTGGACTTTAAAGGTCTAAATTATTCCCATGTCCAGCGGTTGAATCTTACTGGTGCTATTTGGACTCAGAAAAAGTACTTTGAAGTTTGGTAGCACTAGTATGCTTATTTTATGAACTGGGGCATTATCTGTACAAGAAGTAGTACATTGCGATTCTCGCATGCGCTCTTCCTCTGCAAGAAGATAATTTGCTTCTGAAAAATGTCCGTTGTCATCCATGCTTTTTATTACTTTCATACAACACTGGCAAATTTTTCACGTTCTTGAAGCAACGCGGAGCTATTGATTTTACCATCACAACTGGTTTCAACTTTTCAGATCCATCTTGATTACATATCAGCATTACTGTAACCCTATCCTTAGATTTTTTACCTCCGCGACATTTTTCACCACGGGTCCCGAGGGTGGAGTCAGGTGATGCCTTTAAAAACAAACCTGTTTCATCCAAGTTGTATATATCTCGAGGGGAATATTTAGACACAATTTCATCGTTTATTTCATGCCACTGCTCATGCCACTTGGGTTGACGCTACCTTCTTCTCCACAGATTTTCATTGAAGTGATCCGTATCTTTTCTTGAATCCATCAAGCCACCCATTTGAGGCTTTGAAGTTGTCGCACTTCAGTTTAAGAGAAAAAACCTGAGCCTTCTCCTTCAGAATTGGTCCACTTTAGGCAATTTGCACGCACGAACCTTCAAATAAAGAAATTATACAGCTGTCTATCAAGTTGATCAAATTGCGACAATTAGACGTACTATGTTTTAATGATGTTGTTGTGTGACTCAAAATTTTTTCACTTGAATTAACGATTGCTGCCAATGTAGTTTAAAGAAATGCCATACTTCCAAGGAATTTCTGTTTTTGTCTGCCCGCGATCACGTACTTCCTTGACAATTGACCTTTTGGTGACCAAACTCAGGGACTTCCTCTTTTTCTTGGTCAGCGATGTTTTATCCATTATTTTACTAATAGGCACACGGGATATCACAACACAGGCCACCTCGCGCAGAGAGTGATTCTGACTGAACGCACGCGACTTTTCCTCGCTTGTATATGTTTGTATCCCACGAAATTTTCACATTTTCCCATCTAAAATACATGGGATGAGGATCCTCCCAACACAGACGATCTGGATTCAGCTGCTCCTGTTTACGGCGATCGTAATCCCATTGTATTGAGCTCAGTGCGACAAAACCATTTCAAATACTTCGTAAAACCGGGGTTCATTCACTCCAAGGGACCGGCTTCTCACTTCGTAAAACATGAAATCGAGGTTTTACGTAAAACCGAGGTCATTTTACATGTACAAAGATCGGGACCGGCGGAATGGTTCGTAAAATTGTGTCACTTCGTAAAATCGAGGTTCGTAAAAACGGGGTTCTACTGTATTAAAAAAGTAATATTGTTCAGATTTTTTCAAAAGACGTATTCAATCTAACAAATGTGTCCCTCCCTATATTTTCACTCACCACACGACAAAATGCGGCTTGTACGGTATTAATGTAGATGTATGCTTATATCAAAATTATTTTTTCTTCAACGGAATATTTTATAAACAAATTAATGGGTTAGCAATGGGGTCACCCCTTTCACCTTTATTAGAAGATAATTTTGTTGATAATTTAGACACTTCCTGTTTTTCATCGGGAAACCCACCTAATAAGTGTATGCTTTATTGGTACCGCTATGTGGATGATATCATCTGCGCTTGGATAGGAACAAATCGGCAACTCACGCAATTCCTCCACCTATTAAATTCCTTACATCCCAACATTACCTTCACTTATGAGAAAGCAGAACATGGGATCCTTCACTTCCTCGATCTAAGAATAAGCATAAAAGATTCCCATCCCAACATCGTTTTGCCACTTATTTACCTTCTTATACGAACCATGCTGTCCACGCTATTCCACCACCCTTCCTAAAAACTCGCCCCCTTCCACTCCCTTATCCACAGGCTCTTTCAAATTCAAACTTTCAAAAAGTCTCCACCCTACAGATAGCAGTGGCTAATGGGTTTTCCTATGAAGTTATCCATAGGCTTATTAGGAATTGGAGCCATAAGAATTAGTGCAGGAAAATTTACAAGATGCGTATCAATGACGAACTCCCAAGGTGGTCTTTCCTAAGTTTCCTGGGCAAGGTCAGTACCCTAGTGGCGAACCACTTCCCAAAAGACGGCCTTTAGGTCCGCCCCCAAACTCTGAGACCTACTACACAATGGGAAGGACAAGGTAGATACCCCAGCAAGGAGAGGAGTTTACCGGCTAACAAAACAACCACGAGTCTTTCAACATTTACCTACCTACCTACCTGAGTACCTACATTTCACGGAGAAAGGAATCTACTTAAATTCCCTTGAACAATTAAAAATTCTGAGAAACATGGCAAAACCGGATCTGCAAGTTATTCATGAATATCTGTCTCTTTTCCCCTCACCTATCCTTTCCGCAGTGAAATTCACCACTTCCCCTCATAACCCAACCACCCCCTCCCATTCATTCCTACTTAAATATATTGTTTACTTTTGTGTTTAGTTACCTGAGGATGACTGCACGAGTCGAAACCATGGTTGTACTCTAATAAAATATTCTGTGGTATTCTAAAAGTTGGTTTCACTTTTGTTCCTGTTTAAAGTTTAGTTTTCATATTTAACCTATTAACGCCTGATGTTTGATCTTTGATATCAATTGTAGTTTTTGTATGATCGTAAAATTTGTGGGAATGTGTAGCTATGCCTTTTCCTATCCCTTCCATGCCCATTTCTTTAAAAAATATACTTCAAGAAGCTTATGATACATGGCATAGAATGCGTCTCTAATTAAAAAGTCTCCATTGCAGTACTTTGGAAGAGGAACTTTAGCACTAGGGGTTTTTCTTAGGTCATCAAGAGCCTTAGAAAATATGGTTAAGGATTTTGTTTAAATGTCTTTTTTTTGTCTTAGGCATCAAGATATTTATCATTTCTGTAGTGCACCTTTGACCATCAAGCATCTTCTTTTCCAAACGTTTTCTCATTTGTAGATTAAACAGAGCAGTTTAACAAAGATTAGTCTTCTTTTTTATTCTTTTATTCAATTACTAGACTTGGATGAAGAAGCTCATATTTCATTTCCTAGACATTTTCTAAGAATTTATTCATTATAGGACACTCAATGGAAACAAAGGTTGACTATCAAAGCAGTTTAAGTATTTGTAAGATAATTTTTGTTATACAATGAGATAAACTAGTTAGGGAATGTTTGAAGACTTCCAAGATGGGAATTCGCATTCACCACCAGATCCATCAGCCTTCAGTATTTCTGAAGCATGCAGAGAGGCAGTGGAAGCAACTTGTAGTCGACAATTTATAGAGTAAGAAAGAAAGAATTTTAAGGCGTGTTTGTGGCTCCATCAAAAACTAAGGTAACTCAGCCAAACCACTATACACAAAGTGTTTATTTATGATGATTTCATAACATCAAGAGTGAGATGGTGTTTCTAATGTTCCTCCAACTCTAAGAGCCTTATTGAACTCGGTAAATATGGACAACGATTTACTGAATTTTGGATCAACTTGGTTGCAATAATTCGTTATCACCCCAGGAAAATTTTACTATGAAGTAATTCACATGGAGCTCTGATCTTCACCAAACATGCATCCTTTATTTTTCAAAAACCTAACTCAAGGAGCTTTCATATGTGCTTAACACTCACACGAATAAATGCAAATTTGGTGCACTATTTAGGGCGAGTGAGCATTTGCTTTGGAAACAGCACTTGCCGTTTGGACTATCAACTAAAGTTCCTTCTCCTTCACATTCTCCTTCCTTTTTAGAATTTCCAACCTACATCCAACAACATTTTAGTAACATTTGCTTTCTTACATAACTCCTCTTTTAGCAAAATAAATCTTTTCATGCTACATTGCAGGTTATGAATTAAAACAGCTAACAGAGTATTTTAAATTTGTATATCAGAGGAGTGTTAGAAAAGCAAATAAAAAATAAATGTCAAAGTATTATTATAGCGAATTTAAATAAAAGTCTATAATAATAATTAATTTTAATCACTAATGATTCCATGGTCTCTCTTCCGGGATTCCACCGCGATGTACGTAACAGCAGTGACGACTTCTGCCTAACCCTTCAGTTCGAAGAACTCTTCGACCTGAAGAAGCCCACTGAAACATAGGCGAAACGTCGTCGCTGCTGCTACGTACATTGCAGTGGAATCCTGGAAGAGAGACCATGGAATCAGCCGATCGCCGCAGAAACCTTCGTTCTTAAATCACTAATGCTTCAACGATAATAACATTGAAAAAAAAAAAAGAAAGTTCCTTAAAACCGCCTACTAAAATGTTCTGGCCGGGTAGACTAGATGGTTAAGGCAGCCTCCTGCATAGAGGAAGATCCCGGGTTCGATTCCAGGCCCTGTAAAACTTTTTTCAAGTCCACTTTTCCTTGGTATAACAACATTTTTTCAGTCTTGCATAAGTTAATTTAGTGATTGGGAATAAATATTACAAGAACATACGGTTATCACCTGGAGAACGTTAAAAGAGCTCTCAATGACAATTATAAAAATAATAAAGGTGCAAATACCCTAAAAGCTGCAGCTGCAGCTTTTCTGGTGAAAAGAACAGCAGTCCTCCTGTTAACCCCAGATGGTGAGCCAGTGCTTCCTCCAGATGACACTTGCTGCTGCTGGTTGGCCTGAGTCAAAGGCGGTGGGTCAGTTTTAGTAGGAGTTGAGAGTAGTGGAGTGGAGAGGGGTGTAACTGGTAAGGAGGCGATGGCTGCACCAAGTGGTTTAGAGCTAGATTGTCCTGGAGGCTTAGCACTTGGGGTAGAAGCCATTTTCACAGCAACAGATGATGGTTTACCACCACTTCCAAGAGATTTAGCAGCAGCTCCAATTCCTACTTTTGGATGAAGAGAGGGGGAGGATGCTGATTTGCCCTGAGAGGCATCTGGAGTTGCCTGTCGAAGGCGCAGTGGGGACTTCCTGGGCTCTGGGGGTGGACCCTGACTAGAGAGGGATTGCTGCTGACTGCTTGAGCGCCTTTGGATTGGGGATATTTTGGCTGCTGCAGGTTCGGCTTGACCCGCAGACACATCATCTCCCCATTGGCGTTTTGGAATCTTTTTACGACGACCTCTTTTAGCTGAAAGTAAATCAAGCTATTATTATAATAACCTGAAATTCCAAAAAGATAAGGAAATTTGCAGAAGATGATGACTTAAGTACTGCTATCTTTCATGCATAGTAACAATATCAAAAAGTTTTTTTGGATGTAAAAACAAAGACAGTCAGTCGTCAACTTATGACCTATGCGACTTACAACGGTTTGACCTACGACCAAGTGTCTGGAAGGGGTGTGATTGGTGGTTCTCAGCTGGGTAGTGCATGTCTAAATACAGATAGTAAAAAGATAAATAAATAATTCAGAAAATGGTTAAATATTAATTTTAACATTATGCCGAAAGATGATAAAAAGGTATAAAAATAATTTAAGGAAAGCTGTAAGAATGAAATACACAAGGATTATGAATAGTTTCTATTTTTTCTTGATGTTTAACTAAAGAAAATAGAAATATTAAAAAAAATCGAGCATGCTCCATTTTGGAACAAAATAGTGCGCGTAGAAAGTATTTCTATCAAAATCTACATAAAAACTATAAAATTGACTTATGACCAGTCTGTCAAAACCAAATTTGGTCGCAAGTTGGCGACTGACTGTACAACTTCTCAACCTCCAAGAGCAAAAAAGTAATTTACACTCCAAAATATTCTTTATGGGGAAAGATTCCCAATGATTTGAAGAATATTTTAAGCACACAGGTATCTAACCAAAAATAAACTTTACACAGCTTGAAGGAAATACAATTGAAATCCAAATTTGGAGTCATCTGTCAAAGAACAACACGCCTATCCGATACCTTCTCTTTGATTACTCCTCGTCTATCAATAGTAAAACGATCACTCTTCTTTCGCATTCCTTCAATTTTCAACTCTCTTTCCTCCAATACTCTTTTCGATCCTTTCTTCTTATCTCCGAAATCTATCTGGAATATGATTCCACGAGTTTGACGTGGAAAAATACAATTTTTCTATGATTTTTTATTTGTTTGTATGCGCATATTCATTCGTTATTTTATTATATGTTTAATTTGCTGATTTTTTACGATTTTATTGTTATTTTGTTCATTATTATTATTGTTAATCATCGGCAGTAATTGGCTTTGTGCTGTATGTTGATGTTTGTTAATAAATAAATAAATAAAATAAAATAAAGTGCTCTGAGAAAAATCACAAAAACTCCCATCTTATATTTCTTATGTAAAAATTTGCCCTGACATAATGTTGAACCCTGGAAGAAAATCAGGATTTTAAGGCTTCTTAGGTTTGGACCCATGAGAACAGGGAACAGATTTTCCTGAGATATCTCATTAGGGTCATGAGACTCATTGGGATCTGTATGGCCTAAAAATTCTGAGTCAACGATGTTTATGTTTTAGGTTATAGGTCTCTACACTATTTCTATTATATATAGATGCTTCTCCAGATATACCTATTTATAAGTTATATTATATATATATATATATATATATACGAGTAAAATGTAGTTTGCATACTGCAAGCAGATCGACAACAATAATTTAAAATCGGCATTATATTGGGACAGTCCTCAAAAGAAAAAAAAAAGGATTGAAAATACTCTTAAAATTTGCTTCAATTTAATCGTCTGGCATCGAACCTAAATCTTCCTGGTGAACTTACTATGCACCACAATAGAAGATCACATCTCTAACTCTGTGTGAAAATTCAAGCAGAAATATTAGTTGCAACTACTTCTACTTTTCACGAATGTAAATAACTCTCTGGAGTCGATCCAAGGACGATCTTGGAAATCTAAAAAATGTTTCTGAAAGTTATTTATCATCTCTATCAATATGCCAAATTTCAAGTTTCTATATTATTGGCAAAGGTTTCAAACTAATTCCTAAAAATCGGATCAACTTCTGATTGCAGAGACACCTGGTGTCGAACCCAGGACATATTGTAAGCTGTGAATGCGCAGTTTGATTTGTAAGGACCTACTCTTGTATCATGCAAAGTTTGAATTCAATAGCATACCAGGAAGTACCTAAATTTTGTTTCCGTTATCTCCGTAAGAAATGCATTGAGAAGTGCAAATGGCCCTCTGGGATCGAACCAAGGACCATCAGCTAACATATAAAATTTGATTATGAAATATAGTTATGGTCTCTAACCCAATGCCGAATTTCAAGTTTCCATGGCATCGGGAAAGGGTCCAAAAAAAATCTTAATAATCGACACAACACATTTTAAACGGCCGATTTTTGCCCCGACCTAGCATCGAACCATGGACAATATTCGAAGATGTCTTTCAAATTTTCGTTTGATATGCACGGCTTCCAGCGATCCCTAAAGTTTCAAATCTCTCCTTTTCCAGGAAGTGCCTCAAAAAAAATTTCGAAAATCCCCGCCATGTATTCTTATGAAGAAAATCGTGACTTTGGGGCCTTCTGGAATCGAACCCATGACACCGAGGTTCAAAGTCGGATTTTTTCTGGAGGTTACACGTTATGACCAATACGTTGTAAAAATTTCAAGTCAGTGGCATCTGTGGAACATGGTTAGAATTTTGATCCCTAATGAATGAATGAATGAATGAGTGTATCTATTACGAGTAAAATGTAGCTTGCATACTGCAAGCAGATCAACAACACTAATTTTATATCGGCATCATATCAGGACGGTGCTCAAAAGAAAAAAAAAGGATTTAATTTTTTCTTAAAATTCGCTGAAATTTCATCGTCTGTCATCGAACCCGGGTCTTACTGGTAAACCCTTCTATGAAACCCAATAGAAGATCACCATCTCTAACTATGTGTGAAAATTCAAGCAGAAATATTGGCTACAACTGCCTCAAAAGACGTTCTAATTTTCACGAATGTAAATGGCTCTCGGACTCGAACCAAGGACGATCTTGGAAATCTAAAAGATGTTTCTGAAAGTTATTTATGATCTCTATCTATATGCCGAATTTCAAGTTTCTATATTATTGGGAAAGGTTTCCAAATAATTCCTAAAAATCGGATGAACTTCTGATTGCAGAGACACCTGGTGTCGAACTCAGGACATAATGTAAGCTGTGAATGCAAAGTTTCATTTGTAAAGACTTTTTCTTGTATCTTGTAAAGTTTGAAGTCGATAGCATGCCGGGAAGTTGCTAAATTTGGCTTCCGTTATCTCCGTAAGAAATGCATTGAAAAGTGCAAATGGACCTCTGGGATCGAACCAAGGACCATCAGCTAACATATAAAATTTGATTACGAAATACATTTATGATATCTATCGACATGCCGAGTTTCAAGTATCCATGTTTTTGGGAGAGGATCCAAAAAAAATCTTCAAAATCGCCGCAATGCATTTTAAACGGCCGCTTTTTTCCCCAACCTAGCATCGAACCATTGACCATATTCGGCGATGTCTTTCTGATTTACGTTGGATATGCACGGCTTCTAGCAATCCCTTGAATTTCAACTCTCTACTTTTCCGGAAAGTGCCTCAAAAAAATTTTCGAAAATCCCTGCCATATATTCTTATGGAGAAAATCGTGACTTTGGGGCCCTCTGGAATCGAACCCATGACACTGAGGATCAAAATCGCAATTTTTCTGGTGGTTACACGTTATGGCCAATACGTCGTAAAAATTTCAAGTCAATGATGCTTGTGGTTTAGGCTGTGAATTAGTATCCTATCTATCTATATACATGAATGAATCCGGAGAAGCATCTATATATAATAGATATAACTTATATATAGGTATATCCGGAGAAGCGTCTACATATAATATATATATATATATATATATATATATATATATATATATATATATATATATATATATATACGAGTAAAATGTTGCTTGCATACTGCAAGCAGATCGACAACACTATTTTCATGTCGGCATCATATCGGGACGGCCATCAAAAGAAAAAATGGATTGAAATTTTTCTTAAAATTCACTGAAATTACATCGTCTGGCATCGAACCCGGGTCTTTACTGTTGAACTTACTATACAGCACAATAGAACATCGCCATATCTAACTATGTGTGAAATTTCAAGCAGAAATATGGGCTACAACTGCCTCAAAAGACGTTCTCATTTTCACGAATTTAAATGGCTCTCTGGATTCGAACCAAGGACGATCTTGGAAATCTAAAAAATGTTTCTGAAAGTTATTTATGATCTCTATCTACATGCCGAATTTCAAGTTTCTATATTGTTGGGAAAGGGTTCAAAATAATTATTGAAAATCTGATCAGTTACTGATATTAGAGACGCCTGGTGTTGAACCCAGGACACATTGACAGCTGGGAATACACAGTTTGATTTGTATACACTTAATCTTTCTTAGTGCAAAGTTTGAAGTCTTTATTGTGCCGGGAAGTACCTATAATTTGTTTCCGTTATCTCCGTAAGAAATGCATTGAGGAATTTAAATGGCCCTCTGGGATCGAAGCAAGGACCATCAGCGAATATGTAAAAATTGATCCTGAAATTTATTATTGATCTCCAACTCCATGCCGAATTTCAAGTTTCCATGTCATCGCGAAAGGGTCCAAAAAAAATCTTAAAAATCGCCACAATGCGATTTAAACGGCCAATTTTTGCCCCGACCTAGCATCGAACCCAGGATATTTTCCGTAAAACTCATTTATGTTTTCGATAGATCATGACCATATATATAGGCTCCTTGAGTTTTGATTCGCTACCTATCCGGAAAGTATTTTTTTTTAATTCCCGAAAATCAAAGCAATGCATTTAAACGGGAAAAATCCGGACTTTCAGGCCCTCTGGAATCGAACCCATGACATCAAGGTTCAAAATCGCAATTTTTCTGGGGGTTTCACGTTAGGGCCAATACGTCGTAAAAATTTCAAGTCAATGACGCTTGTGGTTTAGGCTGTGAATTAGTATCCTATCTATCTATCTATCTATATGATTGAATCCGGAGAAGCATCTATATATAATAGATATATCTATTATATATAGATGCTTCTCCGGATTCATTCATGTATATACCTATATAGATAGATAGATAGGATACTAATTCACAGCCTAAACCACCAGCGTGATTGACTTGAAATTTTTACGACGTATTGGCCATAACGTGTAACCGCCAGAAAAATTGCGATTTTGATCCTCAGGGTCATGGGTTCGATTCCAGAGGGCCCCAAAGTCGCGATTTTCTCCATAAGAATACATGGCGGGGATTTTCGAAAATTTTTTTGAGGTACTTCCCGGGGAGAGAAAGAGTTGAAACTCGAGGGATCGCTAGAAGCCGTGCGTATCCAACGAAAATCAGAAAAACATCTTAGAATGTAGTCCATGGTTCGATGCTTGGTCGGGGCAAAAATCGGCCGTTTAAAATGCATTACGGCGATTTTGAAGATTTTTTTTGGATCCTTTCCCGATAACATGGATATTCGAAACTCGGCACGTATATAGATATCATGAATATACTTCATAATCAAATTTTACATGTTCGCTGATGGTCCTTGGTTCGATCCCAGAGGGCCATTTGCACTTCTCAATGCATTTCTTACGGAGACAACGGAAACAAAATTTAGGTACTTTCCGACATGCTATCAACTTCAAACTTTGCTTGATACAAGAGTAAGTCTTTACAAATCAAACTCTGCATTCACAGCTTGCAATACGTCCTGGGTTCGACACCAGGTGTCTCTGAAATCAGAATTTGATCCGATTTTTAGGAATTATTTTGAAACCTTTCCCACTAAAATAGAAACTTGAAATTCGGCATATAGATAGAGATCATAAATATCTATCAGAAACATATTTTAGAATTCCACGATCGTCCTTGGTTCGAGTCCCGAGAGGCATTAACATTCGTGAAAATTAGAACGTTTTTTGAGGCAGTTATAGCCAATATTTCTGCTTGAATTTTCACACATAGTTAGAGATGGTGATCTTCTATTGTGTTTCATACTAGGTTTACCAGTAAGACCCGGGTTCGATGCCAGACGATGAAATTTCAGCGAATTTTAAGAAAAAATTAAATCCTTTTTTTTTCTTATGAGGACCGTCCCGATGTGATGCCGATATGAAATTAGTATTGCCGATCTGCTTGCAGTATGCAAGCTACATTTTACTCGTATATATATATAGAGAGAGGATACAAACTCACAGCCTAACATTTAACATAAATGAGTTTTACGGAAAATATCCTGGGTTCGATGCTAGGTCGAGGCAAAAATCGGCCGTTTAAAAAGCATTGTGGCGATTTTTATGATTTTTTTTGGACCCTTTCCCGATGGCATGGATACTTGAAATTCGGCATGAGGTTGGAGATCATAAATTTATTTCATAATCAAATTTTTTGTATTCGCTGATGGTCCTTGGTTCGATCCCAGAGGGCCATTTACATTCCTCAATGCATTTCTTATGGAGATAACGGAGACAAATTTTAGGTACTTCCCGGCATGATATCGATTTCAAACTTTGCACAAAATAAGATCAAGTCCTTTAAAATCATACTGTGCATTCAGAGCGTAAATATATTTCCTGGGTTCGACACCAGGCGTCTCTTATATCAGTAGTTGATCCGATTTTTAATAATTATTTTGAGCCCTATCCCAATAATATAGAAACTTGAAATTCTGCAAATAGATAGAGATCATAATTAACTTTCATGAACATGTTTTAGATTTCCAAGATCGTCCTTGGTTTGAATCCAGAGCGCCATTTACATTCCTGAAAAGTAGAACGTCGTTTGAGGCAGTTGTAGCCAATATTTCTGCTTGAATTTTCACACATAGTAAGAGATGGTGATTTTCTGTTGTGCTACAGAGTAAGCTTACCAGGAAGACCCGGGTTTGATGCCAGACAATTAAATTGCAGCGAATTTTAAGAATATTTTCAATACCTTTTTTTTTTTCTTTTGAGGGCCGTCCCGATATGATGCCGACATGAAATTATTGTTGTTAATCTGCTTGCAGTATGCAAGCTACATTTTACTCGTATATATATACGAGTAAAATGTTGCTTGCATACTGCAAGCAGATCAACAGCACTAATTTTATGTCGGCATCATATAGGGACGGTGCTAAAAATAAAAAAAAGGATTGAAAATATTCTTAAATTTCGCTGAAATTTAATCGTCTGGCATCGAACCCGGGTCTTACTGGTGAAACTACAATGAAACACAATAGAAGAATCCCATGTCTAACTATGTGTGAAAATTCAAGCAGAAATATTGGCTATAACTGCCCCAAAAGACGTTCTAATTTTCACGAATGTAAATCTCTCTGGATTCGAACCAAGGAGGAACATTAAAATCTAAAACATGTTTCTGAAAGTTATTTATAATCTCTAACTATATGCCGAATTTCAAATTTCTATTTAATTGGGAAAGGTTTCAAAATAATTCCTAAAAATCGAATCAACTTCTGATTTCAGAGACACATGGTGTCGAACCCAGGACATATTGTAAGCTGTGATGTTTTAATATTATTGGGAAGGGGTTTAAATTAATTCTTAAAAATCGGATAATTTACTGATTGTAGAGACGCCTGGTGTCGAACCCATGAAACATTGGTAGCTGTGAATGCACAGTATGACTTTTTAAAACTTCATATTATTTCATACTAAGTTTGAAGTCAATACCATATTGGGAAGTACCTAAAACTTTTATCTGTTATCTCCATAAGAAATGCATTGAGGAATGTAAATGGGTCTCTGGGATCGAACCAAGGACCATCAGCGAATATGTAAAATTTTATTATGGAATATATTTATGATCTCCAACTCCATGCCGAATTGCAAGTTTCCATGCCTTCGGAAAAAGATCGAAAAAAAATTTTAAAATTCGCCACAATGCATTTTAAACGGCCGATTTTTGCCTTGACCTAGCATCGAACCCAGGATATTTTCCGTACAACTCATTTATGTTTTGGATAGATCATGACCATATATAAAGGCTCCTAGAGTTTCGATTCTCTACCTATCCGGGAAGTATTTTTTTAAATTCCCGAAAATCAAAGCAATGCATTTAAACGGGAAATTTCGGGACTTTGGGGCCCTCTGGAATCGAACCCATGACACTGAGGTTCAAAATCGCAATTTTTCTGAAGGTTACACGTTATGGCCAATATGTCGAAAAAATTTGAACTCAATGACGCTTGTGGTTTAGCCTGTGAATTTGTATCCTCTCTATATATATATATGATATATGAATGAATCCGGAGAAGCATCTATATATAATAGATATATATGAATATATGATATATGAATGAATCCGGAGAAGCATCTATATATAATAGATATATATATATATATATACATATATACATACATACATACATCTATTATATATAGATGCTTCTCCGGATTCATTCATATATATAGATAGGGATATAGATAGATAGGATACAAATTCACAGCCTAAACCACAAGCGTGATTGACTTGAAATTTTTACGGTGTATTGGCCATAACGTGTAACCACCAGAAAAAATGCGAATTTGAACCTCAGTGTCATAGGTTCGATTCCAGAGGGCCCCAAAGTCCCGATTTTTCCCGTTTAAATGCATTGCTTTGATTTTCGGGAATTAAAAAAAAATACTTTCCGGATAAGTAGAGAATCAAAACTCAAGGAGCCTATATATATGATCATGATCTATCGGAAACATAAATGAGTTTTACGGAAAATAACCTGGGTTCGATGCTAGGTCGAGGCAAAAATCGGCCGTTTCAAATACATTGTGGCGATTTTTAAGATTTTTTTTGGACCCATTCCCGATGACATGGAAACTTGAAATTCGGCATGAAGTTGGAGATCATAAATATATTTCATAATCAAATTTTACATATTCGCTGATGGTCCTTGGTTCGATCCCAGAGGGCCATTTAAATTCCTCAATGCATTTCTTACGGAGCTAACGGAAACAAATTTTAGGTACTTCCCGGCACGATATCGACTTCAAACTTTATACAAAGAAAGATCAAGTCCATGCAAATCAAACTGTGTATTCACAGCTATCAATGTGTCCTGGGTTCGACACCAGGCGTCTCTACAATCAGTAACTCATCCAAATTTCAATAATTATTTTGAACCCTTTCCCAACAATATAGAAACTTGAAATTTGGCATGCAGATAGAGATCATAGATACATTTCAAAATCATGTTTTAGATTTCCAAGATCGTCCTTGGTTCGAATCCAGAGAACCATTTACATTTGTGAAAATTAAAACGTCTTTTGAGGCAGTTGTAGCCAATATTTCTGCTTGAATTTCCACACATAGTTAGAGATGGTTATTTTATGTTGTGCTGCATAGTAAGTTTACCAGGAAGATCCGTGTTCGATGCTAGACGATTAAATTGCAGCGAATTTTAAGAATATTTTCAATGCTTTTTTTTTCTTTTGAGGACCATTCCGATATGATGCCAATATGAAATTAGTGTTGTCGATCTGCTTGCAGTATGCAAGCTACATTTTACTCGTATATATATATACACATGCATATACTACACACACACTTATATATATATCAGTGGTGCAGCGAGGGGGGGTTTTTAGTGGTTCAAACCCCCCCCCCCAAAGAGTCAAGTCCTATGACTAGCTCTGTACTTTTATTTCTGCTTAAGAGTACAAAACCCCAATAATCATGCAAGTCTTACAGATACACTGCTGGTCATATGTTTGCTTGATAATTCAGTGAAAGCTTTGCATACCCATAAATATGGCTCTTATTTCAGCTAAGGTGATGTTTTCGGTAGCAGAGCAGTCCTAGAGCCAACATTGATATCAATGGGATGCTATTATACGAGTGTTTTATGCACAATACTCAACTCGTTTACTTCTTAAACCTATCCTTTAGTTAGATGACTCACACCATAAGATAAGAATCCCATGAGAAAAATTCAAAATTGCTGATTTGTTTACTCATTTCAAAAATACAAGGGAAAATTCGAGATATAATTCGAAACTTACACCCTGAAAACAGAGATTAAGATTATATTTGAGAGAAAAACAGATTGATAAAACACTCAGTTAGATCTTTTGCACGTGACTATTTTGAGGGTATGGATGCATAGCTAGGCTCGTGAGTAGTGCTTTTGAGAAATTCACAGTTAAAAGTTCGAAGGAGAGTTTAGTTTGGGATTCATAAGGTACAGATGGACATCCAAAAATTCTGTTCACAGTCTGCTAATAGCTCTAGGCCACTATCGGAAAAAAACGTAAGTTAATGGCTATGTGGTTTTTTGTGAAATGACCAATATTAGATGTATAAAATAGTATTGTCTTATTTTAGGGGTTACCAGAGGGCACATCTAAAGATGAGTTTAGCGACAATTGCAATGTTACTTGTTCCTTCTCTCCCAATCCTCCTGAAGATTGTATAAGTTTATAACTGGGATAACAATATCAGTTATTGATGCATCACCAGCTCCAAGGGATTTCCTAATATTCTATAAGGCATGCAGGTAATGTTAGTGGACTGTGTGAAAGTCATGGCAACGCCTTTCTTTACATTCAGCTCAAGTTGCCAATCACTACACCAACCCAAATTAATATACGGATCGCTCTGCAAACAACCAGTGTCATCTTGAGTTGCGATCTCTCTATACACAACAATATCATCAGTGAATAACCTAACCTTGCATTTAACATTATCCAGAACATCGTTAATATATATCAGGAACAAAATTGGTCCTAATACATTTCTCTATGGAACACCGGATGTGACGTCACTACCCTGCAGAACACTGGATGTGACGGAAACCTCATCAGATAAAATTCCATCCAAAGCAGCTCGCTGTGATCTGTCTCCGAGAAATGACTTTATCCATTCTATAACTTTTCCGTTAATCCCGTAAGCCATCAACTTACGACTTAATTTTACATGCAATACTCGATCAAAAGCTTTTCTGAAATCTAGAAATATGGTGTCTGCTCTTATACCCTTATCAGCTGCTCTAACTACATCATTGAGAAAAAGGGCTAACTGGGTATCACATGACCTACCTTTACAGAAACCGTGTTGACAGTGACTAATTGCCCCGTTATCACATCCCTGAACTCACTATGATGTGTTCAATAGTCTTAAAAAAAATTGACGATAAAGATATTGGATGGTAGTCCTCTGGTTTTCAGTCATTTCCTTTCTTAGGAATCAGAGTGATATGCGCTCTTCTATACAACATTGGTACAATGCCTTTGGCCAAGGGTTTTCTATAGAATACCAAAAGAAAGGGAGCAAGCCCATTTGCCAGTGTTTGAATCACGAGTGATGGTATACCTTCTGGTCCTGGCGCTTTTTCTTTGTCTATTTGTTGGAGCAACTTTCCTATTCCATCCACCGATATCTCGATTGGTTCCATCTCTGAATCAACATGCAATAGAAAATTTGTTCGCGAGTACATTGTCTAAAGTAAAGCTTTCCTGGTAGGGTCGATTAATTAGATTTGCTTTTCCTACCGATTCAGTAATAGTTAAACCCACTTCATTAACAAGACTGACCTCGAGATTCTCGGACATATGACCAAAATTCCTTCTGATCGCCTCCTAAAGACTCAAGGATGGTTCTAGATCTATATTCCTGAAACTCATTCGGCGATTCATCCTTAACCAATCTTCGCACTTTTGCGTATTTTTGCCCCTCAAGATCAACGTTTTCGCAACTGGAAGAAGGATGACTGGGTAGTATAGGATACAAACCCACTGCTTGAAATACAGGTGCTAGTTTCTCCTTTAAATGTAACATAGGCTTCATTTGGAGACAACTGCGAATAATCAGGAATCAATGCTAACTTTCATGAGTTTCATCCCAGGAGTCACCAAAATCTCTATTTTTTCCCATGGACTTTG
Source organism: Sympetrum striolatum (assembly GCA_947579665.1). NCBI lineage: Eukaryota > Metazoa > Arthropoda > Insecta > Odonata > Libellulidae > Sympetrum > Sympetrum striolatum. Next base: position 4,331,067 of record OX388344.1, read on the forward strand.
CTTTGCATGGACATTTGGAAATTTCTTTTGAGGCTATATGGTAATCCAGAGAGAGGCAAATCAGTAGATCAAAAGAAGAAGTGCTTTCCCAATCTTATCTTCACGGATTGCCACTATGATCATCGTGGGTTTGACCCCTAAAATTTCCCATTAAAAATACACAGTAGTGATTTTTCATTAAATTTCTTAGAACATTTCCAGGTTCAATAGATATTAATTATTCAGGAGGTGAATAGAAGCTCTAATTATGTTTAAAATAATCTGTTGACCATTTTAATGTTAATTATGGGTTTGAAACCACAGCAACTGAAATATAATTCCACGAAGAACTTAAGAAAAATTCCGATGTTTTTTAAGGAGATTCCAAAAAGTATACAGACTTGAATTTAGATTTGGCATTCCCCTTAAATAATATGAAAAGATATTTCCCAAATCGATCCTTGGTTCAACACCTTTTGATCAAAATCCTCTCATTAGGTTGAGATTGAGAATTTTTGAAGCCCTTCTGGGGTAGATATAAAACTGTGTCTATGATCCAAAATGATGATACAGGATGCTGTTTACTTAGATTTGCACATTCACGTTATTTTAAGAGACCCTGAGTTTGCATCTAGATTGGTGTATCCAACATAAGAAACTATGGGATACATAGAATGACGAAAGTTTCAGCGGCTACTTTAAAATGTTTTTTTACACTTAATGATAACTCACGCGCATCTGCTTCATCATTGTCCTCATTTTCTACAGCCAGAACTGGAGGCTCTTCCGGAGTTGCTGCAACCTTTGTTGGAGTTGAAGCTGTTTTGGTAATGTTAGCTCCTTTGCCTGCCTTTGCTGCTTTAGGGACTGTGTTCTTGACTACAGGCTCCTTAACCTCCCTACCACTTCTTGTTACCTTAGTTTCAGCACTAACTCCTCTCCGTGACCTAGGACTTAAAGAAGAAGAGATCTCTGGCTGATGACGCATGCTCTGCCTCCTGGAAACCCTCTCAACAGGACTCGCTTCTGCAGGTTCAGCACTTTGCAGTTTTAGTGCTGACTTTCTTGTCTGGTATGGCATGTTTGGCGTTGTTAAGGATTTCTTCTCTTTCTCTGTTGTGAGATTCTCCTGAACAGGCTCTTCCTTAGCAGATTTCCTGCTTCTTCTCTTTGGAGTGGGTGATGCCTTCTTGTCATCTTCCTCACTAACAACAGCTGCTGCCTCACCTCCTGATGAGCACTCTGAATCTGACTCAAAGCCATCTTCACCTGCAAAAGATCAGTAAAATATCATTTAGTTAAGCTAAAAATAAAGGAAGCATTGGTCCCCAAATCAAAACAAAAAACATTAAGAAGTAGTGCAATATAAAATGTTAATCAGATCTATTTCATCGAAACTATATATCTAACAACTCTGGGTCATAATCGCGCTCTGATAACATGGATATGAGATCTTTAAGGAATTTAATATTCACATTTAGCCCATCCACTGATACTTGGATCATCTTTTTTAGATTCAGACCAAGTCCTTTTAAATTTGTATATTGTTACTTTCCTATTCCTGTAATTTTCACTGTTTTTACAGTCACATTTACTGTGAAAACAAGATCACAAATTTTTCGACAACAAATGCTTACAATCAGTCGCTTAGGAAAAATTTTTGCAGAAACTTGAAAAAACTAATGGATGCGCGTATCGCCACACTCATTTTTATGAGAAGGCTGTTGAAGGTAGAAGGCGGGTCGGCGTGAAGTGCAAGAATTCAAAAATTCGATAGTGTGCGGCGTTAATTTTAGTGGTGAAACACAGAAATGGTTTCACTGGGTGCTTTTTCCAGGACATGGGGGAAAAATAGGGACATTTCCAGGACATCAAGGACACATTCTAAAATCAAGGACATTTCCTGGACAATAAGGACATAAAGGACCAGTAGACACCCTGATTATTCCATGAATGCCTAATCTCGGGATTCCAGTTCTGAAATTATGGAAGATAAATAAATACCATCCATTACAGGGGAAAATGAAACATTGAACCAGTTGAAATTCGTATTACCAAAGAATGTTAGAATTTATAATCATGCAACCCCCTCAAATGAAATATATAAAATTTAATATTAGATACTCATCCATAAAGCATAGTCAGTTGAACTTTTCTATGCTTTAAACTCAATTGGATACCTCATAGTAATGGACTGCAATTAAAGAGAAGGCAAAACAAAGCTCTGAATCAATAGAAAGACCAAAGAAGACAAAAACACAAATTAAGGAATGTTCATGGATGCCATTTAAATTCAACGGCAAAATCTACATTTCATTTCCAGAAGAGTATTCCTAGAACAATAGGAAAAGACAACATAAGGGATATTAAATGATAAATTTCAGTCCTTCATAACATAGAATATCCAGTAATATTAGCCTTGCCACGTTTATAGCAAAAGTAATGTGGGTCAAGTGATAGGTAAGTACAAAGTTACCAAATGCAAACAAATAAATGATCGTTATAATACAAAGGAAAAATAAAGCTGTGCTGCCCATTGACAGAAGCAGTCTACATTCCCATAAAGCCTCATTGGCTCCTCACTCATGGGCAGTTGAAGTAGCTCACAAAATAATTTAATAAATCTAGCTCGATATGCATGAATGCTTTCACCAAAGGTAAATGAGTAGTGTTAATGGTTACTCCCCATTTGAAATGTATAACTATTCATTCTAGCCATAGATTAAAAAATTTATACTCATCCTACTTTTCATCTGCACATCGGGAGACGCGTCGATCGACTTTCGTCTTGGTGATCTGCTGCTTTTCTCTGCAGCCACAGGAGTGACAGAGTTCTTTGAAATGGTTCTTCGACGCCCCCGGACATTCAATACTGGAGATTCTTTCATAATACTGGAACTTACTTTTCTTCCTGGTAATGAACCACTACGTTCAAAAGCTAGGCGTCTTCGGAGCTTTGTAATTTCCTTCCTAAAATAAGAAATAAATCTGTCAAAACATAATTTACTTATGACTTATAATTACATATAATACTAGCAAAACCATGCCCTGCTTTGCTGTGACTCAGTCAGATATAAAATGAATGGGAAAGTAAAAAAAGGTATTCTAGCAAACAGATTCACCGAGAAAACACATCATTCAATTCAATACCTTGCCTTGTGTTGCTATGGCTATGTTATGGAATGAAAGGAAATGAAGAAGAAAGATGTTTCTCATAGAAAATAATTTTTTATTGAAAAGCAATGTGAACTAAATCAATAACTTTTCTCTTTCTCTTCAACTCGTAATATACGTACTGTGGCCTATGAAAACAGACAAAAGTCAACTGGAAAATAATGAAAGAAATGAGTCAAATTGAATGCAGCAATCAAAGGAACTCTCACTTTGATTTTTGATAACAGATTATAAAATCATTCCCAAAACAATACGAATGAATTGAACTGAATACAACATTTGGTATCAAATTAACTCACATTTAATTTTTTTGGAAATTGATCATTTAAATCACTTCCAACCATTGATTATGCACATCAATGTGAACGAAATCAACAACTCTTCTCTTCTTCTTAACTTATAGGCTCTTCTTCTTCTTATATATAATAGGCCAAAACACAGGAGCTCGGATTCAACAATGGCATTTGTCGAAAGGGGGACTGGTTGTTTACATCCTCAAAATTTACAAAATGTTTCGGGTGTTTTGAGTAAAATTCCGAAAATTCAAGTGGAAAACAATAAAAGACAATTTCAAGTGAATCAACTGAGTAATTTTGGAGTTTTGCTGTCACAAACATATGCAGGCTGAATTTTTATACACAAGATAAAATTATAAAAACATACACTGATATATTTTTTGTTTTTTTTTAAAAATTTGTTCTGATAATAATTCCTGTCTGCAAAACAATTAGTAAAGAGTGAAAGAGTTAAAGCAAAAGAGAAGGCTTAATTGAGAGAAAATCAAAATAAAAAAAGAATGAAACTCAAAATATAATCTTAATATTCAGTAGCAAGAAGAAAAAAATGACCAATAGACAATAGTGATCTTTACAGATTTGAAAAAAAGGGCAAAAAATATTAGGATGAAGTTTTAAAGTATTTTCATCATTATACATTATAAGGGTTATTTTTTATTGTGATTCAACGAATCATAGTAGAAAGCATAATATTTTCAAAGACAAAGTTTCAAATCTAATTTCAAAATATATTTATAACTTTATTTAAAAGACAATGATAATATTTATTCAGGATATCATTCACTAAGCCAACTTAATGAATTGTTTTTACTCTAGCTGATGACAAACTAAATACGGAAGGAATGTGGGCAAGATCTACCATGATTAGATCATGAAAATGAGATGACATGACTAGATTTAGAGAAGATTTGTCCTCTGGAAAGATCTTGGAGAAGACATTGATAATAATAAGAATCCAAAGTTAACATCTTAAAGTGAAAATCACTGTAAGTTCTTTCTGGTTAATAAAATCTTTTTCCATGATTCACCCACTAAAAGCTAAGACCATCATTTATTAAATATAAACATCTAGCCTCAAATTTATCTTCTACAGTTATAAGGCATGTCCACATATACAAACATACATGTCTTAAATGGTATTCAAATCAAGTCACAATGTAACAATATCTTAGATGCACATGTGATAGAAAGAAAATACCCAATGAAAACGTTTTGATCTTACTTAATGATTCTTGTCCTTTTGGCTCGTAGAATAGCATGCTGCAGTTTGTGGCTTTTTTCCAAAAGTTCCAATAGTTTATTGAGATGGTCTTGAGGAGAAAGATTCTTCCTCTCATCGCTGTTGAGGATTCGGTCAACTGCAATCAAAAAGGAATTAAAAGTTAAGAGCACTATTATGGATACTATATAACTTAATAAGAAATTTACATAACTTAGACATGAAAAAAATATCCTAATACCAATTCAGAGATTAGAAAAAAAAACCTTTCCATAATTGTTAAATTTTGGATGAGTAACTCATGGAACCAACATGAGGAGGTGTTTTAAAAGGAGAGCCACAAGAGAGGTATGAACACATCATAATCATTCAGTTTCAATTCATTGTAGGCCTCTCCAAGCATTTTCCAATTCTCTCTATTGTGAGAATCTCATTGTCACATTACTTGATGTTCCTGTAACTTCATCTTTTGGTGCCCAGTTCCTTTTACCTGATGCTTGTGATTCCTTTGCGGCCTGTTCACATTCATTTCAGTGATCAATCACTCCAGGATAAACAGAAGCGAACAGGGGACTAAAACTTGAGTCTCTCACTCCCTAAAAATTGTTGGAAATGTTGTTGTTCCATATGTCAACGACAGTAAAATGCATTAGTTGAACACCTTCCTCTTCAAGAACAGGGACTTCAGAATATTCATGTTCCTTCCAAAAGCAGTACTGCCACGCTCATGTCTTCACTTAATTAATCCGATTTTTCTCCTCAGTTATTACCAGTTGTCCTATCATATTCTAAGCAGAAATCCAAAAGAATCTCAGACTTTTATTGATACTTGGTGAAAGAATAATACATAACATTTGTTTTAGTAAAGTTTACCCTGCAGTTTATCCGCAGTAAATAAGATTAGCTGTCTCTTTGTCTAATTTCATTCTCAATCTTGAATTCTTCAGTTTACCATTCAGCATTATAGAGGCCGTGGTATTACTGCATATGCCGCAGATGTACTATTTCATTCTCCAGAGCAGAGTATCTTTATACAAATTTTGATGCTTGATCCACAAAATGGATTATATGAGGCATCTCATATTCAATCAATGTGCTGATAATAAGTATATCCATTCTAGATATTACACACAGACCTGTTAAAATAAATCATAAAAACAAAAGGATTCACGAATATGTACACAATCTGATCAGTAATTAATATTTCATCTTCTTCAACATGAATGTAAAGAAAAATAGCCAAAAGTTTATTTTAGGTTCATATAATTATATGGTTGAATCCAAATAAGAGCCCCAGTGCCTCATTTAGGCAAAGTACAAGGCACTAGATGCCTAAAGTGCCTAAAATGGAGTTGTCCACTTATTTGTAAATTAACATTTTGACTCGGGAAAGCAAACTTCAAAGCTACACTTTCCCTGACTCTGCCTGTAGCAATCCTGAGGTAAGGATGACCAGTTGGGATTCCCATCATTGACATCATTACTTGAAGGTTCTCTCAAAAAAATTAGAATTTTCCACCATAAGATAAAGATATCAAAGTAAAATGTGAGGCTTACTGTAAAACTTGGACAAAAAATGAATGTCAAGTACGGGGAAAAAAGACAGCAATCTCAATATTAGTTAGATTTAGATACACTTGGAAATATAAAGAAATTGTGGATGGCATTTACTAAGTAAAAATTTATTGAATAATTCCAATAATCAATTTTATGACTCCGACAATTTAACTGTACATACTCATCTTGCGTGCATGCTGATGCCCGAGTTGAGAAATTCTTTGTAATTTCATTTGGTTCTTCACTCAGTGTAAACTATGGCTGCTATCAAGCTGAATATATTATCAATTTTGATTCATCGATATCCAAATTTTTACAATCAGTGGAAGAGATGGTTTTGTTAGACGTTTACCTCTAATAACACACCACAATTACTCTAAAAGAACGCATCATCAAATCTAATGGGCATCCCAAAATTCAAGTATCGCAAATTGAAAAATCATTTAGGTGCTGCTATATATGTATGCTTATATGCATATACACAATATACGAAACACCAATCTATACCATAAGTCCTATCTAAGAGCGCATTAAAACTTTTCAAATTGGTCATTTAAAAAGTTTGATGGGGAAAATCTGTTTAAATTAAAAACTATCAGCCGATGGTTCAGTCTTTGGGAGCTCTTACAGTGAGAGCATTGATAGTGGTGGAACCATGGTATGCCCTATGCTATGAGGCAAGAGAAACTAGGCTGACATCAATTCTAACGCACACCCCGATTTTTAGCCAAAAAAAGACCCAAAAGAGTGTTTTTTTATTTTTGAGCAAAAACTGTATTTTACTTAGCTGACTACTAACACCCATCTTGAATGCATTGAATTTCTATTTTTTCATCAAAATTTCTCAATTAAAGGTTGACTCAAACACTATTACATCCAATGCCATACTTTGGCATGGTGACATGCTGCTCATCAGTAATACAATGAAAAAAAAAATGATCAAAATTCAGCAGCGATATACAAAGGAAATACAAAAGGAAAGATGAAAAGAATATTGAAACATGAATGATTTACTGAGTAAGATTTTAATTTTGTTTCATATTTATTTGATCATAAAACAATGTTTCCATGGTTTTCTAAATTGAATAATTATTTTAAATAGCGTGAAGTGTACGTAAGATAACATATGATGCCATGATGGTAATTTTGTAATTTATCTTAACCTTACATTCATCACAGTAAGAAATGTTTTTAGTCCATGTTATCTACATGAATACAATAACTGAATTTACCTTTTTCTCCTATAATACTTTCTATAATTGCGCGTAGTAATTAATCAGAAAATAAATCCAAATTTACAATTCCAAATCTAAATGAGTGAGTTGATCGCAAACAAAATATATATTATGTAATTAAATAAAACATGAAAAATACAAATCAAAATAAACTATTTGAACTCTTATATAAAAAAAGCATTATCTTACCTTCCTCAACTATTTTCTCATCTGCTGGCTGCCCATTTGCTCTTGGCCTTTCTGGGAGCATTGTTCCAGACTCCACATCAAAGCCAATAGTATCCAAGTCTCTCCTTGCTTGCCGAATTATTGCACCTCCCTGGAAAGTAATTGATATTAACCACTGCAATGGAGTGGCTTAAATAATAGGTAATATTCCAGATACTTGAAGAGAGATGCTAATTTAATTTCTAATAAGCAATATAAATCAGAAAATCATAATTACTGAATGTAAGAAAATGGTGTGTCATAGTAAAAATTTCAACTCAATGACGCATACAGACAACAGCAACAACAAATACGCAAGACCATGACCAGAAAAGTCTGATTTGACCTTGGAGCAGGAGTGATAGCACAGCTGGAATTCACCTTGCCATCAAGGCACATGGTTAAAATTCATATCCCCTATATCTCTGGAGAAGTAGCTTTATATAATAGATATTATGGGTAGATGATGTTCAGATATCTGAGATATATGCATTAGAAGTCCTTTATACTATATTTATGCATTGAACATGTTCTTATTTAGATAAAAATTGTGTATCATTGAACTATACAGTTGTGATATTTTGTCTTCAATTTTCACATACTTAAAGCTGTTGCATATAAAATACTCTCTTCCTTATCATAGTAATAAAAATGATTTCTCTGTTGAACCTGTTTCCTATCCCTATTTTGCGATAATGTCTATGTTTTATGTAATATTGACTATGTACTGGATGTATGGTATTTATGTTCTAAAATATGTATACCTAGATATGCGTATTATTGTTTTGCACAGTTGTGAATTTATCAACATCTTTCTTTTTTATTATTTTATGTTTTTATGTAAATGGTTAACAATTATTTAAATGTCAATGTGACTATGCTTATTGATGTATCCCATATTTGTACCTATTGATAGTGATTTTGTAAAATATAATCATGTTTCTAACAATCTTTTTAGTTATGACTATCGGTGGTTTACAAAGGTTTTTCACACCCCCCTTCTTTGCGGGTGTTTTCCTGAAGTGGATACATTTTTTTCCTAAGAATTTCTTAGGTTTTTTACATCCACAATCCTTCTCATATTTTCTCATACTATCTCTTTAAATTAATTATTTATATATTGTACGACTATGGGTTGGATGTAAGAGGAGACTTTTAGTCTCAATCTCGCCCGAATAAAGCCGTTTTTATTATTATTATACTGAGAGCTGACAAAAATTGGAAAATTACTCATTATAAAGCGAACTTGTTACAGCCGATCTCTAACACTAAAAGTCTGTCTGCTTCAATTCAAGGACATCAAATGAGCTAGAATGGAACTAAGAATTTTAATCATTATGCAAATGCTTCAGACTTAGTAAAAAAGTATGTTTGCATCAAAAATATAACTTCATTAATTCATAAACCATAACCAAAATGCATCCTATAATATAAGATATGGAAAATTATTGTTCAATAATAGTTGAATAGCAATGGTGTGCCATTAGATAATCCTAATTCATATCAAATTGCTTTTTGGAAAAATTTTTCATTCACACGCTTTATACACAGTGACAGTGTCATAAGGGAGGGGGAGAGGTTACCCTGCTTTTGTCTCCTTTATTCCCACCGATCCTGGATCCAGACAATTTGGTGCCAAGTTTCTGATAAAAGCAAATCCGACGGGCAGATGCCAGTTTGATGAGATCTTAATTTAAAATTCTGCTGACTAGAAGGGTCATCAACAAAAGGAAACAAGAGATGAGGCATAAAGATGAACGGAGGGATGAAAGAGAGAGTGAAACTTGGGAAAAGCCTCAAATCAAAGCTCTCTGAAGCATTTTTGCCAAGGACGGGTGAGGCAAGTTGTGAGAAACTAATGTATTAATTAGTTAACAGTAATTTTTGCATTTAATTTTCTTCTGCTCTTTGAAGAGATATTGTGCCTCATCAGCCTTTGCCTCTTACGTAAATAGACGATTTCGAGATGTGCAAGAAAAATATAGAACAACGATACTCGTTACACCAACATTTCAGAAATAACCACTTGTTATAACCAGGGTGTCCCCTATCCAGCAATCAAGAAATTCCCTGAGTTTTCCAGGGTAATATTTTCATTTATCCAGGGTGTTCCAGATTTGTACAGGAATATTATTTTAACCAAATATTAAACATGCAATGATAATTAGACACTCAGTGTCCACAAAATGGTGACTAACAGTTCATAAATTCATCAAGATTTTTATTGACATCATCAGAGCCAAACCTAAACACAAACAACGCTTTCGGAGAACGTATTAAACTTTAAATATAAATTGCTATAAAATAAATTGGTACTTAAGGTACGTTATAACCTATTAAACATAATGAGACCAAATTCGCATTTTCAGGTCAATCCATTTCTGAGAAAAAGTTGTTTTAAAAAATCGATAATGGAATTATCGGAAATAATAGTGGAAATAAATAAAAAACGGAAACTTTTATTGTTTTAACTTATGTAAAGGTCAGAGATATGGGTGTGTTGCATTCCAAGGACCTCGGTTATTTGGAGGCCCTCGACCCTTTCTTTGTCTCCGGCTCTTTCCTTAGCCGCACATATCATAATGACTGTTAAAAAGCTGGTGGTCTATGGGAGGGGATGACCAAATGTGACCTATGGCCAGGGTGGGCTTAAAAGAGTCAGGCAGCGGACGCGAAGGAGGAAGGATGACCGTCAGAAACGAGAGATCCTCATGTTCATTACAGAGGACAATAAACCTATTAAAAGCTACACCTTTCTCGTCATTTAACCCAACTACTCCCTTACGAGGATCGCCTATATCAGGTGCAACGAACCTGCATCTTACACTTACCATAAAATACAAACGATATACAAACAAAAATTTTACATTACATTATTAAACGCAGGATGAAATATGCTAAAATTTGCTGTAAATCTTTCTACTGTGGGATGCTCAGTTCAGTTTTTGTTCAACTCCAAACTCGAGTATCTATTTGTTTTAATCAGCCAGTAAAAAGAGCAGAGCATAACTATTTTGATTGACATAAATTATACCTCCACATCAATATTCTACATTTCCCAAACATACACTTCGTTTGAAATACTTCTTCAATCCCTTCGGAGTTTAAAAATTTTTCATGACCACGTGATAATGGCTCAATTACTTTCTCAATGAATCCCTAGAATACACGAAAGACTAAGTCGTGAATAAAGAGGGTAGTCTCCATAAAGGAAAACTGAAAACTTACATTTTCAATGGAGACAATGACTGACATCCACTGAGAAACTACAAACGGTGATGCCAACTACAAATCAAAACCACCTGAGTCAATAACAAATTCTTATTGTGCTCGATTTGGCATTTTTTAAGTCAAAACAGAAAAAACTCCTGGAAACTGCGACTCCATACTATTCCATGCTGCTTATTTGCAATATTGCCAAAATCTTATACTAGTATGTAGAACAAAAGAGTGCGGTTACTTATTAAAAGCTTTAGATTGGTCACGACAACAATGTCATCGAAACGTTTCTTCTTCTAAGGGGAATTGCAAGGAGAGTAAAATATTGATTTTTGCAGGTTACTCGCCAAATTCCCTGAGTATTCTAGAATAACAATATTCCCTGAGTTTTCCAGGTTTACCAGGGAGGTGGACACCCTGAATAATCATGGAAAAGAAATAATTTTTGCATTAAAACATTGAGATTTTTTAAAAATAAATTAACCATTTTGATGCAGATGAGGTACTATTTCCTCCTCTGTTGTTAGCACCCTTACGTAGGAGGTAATAGTACCTCCTTGCTGGCCCAAAATTGGCTTCGGTCATAAAATGTCATACATCTCTAGCGTTCGCGGGTATGCGCCTGAATGTTTTAGTACATCTTTGGTATATTTGAAGCTTTGCTTCACACAGTCAGTTTTGTTGCAGCTTGTTTCTACTGATCAGCACCTCATCTTCTACTAACGAGTTTATGTAAGCAGATTTCCTTAAATTGGTAATTTTAATATTAGTATTATCATCCTATGATTTTATAAATTTGAAAAGAATATTAACGTTATATTATGCTCCTGTTTCTCCTACTGAAATATTATTAGTTGCAAATACATATTTCAGGATTACTTAAGATGGACTAAACTGGATATTCAAAAGAAAAATTCACTTCAAATTAAAGGAAGTTGTGCAATATAAAAACTATATTTTTATTTAGTTATAGAAAAATAAATTCTTAATATTTCTCAAACAGTAACCCCAGCTAATATTTCTAAGAGAGTCGAGCACCTTTTAACAAAGCTGACAACATTTAACGTCAAGGAATCAATGGAAGAGAATGAGGGGGAAGATCTTTCGGAAGCAGAATATGACAATATTTTTACATCTATTATATAATTTAATATGAATACATTTTGTTGTATTATTTGTGGTAAACATTTAAATAATATGCGTTTTTGTAATTTTACTGTCCTTAAGAATATTGCTAAGCATTTTTATAATTTTCATGAAGATTTTAATTTAGTGATAGTTGGAAATATTTATTACTATTCAATATATTGTTTTTATTGCTTATATGCATAAACTTTTCTTACATATGATATCTCTAATCCTCATATTCCTGCATACCAGCAATTTCACCCATCTCTTCTGAGCATAATTATTGGAGGCCTTCAACTTTTTCAGAGGACCACTGCCCCGCAGCTGCACAGTGACCGATTCATTTACGACTGTTTTACAGCCTTTTCTACAAGTGAAGCAGAAGGATGTGCTTTCTTTGGGATGCAAACAACCTCTATTAGTCCCTTATGTTTGCGTAGCACAATCCAATGGCCCTTTCAATATGAGCATCTGGAGAATGCACTTCTATTAAAAGGGATTTTATTATAACCTTAATTTTGCATCTCTTTACAAGCTTGCACCTTCGGCACATTCCTTGGTACCCCTATCCTTACTCTGACTGTGTGTTTGTGTGTGTATTTGTGTGTGTGTGTATACAAGGACTGTTCAAAAACCCTGCTAAACCTCGTCCAGTCTCTGTGCAACAGTGGTTTTTGTCTGAGCATGCACACTCAGGCGGTACAATTTATGCGTCGGTGAAAATGAAGGTGTAAGAGGAGGGAATTATAGGAAATTGCAACTCAGGAAATAGGAGTCCTCTGAAGCAAGATCCGGAGAGTAGGGTGGCTCACCGGTGTGCTGTTTTTGGACCATGAACTCGTCTTTGCCCCAGTTCATCCAATAACCCTCCCTGCACACATTTGGACATGATGCGCTTCATGACTGAAATTTCTGTCAAAATGTTGACATCCTGAGGTTTCCGCTGATGGCTGTGAATGAAGAAAGAGACACAAAATACTCCTAAACACTATCAAAAATGAGGACAACTGATGTACATTTTGCTGCCTGACAAACAGCATTATCAAGGTTACAAAGGTGACTCTTTGAGTTTGAGTCTCCTTTGTAACCTTGATAATGCTGTTTCTCAAACAGCGTAATGTACATCGGTTGTCCTCATTTTTGATGGTGTTTAGGAATATATTGTGACTCTTACTTCAAAATGTTGACAAGATCAAACACTGATGACAACACCATTGCCAATATCAATTAACCTACGGTTTGCAAACTCCAAATCATTCATAATGTTGACATGAGCGTCTTTTGCTGACGTTGATGGTCTCCCACTTCTCGGTTTTTCTTCAGTCGACGTTTGCCCAGACTGGAATAGGTTATACCAAGGAAAACACTGCGCCCAACTCATAGCTTAATTGCCAAATGCCTCTTAAATAATTTTGTAGGTTTCAGTTGCACATTTAAAACAAAATTTAATGCTCACACCCTTCTCCTCTGACACCTTCATTTTCACCAACCTACAAATTTTACTGCAAGAGTGTGTACGCTCAGACTAAAAGCACTGTTGTGTAGAGACTAGACATGGTTTAGCCAGGAGAAAGGAAAAATTTTACACCTTACAGACGCAACTAAAAGACACATCCTCTTTCTTTGTGATCCATTAAGTGGTTCACGCATAGTAAGACCAGTCGCTTGCAGCCGTGCATATCCGACAAAAATTAAAAAGACATCTTTGATGGATATCCTTGGTTCGACGCTAGAGCAAATATTCTGCTATTTAAAATGCATTTTGGCGATTTTTAACATTTGTTTTGAATCCCTTCATGATTAGATGGAAACTTGAAACTCAGCATGTAGATGGAGATCATGAATATATATTATTTGTATGCTGTTTATAGTTTCGCTAATGGTCCCAGTGAGTTATTTACATTCCTCAATGCATTTCTACTGGGGATAACAGAATCCTATCTTAGGTCCTTTCCGGTATCATATCAAATTGAAACTTTGGATTAAATAAGTTCATGTCCAACCAAGTTATGTGTATTTACATTTACCAATAGGTCCTGGGTTCGACACCAGGTGTCTCTAAATTTAGAAATTGCTAAGAGTTTTAAGATTTTTTTGAACCCCTTTCTGATAACACTGACACTTAAAACTCGGAATGTGAATAGAGATCATAAATACATTTAATATATGCTGCTTAACGTTTCCCTGATGGTCCTTGGTTCGATCCCAGAGAGCCATTTACATTATTTACTCCATACATTTCAAATGGGGAAAACGGAGTCTTATTTTAGGACATTCCCGGCAAAATATCGACTTAAAAATTAAAATTAAATAAGTTTTATTTCTACCAGGGTGTTACATATATTCACATCTTCCAAAAGGTCCTGGGTTTGACACCAGGTAACTCTATTTTATTTGAAACGTATGTTGGGAATTACAAATTATTTATAATTTGGTTTCAAAAATAAGCTACATTGGGGTAGGATTGGGAAATCAAAATCACAGGGGTCCCGGAAAAGGCGATTTTCTTTATTAATATCTATAAAACTGACACCAAATGTGCGTGAGTTTGATGCCAGCTGGGTGCTAATTCTCCTAATTAAAATAAATTTTGGCGATTTTTAAGAATTTTTTCAATCCCTTTTCCAATTACATACAAACGTAAAATCCTACATATCAATACATTTCATAAAAGAAGAATTTAACGGTTTCCCTAATGGTCCTTGGTGCAATGTCGGAGAGCGATTTAAATTCCTCTATGCATTGCAAATGGCAATAAAGGAAGCTTATTTTAGGATCACCCCAGTATGACATCCACTTAAAACTTCTGGTTAAAAAGTAAGCAAATTTCAATCAATATAATACATTTTTAGGGAACAATAGCAGGATTATTTCTTTAAAAAGGAATAATTTTTGAGAAAAATAATAAATTTTAAGAATTTTAGATTAGCGATAAGAAATTGATATTTTTGGTTAAAAATGAAGCTAATTTAGATCAATATAGTCTATATTTAGGTATTATTTACTGAATTTTTTCTTTAAAAGGGATGAATATTGACAAAAATATTTAATTTTTGCACTTAGAACTTGAGAATTTTGCATCCATTAAATTAATTTTCAGGCAGAAATCACAGGATTTATTCTTTTAAAAGGAATAATCAATCTTGACCACTGAGATAGCATTACTAATTTTATTATAATGGCAACCGTAACTCAAAAGTTTATCACAAAGTTTAGGAACTTTAATGAAATTTAAATTCAGAGGTTACAAAAAATTAACATACCTGATCACGCATTTTTACAGCAGCTCGGTAAAACACAGTCTCTTTAGGATTGTACGCCATGCAATTATGGAGCATGAGGCTAAAATCAGCCTCGAATTCATCAAGGTCCTTATAGTGAAAGTTCTCAAGCTTCTGTCGCATTGTTGATAGATCCATAGGGTTCTTCACGACATCACCATAGTCTGGGACTTCTCCAGGATCCACTGGTTCTGAGAAAATCTCTCCAGCATCTCGACTCTTTATCATTTCCAGCACACGGCGGAGAAAACAAACTAGTGGATGCAGCTCAAGCTCTAGTGTTTTTTCTTTCCTGAAATATTGAAGGACCTTCTCTTACTAAGACTGCTTCCAATTAAATTAAATGTTCTATATATCATTAATTTCACACATATTGCAGAATAACATAATACAATCTCACTCACTTTAACAATGACAAGATTATATGCTACCTTACGAGACAAATAATATGATAAAAAATTATGCCTAGCTCTAATTAAATAAAATTCATACTATGGTCCTTTGATAAATTAACATATTCAGGGCTGACCAATGAGGATCGTTATCTGCTGGGATGACTGCTGACGACAATCGTCATCCAGGCTCAGTTTGCTTTTCAAAGGCCATTTTCAAGCAGTAGTAGCTTGTCCATTGACCTATTCAGTCTTTAATAAGTTATTCTGTTGAGTTAAAAGGAGGTAAAGGGTACAGAGATAAAACCTCTGGTACTTTCACTGTCCAACCGTATATACTGCTACAATTTTAGGGTATTCTGAGCTATGTTACGAACGCATCTTAGTTTTCCATCGATTAGAAGGATCAGTTCAGTTGTAATCATACCCTTTAGAGAATTGTAATGACCATGAAAAGAACTAGTTAAACAGCAGCTTTCACAAGAAAAGTCATATTATTAGCAGGAGAAAATTCCAATTCTGCCGCCAGAAGAGAATTTAGGGTTTCAGAATGTAATGTGAGATACTGGGAGCAATACATAAATAAGGGAAAATATGTATCTCGAGGTACAAAGAATTAGAAACTAAACTTTGCGAAGTTGTTACATCCCAGCAGATCAAAGGGCTACTGTTATTGACTCATACTATTCAAGAGAAAGCAAATGAATCATATAAATTTCTTTGTATTTATATTGTTTTATTTTTCAACACAAATGCAGAAATTTTGACAGAATTCTGTAGTATGTAATTATTTATTACTATTGAAGGGAGAATTGGTTTACTTTAGAATAAAACTCCGAGAACTTTGGAGACCCCTTTTATTCATTTAATTGATCATCAATATCAACGTAACGAATATTACTCACTGGTACAGAGCTATCCTGCATGATGATTGTGATGGCAGGGCGAGTTTAGGCTGATAACAGAGTACATGCATATACGTACATACTGTGTCATAAGCTTAACACAAAGACATCATTATGGTGCATACACGCAGTGGTAGCAGACCCTTGTGGAAGGACTCCAAACAGTGAAAAAATTGCTGCGTTCTGTCACAACTCTCAGGGATTATTATTCTCATTTTAATTATTTCCCTAACGGAATCCCAAAAAAAGGGAAGTCATCTTAGATTCATGCAAATACGGTAAATATAAAATTTTTAAACAACCTAAAGCTTAAAAAATAATAAATATCCCACTAATATGATAAATATGAGTTGGAAAACCACCATTCTCAGTGGATGGGGCGAGAAGATCCCACTGTGCATTTAAGTTATGGCATGCCGTCAGCAAAAAAACGTGGGGTACAAATTATTATAACTTTATTCAGACATTTAAAAGAGAACTCACACTTTAACGAACTCCTTCTTCAGCTTTTCCCTTTTCCTCACTAATTCGCAGAGTAGACGAGCCCTTTCCAGATCCTGCCTCAAACACTGCCAATATTTGAGCTGCTGACAAAGCTCACTTTTCTGAAATGAGATAACAAACAGAAATCAACCCTTTGACAGGTTAGTCCAGTTATTTTAAGAATAAGATTTTTTTGCATCTACATTGCATGAATTTTTTTTATGATAAATGATATTATAATATTGACAAAAGTACATTTTCTTCCTTCAAATTATATTTCAAACAAAACAATAACTGAACCAAAAGAGCCATATCAAGACAAAAGTAAAAGCAAATTACATAGCACTTCACTTAATATTTCAATTATGGGTTAGATGGTGGAAGAGACTAACAGCCTCCCCCAAATAAAGACGATAATTCTTAAGAACAGAAATCTGATTAATTGAAATAGAGCAAAGAACAGCCTATTATCAGAACTACAGATACAGAACCCGACTTACAAACACCTAGAACTGACTTTGTTTGCTATTACATTTAAGCTAATGTTATAGCACCTAATATTGGCATTTTTAATGATTTTATCAATATATCTGTAAGACTTTCTCTAAAAATTTAATGCTAAGAACAATAAAATAATGTGAATAGGAGTGATTTAGTGTCAGGAATATATTTTTTAATTAGGAATTGATGGGCTTATGATGCGGAAACAAACACTGATTTATTCATATTGCCAAATCAATGAAAAGATGACCCTAAACCCGAATGGGTTTGAAATCATTGAATTTTGTTTGAATCTTAAGTTTGCGTATAAACATGTCATGGTTATTTATATAACAAAAATTGCTCCTTACCCCTTGAAAAAAAAAAACGCGTTATAGTGAATGAAATATGAAGTGTTAATATCCGAATACATTTACAGTGTGTCCCAAAAAGTAGTGATAATCGGAAGAGCTCCTCTTAGGCAAATCACCCCACTTTGGGTGTCCGCTTCTTATTCATTTTGGAGTTACAAATTTTTCTCGTATTTTTTTAAAAAACCGTGACTTTCATGAAATTTTTGGTGACTACTCTAAAAAAAATGTTGGGCTTCAATGCTTTGCATTATTGAACTCGCAATGATGCGTTATCTTACAAATATTGACGTTAAAGATATCGGACAGTAGTCTTCTGGATTCAAGGAAGTCCTTTTTTAGGACTTCAACGCCTTTGTCCAAGGTTTTCCTAAAGAATACGAAAAGAAGGGAGCAAGCTGATTCACAAGAACATTAACAAAACTTTTAAAAGCATCCAATAACAAGTGACTAAGTGATAGATGGAAAAATCCAGCTATCAATATATGGTTGCAGAAGTGAGTTCAGAGTGAGAAAGCCACCTTCTAATTTACCGTATAAATAAATAAAAACATCAAAGATGAAATTTCATGAGACCTAATTATTAATATAATATTTAGTGAAAATATCTGGAAGGATAAATTTGGATTTTTCAAGAAAGCCTTCAACAAATACACCAGAAATAATCAGATTAAATTCCTTTCTTCGACACGTTGCAGTGGAAAATGAATAGCGTACAAAAGTCACAAAAATAGGGGTGATATGGGACCTGTGTTTCATAGTATATTTCTTACAAGATATACTCTCATGCAATGTAAACATAGTACCATGTGTAGATATGTACAGTTGTAGGTAACACCTAACTGCCTAATTAAATCAATTAAAAAGCTCTGATACATTGAACTACAATGATGAAAAGGAATATGCAATTTTATCACTTCCACACAATTAGTATTTGTACATATGGAATTAGATACTTTAAAGTTAAGAATCCGATGACTATGAGAGGTCTCAAAGTTAGCACAAATAAAATCCACTTTTATATATTTGGCCAGCTTTTTTCGATTCTGACCCACTGTAAAAAAGTTATGTATATTAGAATAAATGCTAACTAAAATTATAAATGGCTTGGAAGGTTAAAATATGAAATTTAATCATAAAAAGATAAGTTATCAGTAGAAGAAATGGAAGAAAATAATTTACTATTAACTCCAGATCAATATAGGAATGCACGTGTATGGCGTGGTTGCCTAACCTATCAAGTTGCTAATATTTTATAAACAAAAGCTCATTGAGTTAAACAGTCGGACACATACGCAGTATTTTTAATCAAAGAACGTATCCTGAAATATTCTTGAGAATCTGTTAGTTAATTTCCCACTAACCAGGTGTTCCCCTTGTCGGTACAAATTTTCATATTTTGAAATTGCTTGGCATCAAGTCGGCATGGGTTAAGATAATTTAATCGCAATAATATTTATTAGATAAGTTAATGTAAAGGTATAGGGTATGCATATTTGATTCTGCACATCAGAATTCCTTCTCCGGTTTCATTCATGTATCTATTATATATAACTCCTTCTCCAGATTCATTTATATATACGAGTAAAATGTTGCTTGCATACTGCAAGCAAATTTATACAACAAATTTCAAGTCAACACATATCGAGAGGGTCCTCAAAAGAAAAAAAAAAGGATTGAAATTTATCTTAAAATTCGCTGCAATTTATCTGTCCGGAATTGAACCCGGGTCTTCCTGGTGAACTTACTATGCGGCACAACAGAAGATCACCATCTCTTACTATGTATGAAAACTCAAGATATCATGAATATATTTCATAATCAAATTTTACATACTCGCTGATGGTCCTTGGTTCGATCCCACAGGGCTATTTAAATTCTTCAATGCATTTCTTACGGAGATAACGGAAACAAATTTTAGGTACTTCCCGGCAAGATATCAACTTCAAACTTTGCATAAAGAAAGATCCAGTCTATACAAATCAAACAGTGCATTCACAGCTATCAATGTGTCCTGGGTTCGACACCAGGCATCTCTACAATCAGTAACTCATCCGATTTTCAATAATTATTTTGAACCCTTTCCCAACAATATAGAAAATTGATATTCGGCATGTAGATAGAGATAATAGATACATTTCAAATACATGTTTTAGATTTCCATGATCATCCTTGGTTCGAATCCAGGGAGACATTTACATTCGTGAAAATTAGAACGTCTTTTGAGGCAGTTGCAGCCAATATTTCTGCTTGAATTATCACACATAGTTAGAGATGGTGATCTTCTATTGTGCTGAATAGTAAGGTCACCTGTAAGAACTGGGTTCGATGCCAGACGATGAAATTTCAGCGAATTTTATGAAAAATTTCAATCCTTTTTGTTTTTCTTTTGAGGACCGTCCCGATATGATGCCGATATGAAATTAGTGTTGTCGATCTGCTTGCAGTATGCAAGCTACATTTTACTCGTATATACGTATAGACGCTTCTCCGGATATACCCATATATATACACAAGTAAAATGTAGCTTGCATACTGCAAGCAGATCGGCATGTAAAATTTGATTATGAAATATATTCCTAATATCTATGGACGTGTCGAGTTTCAAGTATCCATGTTATCGGGAAAGGATCCAAAAAAAATCTTCAAAATCGCCACAATGCAATTTAAACGGCCGATTTTTGCCCCGACCTAGCATCGAACCATGGACCATATTCGGCGATGTCTTTCTGATTTACGTTGGATTTGCATGGCTTCTAGCGATCCCTCGAATTTCAACTCTCTACTTTTCCAGGAAGTGCACCAAAAAAAATTTTCGAAAATCCCCGCCATGTATCCTTATGGAGAATATTGGGACTTTGGGGCCTTCTGGAATCGAACCCATGACAATAAGGATCAAAGTCGCTTTTTTCCTGGAGGTTTCATGTTATGGCCAATACGTTGTAAAAATTTCAACTCAATCACGCTTGTGGTTTAGGCTGTGAATTTTTATCCTCCCTATCTATCTATCTAGTTACATGAATGAATCGGGAGAAGCATCTATATATAATAGATATCCGGAGAAACGTCTATATCTATTACGAGTAAAATGTAGCTTGCATACTGCAAGCAGATCGAAAACACTAATTTCATGTCGGCATCATACAGGGATGGTCCTCAAAAGAAAAAAAAAAAGGATTCAAAATATTCTCAAAATTTGCTGCAATTTAATCGTCTGTCATCGAACCCGGGTCTTCCTAGTGAACTTACTATGCAGCACAACAGAATATCACCAACTCTAACTATGTGCGAAAATTCAAGCAGAAATATTGGTTGCAACAGCCTCCAACCTTTCCCTTATATTCCTTATGTGAGAAATTTGAATGTGCTCTGGCAACGAACCCAGAAACAGCATGGTCTTATATAATTTTTTTTCTTAAACTGAGTCTTAACATACATCTTCTATCTAGGCAAGAACTTCCTATGAATTCAATAAGTGCATAAAAAAATAATGAAAATCTAACCCAATGTATTTTAAACGGGAGACATATTTACCGCCCGGAATCGAAACCAGGTCTTTCTGGTGATATTTCATATGCAGGACAATAGAAGATCACCATTTCTAACAATGTGTGAAAATTCAAGCAAAAATATTGGCTGCAACTGCCTCAAATGACGTCTTACTTTTCCCTTATATTCCTTATGAGAGAAAAGTGATTGTGCTCTGGCATCGAACCCAGGAATAGTATGGTCTTATAAAAATTTGTTTCTGAAACCAATTCTTACTTTACATCTTCTTGCCAAGCACGAACTTCCTATCATTTAGATAAGTGTATCAAAAAAAAATAATGAAAAACTACTCCCATGTATTTTAAAGGGCAGATATTTGCATCGTCCTAGCATCGAACCCAGGATATTTTCCATAAATGTCATTGATGTTTTCGATAGATCATGACCATATATATAGACTACTAGAGTTTTGATTCTTTACCAATCCGGGAAGTATTTTAAAAAAATTCCGGAAAATCTAAGCAATGCATTTAAATGGGAAAAATCGGGACTTTGGGGCCCTCTGGAATCGAACCCATGACACTGAGGATCAAAATCACAATTTTTCTGGAGGTTATACGTTATGGCCAATACGTCGTAAAAATTTCAAGTCACTGACGCTTGTGGTTTAGGCTGTGAATTAGTATCCTATCTATCTATATATATGAATGAATCCGGAGAAGCATCTATATATAATAGATGAATGAATCCAGAGAAGGAATTATATATAATAGAAGTGAGAAATTTCAATGTGCTCTGGGATCGAACCCAGGAACAGTATGGTCTTATCAATTTTTTTTCTTATTCCAAGTTTTAATATAAATCTTCTAGCAGAGCGAGAACTTCCTATCATTTCGATAAATGCATCAATAAAATAATGAAAAACTACCCCAATGTATTTTAATTGGGAGATTTTTTTACCTGTGTATTTCTATTTATACTTTTCTCAACTTGTTTTACGATTCATTCTAATTGGTCAAATTGACTGTTAATGTTTCAACTTTTAATAATTAAAAATCATCACATTTAAAAGCAGGAATGGTTCAATTTACTTGGCTTGGTACTTTGTGAGCTGCCTTAGTGGGCATTAACATATACTTATTGACTTTGTAGCCATGACTTTTTACTTTATAGACGGATTAGCTGTGGAAGATAATATAACTTTTAATGCTCTACGAGTATTTTATTCATGACCTTTGCCTACAGTTCCCATTACTTTCAAGTCAGCAAAGCTGACACTTATCCCTCTTTCCATCATTTGGGTAATAATCCCAACACAGTTAGAGGAAGAATACTGTAAGTTTTAAGAGACAAACGTTAAAAATAAAATGATACTAAGTTGTAATTGAGAATTTCACAGAAACAATAAGTACCTCACAATGATGGAGCAATCACTCATGCGTTGTCCATAGATAATTTAAAAAATCAGGATGGAAATTTGATATCATATCAAAATGAATAAATCATGAGGTTTTACATAGTTGTCATGAAAATGTTTGGATTAAAACTACAATGAATGAAACATCAAACGATCAGCTTCATTATTTTCTGAAAATAAGAGTATAAAATAACTTGGAAAAATCTGAATAAAATCAAAACAGCTTACACTGGCAATTTTTTCACCAACTGGCCTTTCATCAGGACGAGCTTGATGAGTTGCCTGCAGCCTGCGCAGAAGTGGCACACCGTTACGGTTCTGTCTTTTCAAAGTCCAGTATGAGATTAGCCTCTGGATAAAATAATTTCTCTGGGGCATATCTACAAGCATAGCAATCTCAATGATCCTGCAAAATATTTATCAATTTGCATAGATGAGTATTAGAAATGATAAAGAAACACCTCATACAATGTTAAAATTATATGCATGAAACTATTAATATGTCAAATCATAACCATAAGACTTGTAACTAAAATATCAGGATCTACTACTTTTCATTAAAACATAACTAATTTAGTATTGATTAGACATTTAATCTTAAGAAATTTTTTTACAAAATGCATGACATAAACTTTTTAAAGAGGAAACACAGTTTATAAAAACTGAAAGCTCATACTCCTAATGGTGAAGAATCTCCAAAATTTTCGATGAAATTATTCTAAAAGAAATTTCACTTTTCAAACACAAGTACAGAAGATGAATTCATTTTTAAAAGTGTGACTGAGTATAGATTAACAGATACATCGACATACTAAAACACACTGTACAGAAGTGCATTTAATCATAAAACTATTGACAGTATCTACTTTAAAAGGGAATAATTCATTCAGACTGATGCCTAAAATTTTTCCTTATACAATTATTGACAAATTCATTAACTGAAATATTCTTTAAACCAAATGAAGTAAGTTTAGTTAATATACTTAGAATGAAGTTTTTACCTCATATCAAATTATTAAACTAATTAACACTTACATTAAGAGTTGTCTATCTAGTGTAACTATAGGTAAAAAAAAACCTCTCAGTGTCACATAAGATTCAGGATTTTCAAGAATAGGGAAGAGGACTGCCCAAATATCCCAACCTTTGGTTTCCCTGTCTATTCTTAAGTTCTTGGATAGAATAAGCAAGGAAGTACCATATACTCTTAATAAATTTTCCATGGAATCCTATCAAGTCAAGCTAGAATATATCCATCATTTCATAAATGCGCTTGGTTCTAATTCAACAACCTTGCTCCTGATATGCTACAAAGTCAGGTCAACTCCTATTGATTATTTACTACTGTTTAAAAGTTCATTTACAGAGAAATCAATCAACTCTAAAATTAAATCTTAAACTGAGCAGAACTTAGTTTATTTGCAAGTAATCTCTAATAATATAAGTGGAAAAAAGGTATCAGTGAAAATATAGTCCTTATGGGGGCTTTAACAGAAAATAAAATGTTCATTCCTTACTTTTATTCCACCCTTAAATAGCACTTTACCTATTCTAACTTAAATTACCAACAATATTATGAAGCAGATTTGAATAATAAATGTTTAGTTGACCTATTCATGCAAAAAATATTTACCTTCTTCAAGAAAGTGGAAAATTGGAACTCTAGATTATCTAATTCATTCAATATGCCCTTACTTAAAATGCTACTAAAAACAAGTAATTTGACAATCAAAATAAAATAACAAAACAAAATAACACAATATTGAAATATGTTTGAGTTTCATCTCCTGCTTTTGCAATCAATTAAATTTAACTTAGTTCTATCAGGAGCAAAACATTATTTTATAATAAATAAATAACAAAGGCCAAAAGATGCAAAAGTGAGTCAAATTATAAAGTGTGTCTAAAAAGCAGACCAATCTGGAAAATCTCAAACATACCAAGCATAAATCTGGTGACTCAATCATGTGGTATCATTAAGGTATCAATTTGCTGCTGCAGAGAATCTAATTGCTATTAAGAACCATATACGGTCACAGAAATAGTTGAAAAAACAAATCTCAAATAAAGTACCAGCAAAGAAGGTGAAGAAGAAGCTCATAAGTGTTCTACCTTTTGGTAGGTTCATGCACAATCAAAACTCCCTATTGAGCACCATCTCCTTCATATCCTTATAGTTAACCCTTATCTCATCCAACAACTTTTGTCTCTGTCTTCAATTCTGTTTTTTCCCCTGAATCCTACCCTCAATTACAACCTTTACCAATCCCCTCAATATTTGGCCCACCCATTTCTTCTGACGATGCTTAATCACGTCAATGAAAGCCCTCTCCTCCCCAACCATCTCTAACACCTCCGTGTTTGTTTTCCTATCAACCCAACAAACTTTTTCCATTCTACGCCACACCCACATCTCGAAGGCCTCCAATTGCTTGACTTCTTCCTATCTTAAAGTCCGCGTTTCGCACCCATAGAGCAACACACTCCAAACCAGGGATTCCACCAATCTTTTCCTGATTCCTTTATCAAGACCTTTGGTCATTAATTCCCTTCGCTTCATAAAGGCTTCCTTTGCCAAAGCTATTCTTTTACGAAGTTCATCTTTACATCTTCCATCCCAAGAGAGAGTACTTCCCAAGTAAGAAAATTTATCTACCTGCTCTAGTTTTCCCCATCCACCCTAATAGTTAACATAGCTTTCTTTCCCTTAGTGAACCTCAAAACTTTAGTTTTACTTACATTAATTTTCCTACCAAACTCCCTTGCTTTATCGTTAAGAGCATTTACTTAAGTTTGCAAACACTTCACAGAATCACAGACAATAGCTTTATCGTCAGCACACCTTACAGACTTCACTACTTTCCCACCAACCTTTACTCCCTTGTCTATTTCTTCCCAGGCTTCTTGCACCATTTCCTCTACATATATATTAAAAAGCGTTGGTGACATAGGACACCCTTGTCTTACCCCCCAACCCAATTCAGCCCAATCCGATTCCCCATCAGCTATCCTTACGCGGGCAGTTTGATTCAGATACAAATTTTGAATTAAACGTCTATCTTTCCAGTCTAACCCATATTTCTTTAATATCCCCATCAGTTTTGGCCAATAAACTCTATCGAAAGCCTTTTCAAAATCTACAAAACGTACCCATAAGTCCCTCTTAAATTCCAGGCTTCGTTCTGTAAGTACTCTCATTGCCCCAATGTCATCCCTCCTTCCTTTCCCTCTTTGAAAACCAAACTGGTCTTCTCCGATTTGCCCTTTAATTTTTTTCCTTGGCCCGTCTATTCAGAACCCTTAGAAGTACTTTAGCCACATGAGAGATTAGGCTAATTGAACGATAATCCCGACATTCTTTAGCCTTATTTTTCTGTAAAGGAATCAAGATAGTTTTGCTAAAATCCTCTGGCAATTGCCCTTCATCATTAACTTTCCTAATTAAATCATAGAAACATTTCTTACCCTTATCCCCCAGGTTCTTAAGGAACTCCACTAGGTTCTCGTCAATCCCTGTTGCTTTATTCCCTTTCATATCCTGCAATGCCTGTTCTATTTCACTATCAAGTAACCCAGGTCCAACATCGTCTTCTTCAACTTCTTCCTCTCTTTCGAATTCCATGCTTTTAGGTTTCATGTTTTTCCCAAACAATTCCTCAACATATTCCTTCCATCGCTCTCTTATGGATCCCTTAATAGACTTCCCTTACTGTCTTTAACCGTCATCATTCTATTACTAATTCTATTTCCCATCAGTTGCTTTCCTTTACTATACATTAGGTCGACCCTCCCGCTTTACACCAGCTTTCTATTTCATTACTCTGCCCCTTCCACCACTGTTCCCTAGCCTTATTAGTTTCCCTTCTTAGTTCGTTGATTAGTGCTCTGTGCATTCTGCGCCCATGGTCAGTGTTGACTCAGTTCCCAAGTTAAAGTTACCCATGGTTTTCTAATTTTAGTTTGTTTAACCCTCCCAACAGTTTTTTGAGGACTATCCTTGAGAGAATCTTTAAACTTTTCCCATTCCTCGTTCGTGGTTAGTTCCCTTCCCTTACTAACAAGAGCCTTGTTTACTGACTCTTGAAATTCTTTAGACTTCCCACCCCTTAGAGCTTCTAAATTCCATTTTGGTATACGTTTTAGTCTAATGATCTTTTTAAACTTAAGCTCGGTTTTCATCATGACCAAGTTATGATCCGAGCCGACATCAGCACCAGGAAAACTTCGCGAGTTTTTAACACTATTTCTAAACCTCTTTCTTACCAAAATGTAATCAATTTGGTACCTATCTGTATCCCCGGGCTTTTTCCATTTGTACGTCTGTCTGTTGTGGTGTTGATAGAGTGTGTTTTTGTTGCAGAGATTATTTCTCTTGCAAAAGTCTATCAGTTTCTCTTCTCTGTCATTCCTTTTCCCTAAACCGAATTCTCCTACCTCTTCCCCATCTTTGCCTTGCCCGACTACCGCGTTCCAGTCTCCCATAACAACGAGATTCTTATTGCCCTTAACCCTTCCCATAACCTCCTCTATTTGTTCATAGACCATGTCTACATCATCCTCACTGTAATCACTAGTGGGCAAGTACAACTGAACTAAAACTGTGTTTACTGGTTCAGATTTTACTTCTACTGACATAACCCGATGGCTTATTAGCTTGGTGGCTATCACGGATTCTCCCGCTTTCTTATCCAACACTACAGCTACTCCCCTCTGGCTAGTATTTCCCCCACTGAAAATGACTCTATCATCATCCCTCCAGAAGTCTCACTCGTCTTTCCACCGCACTTCGCATAACCCTAGTACGTTTATGTTGGACCTTTTCATTTCTAACTTAATGTTTTCCAATTTCCCTTTCCTGAGCATTGTCCGAACATTCCATGTCCCCACCCTCGTTTCCATCTTCTCTCTTCTTTTGTTGTCATTCCTTGTGTAAGGGTTTTGTGGAATGACGACCGAGATGGCCCTACTCCCATCACTGCCGGGCATGACTCTCATCCTAGAAGGCCGAGTCCAATGATGAACAGCTAGTAAAGCATGTGAATGCATTTAATAAGACAGAATAGAGAAGGCAATGAAGTCCACTTATATTATGAAAATCTTAAGTCTGAAATCTTCACTATCTAAAACAGAAGTTTTATTTCTAGGATTCACATTTTGAGAAAATGCAACCTAGAAGCTGTTTAAGGACAGCCACCAGTAAGGGACTCAAGGGCAGGATGTGATAGAGTGGAGATTCAACTTCTCTCGCCAATCCTGAATCTTATGTGACCTGCACAAGTCTTAATTGCCCAGAGCTTACATTACTACTATCATGATTGTTTCCAAATAATAGAATACCAAAACATGAGTGCTCAAATTTTGCCATTGCAATCTTTATATGAGAACTGAGAAATAATTGAATAACTCAATAATAACATAAACCAAGACTCAAATCAGATCGCTTAAATGACCTTCTTTTCCTTTGACTCTATAAAAAGTGAATTAATTGACGCATTTGAATCTGGCAAATTTGTATAATATGCTAATATAAAATCTCTTTGAATGAAATAAACACACGGTTGACATTACAGCATGTATAACCTCTTAATAATGTACATTCCAATTAATAACTACATTAAGCATTGGTCAAACTGTGGTAAAACAAGAATGATTATCAGTTGAAATAAATAGCTGCCTTTCAGCCCCACTTAAAGCCCCACATTAACGCTTTCAGAGTGATTTCAAGCATTAGTCCTCCATGCAGGCGAAAAATTTGGCCTACAGAAACAAAAAAAGACATAATTAAGAACATATCTGCCCCTCCTTACCTACAGAAGCTTAAGAAAATATCAAAAAATTATTTACAGTTAACTTTCATAAAATTCTTACAAATTTAGATGATGTATAACTATTTAAAGCATAGATTGATTTAAAAGGAGGTTTTAAAATACCTTTCAGGAGGAATTGTGGGTATAGAAATAACAGGAATGGACGATCTCTTCTGAGCAAGTATTTTGCGAGCTTTCTTCATTTTCTGGCGGGACTCCTCCTTCGCATCGCTCTTTTCTCGTACACGAGGTCTCTACAAAAAATCAATCTTCTCTTATTTTTATAGTCATTTGTGCATCTTCTGTTAAACATGCTCAATTGTGAAACAAGAGAAAGGAGGTATTCAATGACTTAGCAAATAAATTCCACTAATTAAGGACGAACTTTCCTGAGTCCTCAAAACCAACAATTTTCTCAAAAATAATAACATACAGCTTTGGATTAAGACAATATTTTCAGGAACACAAACATTTGGGTAAAAAATGTCAATAATTTTAGTTTGGTTAAAGCAATATTTTTAGGATAAAGATGTGCCACTTTCGATGAAACTGACATTCAAGCCTAAATATGCCACAAACTGTTCCTACATAAAGTCGATGGGGGAATGGAACATCTCTTTATCCTAAAATTATTCTCTTTAACCACACTCATATTATAGAAAATTTTGGCATTTTTTGTTGAAATTTCGAGACAAAAATTCTCACAGAAGATATAATTTGAATCAGAAAAATATTTATAACTGTAATGTCTATGTGTGTGGACCACTTTTGCTGGGTATTACATTTCAATCAGAAAAAGTGTCAAAATGACCCACACACACACTAAATGCAGGAAATAGAGAAAAGAAACAAACCAGAAATAAAGATCACTTTGATGAGCAATGTACCAATACTATAGCAAATAAAGTATTAAACAGAGAAAACAACGAAGGAGAGAAGCTGACATCCACGTGTAAGAAAAATACAACCGAATGTACGGATGAAAAGAGTAGAACAAGGAGGAAAATTTAAAAGATGTTCCACAAATTTTCATAATTTGAATGTTATGATGAAGAAAATATGTTCACTATACATATTCAGGTTCGATAAACACAAAAATTATATTTAGATTTATTGGCATAAAAATCGAAGTGTGATTTCAAAAAGTGCATTTTTAGTGACATATTACACTTCAACTGTTCATACAAGCAAATCAGATCATCCCAGAGTGACCATTTTTAAGTGAATGCCATTTTCTCTTTATTCTTTATCACCAATTCAAACTGATTGCCTTTAAAGAGTTCTATAATATGTGGTCTAATAAACACCTGATTTCTAATCCGAGAGGAACTGAGGCAACTTTGATGCAAATAAATGAATGCAATTTACACATAACACTTAAAGAAAAATTTTCATGAGCCACATTTTTATTGAGGGGAGCAAAACTTTGAGTGTCTCCGTCAAAGGTTACTGCATTTTTCATTCCAGAAGTTAATAGATGTGACTTGGGACACACTTTCTGAGAATAGTTTTTGTCTCTAGCACAGCTATCTCACTCGCAAAGGAAACAACTACTGGATGTAGCCAGATTACATCACTAATAAAATGAAATAAAATCCCCAAGCTTTTCTTACTGATATAGATGTAGTCTACTCCTATCATGTTTCTCATTTGTATGCTTTTTGAACACAGGAATGGAAGGAAAAAGAGCAGCAGAATGGAACTGTAGGGTTTTGAATCCCTGCGCTAATGCTTCATAATGCGTAAAAAAAGTATGTTCATACTAAAAATACCGTATTTAATCAAAAATAATGCACACACTTTTAGGTCTTTTTCATTCTTTGGGTTCTTGTTTTCGCCAGGGGTGCGCGTTACAATCAACGGCACTCACTGGCGTGTCCCGTAGCTTGGGGCTGGATGCATCCTAGGCTCACCCTGATTCAATATAACTCATCAAATGTTCCACCAATCCGCTATCGATAAATGGACTGTATACAAGTGATTATATAGCATCTATGTTTACACTATATACGGAACTGTAGGCCGATAGTTATTAACTGAAAGGAAAAACCCCTAAAAATTTTTAAATGAAGGATTTTGAATTGGCACTTACGTCGGACTTTCGGAGTAGACAGCTACTGAAATTTTGTATACAGTGTATACATGAAAAATATACGCATATATTAGCATATGTCTGTACAGTATAAGATGTATTAGGTGCAGTAACTGGCGTGTTCGCAGATCTTAAGGGGTGCATTAAATTCGCGGGCAAATGATTTTTCAATATCTGTTATTTTCGAGTTAACATATAATTTTATTAATTCATACATCATAACAAACCTGCATCCTCTAATTTAAAATGTGGAAAATTACTGCTCAATGAGGGAGGGGAAGAGGTTACTCTGGGAATCCGAATCAGCACTCCTTTTATCACCTATATTTGCACTGATCCTGGATCAGACGATTTTTGCTTCAAAGTTTTGTATAAAAACAAAACCCACGGGTGAATGTCAATATGATGGGAACTCAATAAAAAATTCCTGCGCTGACTAGAGGGGTTGTCGCCAAAAAGAAACAAGAGACGAGGTGATAAGATGTACAGAGGGATAAAGAGGAGAGTGAATGTTGAGAGATGTTTTTAATTAAAGCTCCCTGAAGACTCTTTGCCCAGGAAGGGGGAGGTGACTTATGGAAAATAAATGCATGAATTAGGTGATGATAATTTTTGCAATTAATATTTTTCTGCTGTTTGAAGAGATATCGCGCCTCTGATTACCGAATGCTTGGGGGACTTTTTCTCTCACATCAATTGACAATTCGGAGATATGCCTCCTGCAAGACAAGAATGCCACTCGATATAACGATACTTCAGAAATGATTACTTCTTTTAATGGATGTAACTTCCTATCTTTCTGCAGTGAGAAGGACAACAGCCAAAAAAATCACTCACTATAACACAACCCTCGTTATATGGCGTACTCATTATAACGGACTTATACTGTACTACTTGTAACTTGAGCCAACTAAAATCTGACAATCCAGACAGTTATATACACAAAAAATCCTCTAGTAAATGTGGTTTAAAACCTTGTCCTTCATAGCAAACATAATCAGCTCCCCAATAGGTGTGAGAATATATTATAGAATATTGGTACAGGTGCAAATCAAAGTGGAGTCAGGCTTAATTTAAGCACAACAAATAACATAAAAATATCATTCAAATCCATATTTTCTTTCTGGAAGTTTAAAAAAAGACCACATTGAACATCTAAATTAGGAACCAGCTCCCCAAATGCATCCTAAACCCTCACTACTCCTAGTTTTTAAAGGTGAAATCTCTCAGACCAAAGAATGGCTTTCATAAAGTAAGTTCTCAATTTATCAGTACAGTGTACAAGGATATACAAATTCCAAATGATCTGCATAGTGATGGATTTTTAATTTTTTCCCAAAACTATCGACAAAATTGTCGAATACGCACTGATTCTGAGTCAGGAGGAGTATGAAGATCACAAAAGGCTGTCTTCTGAATTAGAACTGCAGATTCACCGGGAGTTCCTGAAGGTACACCATTAGTCTCTTTCACTGTGTCCATCTTCATGTAGAGACCAGCTTGCTGAGCGCAGGTCACGTGAAAGGCTGCACCAATTAAATAAGAGCTAATTAATTCAGCACACTCCTCATTTTCCACAAATACTATACCATCAAAAAAAAAACAAATCATGCATTTAGCAATATTTTGGAACCCTACAGTGTTTCCGTAATAATAATAAGGTATCACAAAAACAAACCATTGGATATTCTAATTTAATGAAACATTTTCATAATTAATGATTAAAATGAAGAATAGTTGCTGGAAAATATACCTTGATTCATATTATAATACATTGTAAGAAGAACGGACCATTTTAACTCAACTGAACTCACCCATCTTCTGCAGAGATGGTACTAAAGAGAAGTTTGATGTTGAAAGAGTTCCAATACAAGCAAATGATCATTATAATAACTATAGTCAGAAGAAGTCTTAGCGGTTGATTTTGTAGAAGATACTGGAAAGGCAGAATAGAGAAAGGATTTGGTGCTTTCCCAGTGTAGGTGCCTCAGGAATTCTCCTCAGGTTTCCAACCGCGAACTTCCCTGAAGCAGAGAAACGTCAGACCTGTTCCTACTTACCACCCAGTTGGAAACCGGAGAACAATTCCTACAGGCATAAAATAATTTCCAGGGAAATTTTTCTGAAGAAAATCCTCTAAAAATTACCAAAAAACTCAAGAACAATTATTATTGATTACTATTAGCATTTAGAATTACAATTTAATTAACTTAAATTCAAAATATTAACTTTGGACAGGTATGAGAATTTCCACTGATAGTGGGCTCTTTCAAAGAAGTAACAATAAACATCTTTATTCCCGCAAGATTGAAACTAAGCCTACTCTTCCATCCATAGCCTATGCTTAGCACAGAGCCAATAAAGGAAATATTAGATTAGACACTTTTAAAATTCAAACAAATTAGCAGAAAGGGTCGTTTCTTCTCTAAAGGAAAGTACTTGAAACAGCTAAATTACTTTTGAGTTATGAAAATCTAAAAATAGCAGAGCAATAAAAATTAAGTCTTCTGAGGCACGGGAAGGAAAACCAATCAAATGGGATTAGATGATATTGACTCTCTCAGAGATGCTCATTATCTCCTTAATATTTCAAGGAAAATGAATTTCACTCCACTCTAAGTTGCTGTGCCTGAGATATTGCTTTCCTAACCTTTTTCTACATAAAATCGTTAGTGGCAGGCTCTATGGTGTGAATATTATTCTTACCATCCTTTATTCTTCTTTAATGCAATGAAGGGTTTCCAAACATTTTTTACCATCAACATCTTTTTAGCAGAGTTGTAGATGTGTATTGACATTGAGTAAATTGAGATTGTTTTCCCATGGAACACAAGTAAGATAATGAGCTTCAGAAATAAGTCCTTTAAACCTACTGACTTTTGATTGGTCTCCCATCAAGTGCCCTACAAGATTTTCTTTTTCCACCACACCCTCAGCCGTGAAGATGAACTATAGTAGATTCTGTGTACCATACTCGCTGTATCCCCGCTTAAAAACAACAATCTGATTTAGACAAACATTCCAGCCATTTCTGGAAATATTTCATGACACTTTGCTCTCCTCATTGTTTTCACAATATTTTGTTTAATAATCATTTTAAATTAACTTAAAAAGGATTTCATTCTCCACCAAAATGGATTAATGAGTATAATTCAAACAATAAAGATATAGTTAAATATGAGATAATGAAAATGTTTATCAACAACTAGAAAATGATTAAAACAATAGTGTACTTTATTGACCAAATTCACAGCTAACAAATATCAATATGATATTTCATAGGCTGGCATTGTTGGTTTATTTCTAAGAAGCAGTTGAATCATTACAGTGTTGCATAGTATTTAAACTGGATTACAAGAAAAATCTTTTCCACAGATTTAAACACATTGAAGAGTAATCGACTGTGATTAAATATCAATATAATCAACTGTGAGCAGGTGAAAAGAATCCTCTTTAGAGTTAGGCTCTTGTTCTATAAGGGCAGTGTATTTGACCTCACTGAGTGAGTGTGTGCAGCAGTAGGGGGAGGCACCTTCGTCATGCTGCCCGATTATGGGACCGGGTCCATTTTTGAGCAGCAGTTTGTCACTTGTGAGTGGAGACACAGGCAACTTTTTGCTGCCTGCCAATGAACTGGGAAGAAGGATCCCACAGTTCAACAAATGAAGATTATGCTATCATCTTGAAAGAGGAAGTCATACAGAAAAAGTAAATAATAGAATAATGGACGAACCAGCATAACAGTTGGTCTTGTGGCACTGAATACATGCCCCCACTCCCCTCTGCTTGCAGATGTAGCAGGTCAGCTTCCAACGAGCAGGTGGAATAGTCTCTATGCTATCAATGGGTTCTAGAAATACCTAAAAGAAAGAGAAAACTACCATTAATACACTAACTTCACACATGCCATATTCTCGATTTATAAAAATAAATGAAAAAAATATTTTTTTGAAACAATTACTTCAATCCTGCATAAGAATGACAATTTTGAGTTTTCCAGAGAATAATTTCTTAGTCTTCCCAAAGAATACTCTTTTCATACTTAACAGTTGATTCGAAAGGTTATACATTAAAAAAAGTCACACCTTTATGCGGCTTTGCAAAAATTTCATTCAATTGATCTAGGATGCTTTGTAGCAAAATCACTTGTCTCATTTGACCACCATGTCTGTAGACCGAAATATTACTTTCACAAACTCTCCACTTGATTAACAATGTTAATACAGCTCTAAACTCAAATTCAATTCCCAGACAATGTATTTCCTCTACAGCCAAGGAGACACTTTGCAAAAAGAAGGCGACTAACAAACATTCTGTAGAATTTATGTTAACACAATGGAAATTATAATTCTACTTCCAATACATGCAATGATTACTCGAGAATTAAAAATGGTAGCTAAATTTTCATTGGGAGGCTTGAAAATAAAGATACAGGAAAACTTTTCACAATTTACAACATATTTTTGGCTATATTTCAGTAAATATAATAATTATATAATTAGGACTAATTGAGGATTAAAATGTAATGTGCTTTACAAACTCTAATTAAGATATCAATTCCTGAAGTGAAGTACGTCTTTCAAATGTACAGCTATACTGCCATGATGATGTACAGTGATGTAGCTGAAGTAAGAAGATGGTCAACAAGACTTCATTACACTGAAAAGTCTGGGAAACAAGACATCAGAGAAATAGAATAAGTCAAGTGAGAATTAAAGTAGTCATCTGAGGTGGTACCAATCAGGTATTTATCTAATTTTGTTCCTTTCTTGAAGTATACTAATAAATATGTATTATGTTAAGATCCTTACAGTATTGGCAAATCGGACTTCAGGAATCCACAAAGCGCACACAACATGCGCCCAATGACCCTGATCAGTCTGCTTGAAGGCTCCTCCATTATTTGGACAAAGCACGCAGTCAACAGCACGAGAGGGAGACTGTAAACAACGTCGGCACCACCACTGACCCTCCGGAATGTATGGCACTCCATAACAATCCTGCAATTAACAATATAAGATATTGTTTGCAGCAACAAATTTTGAATGCAAAAATTTAATATTAAATAGCACACTAGTTTTATCTTATGCATTTAAGTAATTTGTACATTTATATAAATATAGAGGAAATTAAGAAAAAATAAACCTCAATAGTAATATAGTTTTGTAGTTTCTCTCATAAGTTATAAAGAAATTGTTCTTTGAAAACATATCATCGATTTTATTTACAATTCTAAAGCTAGACTTAGCCAACTTGAAAAATAAGCCCAGGTAGGATTCATTCAACAGTTTTGATTCCATGCCATTTGGAATGACAGAAGTTAGAAACATCAATTTATATTTTATTTCTGGAAGACTTTATTCATTCTAAAACATTAAATTAGATATAAAATTCCAATGGAAAAGAGACAATATGTATAGTTAAAAAAAATAGAGTTAGCACTCGGGATGCAGTGTGAAGCTCAACAAGAGAATGTCTACAAGCGCATGATTTGAGCATCAATTTCATCTTTCTCTTCGATCTTAGGATGTTTTTAAGGCTTTTGTGACATTATTTTTATAAATGCGAGTTACAATTCATTGTTTTGAAACTAAAGTATAGAATTGTAATGGAATGGGATTCAGATTTTTGTATGTATGTCATTTATTCTTCTTTAAAGATATCAAATAGAAATTAATTTGATGCTTTCACTGTGTGTTTAATGTGGTTATGTTTTTGGGTTTACACAAGGTTTTCCAGAGTTGGATTGCAATGATTCGCCAACACTGCTGTTGGCTTCAACAGGCGAATTAAGCGCAAGTCTTCCTTATATATGCTGTTTATCTTTTGACCATTGACTGTTGTCAGCCATTGACCGTTGTTGATTGTTTCGAATTGTTTTCGAAACATAGTAAAAAGTATTCGCTTCCAGGTGGAGGAGAAGGGGTTACCATCCTCACGGTTGATATTTTCAGACCTTTTTGCTATATCCACCAACTCGCATATTATTCTTGGCAAATAATACAGTTCCTTGGATAGAACTTCGTTTCTTCTAGGTTGATATTTGGTTTGGACCAAGTATGCTCCACAACCACTTTGTTCTTCATTAATTGAGATCATAAAAATACTCAACAGGATAGATATATTGGTCTGTCAGTTTCCCAAGGTATGGAAGAATAAAATAAGAATACATTAAAATATAAAAAATCAATTACTGATAACTGACCTTGAATGGGACATATTGAGTATACCAGTGGCGTAGCCAGGGGAGGGTTCATACCTCCCCTTTACATCTGCATTCCAGGAGGAGGAATGAGATGTGTAAAATTTGCAAACGAAGAGGAAAAGCATTTTCTATCCACTATATAGTTTTCTTTGCTTGGCTTCCATCAGAGAAGCCCTCTGGTTCTAGAAATTTGAATTTGAAATGAGATATGCTTATCACACCTTCTTAAGTCAGTTTTTACTCCATCTCTCTGAGTTATTATACTGAGATTAATATTACCACAAACAATGAGTTGAACACCCCTGAAAACAAGGTATCTCTTTAGTCCGGATGTAATAACTTGTTTGTGATGCTATTGTGTTTAGCCTGTACCTATGAAGTCATTGAGGGAATAATAATATTACGTCTAAAATATATACAGTCTAAAAAAATCATTAAAACTTTGAGACTATTTTACTTTGTAATGCTTAGCAAATTTTATAAAAGATCTTTTTCTTCAACTAGAGGCTGGGCCTTGTCGCTGCAACCAAGTGGTCCTATTTTCTGCAGTTCTCTTGAGTTGTTCATAGCAATTGGCCTTCATCAGTATAACTATCAAAATTCTAAGTCAATATGTCAGGAGGAGCCTCAAAGGAAACTCCATATTCCCCTTTAAATGAATGTATGTTTACATATGGAGCCCAGGCTTTGAACCAAAGACCATCAGGAAAAAGATAAATCGTGTTCGTAAAACATGACTGCTGTTCACATGCCGGGTAGTGGATTGTGAAATGCTTCATAGAAATATCTGAAATCTCCAACATACATTTCATACGGGGAATTAAGACTTTATTTAAAATTAAGTTCTGGTTGTTCAACCCAGAACCCTTTTCCACATTTAAATACGTATAACAATCTGGTAAGATGTAACACTAATTTAATGCTTCCAAAGTTCTTCATATAAAATTCCATTATTCCTATTTGAAATGTATTGAGGAATGTAAATGGCGCTCTTGCATCGAATCAAGGATCATTAAAGAAACTGTAAACAGAGTATATGAAAAGTACATCTCTGTTTACATGCCATGTTTCCTTGTTATTGGGGAAGAATTCAAAATATTCTTAAAAATTGCTGCAATGTATGTCAAATGAGAGAATTTCTATGATTACAGTAAATCCTCTATAACGCATACTTGTTTAACATGAATCTCTGGATAACACGAACCCGTCCGGCAGGAATGGTATCTTATGGGATTTTGTTTGTCTAATACAAATCTCGGTTATGACGAATTATGAACAGTTTCCTCTATCCCATGAATGACGTAGTTTGCTTGAGGTGAACTGCGTTACAGAAAAAGAACCATTGCTTGCCTATAACAAAAAGGAGAGTTTGAAATACAGCACAGTGAGCTCCAACCATTATTTCTAATACCATCATATTTGCTAACTTGTTTTCTTTTTACTGTTTGCTTTCGTACGCTCATTGCTTCCCGTCATCACTTAATCCTGCTCGGAGGATAATACGTTGCCCTAGTTTTGAACCATTGGCACCCTGCTCTTCGGCAAACGAATTTGCATGAGTTTTTTAAGCCTAATAACAGCTTAAATTTACTTCCGGTGCAAACAATATCAAAAATTTCTGACTTTAAAGACTCAGGCTATTTTTTATAATTTATGCAATGCCTGATTGTGATATAAAATAAAAATGTTTACCAATTTATTGTAAGTCTATCGCTAAAATCAAATGACGGAATATTTTTACCTGCCAAGTGGTAAAGTAAGATTTAGTGTTAGCGAGGATTCAGTGTATATCATCACTTGAAAAAATTAAAAAATCTTCATTTAATTTCCTTTCTTTTGGTACTTGTCACGACTTTGTAGGATCATTATTACTTTCTCCATATACGAAGTATAGAGAAAGTATTGTTTTCATGAAAAAATTCGACTTCGAGATTTCAACGGAAATACACGTTTTGGGGTCCCTAGAACACGTTTTGACCATTTTCGGAATGATGTCTGTGTGTATGTGTATGTGTGTCTGTATGTGTATGTGTGTCTGTATGTGTGTGTGTGTGATAGTGGGCGCTCTAACCTGAAAACTATTATTTGTATCAATACCAAACTTCATATGTAGTACTGTGGTGTGTGCTGTCAGAGTTGATTAGTTTTTGGAGTAAATCGGTTAACCGGAAGTCGAGCTTTATTCATCAAAGCTCATTTCCGGTTTTCAAAATATCTCCATAAATATGGTATATAGGTATATTGTATTACTTATAAAAGTTTTAGATAATATAATTTACTATAACTTTTGTATTTAACATATTTTTGTATCACCGGTTGATAAGGAGTTATTCGTGAAATACCGTTCAACCGGAAGTAGCTGTTATGTACTTTGTGGGCGCTCTAACATGGAAACCATTCGTTGTATCAACACCAAATTTCATATATAGTACTTTTGTTGGTGTCGTTAGAGTTGATTAGTTTTTGGAGTAAATCGCTAGATCGGAAGTCGAGCTTCATTCTTCAAAGCTCATTTCCGGTTTTCAAAATATCTCCATAAATATGATATTTAGGTATATACTATTATTTATAAAAGTTTTAGAAAAAGTAATTTACTATAACTTTTGTATGAAACATATTTTTGTATCACTGATTGTTTAGGAGTTATTCATGAAATACTGATAAACCGGAAGTTGCTGATTATGTACTTTGTGGGTGATCTGGGCTCTACGGGCGAAAGCCCAATTGCATCGTTTTTCATCGAGCATGTCCGAAAAAACATAATTTATAATGTTTGTGACGTAAAAGATAATAATATATAAATTAATCAATTATCTTCCAAGTTTAGATGGAATATAGAGTTCGAAATTACTGTCGTAGACAAATATTTACTACTTATATATGGAGAAAGTCATGTGCTGGCCACATCAGATTTTTTCCTATTTAATTTTGCAAACGAAATGAAGTGGTAAAGAAGGAGCTTAACGTGCATTCCTTACAGAGAATATTTGCACTGCGTCAAACCAACATTTATCTTCGAAAATGTGTTGGCAGTTTTCGCTGGATAAGTACAACTTCCAGCAATTCCAGGGCAGAGCTCAAGTATTTTCCTTAATTAAATTTTAAGGAATTATGACCCAAAAAAATGAATTATAAGATAATGAGGCTTAAATCTAACTACATGTATTGTTGAAATCTGAAAGTATTTGAGTTTCATGAATTTTGATTTCACAATCATCACTGAAAAGATATCCTTTATTTGATCATCTATATGTACTCTGTATTAAAATTGAAATCGAACCCAGCGTCTTTTGGCATTCCCTTTCTTAAGTCTTGTTTTGGTTTATGCAACGATTGATACTCATTAAATTTATCTAGGATAAATAATTCAATTTTTGTAGCTTTACAAGCCAATTTAATTTATTTCTGCCATTCTCGTTGGGGATTTACAAAATTTGGAACAAAAACCTTGCAACTAACTGATATTGATTCTCATAAACGATAAGGGTAATTTGAATATTTTATAAAGAATAAGTAAAGCATTCTGAGAAAAAAACTCACCTGATGAACAGCAAGATTGCACATATCACAAAATAGGATGACATTACTGTTCTGGCATTCTCCATCCATACAAATACAGCACACAGCATCATCGTCTATGACTGTTGCCCCATCCTTTCCATTTGTCTGCATCTGGAAGAAAGGAGTGATATCCTGCGACACAATATGATTGCATCGAGTTTCAAATAAACGACGATAAGAAAAGACAGAAGGTGAACCAATGAAAAAACAGAACAGTGAAATAAAAAATGTGACATTCATCTAATGATTCGGCAGGAGAAATTTACATTTTGGCAATACCACACTTAAAGTGCTAAAATATCCAACATCTTCTCAGAGCAAGGCTTTCAAGGCCTATAAAGATATTTACTCAAAAAAATACATTTTGGTTAAACAAGAAGTAGAAAAAATTTTCTCTTCTCCTTTCATCTTTAAAATATCTTTTAAGTTTTTTTAAATGAGCAATGATGTAGCAAATAACAAACTTGTACATATTAGCTGTCTGAATATTTAAAGCTCAATATACATATTCAATAAAATGGAGTTCACAAGCTTACTTCTAGATGCTTTATGTGAATTTAAATAACTATTTCTTATTAAAAGATAGATAAAATAGGAATCATATTTCTAAGACAAATTAAAGGATGTGGCCAGGCAGAAGTATTGAGTTAGTATTCAATTCCATATTCAATACAGCCACAATTATTCTAACGGATTGGCTGGTGCAGCCTCTCTGAGAAAGCAAACAGAGTCCACCCCCCTTCATATAACAAACTGCCTGAGCCCCTTTACAGTAGAAGTCCGTTATTTCTTTGGAAACCAAAATGAATCTCCAATAACTGTTTTGTCAGTGCTCTGCATAACTGCCACTAATGGACAATGTACATTGGGCACTTGTTAGAAGGTCAGTAGTACGGGAATTTCTAATGTTTCCAAAATCAGCAGCAACTTGGTGTGGAGCACTGATGTCTATTGGAGATTCCTCAAGCTTCTATTGACTTTTAAGATGCAAATTTTCCAATAAGAAAGGCTTCAGAATTACAATTAGAGATATTATAATACACCCCATAGACTATAACAACTAGACAGGCAAAGACACAACACATTCAAACAACATATTTGAAAGTCCAAGGAATCGAATGGATTTAATGTCTTCATTCATTGGTGAATCAATGAATATAGTGATGATCAGTTAAGTACAGATGACTAAGGGTGAATACAGTAGAAGTCCGTTATCGAGAGCTGACAAAAATCGGAAGAGTACTTGTTATAACGTGTACTCGTTATAGCCGATTTCTAACACTAATAAAATCAAAAGTCTCCGGCGATGTCTTGTGGAAATACGTCATGATGAAAATAACAAGATTTGTACTTTTATGTGGACGATGTATTTTGTATATGGTGTGGTACTCCTAGACAACTTAATCTATTTCTTTCCCTCCTAAACTCCCTTCATCCCACCATAAAATTCACCCATGAATTAGAGAGCAACCATTCCCTTAGCTTTCTTGACCTTACCATTTCCTTTTTCAGCCCAAATCTTCAATTTTCCATTTTCCGCAATCCCACCTACACCGATCATGTCATCCCGTTACATTCAAGCCATCATTACTCACAAAAACTTTCCATTTTTCACTCCCTTATCAACCATCTTCTCTCTATCTCTCTCTCTGATAAAAACTTTCATAAAGAACTTTCAAATATAAAACACATTGCTGATAAAAATGGATATCATCATAGCATAGTCGACAAACTTTTAATTCGCAAACAAAGAAAAATGGCCTTAAAGAATATCTTTGGAAGATCAAATTGTGAAGACGTTAAAACAAATTGGGTAAAATTAACTTTTTTAAACAGGCTTTCGGAAAAAATCAGCAACATTCTGCCTAAGGAAAGATTAAGACCTTCATTCAAATCACACTTCAGTTTACAAAAAATACTTTTTAATGGTAAGGATAAATATCACCCTATGAAAAAATCCAGAATTTACAAGCTTAAATGCAATAACTGTGAC
Organism: Sympetrum striolatum; assembly: GCA_947579665.1. Lineage (NCBI taxonomy): Eukaryota > Metazoa > Arthropoda > Insecta > Odonata > Libellulidae > Sympetrum > Sympetrum striolatum. The sequence goes on from OX388344.1 coordinate 4,373,557, forward strand.
GGAGTATATTTGGGTCACACGCGGAGAAATTTCGCCATAAGAGCCAGTGAACATAAAAGATGTTTTTTGAACAAGTCCTCCCAATCTCACTTCGCTAAGCACCTTCTGGAATTCAACCATTCTTCTGACTGTACCCAAAATTCTTCACTAATCAGATAGAAACCAAAGGCTTAATTTCTTAGAACAGTTAGAGATTAATTCCCATACAAATTCTAAACAATGTAATGTGGTTAACTAGCACCTCTTCCCATTGATACGATGCATTCTGCCACCCACTGACAATGTTGCTCTACCTCCAGTTCCTTCCCCCTGACTCACCTCTCTCCCCCACCCCCCTCTTTCACTATTTCCTTATTTTCCCACCAGTCTTACTTGTATATATTATGCTTTACGTTTTTGCTAGGTCACTTGATGATGCAGATCAATCTCTGAAAGTAGTCGTGTTTTGTTTCCATTTATTTTTTATAATAAATACTGTGGAAAAAGTACAAATTTTGTTATTTTCATTCTAACACTAAGTCTAACTAAGTCCGTCCTCTTGAATCCAAGAGCAGCGATTGCGGCAGAATGGAACTGTAGGGTTTTTAATCCTAACGCTAATTCTTCATAATGCGTAAAAAAGTATGTTTGAGTCAAAAATACCTTATTTACTCGAAAATAACCTGCACTCTTTTGGGTGTTTTTCACCTCAAAAATTGGGGGACCCATTAGAATTGACGACACACTAGATTCGGGTACAATACTACTCGTTGGCAGGTCCCGTAGCATGGGGCTGGCCGCATCCTAGGCTCACCCCGGTTCCATATAACTCCTAAAACATTCCACCAATCCGCTATCGATGTTTGGACTGTATACATGTGTTTATACTGTATTGATGTTTGCACTATATACGAAACTGTAAGCTGATAGTTTTTAATTGAAAGGGAATTGGCTACCCCTAAAAAATTTTAAATGAACGGTTTTGAATTGGCACTTACGTAGGACTTTTATTAACAAATATTTATTTATGAAGTATCAGTATCACAAGTGCCATTTTTCTATATATGTCTTGCGAGAGGTAATATTCAATCTCACAATCGTCAATTGATGCGTCAATTATTTCCCACCTCTTCTCCAGCATAAATGTCTGCTTTGATTAGACTTCTCATGAGTTTGCCTCTCATACATCTCGTCATGACCTCAGCGCTGGAATTGAGTTCCCATCATCTACCTGTGGGATTTTGTCTGATTTTTACGAAGCTTGACAGCAAATCATTTGATCCAGGATGGATGGGAATATAGGAGATAAAAGCAGAGCTGATTCGGATTCCAAGTGTAACCTCCCTCACAACACAGTCATTGCTTATGAAGGGTGTGAATGAAAACTATCTCGAGAAAACAATTTATAGGAATTAGGATTATCTTATGTTACACCATTAATGTTCGAGGATTACTGAGAAACAATTTTCCACATGTCCACACAAAATTATAATACAATACAACACGAGTGGTTTCGACACTGTCGTGTCATCATCAGGCACAGAAGCAGTCCCGTACACAGTTTAAATAGACAAATGGAAAGGAGGAAATCCAGAGGGGAGGGAGATGTGGACAAAGGGAAGAAAAGACGGAGCAAAACTGAGGTGAGTCAGGAAGAAGGGTTGAGTATACAGTAATTGTCAAAATCGTCTAAGAAATGAAAATCTTATATTTTTCTGGCTATGAACAACTTTTTATTGAAATTCTATTGTTAATATTTAAGAATTTAATATATTAAACTAGAAGTCTGTTAGAACAATAGCTGACAAAAATTGGATAGCCAAGTGGTGACTGCGACAGAATGGAACTGTAGAGGTTTTAATCCCTACACAAAAGCTTCAGAATGCATAAAAAAGTATGTTTTCATCAAAAATATTATTTCATTGATTAATAAAACAGAAACAAAGAGCATCTTCTAATACAAAATGTGGAAAATTGTTTCTCAATAATCCTCGAAAATTAATGGTGTAACATAAGATAATCCTAATTCCTATAAATTGTTTTCTCGAGATAGTTTTCATTCACACCCTTCATAAGCAATGACTGTGTTGCGAGGGAGGTTACACTTGGAATCCGAATCAGCTCTGCTTTTATCTCCTATATTCCCATCCATCCTGGATCAAACGATTTGCTGTCAAGCTTCGTAAAAATCAGACAAAATCCCACAGGTAGATGATGGGAACTCAATTCCAGCGCTGAGGTCATGACGAGATGTATGAGAGGCAAACTCATGAGAAGTCTAATCAAAGCAGACATTTATGCTGGAGAAGAGGTGGGAAATAATTGACGCATCAATTGATGATTGTGAGATCAAATATTACCTCTCGCAAGACATATATAGAAAAATGGCACTTGTGATACTGATACTTCAGAAATAACCATTCGTTACAACGGACAAAACTCCAGGTTATACAAGAAGAGAAAAATAGTGACTTGGCTGGGGTTCGAATCCAGGTCTCCCACTTTCCGGGCAGGTGTTCTTACCAACGAAACTACTGAGCCACACCCTTCTCCCTTCTGTAAATCGGGGCTTTTATAGGTAATGGTGCTCCACGTAGAGGCACCAACCACCACCAGGGGTCCTCACTGATTACATGCTGTACTCATTGCAACGGACTTCTACTGTACCATGTCAAGTTAATGAAATAATCATAGATTTTCTCTAATGACTGCCAAGGTTACTCCTCGCCCTTATTTTACATCCAGGCTTTGAACTGTCAACATTTAAGTTAAAATATTTTTACATTTTTTATAATTTTTAAACTTTTACCTTCAGTTAAATAATCAGATAGAATTAATAATTTTTGTGTGATACTCTTTAGAGCAAGGAGCTACGCAATGATCACATTTAGGTTAATACATATTTTTAATTTGGATACTAATTACGTTATTCTATTCATTTTCTCATTTTTGCTGCAAATCTCATCAGTACCAATTACCATTACTGTAGTATACTAAAAACCTCTAAGTTAACTGTAGGAATTTGCTTAAAAAATGCACATCATCAGTGAATCATTAAATCACTAAATTACAGAATATGTACTAAAACTGTTATTCCAGGAAACCTCGAGGAGCTTTGGGATATAGTGTTTTCTATTCCCAATGACTGAAGGATTACAACTATCAGAAATTTATAAACCATACTTCAGATTGTGGTTTCACTTTCCATGTTTAAAGACACAATCATTTTAGCTTCCCCTTCATAAAATTAATGCTAAGCGTATTTTCCTCTGGCGATTTGTGGACTGTCATGCTAAAACAAATCTACTAAAAGCATCAATTTACAACGAGTGTAAAGATTCATAACTCAGAAATATTTCACCTCCAATTCACGGAAATAGGTCTTTCCCAAGATTCAAAAAAAATTAATGGTAGTACGAAAGAGCCTACATGTGGAGCTTCTGTTCCTTGTTAAGACATTATCCGTTCTAGCAGGATACCTTGGTTACAAAGATAGGGGAAGGAGAGGAGAAGACAACTGGGTGGCAATGCTGCTTGCACACTCTTAAAAACGTATCCTAAATGATTTGGCACCAAACAAAGTTGTTTCTTTTATGAGGAACTGCACATACTTGCCAAAATGTAATATCATATTCCTTGCATTCCTCCATTCATTCAACATTTATTTTACCTAAATCTATCCTAAATTTGCATAGAATTTAATTTGCATCTCCTAACCAGAGAAAATGAAACAAAATAATCTCTCAACTAGTAAAATAGTAGAATAGTGAATTATAGTTAGATACTAATAGCAGTAAAAGGAACTAAAACTACTAAAGAACATCCATCAAACAGGATGTTCTAATGGTCCACAGTGAAACTTACCACTTCAAAGTAAGACTCCTTCTCAAATCTATCCATGAGAAGCTCAAAAGTTTCCATAGAAACAGGAGGAAGTGAGTTAGCTTCTCGCTGCCCATTGATGATGTTCAACCAAGCAACATCCTCTTCGTCCATGTCATATTCAACCTCAGCATCCAGCTCATCTGGGGAACGCTCAATAAACCTGTAGTAAGATAAATGGAACATAATTTTTAGGGATCTCATACTGGATTAGTAGAAGGAGCCAAACCAACACTCCCTTTGTAGGGCAAGCCCCCTTCCTTACAAGTATTTTGAAAAACCCCTTTTTTAAACAACTTATTTTAAAAAAATTAGCTAGTAATGAGAAATCGCTAAATCCGATATATTTGGAAATTTTGTTTCAATATTGCATTGCATCATCGACACTTTATAATGCTAACATTCAGCAACATGAACAGATAAGGAATAAACATAAACACTGAAAGAATATACAATTAATATCTGGTAAATTCCATTCATTGCTAAAATAGCAATCTTGATATTTTTAACAATATTAGTTCCTCAATCTTCCAGATATATACCATTCCTATGATTTATAATTGTTAGACAACTTTTGTTAGAAATTGATTTTCATTTATTAAAAAGTCTATGAAAGCAAAATAAATCTGTCACTTCCAAAGCTTTTAACCAAAGCTTAGCAAAGAGATGTGCATCACCCAGTCTACAAACGCAAGCGATCACACAGCTAACCTCTGTCACTATTAATGGGTTGACCAAAATGAACATTGTGGCTCAATCATCATCTTACTTTAATGATCACTTTGCTAAATAACTAAGCTTAATTTTAGTAAAAAAAACATTAATATTAAACTTCTGCAAATTTTTACACAAATATAATATGATAAATTTTTATAGTGCTACCTGATTTTGTGTTTTATACTCAACTATGAATGATAATAAAGATGTATCAATAATGAAAATCTATATTTCGGAGAATTCTTTAATTGCTTAACCTCTGTTATTTTGGCCATAGTAAGGAAAAGAAAATAACACCACCGATATTTCAAACTGAACATGGATAGTAATTGGTAATTGCATGGATACAAAAATTACCTTATGTAAGAATTAGGTTTTTCTGGGGCATCTGGGATATCATAATTTTCTAAGCAGCGGAAACTGGGCTCAGGTAACTTTCCTCCTCTGTCGTCCCCAACAGATGATAAATTAGATGCCCCCACCATTATCGATGATATGCTACCCATTGATGCCATAGAGTCTCTATTCGACCCCATACAAGGCATCTTTGAGTCCATCCTCATACCATCGGTCATTCCAGCAGCAATGCATTTTTCAAATTCATCCTGGAAATTAATCAAAAGATTTTACAAAATATAATATTGTTACAACCTTTCCATAATCAGCTAAGCCATTTGCGGTGAAAAAAGAAGTTTCCAATGTCAAAAATGAAGAAAACATACATAGAGTAGATTACACAATAAAACTGAAATGCATCATTATTCATACGTCAACCGTTGTGAATGCAGAACTAAGACATGAAGCCTTGAGAATCCACTGTAAATACTAAGGGAAAAAAATTGACGAAATTCTATTACAGGTGATAATCAACTTCTATTTTCAAAAGGGAAAATGGCAAATTCAATTTTCAGGAAACTGCATTTGTAACAGATGGTCTAATTCTATAGCTTGCGGGGGCTTTGCGTTCGTTTATTCAGACTGTTTAAAACATTTCCTCTCTTGGAGATCATTTTCAGACAACAATTTTTGGAACATCAAATAAAGTGGGGTTCTTGATAATAAGAATGTCACCATCAATTGGAGTGAATATCCAGCAGAATAGTTCTAACATTTCTGAAAGAGGAATTGTGCTCTTCAAGAAACATAGTTAATGGAGAAAGTAATTGGTAGACCTTAGTGATACAAGGAGACAATAGTAAATTTACTGATGGAATCTAAGCATTTATACATTCTCCTCTGACATTAAACAATATTATATTAGAAAATTCCATCTTAAATCTTACTTCCGAGATCTTTCATGACATAGTAAATTCCCAGAGCTCTCTTCTTTTCTTAAATAAATGATTTATCTGAATCATACCAAATACTACTGGTGTTAACTTTATACAGTATGCTGATGACACCAACTTTACTCTTCTACTTTTCAAACCCTTCATAAAACTGACTGTTTGAGAGTACAACTGATGTCATAGTGATTCCCTCACATTTTGAGAAATCACATCTTATTTATTTCAACAATGCACACTAACTGAAGAAGGTCATCTCTTTCGATATTAATGGTAAAAGTATTCCTTAAATGAATAATGTGAAATTTCTAATAATACTCGCTGAATCTAATATCATTTGGGATACCCATGTTTGGATTCCAGCTAACAAGTTCCAAGTTTCCTAATTACATCCATATTCTACACTGTGTTAACTGATTTTACCCTTAATATTTATTTTAGTATTTTTTACTCTCATATAGCTCACAGCATAATCTTTTGGGGGACCTCTATTAGAGCCATTTTATTATTTAAAATTCAAAAGTCTAATTGTGAAGGCCAACAACTACGCTCTGTGCAGACCTCCACTAAGGAAATCAAAATCCCGCCTTAACCCTGCATCACATTAGTAATCCTCCATTCGCAAACATATGAGACTGTAACAATATTATAAACGGCCATATTATGAGGAAAAATCTCTCACCTAAGGTGTATTCAAACTCATTTCTACTCATTAATCTGTATTATTCCATCAACGATTTTTGAACAGAAAAATATTTGAGATTAACTTGTGTTGTATACTGTGATCATGTCGTTTTGTATAGCTGCTATATTTATATGTATTTTTACATCCTATCTATGTTATTTTAGTCTACTGTGTTACAAGTATGTTTCGCTTTTATATTTTCTTTTGAAATGCCTTACATCTAAGGCAAGCAATTGTACTGGGCAAATAAGGAATTATTATTATTTATTACTATTAATTAGGCCAAAATTAACCATGTTTGCTAATGATCATTCATCAGATAATCCCATGAGTTAAGCAGTAGGAAAGGTCAATAAGCTGTTAAATCAACGTTTAATCAATCAATTCTTAGTTCAATTCCAAGGATAATGTCAAATCAAATTAATTTTTCAACTAAGCCACATTACAGAGGCTGCGTACACAGAAATAGAGATTCATTATTCAAGCAGCAATGCTGAAGTAAGATCCTTCTCAATCTACTCTTAAAAGCAACAAAATAATCTCTATAAGTATTAATTGTAATTATCAGATGTATATATTACCTAAGTTTAATATTGATAAGTTAACTTTATACAATATTGAAGGAAATAGTTATTAAAAATACTTGAATTTTAAGCCAAATCAAACTGATTGGTTTAAAGAAAGTGGTACATGTATGATATTAAATTGTTGACTACCAATTGATTAATACAGGTCAAAATGGAAAATATCACTCTAGTATACTAGTACACTAATATTCAAGAGGCACTGCCTACTATAAGGATTAAATAACACTTTTTAATATTACTATTTGCGTTAATAAAACCAAAAAGGACCCTAGATTAAATATTAAGGCATATTCAGTTAAATTATCCAGAAATGTATCAAAATTACACTAGCCCTAATTTACACACAACAGTTGATAAACTCTCCCAAGCGCTTTCTTTTACACAATATAAAATAGGTGCATATATGATAACATAGCAAATAACAGAAGTTTAATCGAATATAACCAAATACCTTTGAAATAATCTCTAGATTATCACAGATGTTAATTCTCTGGACTCGTCCTCCAACATCTATTTCAACCATCTTCTGTGCTTCAGCGTAGGTGAGACCTTCACGAACTGGGGGATCAGAAGACTCATTTGGAGGAGGGAATTTAGGCCGATGAGCACCATCTGACCGGTGAGATTTGCTTTTCTTTCTTGCAGGAGCTAGAATTAGTCGATAAGTAACATAAAATGCTCAAAATCATACCGAACCTACATATTTTTTAACAAATTTTAAGCCAGGAAACTCTACCGGCCACCTAAGGAGTAACATCAGAGTGAGGAAGTTACCTGGATTAGAAGGAGAGGTGGATTGTTCTCCTTCATGATTATGATTATTTAGGTGGTACTGTAGACCACAAACACTTTTATATACTTTGTCACAAGATTTTACTGGGCAATCGTAAGGTGGCTTGCATTGCCTCAGCTTCTTACAAAACTCGTAAATATCAAAATCCAATCCCATTGCTTTTTTCACATACTCTTTCACTTAAGTGTGTTACTATTTAAATAACTAACAAAATTACAAAATAAAAAACCAGGGAAAAATATCAAAATAAAATAAAAATCTTCTTTCACTTACACATTCTTTAAAATACGAGGATGCCAGTAATAGTCCAAGACACCACAGCAAACATTGATATTATGCTAAATCAAAACAAAAATAAAAAACTGTTTTACGCGGCAAACCAAGATAAAGCGTCGACATCTCTTAAGCAATGGCGTGGAATAGCGAATTCTAACCACTTTGCATAGATGGAAATGTAGCTACACAGTAATTACTTCTCCTTATTGACAGTTTCAAGTTAGTGCTTCAGTACAATTCGAGGGAGCTCACTCTACCGCTCCCTACAAAATGCGACATCGTAGCGTAAGGTTGACAAACAACTATCGGTATATGAGAAGGATGAGAAGTATGAGAAACTGTTTGATGAGTGTTTAACATTATCGTGAGTGCGTTAAGCTAGGTTAAGCTTGTTTCTGTAAGCTTGTGGCATAAGGTAGATTTTGTATGGAAGAACGGATGAAATCATGTCATCCCGCTTGTATTTTAATGTTGTTAGAATGGGAGCGAATCACTCACAAAGTTTAAGTAAAAGAGCAATGTCGGTAGTCATTTCGCACAGTCAGTCACCAACTCTGTTTGATTCTCAATATTCAGAAAATTATTTAAACGAAGCATCGATCTATATTCATTGGCCCTACTGCAGTAAGCGTTGTTATTTCTGCAACTTTAACAAGTACGTGGAGAGGAATGTTAATCATGTAATGATGAGGCATTGTTTGGTGAAAGAAACTGAATATTTACTGAGAGAATCGGGGATTAAAAATGTTATATCTGTGTTTTTCGGAGGTGGAACACCAAATTTAGCCGAACCAGAAACCATCCAAGTATGATAATCTCGATTAATGGTAGATTTATGTTGGACGATTATTCTGTTTTTCTTAATGTAATTTAAGGCCATACTCCGAACTGTACGCAACAACGCTAACGTAACCAACGGAATGGAAATAGCTATGGAAGTCAATCCATTCAAAATAAGTCCATATCGGTTGGAAGATTTCAGAAACGTCGGCATAAATAGAGTTTCCATTGGCGTTCAAGTAAGAGATGAAAAATATGATAACGAGGGGAAACTGTATCGGCTTTCACATTCTGATTTACATTTTCTTTTGCATTTAAGTAGGCTCTAAATGACCGGAGTTTACAGGAACTGGGAAGGGATCATTCTGTTGAAGATGCACTGAAGACATTAAAAAAAGCCAAAATTTTATTTCCCAACTACACCTCCGTGGATATGCTATTTGGTCGACCAAACCAATCTCTGGAAAGTTGGAATAAAGAGCTCGATGTATTAATTCCGTTATTGGATGATCACATATCTGTTTATCAATTGACATTGGAGAGAGGAACGAAGTTGTACAAAATGTGCGAACAAGGTGTAATGTCTATACCAGATGAAAATGTAATTGCTGATATGTTCGATCTTGCATCTCACAAGCTTCGGTCCTCCGGCTTTCATCAGTATGAAATTTCCAATTTCTCTCGAGGTCCTAAAGCACGTTCCATTCATAACAGATCGTATTGGTTTGGTAAGCAGTACCTCGGAATAGGTCCTGGAGCTCATAGCAGGTTTGTTCCGAAAATATCGAATGAGGTGAGTGAAAACAGCATCCCCCTATAACATTCGTTCATGTGTAACATTTTCTCATTATGCATTCTTTTCCCGGAAGTAGTTGAACATGGTTGAACTTCAAATAGTATTCATCCCGTCTCCAAATCCATTTGACATTTGCTGATTTATTCAAATTTGTTTAATTTGCGCGTTCCCTCTAAAATTCTTTGAGAAGTTTAATGCCTATTCAAATTGTTTAATGTTCATCTCAATTGTATATCTTGATATCAGACATATTTAGTTGGTGATTAAGTGAAAGTTAACACTATTTAAAATTGCAATAATCATAAAATAAATGAGTAGGTATTTAAATGCCAAGGAAATGAGCTAGTTGCTGATTCATCCTACTTTTGATAGCCAAGAGTAATGAGAGAGGCAAGGGTTCAGACTCTAGAACCCATACCTTGGATGAAGGAAGTTCAAGCTGTGGGACATGGAACACGTTTGAGGAGAAAACAAACAAAAAGGTATTGATTACAAATAGTTATTAAACAGTAGATCTGTGTTTAAGGGTTTCATATATATGCCGACTAATATTTGTTATGGTTCTTCAGTTATAAGATGAGACTTAGAAAATATCCCTTTCAATCCAAAAAAAATAGTTTCATCGTTGTCTATTGATTTCATAAAGGTTTCTATGAGGTGCTTTTATTTAAATTGTTCATTTTGGCCTGGAAAACATATTTAGAGGAACGTATGTATGCTAACAAGGAAATTGGGTTAGGTGATTTTGCACGAGAAGGCCAGGAAATTTCCCAAGGAAGAATAGACTGGAAAAAAGTCTATTTTTCCTTGGGGTGTGTATGCTAGTAAAATTAACATGAGAGGGCAGGACTTGTTGGAATGCCATAAATAAGGAAACTAGACTTTGTTCATTCTACAAGATATTTTTATTTTGACCAGTTTCAGCCTACAACGGCCATCATCAGATAAATATTAACAGACATGCAGCATATTTAAAGGAAGGAGAGAGGGAAATGTGGATAGGGTCGATATGATTGGATGTGGGATAGAATTCTTGAAGGAAGAGAAAGTAGGGGAGAAGGGCTATTTAAGGTATAGTTATTGTGAGTTTTATGGGAAAGCATTTCTATTATTTCCCTTTGGAACTTGGTGAAGTAATTTTGTCACATGCACAACAGCTCCTTCGAATGAAAATTACTTCACCAAGTTAGTGGGAAATGGAATTCCCATGTAAATCGGAAATGCATACAATGTAGCACGTTTAGTTTAATCTCGCATGTGGTGCTGCTGCAAAACTTATACACATTGGACTAACGGAGATGTCATCCCTATGCTAATACATTGTATCTCTCGCGATAAAGAGTTTACCGGCACTCAACCTTACGTAACAAAGTATGAGTTTTTTTGTAAATTCTTACCTGAAAAATCAAGGTGCGCCTTATAGGCTGGGAAGTACGGTATATTGAATTCCAATGGAAGTGTTCATTCGTTCATTCTTCTGTGGCACAAGGATTTTTTGTACAGCCAAACTGAATTTTCTTTAGAAACTGTCAGAACACATGCATTAGTAAAAAATCAGTTATTACTACCCAAGATTTTTCTACAAAATGTAGTAGATTCCTGGAATGTTTTGTAATTTATTCTAAAAGCAGGATCCTGGGAAAAATAAATCCCACTATCCTGTGATAGAATCCATTCTTGTCACAAAATGTTGTATATAAGATAAGTAAATGTAAGTCCATGCTTTCAGAGAAGTCCTTGAAGAGGTCCTAAGCACTGCTCTTCGTACTGCTGAGGGTCTGACCGATGAAATGAGGGAGAATATATGTCCTCAAGATTTAACTCCTCTCCACAAACATTTCTCTGAGTCTCCAAACACCAAGTGGCTGTTTGAGAGTGGATATCTAACCAGGAATTTAGATGGTATGAGTGCCACTTGGAAGGGATGGAAAGTTTTGGACCACATACTCCCGTATTTGCTGGTTGAACTTAATCAACTACTTACTGTTTCCAAATTGTAACTATCTAAATTTAATTGAAATCTATGTCATTTCACCAGTGTATCAATCTTAATAATAATCATCAAATATGAAGTACGGAATTTTCGCTCTTAATTCCACAGCATGATCCTCTTATTTTGTCTTTTTTATTGCTTTAAACCCGATTGTATTTTTATGACTTTTATGTGTTTTGTGTCACCCTTTTCACTATAGCCCATGTAATTGGGGTAACCTGTATGAGCTAAGGAAATATTTAAGTCGTCGTTATCAGATACAGGCTTAAATAATATCCCTGACCCCATCCCTAAAAAGAAGCGAAAGCCTTTGTGTATTTAACTTTGCCAGGGATCTTTCAAGCATTCTTCCTTCGTTTTTTTTCTTTCAGTGAACACAGGCTCTACACAATAGGCCTGCACCATGATTGCCATTTTGTTTTCAAATCTTTCTAGAAACTGTGGATGTTTGGATAATTAATTCATTGTACAGCATTACAATGGCTTCCTTAGAGGGCATATATGATTACACAAACCCAACTAATCTCCTTTGCTGATCAGTAATACTTTGATTTCCTTAATTTGCCCTTTTTTTTGTTATGATTTTCAGGCCATTTGAGTTAGGCAGATTGATGACAGCATTTCTTTAAATTAGCAGAGCATAACACATACATGGTGTTCATGCAGTCAGCGTACTATATTATTTGCATAATTTATTATAATCGTCTGAGTTTTCTGTTTAAAGGCATTAAATTTTCCAATTAAAAGATAAATGGACTGGTTTTCTAAAGTAGCATTTCTAATTCTTTAATGTTTTACCTTCGATGATTTTAAAACCACCAAGTCCCTTTAATAGGAATTGATTTTCTAACGTCTGAACCCTTTGAGTGGGTCAAAGGGAAAAATATTAATTCCACTCTTGGAATTGATTTTCTATTTGATGATTTTAAATACTTTATGAATATATTCTGTATGTTGATGAATTTATTTGGTGTGAAGAAATAAAAAAAAAAACAAATTGCTTAAAGGAATTAAATTGCAGCAACAGCTGTAAACCCATCATTCAGGCACCCAAGTCCCATTTGTTAGAAAAGAATGATATAAAGGATTGTTGTAACGACACACACAATTTATATTGATGAGCAGGGTATGGAGTAGTCAACATTTCTCTACAATCCTTAAATAACCCTTTTTATTGTTTTATATTTTAGTAATTATTTTTGTAAACAAATAGAAAGATTTCCAATGTCACAAACTTTAGAGTTTAAGCCAACTGTTAAGTATTATATAAATAATACCAATATCTGAATTTTGCTACATAGAATAAATACTCGAGTTTGCCTTCCTCAAACTGTTTTTTTCATGTGACACTATCCCTCATTATGGCTGCCCCAATGGGGTTCATACACTATACTATTTTTGGTTCCTGCCAATTGACCTTTCTGGCATGGGTGATCTACCAAGTGCAAAATTTCATCCAGTAACATCTAAGTCAAATGTTTGCCACCCGCAAGCCATATGCAGCCCTCAAAGACCATTTGCGCAGCATATCCAGGAAATAAATGAACATTGCTACAAGGATTGTCCGTAAAATAAGGTTCCCATGGCACTACAGTCCTGAAAAGTGCTGTTACGGTGGCTCCCGCAATTCTGTAGTTTACCTTGGTTCCCTTACTCCAAATCCCTTCCCTAGCGAGCTTCCTGCGGTGCTCAGTCTTGGCTTGGCAGCCGTACGTGATGGATCTCCCCCTCACTTCGTCCACCAGATGTAAGCTGCACTCGGTGATCTGTTTCCTTTCTGCAAAAAACATTGCACCGGTAGAAATCCATTCCCAGCTATGCAAAATCTATGGAGACATGTGTATGAGCGTACAACATGTGCGCAAATGGTGCAGAGAGTACAAGAACGGGCGTACTGACGTCCATGATGAGGAGCGTTCCGGACGGCCATCTGTTTCTGACGAAACAATCGCAAAAGTGGAGGCAGCGGTGCTCTCAGATCGAAGAGTGACGGTTCGTGAGCTCTCCGAAATGATCCCTGATGTCAGCAAAACCTCTATTGACAAGATTTTGACGGAGCATCTAGGGTATGCTAAGGTATGCGCGAGGTGGGTACCAAGAATGTTGACCGAAGATCACAAACGTCTACGCATTGAAGCGGTGGCAGAAAATTTAATTAGGGTAATGTAAAACACCCACCCTACAGCCCGGATTTAGCCCCAAGGGACTACCATCTCTTCCCAAATATGAAGAAACATCTGGGTGGAACGCATTTCAGCGACAGAGAAGAGCTGGAAGAAGCGGTTGTCAGGTTTCTGCGTGGCTTGGCGGCAGATTTTTTGACTCAGGCATTCAAAAGCTCGTACAACGCATGCAATAATGCATTGACCTCAGTGGCGACTATGTAGAAAAATATGTAAAAGTCTGAACTTTCCAAAACTGTTTGCATTCATGGAATTAATCATGTTTTACACTGTGAAAAAACACTGAGAACCTTATTTTACGAACAACCCTCGTACATCACTCAGGCTCAGTGTTCATATTAAAAATTTTGTTCTTTTGTTTGTAAAATAAACGTTTTATTATGCTCATTTGTATTTGGGTTATATTGTGAGTAAATATTATATTCTATATATTTTTCTATTTTGTAGAATAAGTGCAAAGGATTTTTCTTTAGTTTTGTTAATTTAAGGGTTGCCTAAATCAAGGGCTGCTTAAATCAAGGGTTGCCTAAATCAAGGGTTGCCTAAATCAAGGGTTGCTTGCTATCCTGTTGCATCACTGCAGTTATGGATTTGCAAAGTTTGAAAGTTGTGTAAAATACGAGTAAAATGTAGCTTGCATTCTGCAAGCATGTTGCTAAAACAAATTTCAAGTCGACATCATATCGAGAGGGTCATCAAGAGTAGAATAACTGTTGAAATTATTCATAAAATTCGCTGCAATTTTTCCATCTGGCGTTGAACCCGGGTCTTCCTGGTGATAATTACTATGCAGAACAACAAAAGATTACAGTCTCTAACTATGTGTGAAAACTCGAGCAGAAATATTGGCTGCAACTGCCTCAAACGAAGTCCTACTTTTCCCATATATTCCTTATGTTAGAATTTGTAATGTGCTCTGGCATCGAACTCAGAAACAGCATGGTCTTATCTAATTTTTTTTCATAAAACAAGTCTTAATATAAATCTTCTATCTAAGCAAGAACTTCCAATCATATCAATAAATGCATCAAAAAAATAATGGAAAGCTACCCCTATGTATTATATATAGGGGATATATTTACCGCCCGGAATCAAACCCGGGTCTTACTGGCAATACTTTCTATGCAGCAGAACAGAAAATAACCATCTCTAACAATGTGTAAAAATTCAAGCAAATTATGGTTGCAACTGCCTCAAACGATGTCCTGCTTTTCCCTTATATTCCTTATGAGAGAAAATTTTAATGTGCTCTGGCATCGAACCCAGGAACAATACGGTCTTATCTAATTTTTTTCAAACCCTGTTCTTAATATAAATCTTTCATATAAGCAAGAACTTCCTATAACTTCGATAAATGCATTTAAAAAATAATGAAAAACTACCTTAATGTATTTTAAACAGCCGATTTTTGCATCATCCTTGCATCGAACCCAGGATATTGTGCGTGAAAGGCATTTATGTTTTCGATAGATCATGACCATATATATAGGCTCCTAGAGTTTTGATTCTCTACCTATCCGGGAAGTATTTTTAAAAAATTTGGAAAACCAAAGCAATTGGGGCCCTCTGGAATCGAACCCATGACATTGAGGTTCAAAATCACAATTTTTCTGGTGGTTACACGTTATGGCCAATACATCGTAAAAGTCAACGACGCTTGTGGTTTAGCCTGTGAATTTTGTATCCTATCTATCTATATAGCTATATATATGAATGAATCCGGAGAAGCATCTATATATAATAGATACTCTAATATTAAGTGAAAATTGATGATAGTATACAAACAAAATTTCCTCTCTAAATAAACATTACATTTACTGACAGTTTGAGTATGCATGAGAATGGCCAATTAAGGAAATGTTTTTCAGATGGTAGATGCTGAGGTTGGGTGTAAACTCTTTGAAAATATACTCTGATTGGTGACACTAAGATTCTTCCCCATGGTCCTGTTTTGATATTTGGCAACTTCAAGTTTTCAGTGACATTCTCTAATCAGATGTTCTATTAAAACTCTTCAATATGCATACTTCATTTCCTTCTTTCTTGTATATTTTCAAATGTTTACTCCCTCTCAATGATTTTCCAATTCTCACTCTCAACTACACTCCACGCATCCCATTTCCTCAATCTAAAATAATTCCGTCACAGCTTCAGACCTGCCCCAATGACTCCTTCTCTTCTATGTACTTCTTTTTCTCTTTAAAATTAATCCTCATTGCTCTCCTAGCTCCGGTGATATTCCATCTATTGTTGTTGTGTTTCTCTCTCTGTTCCTTAAACTATAATTTTTAACCGTTGCTTTTCCTTGGATGTTTTCCGTCTAATTGGAAGTTGGTCAACATTACTCTGATTCATACATAAAGTCTAGCATATACACTTATCATTTAGTATCCATACTTCCCTGTGTTAAAAAAAAAATTATTAAACCGTTTTTATTATTTTGTTTCATTGTAACTATTTACCACTCAACATGGATTTCTTCCAGGTCGCTCTTGGAAGACCACTCTTGCCCCCTTTCAATACCATGCGACCGTAGCAAATCACAGTAAAAGCCAGGTTGATGCAAGTTGTTTTTTGATTTCACCAAGGCCTTTGTCGCTATAGTTCACAGAATTTTTATACGTGAACTACATAACCAACACAATATTCATGGTAAATTTTTTTAACTTGATGCTCACCATTTTCAGGAATCACAATTAACTTTTCTAAGTGGTATATCATCAGCTGGAGTTCCTCAAGGAAGTCTTTTAGATGTCTATTTATTGAATTTGTGTATGAATCTTTCCTCTCAACTGATGCATTCAAATACAGTTATTTTCTTCTATACTGATAACCATGTAAGATTTTCCAGCTGGTTAATGCAACTGAGAATTGTTTCTTACTCCAGTCAGAACTAATATCCCAAGTGCTGTCTCTCCACCATGCACCTAATAGAACTATCCTCTCTGTGATTTTCTTAGGATCTACTGAACTATATTTGATCCATTCTTCACGTATTCTGTTCTAAATTCTGATTGTGCACTTTTAATGTCTCTCTTCCTCTTTTGCATTTCTAACATTTGCTCATTTGACGTGTTTGCTTAATTTTTCCACTCCCAGAATTGGGCTGTTGTACATATAGTTACTCATGCAGAGAACCTTATAAAATGAATCTTTGTTCCTTGTATTGTAAGTACCTGTGGAAATAGTTATCAATTCTAGTAACTAAGGGCTAGATAGGTGATTGTTGAATAATTCATACAAGAAGAGGAGATCAAATTGTTGCTGCCTAGAAGAAAGTGTTTTTAAACCAAGATCTCTGGATGCTTCAAGGAAGGAAATATTGTTAAAATCATACCCCTGTTTTCTTAATAAAATTCTGATAAAGCGTCTCTGTACTGTTTCTAAGCAATTTATGTGGCAATTATAGTGTGGGGACCACACAACAGAGCAGTACTCAAAAGCAGGTAAAACAAGGCTATAGAAAAAGAGTTTTCATTACAGTTGGGCCAGTAAAATCCTTAGTAGCCCATTGATACAAGTGAAGGAATGAATATAATTTGTAAAGAATGTATATGTGTCAAATTTATTTTAAATATATGACCATGGTTTATCAATTTCAACTTTTTTTATGAAAATGTGCCATAACATAAAATACTTTTGGCCTCAATAGTATTCCAAGATGAAATATGTTTTATATGATATCTACATTAAATAGACTTGCCAAATATTAGTTTCATTAAGAAATAATTGTGGTGAGTTGCAAGAGTTTGTGTACAACAAGTGTTAAGCAGGCAGTTTTACTTATTTACCCCTCGGTGGTAACGGGTTAAATTTTATGATGGCGAATAAGTCGGCCCCGGGTTTTTGAAAGATTTTTTTAGGCTTCAAAGGTCGACATATACGTAATTGTTTTTATTCACTCTTCATATTTTTTTAACGATACATATATTAAATATCATCATCTCAAAAATGAGAGCTAATCAATAAATGTAAACATCATTTTCGTGTTCAGCGACCCTAAAAGCATACAGTAAACATATTTTCTTCACCATAACATTCAAATTTTTAAAATTGTGTAATACGAAATAAATCAGTAATTCACAAACATTGAATAATAAGTAAAAAGTTATTATCTGAGAAGATGAAAATAAAATCAACATTCAGGGAAAGAAATGAGAAAACTTGTTAATTTTCCATATAAAATTTAATATGCAATAGGTTTTGCATGGGGGCTTGCGTGTATCTTTGGGTAATATTCAATGCAAGCATATGAAAATTATCTAGTTTTCTCATTACCATTTATGAATAATGTTAATATTAACATTTTATCATTTGCTAAAGTTGAAAAAACCATGTTGGTGTTGATTGAAGTCGAGGTGACTCCCATGCACCACTTACAAACATCTTTCTTTGACCTGCCTCCAGTGCTGTGTTGTAGGAGTGCCCCTTTTCCAGCAATGATCACTTAGCGTAGCAACACTTCATTTCCCTTTTTAACTTTGCTCCATCACAGAGATATCCTAATGGAAGCACTTACCATATTCATTGCTCACATGATCACAATTGATTGAAAGAAATCTTTGTGCAATTTCAAACAGTACATTATTAGTGATATATTAATTTCAACTGTTCATACAAGCACATCAGGTCATCCACAAGTTCTTTGAAAATTTCTATTTTGAAATTTCTCTGAGGACCAGAAGGGAAATCAATACCTTCAAGTGCAATTTTATCTTATGTACCTAATTGACTATATATATATAGATGAATAAAAAAGTGATTGACAACCTGTTTTCTCCCAATCCTGTAGAAGTAACTCAAACTGACTCTCTTTAAAAAGTTCTTTAAATTATAAACACGCCTGCTTTTACTATTTCAACTGAACCTGTAGAACCTTTGATGCTATACCCTTTTTCCGAACTGAAGGCGGCTGGGCATGAGAGAGCGAGTAGCCAATGAGAGGCATTTCCCCTGCCACCACGACTTTCGGCTTCGTCCTACTCACTCCTTCCCCCCATGCGGTCGACCAGTGTTGCCAGAACTTGGAAATAGAAGCACATTTGGGGCGAGACGACGACTTTCCGCTACTACTAAGTTAGGAAATTTGGCAACGCTGAATGCTGAAGAGCGACGTGCACTGTTTGGAGGTCTGAGAGAGACTGTGACCTCCCCCACACCCTCACGTTTCCCTCTTCTGTGATTGGCTAGAAAAGGGAAAGGCAAGCAAGGGAATCTTGGCTCAGCCGCCTTCAGTTCGGAAAAAGGGTATAGTAAATGAATGCAGAGAAATTCGTATCTTAATGCTTTAATGTAATTTCCAGACAAACAAACAGAGTTTTATACTTCGAGCGGGGAGCAAAATTTTTCTTTGGTCAGTGAAATCTGGTTTGATGGTTTTTCATCATTAAGGCTGTATCAATGATTCATACATTTTTTATTCCAGGAGTCAGAGAGTCGCTTGGACCAAATTTTTTCTTCATTTGCTTTTGTAAGCCTTTACTTTTTGTCTTTATTTACTTACGTTTTAAGGTTGGACGAACACGAACTGAAGTGTACCTTTTATTTTCTTCAGGCAGTGCAGCCAACTGCTTATACATAGGACCCAATATTTTGCAAAAAATCATAATTATTGGCAGCAATTCAAAAACAAAAACTAACATGTGTTTCAAATTCTGTGGCAGCGAATTAACAAAGTTCAGCTTGTTTCATTTCATAACATTTCGCAAATTGAACAGCGTTATCAAATCTAAATTGAATATTGACAGCTAATATAATCTTTTTTTAAAGAGAGGAAGGTAGGGCTTACTATATATCATACATGAGTTAATAATGCAAAGAAAATGTATGGCTGAAGATTATATATTTTGAGATCAATTTCAATTCAGAAAATATAAAAACAGACAACATATGATTCAATATAAGGCAAATGAGCTGATAAATGGTTTAGTTTACACACAGTGGCTTCATATGAAAACAGATACACAGTACATTGTAAACAATAACTGGTTTGATTACTAAAATTCCACTCAAACAATATTAACTTAAACTTGCAATAAAAAAAGGTGATCACTAATTGAAAGTGTAAATTGCTCAAGATAATAAAATATTTAGAACAATACTTATACTTGAATACTTTGAGTAAGACAGCTGCATAGTCAAAAATAGAAATCTCTGAATATTATGAGTGACAAACATGATTAGAGTTGACTATGACATTATGTGTAAACATTTGATTACTTAATTGTACAGAATAGAGTGTGAAAGTATATGTATACATGTGTGGGTTCATATATTAATACACATTTTCTATACACCCCTCATTTTCAACCAACAAGGCAGATATTTATACCCTGAAAATAATCGGAATTGAGAATTTGCAGAGCAGTAAATGCTCTTCTTTCGTTGTTACTTATCTATTTGTCATAAAGTGTACAATGGTACCAAGTATCACATAGTTGCATCATATGTGCGGTGATGAGACAGATCCACACATGACAACTTTGCAGTCAAAAGTTTAAATGAAGAAACTCTCCCAACCTCAATTTGCATTACACTTTTTATAATTATTTACATACCTACCATTTTGTATGCAATGAGTTAGCCTTCAATACTTTTCTGCTATAGTCACCATACAATGGAATATTATCCTTGGCCAAATTTAACATAACCAAAAGATGCATATCCTTCCCAAATTAAAGGTCTTAATAAATCTCTTGAATTAAAGTTGTATTAGCTTGATTTGGTGGGATGTTTCTCATCATGCTCACTAACGCCTCCTCTGAGTGGCTGTCGTAAGATCTTCACTTTTATAATAAAAAGAACTATTATTATTCTAATGCTAAAGTTTATACAAAATTTTACTTTTATTTAATATGTTTAACACAGAAAATCATAACTCTCCAAAATGATGATTAATGCAGTAAACTTCTTGAAATGTAGATGAATGATTTATGAGTATTTAAATATAGCGGATACAGTAAAGGGCCCTGAATTCAGACATTTTCTGCATTGAGTAACGTACATTATATGACGCAAATATTGGTGATGTGAGGCCTGCAACATACAATGAACATCAGCACCAGAAAAGCTGCCTCTTCTGCCTTCCATAGAAGGATCAACTCACAGTCAGAAACAGCTATCTCTGAATTTCATTCAAAGAAGTAAGAGTATGGATAAATAGATCCTCGAATTCCAATGACTGCTGGATTTATCCTCCACTTAAAAAAACATCCCCCCACACTGGACACAAAAAGGAGTCAAATTGTTTCGAGATTGTGCGGCGACACATCGTACAAACTCACTCACTTTTGCACTACTAAGAGTATCCCAACGTTTAATCACAGAATCAGTTCGCTTGTATACTTCTCAAATGTGCAATACACATGCTGTAAAATTCCAAAATATGGAATGTATAACAATAAGGCATATACATGAAACACCAGAAACAACAAAAACCAGGTTTTATGAAATTATCGATACTTAAAAATCGTATTCTTCAATAGGAAAGATTATTAATGCTCGCATAATCTTCGGTTAAAAACACGCCTACTTAAATAGCAACAAGAAGAGAAAATCCCATTCTAACGTCTTTTAGAAAGAAATAATTTTTAAAGGCCTATAAAAAATTGTACTTCTATATGTAAGAGTATTAACTTTCGAAACGAAATGCTGAAATCTATCAGATGCCAACATTTTAAAATTATTTGGAACAAAACTAGTTCAATTCTATAAGGGACAGAAAACAATCACAAGAACACCCATCAAGAACGTTAATTCGCTTAACGTAAAAAAAATAAATAACAAAAATTAATATCATACCATATTAAATAATTGCAACTGCATAAGAATCATGCAGAAGAAAAGCACAACTCTTTTCTAAAGAGTAACTTTAATTTGTTATATTCAGTCTTATGATATTAAATAATTACAAATAAGCGCTAATAATTAATCTTTTCCTATACAAGCCAATGAAGATTATGTAAAAATAATACACTAACGATTTTTTTAAAGTTAAAGAATACCTTAGGCTAAATGGTAATTAAAAAATAAAGGCGTACTGACTAGAAGTAATGGCAAATAGTGAACACTTAGTTATTTAGCAAGATATCACCAATATAGCTTGCTGAAGGGGTATGATGACTTTCAAACTTCCCCGTTCTTGAGACTAACCAGTAAGAATCATACAGCCTAATTGAAGAGAGGGAGATGATAAAAGTCGTAACCTCTTTTGCCTTTCACGGCTAAATATATATAAACAACGTGGTACGCCCCAGGAATGAAACAAATGAAGCCAGCTATAAAGAATACAAAACCTTGTATTCCAGAAAGAGGTAAACACACTACAGCAACGCCGGTCACCAGAAGTCCTGCAATGTAAAGAGTTAACAGATAATAAGCTAATTAACTCAATAACACGCGAACGAGCACATTCAAAGGGAGAAATTACCTATTCCAATTATGAGCAAAACAAAAGCGGCGAGAACCATTTTCCAATTCTCACGAATTTTGGGATGATGCCAACAAGATTTGGAGGGATCAAAAATTCCTGTGTAATAACTCCCATCTTGTATGAGAGAATCACTATCTCTTGATGCGGTCTTAGAAACGGAAAAATAATTGATCAAATTTTAGAATTTGTATGTTAAAATCGGTTTTAATTAAAAGATTAACTCACATCTTCGGGAAGCTTCATCTTCGCCGTACTTGTTATCGTTCGGGAGCATTTGTTAGGATCCTCAATTCGCACAACAACATTATCCTCTGCAAGTACATGTCTGTTTTTCGGTTTTAACGGAGATCTCTCCGTTGTAGATCCATAAACACGTATTGCGTCGTCATTTTCTTCTTCAAAAGCATCATCAATAGAAAATCTATCTTTCTGGTTGCCTAACATACCAGCCATTTTTCGTGGGATAACTTTTCTTTTCGAATGCTGTCTCCGACAGCATTCGAAAAGGGAACTTAAATTAAAAACGATGAAATAACTTGCTAACCATAGTCTACACTACTCATGGTCAGTATCTCTTTTCGTGCGTTTTATGTTACATAAACATAACGTCTCGCCCGTACCGCCCGTACGTGTCCAACCGTGAAGACTGCTAATCGATTGGAAACTATCGTTACTATCGATGCCGAGTCGATACTAATCGCGGATATTTTAAACTTATTTGCAATGACTGCATTTGCTTTAATTTTCTGAGGGTACCTACCTTTTAAAATATCATTCCATTCTTTAAGTGGATTTTTATGGTTTAGTGGTGAATACTTGTAATGGTGAAGGGAGAGATCCAGACGTTTTCCCTTTCATGAGGGTATCAAAAATAGATTGATTACACTGAAAGACTAAGCCAGCAATCAGAGGTTCTTATCGTTTTAAAAAAGAAATCCACAAATACGAGTGTTCATTTTTTCTAAAATATGGGAGGAATTTCACCGACACTTTCCATCTATTGAGAGCTCCATGACATCAGTCCATTCAAACTATATAAAAGGTTGGTTAAACTACCAGGAAGTGAAGGAAATGGCATTTTTGAGGCACATGAACGTACAGATAGGTATTACCCTCATGAATGTATGTAATTCAAACTGGATACAAATTTTTTAATCAAAATATAATGGAAACATCCCGAGAAACGAAAGGGATTGAAAATTGTGGAATTTCTAGAATCTACAGTAAAATTATACACTTCTCATTTTTTGCCTAATCATCGCTATCTAGATGCATTAATGCAAGTTGGTAAATCTCGCTGATCTGCAGAACATCGGTCAATCAGAAAAAAATAACTATAGTATGGGACAAGGGACCATGTACTAGAGAGACATGAACATACTTTAATCCAAGAATGCATATAGATTTAAACTTTTTATTAAAGTTACAAATTATAAATATCACAATGTCTTAAAACAAAATACAAGGCTACGCTACATACTTACAAGGCGAGTCATATATTAGAATAAAGGCAAAATTTCCAGATGCAAAAATATATAGCAATGACATTTTGTCATCTTTACAAGGCACTACATAAGAATATATCATATGTTCCATCCAAATTATACTTATCTATACATCGTTCAAGAAGTTTTTATTTGTTAACCATAATTTCATGGCTTCCGTGAAATGGCAATTGACAAATTTTAAAGAATATTTTGGAATTATTATAAGTTATTACAATAATTGGTGTGCCATTCCTCCACAAGAAAAATTATTTCTGAAGCTGCATAAAGTATGATCCAGAAATTTTTATTGGCAGTTGATGGTAGTATTGTCAGAATGCTTGAAAATCATATTCTCCTAAAAATGAAAAAGAAAACATTTAATTTGATGAAAAGAATTCATAATCATTAATCAAGTAGCCTAGACTTTCTATTACAAAATTAAAAGTAATGTAACTAGTGACAGAAATTCGATTCTATATTTAACTGATGTGATTTAAATCTAGAAAATTAAAAGTGAAAACATCTATAAACCAAGTTTTGTTATTAATAAAGTGATTCAAAATTGATTGCCTGTTTTATAGGAAAAATTGTTTCAAGAGAAAATCACATTAATAATGATAATATGCAACAGATGTGTTTATTTCTTGCAATCAGTTGATAATAATTTTACCTATGCCATGCCATTTTTATGCAAAATGCAAATTTTACTAAAGGAAAATTATTTGTAAGATTATGTTGCATAATAACTTTCTAAATTTATAAAACCAAGATACTGGGGATTTGTAAGATGAATGGCTATCTGATTGTTCTGCAATAAGAAATTAAATATGATAGAATATTTGGAATGATTTCCCACACCATCAGAAAATATTCTGTTTGAGGATGAGCTCAAACCTGTATGCTAAACTAATCCGTATTTTTTTATGAATTTTTTTAGCAGTTATTATGACAAATTTGTAGTTACAAATAAGTCACAATATTTATTTTTGGTATTTCAGAAAAAATATAGATTAATATAATTACCGATTAACTCAATTAATAGCTAATTTTCAACATTATGATTTTTAATTGGGATATGAAAGGAAATTTTCTAGCTATATCTAGAAGGTCTCCGTATCCAAAAATAAAAATGTGAACTACAATTCTAATCAGCTACTCCGGGACCATATAGTGAACCCTCAGCTTGCTCAAAAGCCTCTTCCTTGTGAAGTCTCTCTGCCCTACGAGCGGTGCGAGCCTCTTTTGTGCAGCTACTCCGTCGCCGTTCCGCGTGCGCGATTGTCGTTCGTGTTAGGTAGGCGTCCACAGGCTCGCATCGGAATGATCTCATCAAACAGATTTTAGAATTTTTTGTATAGAAAGCAATTGGAGTGCGTCCACTGATCAGCAGCGGACGGACCGCGCGCATCGGCCCTTCGGCAATACCGATGCGATTGCTCGGAGAGGCAACTTTCCGATGCGTGCCGATGACGTTTTCCGTAGTAGACTCGCTCTCACCCCTTTATGTTGTATTCTGTCTCAATAAATGAGGTCTCAGCATGTCAAGAAGAGTAATAAACATGGCATGAGACATACGAAAGTACTGAAGAATTTTACGTCGTCATTCAGCAAATCAGGAAATAGCGTATGAAATTCTCCATGTTGCGATCATTTCTTGAATATGTCATATATCCACATGATGTTTCCTTTTTTCTTTCCTCTTCTTCTTCCAACAAACAAGCAATTACAACAAGCTCTTCATCGTCACTTTCCATTTTGTCTCGCACGCACCGTTTCCGCTCACTGCGAAAATCCAACTGCCGTCGCGTCTGCAAATCCGATAGCTGCGTTTACAGTGGACGCTCTACCGTAAAGCGATCCGTTTGATACGATCTGTCCGATGCGAGCCTGTGGACGCCTACCTGTTATCGGCGAATTCTCGTCCTATCCCGGGGAAACGCACGACGAACACTATAAGGCCTATTTCACACAGGGCGGATTTTTCCGCGCGGTAAAATTCTGCGCGGATTTTCTGTTGGGCGGTTTGCCTTTCACACGGAGCGGTACAGCTTAGTAAAGCCGCGCGGATGAGCAGTTAATGTTTGGTAGCCGAACAGAGCCGCAGAGATCATTCTGGACAATGGATAGAAAACGAGTGATTGCAATGTGGTTTTTACATCGTCGAAGAAAGGAGGAAAGGAAAAGAAGGATCCAGAGAAAAAGAATGTATTGGGTTCATCCCATCAATCAACGGAGAGTGGAAGCAAGTGCGTTTAACACGTTATTTCCTCAGCTAAGGGACGACCAAAATAAATTTTTTAACTACTTCCGTATGCCATCGGCATTATTCGATGAATTGCTGGCTCGACTGGAAAGCAGTATTCAAAACCAGAATACTCAAATGAGGGACTGTATTCAACCGGTAGAGATGCTGGCGTTGACAATCAGGTAAGCATACTAATAATACGAGGCATGCCCAGAAAGTAAGTGTACTGAGGCTCTCACGGCCGGAGGGATTTTGTGACATGTTAGCTACTCTGCCGTGTAGCCTGATTCCTCCCCTACACAACATGACTGGTTCAATGTCAGTACGTTGAGAACTGTCGACGTGACAATAAGTTTCGTGAAAAATGTCAACCCGATCTCCCGCCAAGTGCGAAATACGCGGCGTCATCCGTTACCTTGTTGGAAGGGAAAAACTCCGTTTGAGGTTTATAATGAGGTAAAAACTGCATATGGTGATAAAACTATGAATTGTACTAGTGGGTTCAAGTGGTGTCGCGAGTTTAAAAACGGTCGTACGTCTGTGCATGATGATCAGAGGAGCGGAAGACCTTCCATTGTGACTGACGATATTGTGGAAAAAATTTGTCATAATAACTGCTAAAAAAATTCGTCAAACGACGTCGTACTTTTCAATAATGTAAATAGCTCTCTGGATTCGAACTAAGGACGATCTAGGAAATTTAAAACACGTTTTTGAAATGTATCTATTTTCTCTATCTATATGCCTAATTTCATGTTTTAATATTATTGTGAAGGGGTTTAAATTAATTCTTAAAATTCGGATAATTGGCACTTGTGGAACATGGTTAGAATTTTGGTCCCCTATGAATGAATGATGAATGAGTGAGTGTGTATATAGGTATATCCAGAGAAGCGTCTATATATAATAGATATCCGGAGAAGCGTCTATATATAATAGATATCCGGAGAAGCGTCTATATATAATAGATAATGAAATGAAATTGGAAGATTTATTCAGCCTTAATGATTTAATTGTTGCTTGTGGGTATTTGCTATCTTTATTTACAATATATAGCTGCTTGTAATAGTTATGTTTGGTATTTTTCTATATAATCATTAGGACTAAAAACACAAATAATGCATGGTAATGGTCAACCCAACTGTTATATTGGGTAGTCTGGGATAATGAGTTTAGGTAGTCAGCGATTCCATATCTTGAGAGATTTATTACACATTTTTCAATACACTTGGAGGCTATCCCACGCTCTGCTCAACAATGTCAACAACTAAACAATGTCAACAACTAAACAATGTCTCTCTTTGTTAACTCCCTCTCTTTAGAACTTCATTACAACAAAAACTTTCCTGTCTAAGATTGTTATGTTATTTAGTGTAGCATTATGTCCAAGCGCAGTGACATAAAGGTTAGCCAGATAATATTGCACTCAAATCCTGGCAAGGGTATGGTGATATAGTACGTGGTATAGGACATTGTCTACTTTCATATTTTCCGTAAATATATTAAAAAAGAGCCTAGGCCCAGGATGCTATATTGGTTCTTCCATAAGAAATCATGGGAAACTGAAATTAAGATACTAGAGATTCATGACATTTTGGTGGCTTTTTGGAAATGTGTGCTTGGGATCTGTAGTGTCATTTTATTAGAACACTCTCATATAGAATTTCCTTGAATATTTTTAAGTACTTATATGGGATCAAATTTGCTGATTGTGTTTCATGAGGATTCTTAAATAGTCTTTAATGTGGTTCTAAGTACCCCAGGAAACCCCTTCAGATTTGTTCAATCGTCCATTAAAGACCCCAAAGTTTGGGTCCTGATTTCCACCAGTATATTCCAATGTAGGGTAATGAGCATTCTCATGATTTCCTCTACTAAATAGAGAATTAAAAATCCATTTTAGGAATGCAGTCTTTTAATGGTTGAAACTTACCAATTAGCTTGTAGTGAGCAAACAGTTTTTACTTGTAATATGTAATTCTATTGAATCTCATCTCATATTATCTTGATAGTAAAAATTAGAAAAACCCTGTTTATTACAAAATGTCTTGCATATTATGCAAGAAAACAATTGAGAACTGTAATGGGGTGCTCTCATAGATTTTAAATATTAATTTTTTTACATATATTGATTGATAAGTTAAAGCCAATAGTATATGAGAAGCAGCACTTCATGATTCTCAATAGTCTTGCTGCTACGGAGCTTCGAAGTTTGCAAAAATTTCAAAATTGGTTTGCGCGAAAGGAACGCCTTGTGATTATTGCATATTGAAGTAGGCTGCATTACATTGTCCAAAAAATCTAACATCTTGACTTATAATGCTATTGTGGGGCCACACCTGAAATCCAGCAGTAAAGTATTGCACATAATAAGCCAGGGTAAATTTAAAAATTCTATTTATTGTAAATAGAGCTAACAAGGAACATTAACGGAGTGTTACTCACCGATTTCATTCAAACTCGGTAGATTCAGAGCTGATGGTGAAAAAATAAAATCTGTGAAATCATTCGTTCCCTCGTGACCTAGGAGCCGAGATATTCGAGGTCAAAAATTGCAAACTGACCACCCGGGCCCCTCGCTAAGACGCCGTACTCCTAGACGCGGATACCGGGCGGGAGTGCCGATGCAGTCGCCGCGATAACGAAGCGCGGTCGGAAATACGAATGGTTTTCGGCGGTTTTCATTCTACAATTTGTAAAGAATGAAATAAATTTCGATTACATGGATTAAAATTTGATTTGTATTTACTTCGTATTTTTAAACACAAAAGAGAATTTTTGTTTTAATCTTTGAAACACGGATTAAGTTCACAGTGAGCATTCACTTTATGAAGGTTGTATTCCCACATACAGTTTCGTCTTGTACATTTTCGCATCGACTTTCATAAATATTTTCATTAAAACAATGCTGCACCGGAGTGAGAAGAGAGTCGGGGTGCTGCTCTATATATCCTGCTTTGAACCACGTGCACTTAATAAAATTTTTAAATCTGGGGCCTGGAATTGAAAATGCGTAAGGGATTGCAATTTTAGGATACTAACCCTCTGAAAAAGGGAAATGTCCAGTTGATCTAACAGCACTCGATCAGAAACCTTCCACACGAAGTCTTTCCACATTTTAAAATAATACACATCCAGTGGCTGAATAAGTCCCGTGGTCTTTGGAGGAATCAATTTAATGTCCAGAAACTTATTTTGCTGTTTCACTTTTTCTATGAATTCCCGATCATTGTAGGATCCCCGGGAATCCACTAAAAGAATACACCTGTCTTTCATGCACGGGAAAGAACCCCTTCCCAATAATATTAAAACATGAAATTA
Source organism: Sympetrum striolatum (assembly GCA_947579665.1). Classification (NCBI taxonomy): domain Eukaryota; kingdom Metazoa; phylum Arthropoda; class Insecta; order Odonata; family Libellulidae; genus Sympetrum; species Sympetrum striolatum. The sequence continues at coordinate 4,402,998 of OX388344.1, forward strand.
GGCATATAGATAGAAAACATAGATACATTTTAAAAACATGTTTTAGATTTCCTAGATCGTCCTTGGTTCGAATCCAGAGAGCCATTTACATTCGTGAACAGTTTTTTCCTTTCCGGGACCGTCCCGATATAATGCCGTTATGAAATTAGTGTTGTCGATCTGCTTGCAGTATGAAAGCTACATTTTACACGTATATATATATGGATACATGAATGAATCCGGAGAAGCATCTATATATAATAGATATATAGAGAGGATACAAACTCTCAGGCTAAACCACTAGCGTCAATGGCTAGAAATTTTTACGACATATTGGCCATAACGTATAATCTCCAGAAAAATTGCGATTTTGAACCTCAGTGTCATGGGTTCGATTCCAGAGGGCCCCATAGTCTCGATTTTTCCCGTTTAAATGCATTGCTTTGATTTTCGGGAATTAAAAAAAAATACTTTCTGGATAGGTAGAGAATTGAAACTCAAGGAGCCTATATATATGAACATGATCTATCGAAAACATAAATGAGTTTAACGGAAAATATCCTGGGTTCGATGCTAGGTCGGGGCAAAAATCGGCCGTTTAAAACGCATTGTGGCGATTTTTAAGATTTTTTTTCGACCCTTTTCCGAATGCATGGAAACTTGAAATTTGGCATGGGGTTAGAAATCATAAATACATTTCATAATCAAATTTTACATATTCGCTAATGGTCCTTGGTTCGATCCCAGAGGGCCATTTGCACTCCACAATGCATTTCTTATGGGGATAACGGAAACAAATTTTAGGTACTTCTCGGCATGATATTGACTTCAAACTTTGCATAAAATAAGATCAAGTCCATACAAATCAAACTAAGCATTCACAGCTACCAGTGTGTCCTGGGTTCGACACCAGGCGTCTCTACAATCAGTAACTGATCCTATTTTCAATAATAATTTGAACCCTTTCCCAACAATAAAGAAACTTGAAATTCGGCATGTAGTTAGATATCATAGATACATTTCAAAATTATGTTTTAGATTTCCAAGATCGTCCTTGGTTCGAGTCCCGAGAGGCATTTATATTCCTGAAAATTAGAACGATTTTTGAGGCAGTTGCATCCAATATTTCTGCTTGAATTTTTACACAAAGCTAGAGATGTTGATCTTCTATTGTGCTGCATAGTAAGTTTACCAGTAAGACCCGGGTTCGATGCCAGACGATAAAATAACAGCGAATTTTAAGAATATTTTGAATGTTTTTTTTGTTCGTTTGAGAACCGTCCCGATATGATGCCGATATGAAATTAGTATTACCGATCTGCTTGCAGTATGCAAGCTACATTTTACTCGTATATAGATAGGTATATAGATAGGTATATAGATAGATAGGATACAAATTCACAGCCTAAACCAAAAGCGTGATTGAGTTCAAATTTTTACTGCGTATTGGCCATAACAATTAACCGCCAGAAAAATTGTGATTTTGATTCTCAGTGTCATGGGTTCGACTCCAGAGGGCCCCAAAGTCCCGATTTTTCCCGTTTAAATGCATTGCTTAGATTTTCGGGAATTTTTAAAAAATACTTCCCGGATAGGTAGAGAATCGAAACTCTAGGAGCCTTTATATATGGTCATGATCTATCGAAAACATAAATGGGTTTTACAGAAAATAACCTGGGTTCGATGCTAGGTCAAGGCAAAAATCGGCCGTTTAAAATGCATTGTGGCGATTTTTAAGATTTTTTTTGGACCCTTTCCCGATGGCATCGAAACTTGAAATTCGGCATGGAGTTGGAGATCATAAATATATTTCGTAATCAAATTTTACATATTCGCTGATGGTCCTTGGTTCGATCCCAGAGGGACATTTATATTCCTCAATGCATTTCTTACGGAGATAACTGAAACAAATTTTAGGTACTTCCCGACATGCTATCGACTTAACACTTAGCAAGATAGAAGAATCAGTCTTAACAAATCAAACTATGCATTCATGGCTATCAATGTGTCCTGGGTTCGACACCAGGTGTCTCTGCAATCAAAAGTTGATCCGATTTTTAGGAATTATTTTGAAAACTTTCCCAATAATATAGAAACTTGAAATTTGGCATATAGATTGAGATCATTAATAACTTTCAGAAACATTTTTTAAATTTCCAAGATCGTCCTTGGTTCGAGTCCCGAGAGCCATTTACATTCGTGAACATTAGAGCGTCTTTTGAGGCAGTTGTAGCCAATATTTCTGCTTGAATTTTCACACATAGTTAGAGATGGTGATCTTCTATTGTGTTTCATAGTAGGTTTTCCAGTAAGACCCGGGTTCGATGCCAGACGATGAAATTTCAGCGAATTTTAAGAAAAATTTAAATCCTTTTTTTTCTTATGAGGACCGTCCCGATGTGATGCCGATATGAAATTAGTATTGCCGATCTGCATGCAGTATGCAAGCTACATTTTACTCGTATAGGTATATAGGTATATCCGGAGAAGCGTCTATATATAATTCGAGTAAAATGTAGCTTGCATACTGCAAGCAGATCGACAACACTAATTTCATGTCGGCATCATATCGGGACGGCCCTCAAAAGAATAAAAAGGGATTGAAAATATTCTTAAAATTCGCTGCAATTTAATCATCTGGCATCGAACCTAGGCCTTCCTGGTGAATCTACTATGCAGTATAACAGAAAATCACCATCTCTTACTATGTGTGAAAATTCAAGCGGAAATATTGGCTTCAACTGCCTCAAACGACGTCCTACTTTTCAATAATGTAAATGGCTCTCTGGACTCGAACCAAGGACGATCTAGGAATTCTAAAATATGTTTTTGAAATGTATCTATGTTCTCTATCTATATACCTAATTTCATGTTTAAATATTATTGGGAAGGGATTCAAAAAAATTCCTAAAAATCGGATAATTTACTGATTTTAGAGACGCCTGGTGTCGAACCCAGGAAATATTGTTAGCCCGGAATGCACATTATGACTTATAAGTACTTCATCTTATATTATGCAAAGTTTGAAGTCGATTTCATGCCGGGAAGTACCTAAAACCTTTTTCCGTTATCTCCATAAGAAATGCATTGAGGAATGTAAATGGCTCCCTGGGATCGAACCAAGGACCATCAGCGAATATGTAAAATTTGATTATGAAAAATTTTTATGATCTCCAACTTCATGCCGAATTTCAAGTTTCCATGTCATCGGGAAGTGGTCCAAAAAAAATCTTAAATATCGCCACAATGTATTTTAAACGGCCGATTCTTGCCTTGACCTAGCATCGAACCCAGGATATTTTCCGTAAAACTCATTTATGTTTTTGATAGATCATGACCATATATATCGGCTACTTGAGTTTTAAGTCCCTACCCATCCGGCAAGTATTTTTTAAAAATTCCCGAAAATCAACGCAATGCATTTAAATGGGAAAAATCGGGACTTTGGGGCCCTCTGGAATCGAACCCATGACACTGAGGTTCAAAATCACAATTTTTCTGGTGGTCACACGTTATGGCCAATACGTCGTAAAAATTTCGAGTCAATGACGCCAGTAGTTTAGCCTGTGAATTAGTATCCTATCTGGGTATCTGGGTATATCATGAGTGAATCCGGAGAAGCATCTATATATCTATTACGAGTAAAATGTTGCTTGCATACTGCAAGCAGATCGACAACACTATTTTCATGTCGGCATCATATCGAGACGGCCATCAAAAGAAAAAAGTGGATTGAAATTTTTCTTAAAATTCGCTGAAATTCCATCGTCTGGCACTGAACCCGGGTCTAACTGGTGAACCTACTATGAAACACAATAGAACATCACCATCTCTAACTATGTGTGAAAATTCAAGCAGAAATATGGGCTACAACTGCCTCAAAAGACGTTCTAATTTTCACGAATTTAAATGGCTCTCTGGATTCGAACCAAGGACGATCTTGGATATCTAAAACATGTTTCTGAAAGTTATTTATGATCTCTATCTATATGCCGAATTTCAAGTTTCTATATAGTTGGGAAAGGTTTGAAAATAATTCCTTAAAATCGGATCAATTTCTGAATGCAGAGACACCTGGTGTCGAAGCCAGGAAATACTGTAAGCTGTGAATGCAAAGTTTGATTTGTAAGGACTGGCTTTTCTATCATACAAAGTTTGATGTCGATAGCATGCCGGGAAGTACCTTAATTTTGTTTCCGTTATCTCCGTAAGAAATGCATTGAGAAGTGCAAATGGCCCTCTGGGATCGAACCAAGGACCATCAGCGAACATCTAAAATTTGATTATGATATATATTCATGATATCTATCGACGTGCCGAGTTTCAAGTATCCATGATATCGGGAAAGGATCCAAAAAAATCTTAAAAATCGCCGCAATGCATTTTAAACGGCCGATTTTTGCACCGACCTAGCATCGAACCATGGACAAAATTTGAAGATGTCTTTTTGATTTTCGTTGGATATGCACGGCTTCTAGCGGTCCCTCGAATTTCAATTCTCTCCTTTTCCGGAAAGGGCCTCAAAAAAAATTTGTAAAATCCCCGCCATGTATTCTTATGGGGAAAATCGCGACTTTGGGGCCTTCTGGAATCGAACCCATGGCACCGAGGTTTAAAATAACATTTTTTCTGGCGGTTACACGTTATGGCCAATACATCGTAAAAATTTCAAGTCAATCACGCTTGTGGTTTAGGCTGTGAATTAGTATCCTATCTGGGTATCTGGGTATATCATGAGTGAATCCGGAGAAACATCTATATATAATAGATACCTTTGCACACAAACTCCCCAAAACGGCTTGTTAAAATGTTATGGTCGGGTAATCTAGATGGTTAAGGCAGCCTCCCGGTTAGAGGAAGATCCCGGGTTCGATTCCCGGCCCTGTCAGACTTTTTTCAAGTCCGTTTTTCCTTGGGAATTATCTACAAGGTTGTATATTAGGGTGGTTCGAAAAAAACCTTTTTTTTAATTTCAGATCGCTATAGTGCGGAAAAGTTGCGATTGGTATTGACATGAAAAAAGCACTAATTATTATTTTTTTATGAATTTGTCTTCCGGTCGCGCAATGCCATCGAAGTTAGCTAAAATTGTGAAGAACCTTAATTTTTTTAAACATGCCAGATGGTTTTAATTGCGTTCCTACACCAAGAATTAACTACTAAAGGATTGTTAAATCAATTTATATGCACTTGTTTTACATTTGTTTCAGATCTTCCGGTAGCGTAACATAGTACAAAATGAGTAAAATTCGTAGTTTTTTGCAAAATTTCAATGTTTGACTGTTTAGTACATTTTAATCATACGACCTTTACAGATGCTATAGCTTAATTCTATTACAATGACAATTGGATAATAAACAATAACAATAATATATTTAAATCCAAGTATATAATATAAACTTTGATATTCAAGTGGAATTCGGTCGCGCAGCTTCGTCAAAAACAGCAGAGTAGCCTACCTGAACAAAGAGGCGAGGCGGTTTCCTTTCGGATAATTTAGAAATTTTCTAATGGTAAATATTTGGTAATTTTTTGTTTCAATATTCAATTTTTGTTGCAGATCTTCGCTCATTTTGTTTACAAAACGACCCAGAACTCACCACGGGGAGATGGCTGCACTTCGAGTTCCACCTACACCCTACCCAACGAACCATACGATGTAGGGTGTGTTATTTACAAAATCTACATATTTATTTCGCTTTCTCTCTCTTAATGTTTCTTTCTAGTCTTTATCTATCGATAAACAACGAAATTCGGATTTGTGTGAACACGTTGGAATCTCTGAGTGTGACGGTAATGTGGTTGTAATATAGCCGTTTCTGGAACTGTGTCCACATACTTTACTTGAAGCTTCGGTCACTAGCTTAACGCATCTTTCAACTGCCTGTGTATTGCATGGGAAAACCTCTACTCTCATAACTGTCTTGAAGTCATTGCTCACATACGGTTTTATCTCTTCATTAGTCAATGTAGTAGTAGTAGTATTGTTAAAAGTGCTTCGACAGCTTAGGTCATTTCGCACATTGGCCCGGGAATCGAACCCGGGACCGCTTTCACCAAAGGCAAACGCGCTGTCCACATGACTATCCGGGAGCCTCATTAGTCAATGTTCTTTACAAGTATCAATGAGAATATGGCTATATTATCTCAAATGTCAGGCAAAATACAGCCCAAAACCTGAACAGTATCGAAAAGATTTCCAATTTTCACTGATTTCTCCGTTCTTTGCCAATAAAAGTGGAATTTTTGTGCAAAATATCTAAGAAAATCAGCAAGTTCTTCAAGACAAATCCTTACTTGAGTAGCTTTTCTAGAATATTAGGAAAAATACAGGCAAAACAGTGAAAGAGTTCGAAAATGCCTAATTTTCGCGGATTAGTTCGTAATTTACTTACTAAGTGGCATTTTCACCCCTGGTTGACGATTTTACTGCTTTGCTTAGCGAGTTTTTCTGGAATAAATTTAATAAATTTTTACATGAGTCGACTTCCCGGGCCCTTTTCTTTATGCTATGATTATTCCAGTCGATGTCTGGAAGATTAAAATCCCCCCAATTTTACTCTGATTGTTCTTACTCGTTTAGAAATTTATTTCGTCGTTAAGATTTCGCAAAACGTGTCGAGAAGAGTTTCGTGGTCGGTAAAACGCACACACATTTATGTTTGGTTTGTTTTCTTGATGGGTGGGTCATGATGGGTCTTAATTTCGATTTTTTATTGAATATGCAACACTTACATATAGATGACTTAATATATAACTTTTTCATATCCCAATTCTCTTGATAAATACTAATACTAATAGAATGTTAACCAAATTATGGTGCTCATAAGTTAAACAGTGTTGTACCAAATATCTTCAATAAATTTCCAACACATCTGTAGTATTTAAAATCATTGAGTGACCTTAAAAAAGTATGAAAAGCTTCCTTCTACACAATGAAACAATATAGTTTTTTAAATATAAATTTATCATCTATTTTTGATAAGATATGTGTATAGAAATAAACTTATGTTTTGTGTAAAACTTATGATAGTTAATGACTGAGTATTCCTAAAGATTTTAGAAGTAAGTGGTATATCTGCAATTCTTTAGTATTCTATATTCTGGTTGTCTGTATATTTGTGCATCTCCTGACGAGCCAATTATTGGCTCAGGAGAAAAAAAAACAATACCTTCAAGTGCAATTTTTTGTTCAATATTGTCTGATATATATACTTAATTGACTTTGTAACTATGTATATACACAGACAAATAAATATCTTAATAATAAAAAAAGAATATTAGCAAAATTCCGGAAAATTACGAATTCGATTCCATTGAACATTGTGCAGTTCGTGATATTCACACAAATCCACTGCTTTAAAATCTTTGCTGTAAAATCAACTTTGCGTTAAAATTCTGTCCCTCAAAAATATTCCACGACGTAATATTTCTTCGTCATCACCTCATACGAACGGTTAATGTCCTTTTGAAAATCGGTTTAATAAAGAAAAACTACGAAATGGCCGTAATTTCGTTCCAGTTATTTAAATATTGGAGTTTAAATTCGCTGAAATCTCGGTAAATTGCCTCCTTCTGACATTAGTTCTTACCATGAATGCTGTATGGACTTAAAATCCCCGTGTATTTTTGTGGGAATATGAATGTATCGGATCAACAACCACCTTGGTCGTAATGGGGACTTGTTGTTTACTACGGCAAATTTTGCAAAATGCTAGATTATTTTGTCAAAGTTGTAGTAATTTCCATTCACAAAGTGTATCTTATTACCTTCGTTTGATACTTTTCCTGACTTCGTAAGAGGATTATTTCCAATTTAATTCTGTGAAATTGACAAAGCCTATGTGGTGGCAAAGACCTGATCGCTGCTCACCACGGCCATATCGTTGGTTAGATTTCATTAGTCAATTTTCTACGGATATTCGTCATGTTTCAGGTTCCTACAACTGTGTCGCTGATGCTGTATTCAGAGTCGAGGGAATAAGCGTGTCGGTTGACTTCTCCGAACTTGCCGAAGCCCAGGATAAGGATCTCGATCTTCCTAAGCTTCTTGAAGAATGAATTGTGCGACTGAAGCGCATTCCAGTATAAATTATGATTCTATATCATATTAGATCAAATTGATGTTATTACTAGTAGATATTTTAGATCTTTAAAGCTCAAGCTAGACTCAGTGGAATTTTGCCATACTTATGAAATTATGGAAAGTTTTCACAGAAATATATTTAGCATGACTAGTTTCATCTTCATGCTTGATGATGTCATCATGTAGGTGGAAGTAGTAGTGCCAAATATATTGCTGTGTGAATTACTAAGTTCTTTGTTTATTTCTCAAGTGTAGATTTCTATCATTTGATGTATGTTAATGATTTACTTGATATATTATTTACTTGTATGTATATTGTACACATGGTACTAATAAAAGGAATTTTATTATATATATTTGTAATTATTTGTAAAAGTTTGCGTACACACCATGTATCCCCGGAAAATAGACAATATGCAATGCAGGGGAGGAGAGAAGGGGGAGGAGGGTTGGGGGAAGAGGAAAGAGAGGTGGTAACCCTCTTTCCTGCTACTTTTATTGCTTCCCTTTTGGAACTCACGGTGCGAAAAATGGGAATTAGATATCAATGTAGGTTAATTCTCCGTAGTTAATTTCACAAAAAAAATTGTAAAAAACCCGTTGAAAGTAAATTAATAAAATAACAGAATAAAAGTACTGAATACGTAAAAAACAAGGTGAAAAAATCTTCACTGATAAAAGACACCTTGAAAATTAAAAAAACATAAATGGGTACAAGTGTGATCACTGTATATAGAACAAGGTGAAAAAGATAAACAATTCTTAAACAAGACCTAGAGAAGTAAAATACACAGAATAAAACCACGTGCTGATGCACTGTATATACACAAGGTCAAGTTAAAATGTGTAAAAGGATCTCAACCGTTAAAACACGTTGAAATAAATAAATAAATAATTAAATAAATAAATAGGCAAAGAAAAGCGGGATAAAAGAACTCAAACAGTTAAAAACCCAAAGAAATAAATAACACTAGACGATGACAAAACTCTGACGAACAGATACACACACCCACACACTGTCACTATTAAACTAAAGTTTCATCGTCCTTAATATCATTACACAACACGGGTAGCTGGGATGTAGGAAACTTTAAGGTCAATAAATAGATAAATAAATAAATATATAAAAAGTCTCCCCATCAGCATTACTGTCTCGTGTACCGCCGGAGAAGGCGCTTCTCCACCGTCCCCCGGCTGAAACAAGCCCGCAGCTCCGGTGGGAGGGCGTTGGAGGTATCATTGCATAAGCAATATGTAAGTGTTTGAACAATAAAAAATCGTATTTATTTAAATTGCTCCGAAACAAAATCCATTAATTTAAATGAAAGCGGTAGTTATTTTCGTTACTGTACATGGAAGAGTTTTAGGGTACCATTGCAAATAAGCAATATATGAGGGTTTGAAAAATGCAAAATCGTAATTTTAAAATTGCTTAAAATAAAAATCAATTAATTTGGACCTTAGGTATAATTTTCTTACATATATCTTAAAAATTTGAATTTTTGAAATTTTAAAACCCTTAAATCTCCTCTAATTGCAATGATATAGGGAAACCCTTGCTACTGGGAGATGATCGCTATGAAGCGCATCTATGCATAATATCAAATTCTCAATTCGAGCAACTTTAAAGATTTTAATTTTTGAAATTTTAAAACCCTTATATCTCCGTTATTTGCAATTATATAGGGAAACAATTGATGCTGGGTGATGCTCACTATGTAGTGCAATTATAAAAAATTACAATCGCTCAATTCGAGAAATTAAAAAATTTGAATTTTTGAACATTTAGGCAAACTAGAGTTAAAATATTGTAATTTCGCTGAATTTATCCGTTTTCATTGATCGATCGCTCATATCTCGATAATATAACGAAAATTAAGGGAAAACCAAGGATGAAAATAGAAATTTCACTAAAAATATACGTTTTCGTGGCTTTTTTCGATCATATCTCGAAAAAATGACGAAAAATAATGCAAAATAGTAGACAAAAATTGCAATTACGCTATAATTATCCGTTTTCGTTCTTTTTTCGATCACATCTCCATAAAGTGACTAAATATAAAGACAGTATAGAGGAAAAAATTGTAATTTCGCTTAAAATGATCCGTTTTCGTTGCTTTTTTCGAACTTATCTTAATAAAATGACAAAAAGTAAGGCAAAATAGAGGAGGAAAATTGCAATTTCGCTGAAATTATCCGTTTTCCTTGCTTTTTTCGATCATATCTCGATAAATGAGCAAATATAATGACAAAAAAGTGGAAAAAATTGAAATTTCGCAAAAATTATCCATTTTCGTTGCTTTATTCGAATATATCTCAATAAAATGACGAAAAATAAAAACGTAAAAGAGGAAAAAACTGAAATTTATCCAAAATTATCCGTTTTCGTTGCTTTTTTTATCATATCTCGTAAAATTACGAAATATAAATATAAAATAAAGGGAAGAAATCGAAATTTCTCTAAAATTACCCGTTTTCGTTTCTTTTTTAGATAATATCTTGATAAAATGACGAAACTTAAATTAAATTAGAGGAGAAAATTTGTAATTTCGCTAAAATTATCCGTTTTACTTGCTGTTTTCGATCATATATAATAAACTAGCAAAAATAAAAACAAAAAAGAGGAAAAAAATGAAATTTCTTCACAATTATCCGTTTTAGTTGCTTTTTCGAACATATCTTAATAAAATGATGAAAAATAACGAAAAATAAACAAAAATAATGAAATTTTCCTAAAATTATCCGTTTTAGTTGCTTTTTGGCAATATCTCGTAAAATTATGAAAAAAAAGACAAATAATGAGTAAAAATCGAAATTTCGATAAAATTACCGTTTTCGTTTCGTTTTTAGATAATATCTCAATAAAATGCCGAAAATTAAGGCAAAATAGAGAAAAAAATAGTAATTTCGCTACAATAATCCGTTTTCGATGCTTTTTTGATCATATCTCCTAAAATTACGAAAAATAAAGACAAAATTGAGGAATAAATTGAAATTTCGCTTAAATTATTCGTTTTCGTTCCTTTTTTAGATACATCTTGAAAAAAATGACGAAAATTAAGGCAAGTAGAGCAGAAGATTTAAAATTTCTCTAAAATTATACGTTTTCGTTGCTTTTTTCGATAATATGTTGATAAAATGACGAAAATTAAGGCAAAATAGAGGAGAGAAATGATATTTCTCTCAAATTATCCGTTATCGTTTATTTTATAGATAATATCTTGATAAATCATATTTCGTAAAATACGAAAAATAAAGTCAAAATACAGGAAAAAAATTAACATATCGCAAGAATTATCCGGTTTCATTGCTTATCTCGGTCATTTCTCGATAAAATGACGAAAAATAAAGACGAAATAGGGAAAAATATAACAATTTCGCATAAATTATCCGTTTTGTGGCTTTTTTCGATTATATCTGGATAAAATGTCGAAAAACAAAGAATAAACAGAGGAAAAAAATCGAAATTTCGCTAAAATTATTCGTTTTCGTTTCTTTTTTAGATAATATCTTGATAAAATGACGAAAATTAAGGCAAAATAGAGCAGAAGATTTGAAATTTCTCTAAAATTATACGTTTTCGTTGCTTTTTTCGATCATTTATCTATAAAATGACGGAAATAAAGAAAAATTGGAGGAAAAAAATAAAAATTTCGCTAAAATTATCAGTTTTCGTTTCGTTTTTAGATAATATGTTGATAAAATGACGAAAATTAAGCCAATACAGAGGACAAAATTAGAAAAAAATTAAGACCAATTAGAGGAAACAAATTGAAATTTCGCTAAAATTATCCGTTTTCGTGGCATTTTTCGATCATATCTGGACAAAATGTCGAAAAATAAGAATAAATAGAGGAAATAAATCGAAATTTCTCTATAATTATCCGTTTTCGTTGCTTTTTTGATCATATTTTTTAAAATACGAAAAATAAAGACAAAATAGAGGAAAAAATTAACATATCGCAAGAATTATCCGGTTTCGTTGCTTTTCTCGATCATATCTCGATATAGAGCAAAAATTAAGAAAAAATAGGGGAAAATATAGAAATTTCGCATAAATTATCCGTTTTCGTTACTCTTTTTGATCATATCTCAATAAAATTACGAAAAGTAAGACAATCTAGAGGAAAAAAATTGAAATTTAACAAAATTATCCGTTTTAGTTTCTTTTTTAAATATTATCTTGATAAAATGAAAAAATTAAAGAAAAATAGAGGGGAAAATTTGAAATTTCCGTGAAAAAATCTGTTTTCGTTGCTTTTTTCGTTCATTTCTCAATTAAATGACGAAAATTAATGCAAAATAGGGGAGAAAAATTCAAATTTAGATATAATTATCCGTTTTCCTTGCTTTTTAGAGACAAATTAGGTGAAAAATTGAAATTTCTTTACTATTATCCGTTTTAGTTGCTTTTTTTGAACATATCTCAATAAAATTACGAAAAGTAGGACAATCTAGAGGAAGAAAATTGAAATTTCTCAAAAATTATCCGTTTTCGTTTTTTTTTTAGATAACATCTTGATAAAATGACGAAAAATAAGGCAAAATGGAGGAAATAGTTGAAATTTCGCTATTATTATCCGTTTTAGTTGCTTATTCCGTTCATATCTCGATTAAACACAAAAAAAATAAAAACGAAACAGAGGAAAAAAAAATTGAAATTTTGATATAATTATCCGTTTTCATTGCTATTTTCGATTATATCTCAATAAATTGACGAAATTTAACGAAAAGTAGAGGAGAAAATTTGAAATTTCGCTGAAATTATCCGTTATCCTTGCTTTTTATAGATCTTATCTCGATAAATGAGCAAGAATATAGACCAAAAGGAGAAAGAAATTGAAATTTCGCTAAAATTATCCGTTTTCGCTTGTATTTTCGATAATATGACGATTAAATGACGAAAAAAAAAGAAATAAAATAGAAGTAAAACTCAAATTTCGCTAAAATTATCCGTTTTCCTTCCTTTTTTCGATCATTTCTCGATAAAATGACGAAAAATAAAGAGAAAAGTGAGGATAAAATCTGAAATTTCGCGAGAATTATCCGGTTTTGTTGTTTTCTTCGATCATATCACGATAAAATGACGAAAAATAAATACTAAATAGTGGAAAATATAGAAATTTCGCATAAATTATCTGTTTTCGTTTTATTTTGAAATGATATTGATAAAATGGAGAAAATTAAGGAAAAATAGAGGAGTCAATTTGTAACTTCGCTGAAATTATCCGTTATCCTTGATTTTTATAGATCGTATCTCGATAAATGAGCAAGAATATAGACCAAAAAGAGAAAAAAATTGAAATTTCGCAAAATTATCTGTTTTCGGTTGTATTTTCGATAATATCACGATTAAATAACGAAAAATAAAGTACAATTAGAGGAAAAAACTTAAATTTCGCTAAAGTTATCCGTTTTCGTTCCTTTTTTCGATCATTTCTCGATAAAATGACGAAAAATAAAGAGAAAAGTGAGGATAAAATCTGAAATTTCGCAAGAATTATCCGTATTCGTTGTTTTTTTCGATCATATCTCGAGAAAATGACGAAAAATAAAGACTAAATAGGGGAGAATAAAGAAATTTCGCATAAATTATCTGTTTTCGTTTCATTTTTAAATAATATATTGATAAAATGGATAATATTAAGGCAAAATAGAGGAGAAAATTTGTAACTTCGCTGAAATTATCCGTTATCCTTGCTTTTTTCGATCATATCTCGATAAATGAGCAAGAATATAGAACAAAAAGAGAAAAAAATTGAAATTTCGCTTAAATTATCCGTTTTCGGTTGTATTTTCGATAATATCACGATTAAATGACGAAAAATAAAGTCCATTTAGAGGAAAAAATTTAAATTTCACTAAAATTATCCGTTTTGGGAATTTTTTCGATCATATCTCGATAAAATGACTTTAATCATGGTAAAATAGAGAAGAAAAACTGAAATTTCGCAAAAATTATCCGTATTCGTTGCTTTTTTCGATCATTTCTAGATAAAATGACGAAAGATAATGAGAACGTTGAGGATAAAAATTGACATTTCGCAAGAATTATCCGTTTTCGCTGCTTTTTACGATAATATCTAGGTAAAATGTCGAAAAACAAAGAATAAAAAGAGGAAAAAAAATTGATATTTCGCTAAAATTATCCGTTTTCGTTGCTTTTTTTGATAATATCTTGATAAAATGACGAAGTTTAGGCAAATTAGAGGAGAAAAATTGAAATTTCGCTACAATTTTCCGTTTTCGGTTCTTTATACGATCATATAATAATAATAATAATAATATTTATTTAGTAGTTTACATGAAAATACAAGAATAAAGAACATATAATAATAATACAGTAATATACTGGAGATTCATTTTCTGGATATACTTTAAGGTCCACCTGAGCCAATAATTGTCTCTTCAGGTGGTTCCTGAGTTTTATGAAAGATTTGGTTTTTACATGCTTATTTACAGAAATAGGCACATTGGTATTAACAAAATAAACTAATTGTACATATTTTTATACCATAATATTCTCAAGATACTCTTTTATTTTTATTTTCACTTGGGACATATTTGTCAAAGTCCTAAGATTTTTTGGTAATTTATTAAAGAAATTTGGTACCAAAACTTCAAGTTTGTTTCTGCCAAAATGATTTATAAAAGATGGCACATGATACATATCTTGTTTTCCACCTTCCATAACATGTTTTCTTGTCCTCAGTATATTGTAGGTGTCCTTAAAATAATTATTTTGTATGAATATGTAGGTAAGGAGTTTGTCCAGAGGTAGTATGCCTAAGGATTTGTACATTTCTTCAATTTTTATGCTCTTATTTGAAGTGCTGGAGCTATGTATAATTTTAATTATTTTATTTTGCAAGGCAACAAGTTCTTTTTTATGAACATTGCTGGTGAAACCCCATAAGGTAATACCGTATCTTAAAATAGATTCTACCAGAGCATGGTACATCAGCATCAAAACCTTTGCTGAAATTATTTCTTTAATGTAATAGAACTGATAGCAAACTTTCCTTACGTTTGAGGTGATTCTCTTTATATGGACATCAAATTTCAAGTTTTTATCAAACTCCTAGATACTTATAGTTCTCAACTTGTTCCAAGGGCACGACTATATGACGAAAAATAAAGAAAATTGGAGGAAAAAAATTGAAATTTCGCTAATATTATCCGTTTTCGTTGCTTTTTTTATCATATCTCCTAAAATTACAAAAATAAACACAAAATAGTGGAAAAAATCGAAATTTCGCTAATATTATCCGCTTTCATTTCTTTTTAGATAATATCTTGATAAAATCAGGAAAATTAAGGCAATATAGAGGATAAATTAGAAATTTCGAAAAAATTATCCGTTTTCGTTTCTTTTTTAGATAATATCTTGATAAAAAGACGAAAATTAAGGCAATATAGAGGAGAAAATTTGAAATTACTCCAACATTATCCATTTTCGTTACTATTTTACATAATATCTTGATAAACTGATGAAAAATAAGGCAAAATAGAGGAGAAATATTGAAATTTCTCTAAAATTATATGTTTTCGTTGCTTTTTGATCACATTTCGTAATATTACGAAAAATAAACACAAAATAGAGGAAAAAAATCAAATTTTCGCCGAAATTATCCGTATTCGGTTCTTTTTACGATCATATAACGATTAAATGACGAAAAAAAAGACAAATTATAGGAAAAAAATTTGTAATTTTGGTAAAATTATCAATTTTCGTTTCTTTTTTAAATCATATATATAGATAAAGTGACGAAAATTAAGGCAAAATAGAGAAGAAAAACAGAACTTTCGCTAAAATTATCCGTTTTCGTTATTTTTTTTGATCATATTTTATTAAAATGACGAAAAATAAAGACAAAGTAGGGAAAAATTTAAATTTCGCTACTATTATCCGTTTTCGTTGCTTTTTTTGAACATATCTCAATAAAATTACGAAAAGTAAGACAATTTAGAGGAAAAAAATTGAAATTTCTCAAAAGGAATCCGTTTTCGTTTCTTTTTTTGTTAACATCTTTATGAAATGACGAAAATTAAGGCAATATAGAGGAAATAGTTGAAATTTTACTATTATTTTCCGTTTTCGTAGCTTTTTTCGTTCATTTCTCAATTATATGACGAAAATTAATGCAAAATAGTGGAGAAAAATTAAAATTTTGATATAAGTATCCGTTTTCGTTGCTATTTTCGATTATATCTCGATAAAATGACGAATATTTAGGCAAAATAGAGGAGAAAATTTGTAATTTCACTGAAATTATCTGTTATCCTTGCTTTTTTTCGATCATATCTCGATAACTGAGTAAGAATATAGACCAAAAAGAGATACAAATTGAAATTTCGCTATTATTATCCGTTTTTATTGCTTTTTCCGTTCATATCTCGATAAAACACCAAAAAATAAAAACGAAATAGAACGAAATAAATATTTAAATAAATAAATAGGCAAAGAAAAGCGCGATAAAAGAAATCAAACAGTTAAAAACCCAAAGAAATAAATAACACTAGACGATGACAAAACTCTGACGAACAGATACACACACACACACACTGTCACTATTAAACTAAAGTTTCATCGTCCTTAATATCATTACACAACACGGGTAGCTGGGATGTAGGAAACTTTTAGGTCAATAAATAGATAAATAAATAAATATATAAAAAGTCTCCCCATCAGCATTACTGTCTCGTGTACCGCCGGAGAAGGCGCTTCTCCACCGTCCCCCGGCTGAAACAAGCCCGCAGCTCCGGTGGGAGGGCGTTGGAGGTATCATTGCATAAGCAATATGTAAGTGTTTGAAAAATAACAAATCGTATTTATTCAAATTGCTCCGAAACAAAATCCATTAATTTAAATGAAAGCGGTAGTTCTTTTCGTTACTGTACATGGAAGAGTTTTAGGGTATCATTGCAAATAAGCAATATATGAGGGTTTAAAAAATGCAAAATCGTAATTTTGAATTGCTTAAAATAAAAATCAATTAATTTGGACCTTAGGTATAATTTTCTTACATATATCTTAAAAATTTGAATTTTTGAAATTTTAAAACCCTTAAATCTCCTCTAATTGCAATGATATAGGGAAACCCTTGCTACTGGGAGATGATCGCTATGAAGCGCATCTATGCATAATATCAAATTCTCAATTCGAGCAACTTTAAAGATTTTAATTTTTGAAAAATTTAAAACCCTTATATCTCCGTTATTTGCAATTATATAGGGAAACAATTGATGCTGGGTGATGCTCACTATGTAGTGCAATTATAAAAAATTACAATCGCTCAATTCGAGAAATTAAAAAATTTGAATTTTTGAACATTTAGGCAAACTAGAGTTAAAATATTGTAATTTCGCTGAATTTATCCGTTTTCATTGATCGATCGCTCATATCTCGATAATATAACGAAAATTAAGGGAAAACCAAGGATGAAAATAGAAATTTCACTAAAAATATACGTTTTCGTGGCTTTTTTCGATCATATCTCGAAAAAATGACGAAAAATAATGCAAAATAGTAGACAAAAATTGCAATTACGCTATAATTATCCGTTTTCGTTCTTTTTTCGATCACATCTCCATAAAGTGACTAAATATAAAGACAGTATAGAGGAAAAAATTGTAATTTCGCTTAAAATGATCCGTTTTCGTTGCTTTTTTCGAACTTATCTTAATAAAATGACAAAAAGTAAGGCAAAATAGAGGAGGAAAATTGCAATTTCGCTGAAATTATCCGTTTTCCTTGCTTTTTTCGATCATATCTCGATAAATGAGCAAATATAATGACAAAAAAGTGGAAAAAATTGAAATTTCGCAAAAATTATCCATTTTCGTTGCTTTATTCGAATATATCTCAATAAAATGACGAAAAATAAAAACGTAAAAGAGGAAAAAACTGAAATTTATCCAAAATTATCCGTTTTCGTTGCTTTTTTTATCATATCTCGTAAAATTACGAAATATAAATATAAAATAAAGGGAAGAAATCGAAATTTCTCTAAAATTACCCGTTTTCGTTTCTTTTTTAGATAATATCTTGATAAAATGACGAAACTTAAATTAAATTAGAGGAGAAAATTTGTAATTTCGCTAAAATTATCCGTTTTACTTGCTGTTTTCGATCATATATAATAAACTAGCAAAAATAAAAACAAAAAAGAGGAAAAAAATGAAATTTCTTCACAATTATCCGTTTTAGTTGCTTTTTCGAACATATCTTAATAAAATGATGAAAAATAACGAAAAATAAACAAAAATAATGAAATTTTCCTAAAATTATCCGTTTTAGTTGCTTTTTGGCAATATCTCGTAAAATTATGAAAAAAAAGACAAATAATGAGTAAAAATCGAAATTTCGATAAAATTACCGTTTTCGTTTCGTTTTTAGATAATATCTCAATAAAATGACGAAAATTAAGGCAAAATAGAGAAAAAAATAGTAATTTCGCTACAATAATCCGTTTTCGATGCTTTTTTGATCATATCTCCTAAAATTACGAAAAATAAAGACAAAATTGAGGAATAAATTGAAATTTCGCTTAAATTATTCGTTTTCGTTCCTTTTTTAGATACATCTTGAAAAAAATGACGAAAATTAAGGCAAGTAGAGCAGAAGATTTAAAATTTCTCTAAAATTATACGTTTTCGTTGCTTTTTTCGATAATATGTTGATAAAATGACGAAAATTAAGGCAAAATAGAGGAGAGAAATGATATTTCTCTCAAATTATCCGTTATCGTTTATTTTATAGATAATATCTTGATAAATCATATTTCGTAAAATACGAAAAATAAAGTCAAAATACAGGAAAAAAATTAACATATCGCAAGAATTATCCGGTTTCATTGCTTATCTCGGTCATTTCTCGATAAAATGACGAAAAATAAAGACGAAATAGGGAAAAATATAACAATTTCGCATAAATTATCCGTTTTGTGGCTTTTTTCGATTATATCTGGATAAAATGTCGAAAAACAAAGAATAAACAGAGGAAAAAAATCGAAATTTCGCTAAAATTATTCGTTTTCGTTTCTTTTTTAGATAATATCTTGATAAAATGACGAAAATTAAGGCAAAATAGAGCAGAAGATTTGAAATTTCTCTAAAATTATACGTTTTCGTTGCTTTTTTCGATCATTTATCTATAAAATGACGGAAATAAAGAAAAATTGGAGGAAAAAAATAAAAATTTCGCTAAAATTATCAGTTTTCGTTTCGTTTTTAGATAATATGTTGATAAAATGACGAAAATTAAGCCAATACAGAGGACAAAATTAGAAAAAAATTAAGACCAATTAGAGGAAACAAATTGAAATTTCGCTAAAATTATCCGTTTTCGTGGCATTTTTCGATCATATCTGGACAAAATGTCGAAAAATAAGAATAAATAGAGGAAATAAATCGAAATTTCTCTATAATTATCCGTTTTCGTTGCTTTTTTGATCATATTTTTTAAAATACGAAAAATAAAGACAAAATAGAGGAAAAAATTAACATATCGCAAGAATTATCCGGTTTCGTTGCTTTTCTCGATCATATCTCGATATAGAGCAAAAATTAAGAAAAAATAGGGGAAAATATAGAAATTTCGCATAAATTATCCGTTTTCGTTACTCTTTTTGATCATATCTCAATAAAATTACGAAAAGTAAGACAATCTAGAGGAAAAAAATTGAAATTTAACAAAATTATCCGTTTTAGTTTCTTTTTTAAATATTATCTTGATAAAATGAAAAAATTAAAGAAAAATAGAGGGGAAAATTTGAAATTTCCGTGAAAAAATCTGTTTTCGTTGCTTTTTTCGTTCATTTCTCAATTAAATGACGAAAATTAATGCAAAATAGGGGAGAAAAATTCAAATTTAGATATAATTATCCGTTTTCCTTGCTTTTTAGAGACAAATTAGGTGAAAAATTGAAATTTCTTTACTATTATCCGTTTTAGTTGCTTTTTTTGAACATATCTCAATAAAATTACGAAAAGTAGGACAATCTAGAGGAAGAAAATTGAAATTTCTCAAAAATTATCCGTTTTCGTTTTTTTTTTAGATAACATCTTGATAAAATGACGAAAAATAAGGCAAAATGGAGGAAATAGTTGAAATTTCGCTATTATTATCCGTTTTAGTTGCTTATTCCGTTCATATCTCGATTAAACACAAAAAAAATAAAAACGAAACAGAGGAAAAAAAAATTGAAATTTTGATATAATTATCCGTTTTCATTGCTATTTTCGATTATATCTCAATAAATTGACGAAATTTAACGAAAAGTAGAGGAGAAAATTTGAAATTTCGCTGAAATTATCCGTTATCCTTGCTTTTTATAGATCTTATCTCGATAAATGAGCAAGAATATAGACCAAAAGGAGAAAGAAATTGAAATTTCGCTAAAATTATCCGTTTTCGCTTGTATTTTCGATAATATGACGATTAAATGACGAAAAAAAAAGAAATAAAATAGAAGTAAAACTCAAATTTCGCTAAAATTATCCGTTTTCCTTCCTTTTTTCGATCATTTCTCGATAAAATGACGAAAAATAAAGAGAAAAGTGAGGATAAAATCTGAAATTTCGCAAGAATTATCCGGTTTTGTTGTTTTCTTCGATCATATCACGATAAAATGACGAAAAATAAATACTAAATAGGGGAAAATATAGAAATTTCGCATAAATTATCTGTTTTCGTTTTATTTTGAAATGATATTGATAAAATGGAGAAAATTAAGGCAAAATAGAGGAGTCAATTTGTAACTTCGCTGAAATTATCCGTTATCCTTGATTTTTATAGATCTTATCTCGATAAATGAGCAAGAATATAGACCAAAAAGAGAAAAAAATTGAAATTTCGCAAAATTATCTGTTTTCGGTTGTATTTTCGATAATATCACGATTAAATAACGAAAAATAAAGTACAATTAGAGGAAAAAACTTAAATTTCGCTAAAGTTATCCGTTTTCGTTCCTTTTTTCGATCATTTCTCGATAAAATGACGAAAAATAAAGAGAAAAGTGAGGATAAAATCTGAAATTTCGCAAGAATTATCCGTATTCGTTGTTTTTTTCGATCATATCTCGAGAAAATGACGAAAAATAAAGACTAAATAGGGGAGAATAAAGAAATTTCGCATAAATTATCTGTTTTCGTTTCATTTTTAAATAATATATTGATAAAATGGATAATATTAAGGCAAAATAGAGGAGAAAATTTGTAACTTCGCTGAAATTATCCGTTATCCTTGCTTTTTTCGATCATATCTCGATAAATGAGCAAGAATATAGAACAAAAAGAGAAAAAAATTGAAATTTCGCTTAAATTATCCGTTTTCGGTTGTATTTTCGATAATATCACGATTAAATGACGAAAAATAAAGTCCATTTAGAGGAAAAAATTTAAATTTCACTAAAATTATCCGTTTTGGTTGATTTTTTCGATCATATCTCGATAAAATGACTTTAATCATGGTAAAATAGAGAAGAAAAACTGAAATTTCGCAAAAATTATCCGTATTCGTTGCTTTTTTCGATCATTTCTAGATAAAATGACGAAAGATAATGAGAACGTTGAGGATAAAAATTGACATTTCGCAAGAATTATCCGTTTTCGCTGCTTTTTACGATAATATCTAGGTAAAATGTCGAAAAACAAAGAATAAAAAGAGGAAAAAAAATTGATATTTCGCTAAAATTATCCGTTTTCGTTGCTTTTTTTGATAATATCTTGATAAAATGACGAAGTTTAGGCAAATTAGAGGAGAAAAATTGAAATTTCGCTACAATTTTCCGTTTTCGGTTCTTTATACGATCATATAATAATAATAATAATAATATTTATTTAGTAGTTTACATGAAAATACAAGAATAAAGAACATATAATAATAATACAGTAATATACTGGAGATTCATTTTCTGGATATACTTTAAGGTCCACCTGAGCCAATAATTGTCTCTTCAGGTGGTTCCTGAGTTTTATGAAAGATTTGGTTTTTACATGCTTATTTACAGAAATAGGCACATTGGTATTAACAAAATAAACTAATTGTACATATTTTTATACCATAATATTCTCAAGATACTCTTTTATTTTTATTTTCACTTGGGACATATTTGTCAAAGTCCTAAGATTTTTTGGTAATTTATTAAAGAAATTTGGTACCAAAACTTCAAGTTTGTTTCTGCCAAAATGATTTATAAAAGATGGCACATGATACATATCTTGTTTTCCACCTTCCATAACATGTTTTCTTGTCCTCAGTATATTGTAGGTGTCCTTAAAATAATTATTTTGTATGAATATGTAGGTAAGGAGTTTGTCCAGAGGTAGTATGCCTAAGGATTTGTACATTTCTTCAATTTTTATGCTCTTATTTGAAGTGCTGGAGCTATGTATAATTTTAATTATTTTATTTTGCAAGGCAACAAGTTCTTTTTTATGAACATTGCTGGTGAAACCCCATAAGGTAATACCGTATCTTAAAATAGATTCTACCAGAGCATGGTACATCAGCATCAAAACCTTTGCTGAAATTATTTCTTTAATGTAATAGAACTGATAGCAAACTTTCCTTACGTTTGAGGTGATTCTCTTTATATGGACATCAAATTTCAAGTTTTTATCAAACTCCTAGATACTTATAGTTCTCAACTTGTTCCAAGGGCACGACTATATGACGAAAAATAAAGAAAATTGGAGGAAAAAAATTGAAATTTCGCTAATATTATCCGTTTTCGTTGCTTTTTTTATCATATCTCCTAAAATTACAAAAATAAACACAAAATAGTGGAAAAAATCGAAATTTCGCTAATATTATCCGCTTTCATTTCTTTTTAGATAATATCTTGATAAAATCAGGAAAATTAAGGCAATATAGAGGATAAATTAGAAATTTCGAAAAAATTATCCGTTTTCGTTTCTTTTTTAGATAATATCTTGATAAAAAGACGAAAATTAAGGCAATATAGAGGAGAAAATTTGAAATTACTCCAACATTATCCATTTTCGTTACTATTTTACATAATATCTTGATAAACTGATGAAAAATAAGGCAAAATAGAGGAGAAATATTGAAATTTCTCTAAAATTATATGTTTTCGTTGCTTTTTGATCACATTTCGTAATATTACGAAAAATAAACACAAAATAGAGGAAAAAAATCAAATTTTCGCCGAAATTATCCGTATTCGGTTCTTTTTACGATCATATAACGATTAAATGACGAAAAAAAAGACAAATTATAGGAAAAAAATTTGTAATTTTGGTAAAATTATCAATTTTCGTTTCTTTTTTAAATCATATATATAGATAAAGTGACGAAAATTAAGGCAAAATAGAGAAGAAAAACAGAACTTTCGCTAAAATTATCCGTTTTCGTTATTTTTTTTGATCATATTTTATTAAAATGACGAAAAATAAAGACAAAGTAGGGAAAAATTTAAATTTCGCTACTATTATCCGTTTTCGTTGCTTTTTTTGAACATATCTCAATAAAATTACGAAAAGTAAGACAATTTAGAGGAAAAAAATTGAAATTTCTCAAAAGGAATCCGTTTTCGTTTCTTTTTTTGTTAACATCTTTATGAAATGACGAAAATTAAGGCAATATAGAGGAAATAGTTGAAATTTTACTATTATTTTCCGTTTTCGTAGCTTTTTTCGTTCATTTCTCAATTATATGACGAAAATTAATGCAAAATAGTGGAGAAAAATTAAAATTTTGATATAAGTATCCGTTTTCGTTGCTATTTTCGATTATATCTCGATAAAATGACGAATATTTAGGCAAAATAGAGGAGAAAATTTGTAATTTCACTGAAATTATCTGTTATCCTTGCTTTTTTTCGATCATATCTCGATAACTGAGTAAGAATATAGACCAAAAAGAGATACAAATTGAAATTTCGCTATTATTATCCGTTTTTATTGCTTTTTCCGTTCATATCTCGATAAAACACCAAAAAATAAAAACGAAATAGAACGAAATAAATATTTAAATAAATAAATAGGCAAAGAAAAGCGCGATAAAAGAAATCAAACAGTTAAAAACCCAAAGAAATAAATAACACTAGACGATGACAAAACTCTGACGAACAGATACACACACACACACACTGTCACTATTAAACTAAAGTTTCATCGTCCTTAATATCATTACACAACACGGGTAGCTGGGATGTAGGAAACTATAAGGTCAATAAATAGATAAATAAATAAATAAATAAAAAAGTCTCCCCATCAGCATTACTGTCTCGTGTACCGCCGGAGAAGGCGCTTCTCCACCGTCCCCCGGCTGAAACAAGCCCGCAGCTCCGGTGGGAGGGCGTTGGAGGTATCATTGCATAAGCAATATGTAAGTGTTTGAAAAATAAAAAATCGTATTTATTTAAATTGCTCCGAAACAAAATCCATTAATTTAAATGAAAGCGGTAGTTATTTTCGTTACTGTACATGGAAGAGTTTTAGGGTACCATTGCAAATAAGCAATATATGAGGGTTTGAAAAATGCAAAATCGTAATTTTAAAATTGCTTAAAATAAAAATCAATTAATTTGGACCTTAGGTATAATTTTCTTACATATATCTTAAAAATTTGAATTTTTGAAATTTTAAAACCCTTAAATCTCCTCTAATTGCAATGATATAGGGAAACCCTTGCTACTGGGAGATGATCGCTATGAAGCGCATCTATGCATAATATCAAATTCTCAATTCGAGCAACTTTAAAGATTTTAATTTTTGAAATTTTAAAACCCTTATATCTCCGTTATTTGCAATTATATAGGGAAACAATTGATGCTGGGTGATGCTCACTATGTAGTGCAATTATAAAAAATTACAATCGCTCAATTCGAGAAATTAAAAAATTTGAATTTTTGAACATTTAGGCAAACTAGAGTTAATATATTGTAATTTCGCTGAATTTATCCGTTTTCATTGATCGATCGATCATATCTCGATAATATAACGAAAATTAAGGGAAAACCAAGGATGAAAATAGAAATTTCACTAAAAATATACGTTTTCGTGGCTTTTTTCGATCATATCTCGAAAAAATGACGAAAAATAATGCAAAATAGTAGACAAAAATTGCAATTACGCTATAATTATCCGTTTTCGTTCTTTTTTCGATCACATCTCCATAAAGTGACTAAAAATAAAGACAGTATAGAGGAAAAAATTGTACTTTCGCTTAAAATGATCCGTTTTCGTTGCTTTTTTCGAACTTATCTTAATAAAATGACAAAAAGTAAGGCAAAATAGAGGAGGAAAATTGCAATTTCGCTGAAATTATCCGTTTTCCTTGCTTTTTTCGATCATATCTCGATAAATGAGCAAATATAATGACAAAAAAGTGGAAAAAATTGAAATTTCGCAAAAATTATCCATTTTCGTTGCTTTATTCGAATATATCTCAATAAAATGACGAAAAATAAAAACGTAAAAGAGGAAAAAACTGAAATTTATCCAAAATTATCCGTTTTCGTTGCTTTTTTTAATCATATCTCGTAAAATTACGAAATATAAATATAAAATAGAAGGAAAAAATCAAAATTTCGCTAAAATTACCCGATTTCGTTTCTTTTTTAGATAATATCTTGATAAAATGACGAAACTTAAATTAAATTAGAGGAGAAAATTTGTAATTTCGCTTAAATTATCCGTTTTCGTAGCTTTTTTCGTTCATATCTCAATTATATGACGAAATATAAAGCCAAATAGAGGAAAAAAATCAAGATTTCGCTGAAATTATCCGTATTCGGTTCTTTTTACGATCATATAACGATTAAATGACGAAAAAAAAGACGAATTATAGGAAAAAAATTTGTAATTTTGGTAAAATTATCCATTTTCGTTTCTTTTTTAAATCATATATATAGATAAAGTGACGAAAATTAAGGCAAAATAGAGAAGAAAAACAGAATTTTCGCTAAAATTATCCGTTTTCGTTATTTTTTTTGATCATATTTTATTAAAATGACGAAAAATAAAGACAAAGTAGGGAAAAAATTTAAATTTCTCTACTATTATCCGTTTTCGTTGCTTTTTTTGAACATATCTCAATAAAATTACGAAAAGTAAGACAATCTAGAGGAAAAAAATTGAAATTTCTCAAAAGGAATCCGTTTTCGTTTCTTTTTTTGATAACATCTTGATGAAATGACGAAAATTAAGGCAATATAGAGGAAATAGTTGAAATTTTACTATTATTTTCCGTTTTCGTAGCTTTTTTCGTTCATCTCTCAATTATATGACGAAAATAATGCAAAATAGTGGAGAAAAATTCAAATTTTGATATAATTATCCGTTTTCGTTGCTATTTTCGATTATATCTCGATAAAATGACGAATATTTAGGCAAAATAGAGGATAAAATTTGTAATTTCACTGAAATTATATGTTATCCTTGCTTTTTTTCGATCATATCTCGATAACTGAGTAAGAATATAGACCAAAAAGAGAAACAAATTGAAATTTCGCTATTATTATCCGTTTTCATTGCTTTTTCCGTTCATATCTCGATAAAAGACCAAAAAATAAAAACGAAATAGAGAAATAGAACGAAATAAATATTTAAATAAATAAATAGGCAAAGAAAAGCGCGATAAAAGAACTCAAACAGTTAAAAACCCAAAGAAATAAATAACACTAGACGATGACAAAACTCTGACGAACAGATACACACACCCACACACTGTCACTATTAAACTAAAGTTTCATCGTCCTTAATATCATTACACAACACGGGTAGCTGGGATGTAGGAAACTATAAGGTCAATAAATAGATAAATAAATAAATATATAAAAAGTCTCCCCATCAGCATTACTGTCTCGTGTACCGGCGGAGAAGGCGCTTCTCCACCGTCCCCCGGCTGAAACAAGCCCGCAGCTCCGGTGGGAGGGCGTTGGAGGTATCATTGCATAAGCAATATGTAAGTGTTTGAAAAATAACAAATCGTATTTATTTAAATTGCTCCGAAACAAAATCATTAATTTAAATGAAAGCGGTAGTTATTTTCGTTACTGTACATGGAAGAGTTTTAGGGTATCATTGCAAATAAGCAATATATGAGGGTTTGAAAAATGCAAAATCGTAATTTTAAAATTGCTTAAAATAAAAATCAATTAATTTGGACCTTAGGTATAATTATCTTACATATATCTTAAAATTTGAATTTTTGAAATTTTAAAACCCTTAAATCTCCTCTAATTGCAATGATATAGGGAAACCCTTGCTATTGGGAGATGATCACTATGAAGCGCATCTATGCATAATATCAAATTCTCAATTCGAGCAACTTTAAAGATTTTAATTTTTGAAATTTTAAAACCCTTATATCTCCGTTATTTGCAATTATATAGGGAAACAATTGATGCTGGGTGATGCTCACTATTTAGTGCAATTATAAAAAATTACAATCACTCAATTCGAGAAATTAAAAAATTTGAATTTTTGAACATTTAGGCAAACTAGAGTTAAAATATTGTAATTTCGCTGAATTTATCCGTTTTCATTGATCGATCGATCATATCTCGATAATATAACGAAAATTAAGGGAAAACCAAGGATGAAAATAGAAATTTCACTAAAAATATACGTTTTCGTGGCTTTTTTCGATCATATCTCGAAAAAATGACGAAAATTAATGCAAAATAGTAGAAAAAAATTGCAATTACGCTATAATTATCCGTTTTCGTTCTTTTTTCGATCATATCTCCATAAAGTGACTAAAAATAAAGACAGTATAGAGGAAAAAATTGTGACTTCGCTTAAAATGATCCGTTTTCGTTGCTTTTTTCAAACATATCTTAATAAAATGACAAAAAGTAAGGCAAAATAGAGGAGAAAAATTGCAATTTCGCTGAAATTATCCGTTTTCCTTGCTTTTTTCGATCATAACTCGATAAATGAGCAAATATAATGACAAAAAAGTGGAAAAAATTGAAATTTCGTAAAAATTATCCGTTTTCGTTGCTTTTTTTGATAATTTCTCGATAAAATGACGAAAAATAAACAGAAAATTGAGGATAAAAATTGCCATTGCGCAAGAATTATGCGGCTTCGTTGCTTTTTTTCGATAATATCTCGAAGAATGAGCAAAAACAAAGAAAAGATAGAGGAAATAAATTGAAATTTTGCTACTATTATCCGTTTTCGTTTCTTTTTTAAATAATGTCTTGATAAAATGACGAAAATTAAGGCAAAATTGGGGAAAAAATTTCGCTGAAAGTATCCATTTTCCTTGGTTTTTTCCATTATATCTCTTTAAATTGAAGAATATTAATTCAAAATAGAGGAGAATATTTGTCATTTCGCTGAAATTATCCGTTTTCCATGTTTTTTTTCGATCATATGTAGATAAATGAGCAAAAACAAAGACAAAAAAGTGGAAAAAAATTTCACTACAATTATGCGTTTAAGTTTCTTTTTTAGATAATATCCTGATAAATGTCGAAAATTGAGGCAAAATAGAGAAGAAAAACTGAAATTTCGCAAAAATTGTCCGGTTTCGTTGCTTTTTTTGATCATATCTCGATAAAATGACGAAAAATAAAGACCAATTAGAGGAAAAAAATTTAAATTTAGCTATAGTTATCGGTTTTCTTTGCTTTTTTCGATTATATCTCTTTAAATTGAAGAATATTAAGACAAATAGAGGAGAAAATTTGTAATTTTGCTGAAATTATCCGTTTTCATTGCTTTTTTCGATCATATCTCGATAAATGAGCAAAAATAAAGACAAAAAAGAGGAAACAAATTTACATTTCGCTATTATAATCCGTTTTTGTTGCTTTTTTTAAACATATCTCAATAAAATGACGAAAAATAAGGACAAAATAGAGGAAAAAATTCGAAATTTCTCTAAAAGTATCCGTTTTCGGTTCCTTTTTCGCTCATATCACCATTAAATGACGAAAATTAAGGCAAAATAGAGCAGAAGATTTGAAATTTCTCTAAAATTATACGTTTTCGTTGCTTTTTTCGATCATTTCTCGATAAAATGACGGAAATAAAGAAAAATTGGAGGAAAAAAATTAAAATTTCGATAAAATTATCCGTTTTCGTTTCGTTTTTAGATAATATCTTGATGAAATGACGAAAATTAAGGCAATACAGAGGAGAAAATCAGAAATTTCTGTAAAATTTTCCGTTTTCGTTGCTTTTTTCGATCATTTCTTGATAAAATGACGAAAATTAAGGCAAATTAGAGAAAAGAAATTTAAATTTCTCAAAAATTATCCGTTTTTGTTGCTATATCCCACTATATTTCTTTAAATTGACGAATATTAAGGCAAAATAGAGGAGAAAATTTGTACTTTCGTTACAATAATCCGTTTTTGTTGCTTTTTTTAAACAGATCTCAATAAAATAACGAAAAATAAAGACAAAATAGAGGAAAAAATATGAAATTTCTCTAAAAGTATCCGTTTTCGGTTCTTTTTTCGCTCATATCACCATTAAATGACGAAAAATTAAGACCAATTAGAGGAAACAAATTGAAATTTCGCTAAAATTATCCGTTTTCTTTGCTTTTTCGATTATATCTGGATAAAATGTCGAAAAATAAGAATAAATAGAGGAAAAAAAATTCGAAATTTCGCTAAAATTATTCGTTTTCGTTTCTTTTTTAGATAATATCTTGATAAAATGACGAAAATTGAGGCTAAATAGAATAGAGCTATTGAAATTTCTCTATAATTATCCGTTCTCGTTGCTTTTTGATCATACTTTTTTTAAATACGAAAAATAATGACAAAATAGAGGAAAAAATTAACATATCGCAAGAATTATCCGGTTTCGTTGCTTTTCTCGATCATATCTCGATAAATGAGCAAAAATTAAGAAAAAATAGGGGAAAATATAGAAATTTCGCATAAATTATCCGTTTTCGTTACTCTTTTTGATCATATCTCAATAAAATTACGAAAAGTAAGACAATCTAGAGGAAAAAAATTGAAATTTAACAAAATTATCCGTTTTAGTTTCTTTTTTAAATATTATCTTGATAAAATGAAAAAATTAAGGAAAAATAGAGGGGAAAATTTGAAATTTCCGTGAAAAAATCTGTTTTCGTTGCTTTTTTCGATCTTATCTCGATAAATGAGCAAAAATAGAGAAAAATAAGAGGAAAAAAAATTGAAATTTAGCAAAAATTATCCGTTTTCGTTGCTTTTTTCGTTCATTTCTCAATTAAATGACGAAAATTAATGCAAAATAGGGGAGAAAAATTCAAATTTAGATATAATTATCCGTTTTCCTTGCTTTTTAGAGACAAATTAGGTGAAAAAATTGAAATTTCTTTACTATTATCCGTTTTAGTTGCTTTTTTTGAACATATCTCAATAAAATTACGAAAAGTAAAACAATCTAGAGGAAGAAAATTGAAATTTCTCAAAAATTATCCGTTTTCGTTTTTTTTTAGATAACATCTTGATAAAATGACGAAAAATAAGGCAAAATGGAGGAAATAGTTGAAATTTCGCTATTATGTTCCGTTTTAGTTGCTTATTCCGTTCATATCTCGATTAAACACAAAAAAAATAAAAACGAAACAGAGGAAAAAAAATTGAAATTTTGATATAATTATCCGTTTTCATTGCTATTTTCGATTATATCTCTATAAATTGACGAAATTTAACGCAAAGTAGAGGAGAAAATTTGTAATTTCGCTGAAATTATCCGTTATCCTTGCTTTTTATAGATCTTATCTCGATAAATGAGCAAGAATATAGACCAAAAGGAGAAAAAAATTGAAATTTCGCTAAAATTATCCGTTTTCGCTTGTATTTTCGATAATATGACGATTAAATGACGAAAAACAAAGAAATAAAATAGTAGAAAAACTCAAATTTCGCTAAAGTTATCCGTTTTCGTTCCTTTTTTCGATCATTTCTCGATAAAATGACGAAAAATAA
The DNA here is from genome assembly GCA_947579665.1 of Sympetrum striolatum. Taxonomy (NCBI): domain Eukaryota; kingdom Metazoa; phylum Arthropoda; class Insecta; order Odonata; family Libellulidae; genus Sympetrum; species Sympetrum striolatum. The sequence continues at coordinate 4,433,982 of OX388344.1, forward strand.
AGAGAAAAGTGAGGATAAAATCTGAAATTTCGCAAGAATTATCCGTATTCGTTGTTTTTTTCGATCATATCTCGAGAAAATGACGAAAAATAAAGACTAAATAGGGGAGAATAAAGAAATTTCGCATAAATTATCTGTTTTCGTTTCATTTTTAAATAATATATTGATAAAATGGATAATATTAAGGCAAAATAGAGGAGAAAATTTGTAACTTCGCTGAAATTATCCGTTATCCTTGCTTTTTTCGATCATATCTCGATAAATGAGCAAGAATATAGAACAAAAAGAGAAAAAAATTGAAATTTCGCTTAAATTATCCGTTTTCGGTTGTATTTTCGATAATATCACGATTAAATGACGAAAAATAAAGTCCATTTAGAGGAAAAAATTTAAATTTCACTAAAATTATCCGTTTTGGTTGATTTTTTCGATCATATCTCGATAAAATGACTTTAATCATGGTAAAATAGAGAAGAAAAACTGAAATTTCGCAAAAATTATCCGTATTCGTTGCTTTTTTCGATCATTTCTAGATAAAATGACGAAAGATAATGAGAACGTTGAGGATAAAAATTGACATTTCGCAAGAATTATCCGTTTTCGCTGCTTTTTACGATAATATCTAGGTAAAATGTCGAAAAACAAAGAATAAAAAGAGGAAAAAAAATTGATATTTCGCTAAAATTATCCGTTTTCGTTGCTTTTTTTGATAATATCTTGATAAAATGACGAAGTTTAGGCAAATTAGAGGAGAAAAATTGAAATTTCGCTACAATTTTCCGTTTTCGGTTCTTTATACGATCATATAATAATAATAATAATAATATTTATTTAGTAGTTTACATGAAAATACAAGAATAAAGAACATATAATAATAATACAGTAATATACTGGAGATTCATTTTCTGGATATACTTTAAGGTCCACCTGAGCCAATAATTGTCTCTTCAGGTGGTTCCTGAGTTTTATGAAAGATTTGGTTTTTACATGCTTATTTACAGAAATAGGCACATTGGTATTAACAAAATAAACTAATTGTACATATTTTTATACCATAATATTCTCAAGATACTCTTTTATTTTTATTTTCACTTGGGACATATTTGTCAAAGTCCTAAGATTTTTTGGTAATTTATTAAAGAAATTTGGTACCAAAACTTCAAGTTTGTTTCTGCCAAAATGATTTATAAAAGATGGCACATGATACATATCTTGTTTTCCACCTTCCATAACATGTTTTCTTGTCCTCAGTATATTGTAGGTGTCCTTAAAATAATTATTTTGTATGAATATGTAGGTAAGGAGTTTGTCCAGAGGTAGTATGCCTAAGGATTTGTACATTTCTTCAATTTTTATGCTCTTATTTGAAGTGCTGGAGCTATGTATAATTTTAATTATTTTATTTTGCAAGGCAACAAGTTCTTTTTTATGAACATTGCTGGTGAAACCCCATAAGGTAATACCGTATCTTAAAATAGATTCTACCAGAGCATGGTACATCAGCATCAAAACCTTTGCTGAAATTATTTCTTTAATGTAATAGAACTGATAGCAAACTTTCCTTACGTTTGAGGTGATTCTCTTTATATGGACATCAAATTTCAAGTTTTTATCAAACTCCTAGATACTTATAGTTCTCAACTTGTTCCAAGGGCACGACTATATGACGAAAAATAAAGAAAATTGGAGGAAAAAAATTGAAATTTCGCTAATATTATCCGTTTTCGTTGCTTTTTTTATCATATCTCCTAAAATTACAAAAATAAACACAAAATAGTGGAAAAAATCGAAATTTCGCTAATATTATCCGCTTTCATTTCTTTTTAGATAATATCTTGATAAAATCAGGAAAATTAAGGCAATATAGAGGATAAATTAGAAATTTCGCAAACATTATACGTTTTCGTTGCTTTTTTCGATAATTTCTGGATAAAAGGACGTAAATTATGGAAAAATAGAGAAGAAAAACTGAAATTTCGCAAAAATTATCCGTATTCGTTGCATTTTTTGATCATTTCTCGATAAAATGACGAAAAATAAAGGGAACATTGAGGATAAAAATCGACATTTCGCAAGAATTATCCGTTTTCGTTGATTTTTTCGATAATATCTCGATAAAATGTCGAAAAACAAAGAATAAATAGAGGCAAAAAATTGATATTTCGCTAAAATGATCCGTTTCGTTGCTTTTTTTGATCATATCTCGTAAAATTACGAAAAATAAAGACAAAATTGAGGAAAAAATTGAAATTTCTCTAAAATTATACGTTTTCGTTGCTTTTTTCGATAATATGTTGATAAAATGACGAAAATTAAGGCAAAATAGAGGAGAGAAATGAAATTTCTCTCAAATTATCCGTTATCGTTGCTTTTTTGATCATATTTCGTAAAATACGAAAAATAAAGACAAAATACAGGAAAAAAATTAACATATGGCAAGAATTATCCGGTTTCATTGCTTATCTCGGTCATTTCTCGATAAAATGACGAAAAATAAAGACGAAATAGGGAAATATATAAAAATTTCGCATATTATCTGTTTTCATCATCATCTTGATAAAAAGAAAAAAATTTAGGAAAAATAGAGGAGAAATTTGTAATTTCCGTAAAATTATTCGTTTTCGTTGCTCTTTTTGATCATATCTCTATAAAATGACGAAAAGTAAGGCAAAATAGAGAAGGAAAACTGAAATTTCGCTAAAATTATCCGTTTTCGTTGCTTTTTTTGATAATTTCTCGATAAAATGACGAAAAATAAACAGAAAATTGAGAATAAAAATTGCCATTGCGCAAGAATTATGCGGCTTCGTTGCTTTTTTTCGATAATATCTCGAAGAATGAGCAAAAACAAAGAAAAGATAGAGGAAAAAAATTGAAATTTTGCTACTATTATCCGTTTTCGTTTCTTTTTTAAATAATGTCTTGATAAAATGACGAAAATTAAGGCAAAATTGGGGACAAAAATTGAAATTTCGCTGAAAGTATCCATTTTCCTTGGTTTTTTCCATTATATCTCTTTAAATTGAAGAATATTAATTCAAAATAGAGGAGAATATTTGTCATTTTGCTGAAATTATCCGTTTTCCATGTTTTTTTTCGATCATATCTAGATAAATGAGCAAAAACAAAGACAAAAAAGTGGAAAAAAATTTCACTACAATTATGCGTTTAAGTTTCTTTTTTAGATAATATCCTGATAAATGTCGAGAATTGAGGCAAAATAGAGAAGAAAAACTGAAATTTCACAAAAATTGTCCGGTTTCGTTGCTTTTTTTGATCATATCTCGATAAAATGACGAAAAATAAAGACCAATTAGAGGAAAAAAATTGAAATTTAGCTATAGTTATCGGTTTTCTTTGCTTTTTTCGATTATATCTCTTTAAATTGAAGAATATTAAGACAAATAGAGGAGAAAATTTGTAATTTTGCTGAAATTATCCGTTTTCATTGCTTTTTTCGATCATATCTCGATAAATGAGCAAAAATAAAGACAAAAAAGAGGAAACAAATTTACATTTCGCTATTAAATCCGTTTTTGTTGCTTTTTTTAAACATATCTCAATAAAATGACGAAAAATAAGGACAAAATAGAGGAAAAAATTCGAAATTTCTCTAAAAGTATCCGTTTTCGGTTCCTTTTCGCTCATATCACCATTAAATGACGAAAAATTAAGACCAATTAGAGGAAACAAATTGAAATTTCGCTAAAATTATCCGTTTTGTGGCTTTTTTCGATAATATCTCGATAAAATGTCGAAAAACAAAGAATAAACAGAGGAAAAAAATCGAAATTTCGCTAAAATTATTCGTTTTCGTTTCTTTTTTAGATAATATCTTGATAAAATGACGAAAATTAAGGCCAAATAGAGCAGAAGATTTGAAATTTCTCTAAAATTATACGTTTTCGTTGCTTTTTTCGATCATTTCTCGATAAAATGACGGAAATAAAGAAAAATTGGAGGAAAAAATTTAAAATTTCGATAAAATTATCCGTTTTCGTTTCGTTTTTAGATAATATCTTGATGAAATGACGAAAATTAAGGCAATACAGAGGAGAAAATCAGAAATTTCTGTAAAATTTTCCATTTTCGTTACTTTTTTAGATATTATCTTGATAAAATGACGAAAATTAAGGCAAATTAGAGAAAAGAAATTTAAATTTCTCAAAAATTATCCGTTTTTGTTGCTATATCCCACTATATTTCTTTAAATTGACGAATATTAAGGCAAAATAGAGGAGAAAATTTGTACTTTCGTTACAATAATCCGTTTTTGTTGCTTTTTTTAAACAGATCTCAATAAAATAACGAAAAATAAAGACAAAATAGAGGAAAAAATTCCAAATTTCTCTAAAAGTATCCGTTTTCGGTTCTTTTTTCGCTCATATCACCATTAAATGACGAAAAATTAAGACCAATTAGAGGAAAAAAATTGAAATTTCGCTAAAATTATCCGTTTTCTTTGCTTTTTCGATTATATCTGGATAAAATGTCGAAAAATAAGAATAAATAGAGGAAAAAAAATCGAAATTTCGCTAAAATTATTCGTTTTCGTTTCTTTTTTAGATAATATCTTGATAAAATGACGAAAATTGAGGCTAAATAGAATAGAGCTATTGAAATTTCTCTATAATTATCCGTTCTCGTTGCTTTTTGATCATACTTTTTTTAAATACGAAAAATAATGACAAAATAGAGGAAAAAATTAACATATCGCAAGAATTATCCGGTTTCGTTGCTTTTCTCGATCATATCTCGATAAATGAGCAAAAATTAAGAAAAAATAGGGGAAAATATAGAAATTTCGCATAAATTATCCGTTTTCGTTACTCTTTTTGATCATATCTCAATAAAATTACGAAAAGTAAGACAATCTAGAGGAAAAAAATTGAAATTTAACAAAATTATCCGTTTTAGTTTCTTTTTTAAATATTATCTTGATAAAATGAAAAAATTTAGGAAAAATAGAGGGGAAAATTTGAAATTTCCGTGAAAAAATCTGTTTTCGTTGCTTTTTTCGATCATATCTCGATTAATGAGCAAAAATAGAGAAAAATTAGAGGAAAAAAAATTGAAATTTAGCAAAAATTATCCGTTTTCGTTGCTTTTTTCGTTCATTTCTCAATTAAATGACGAAAATTAATGCAAAATAGGGGAGAAAAATTCAAATTTAGATATAATTATCCGTTTTCCTTGCTTTTTAGAGACAAATTAGGTGAAAAAATTGAAATTTCTTTACTATTATCCGTTTTAGTTGCTTTTTTTGAACATATCTCAATAAAATTACGAAAAGTAAAACAATCTAGAGGAAGAAAATTGAAATTTCTCAAAAATTATCCGTTTTCTTTTTTTTTTTAGATAACATCTTGATAAAATGACGAAAAATAAGGCAAATGGAGGAAATAGTTGAAATTTCGCTATTATGTTCCGTTTTAGTTGCTTATTCCGTTCATATCTCGATTAAACACAAAAAAAATAAAAACGAAACAGAGGAAAAAAAATTGAAATTTTGATATAATTATCCGTTTTCATTGCTATTTTCGATTATATCTCTATAAATTGACGAAATTTAACGCAAAGTAGAGGAGAAAATTTGAAATTTCGCTGAAATTATCCGTTATCCTTGCTTTTTACAGATCTTATCTCGATAAATGAGCAAGAATATAGACCAAAAGGAGAAAAAAATTGAAATTTCGCTAAAATTATCCGTTTTCGCTTGTATTTTCGATAATATGACGATTAAATGACGAAAAATAAAGAACCAAAATAGAGGAAAAACTCAAATTTCGCTAAAATTATCCGTTTTCGTTCCTTTTTTCTATCATTTTTCGATAAAATGACGAAAAATAAAGAGAAAAGTGAGGATAAAATCTGAAATTTCGCGAGAATTATCCGGTTTTGTTGTTTTCTTCGATCATATCACGATAAAATGACGAAAAATAAATACTAAATAGGGGAAAATATAGAAATTTCGCATAAATTATCTGTTTTCGTTTTATTTTGAAATAATATATTGATAAAATGGAGAAAATTAAGGCAAAATAGAGGAGAAAATTTGTAACTTCGCTGAAATTATCCGTTATCCTTGCTTTTTTCGATCATATCTCGATAAATGAGCAAGAATATAGAACAAAAAGAGAAAAAAATTGAAATTTCGCTTAAATTATCCGTTTTCGGTTGTATTTTCGATAATATCACGATTAAATGACGAAAAATAAAGTCCATTTAGAGGAAAAAATTTAAATTTCACTAAAATTATCCGTTTTGGTTGCTTTTTTCGATCATATCTCGACAAAATGACGAAAAATAATGAGAACGTTGAGGATAAAAATTGACATTTCGCAAGAATTATGCGTTTTCGCTGCTTTTTACGATAATATCTAGGTAAAAGGTCGAAAAACAAAGAATAAATAGTGGAAAAAAATTGATATTTCGCTAAAATTATCCGTTTTCGTTGCTTTTTTCGATAATATCACGATTAAATGACGAAAAATAAAGTCCATTTAGAGGAAAAAATTTAAATTTCACTAAAATTATTCGTTTTGGTTGCTTTTTTCGATCATATCTCGAGAAAATGACGAAAAATAATGAGAACGTTGAGGATAAAAATTGACATTTCGCAAGAATTCTGCGTTTTCGCTGCTTTTTACGATAATATCTAGGTAAAAGGTCGAAAAACAAAGAATAAATAGAGGAAACAAATTGAAATTTCGCTAAAATTATCCGTTTTCTTTGCTTTTTCGATTATATCTGGATAAAATGTCGAAAAATAAGAATAAATAGAGGAAAAAAAATTCGAAATTTCGCTAAAATTATTCGTTTTCGTTTCTTTTTTAGATAATATCTTGATAAAATGACGAAAATTGAGGCTAAATAGAATAGAGCTATTGAAATTTCTCTATAATTATCCGTTCTCGTTGCTTTTTGATCATACTTTTTTTAAATACGAAAAATAATGACAAAATAGAGGAAAAAATTAACATATCGCAAGAATTATCCGGTTTCGTTGCTTTTCTCGATCATATCTCGATAAATGAGCAAAAATTAAGAAAAAATAGGGGAAAATATAGAAATTTCGCATAAATTATCCGTTTTCGTTACTCTTTTTGATCATATCTCAATAAAATTACGAAAAGTAAGACAATCTAGAGGAAAAAAATTGAAATTTAACAAAATTATCCGTTTTAGTTTCTTTTTTAAATATTATCTTGATAAAATGAAAAAATTTAGGAAAAATAGAGGGGAAAATTTGAAATTTCCGTGAAAAAATCTGTTTTCGTTGCTTTTTTCGATCATATCTCGATTAATGAGCAAAAATAGAGAAAAATTAGAGGAAAAAAAATTGAAATTTAGCAAAAATTATCCGTTTTCGTTGCTTTTTTCGTTCATTTCTCAATTAAATGACGAAAATTAATGCAAAATAGGGGAGAAAAATTCAAATTTAGATATAATTATCCGTTTTCCTTGCTTTTTAGAGACAAATTAGGTGAAAAAATTGAAATTTCTTTACTATTATCCGTTTTAGTTGCTTTTTTTGAACATATCTCAATAAAATTACGAAAAGTAAAACAATCTAGAGGAAGAAAATTGAAATTTCTCAAAAATTATCCGTTTTCTTTTTTTTTTTAGATAACATCTTGATAAAATGACGAAAAATAAGGCAAATGGAGGAAATAGTTGAAATTTCGCTATTATGTTCCGTTTTAGTTGCTTATTCCGTTCATATCTCGATTAAACACAAAAAAAATAAAAACGAAACAGAGGAAAAAAAATTGAAATTTTGATATAATTATCCGTTTTCATTGCTATTTTCGATTATATCTCTATAAATTGACGAAATTTAACGCAAAGTAGAGGAGAAAATTTGAAATTTCGCTGAAATTATCCGTTATCCTTGCTTTTTACAGATCTTATCTCGATAAATGAGCAAGAATATAGACCAAAAGGAGAAAAAAATTGAAATTTCGCTAAAATTATCCGTTTTCGCTTGTATTTTCGATAATATGACGATTAAATGACGAAAAATAAAGAACCAAAATAGAGGAAAAACTCAAATTTCGCTAAAATTATCCGTTTTCGTTCCTTTTTTCTATCATTTTTCGATAAAATGACGAAAAATAAAGAGAAAAGTGAGGATAAAATCTGAAATTTCGCGAGAATTATCCGGTTTTGTTGTTTTCTTCGATCATATCACGATAAAATGACGAAAAATAAATACTAAATAGGGGAAAATATAGAAATTTCGCATAAATTATCTGTTTTCGTTTTATTTTGAAATAATATATTGATAAAATGGAGAAAATTAAGGCAAAATAGAGGAGAAAATTTGTAACTTCGCTGAAATTATCCGTTATCCTTGCTTTTTTCGATCATATCTCGATAAATGAGCAAGAATATAGAACAAAAAGAGAAAAAAATTGAAATTTCGCTTAAATTATCCGTTTTCGGTTGTATTCTCGATAATATCACGATTAAATGACGAAAAATAAAGTCCATTTAGAGGAAAAAATTTAAATTTCACTAAAATTATCCGTTTTGGTTGCTTTTTTCGATCATATCTCGACAAAATGACGAAAAATAATGAGAACGTTGAGGATAAAAATTGACATTTCGCAAGAATTATGCGTTTTCGCTGCTTTTTACGATAATATCTAGGTAAAAGGTCGAAAAACAAAGAATAAATAGTGGAAAAAAATTGATATTTCGCTAAAATTATCCGTTTTCGTTGCTTTTTTCGATAATATCACGATTAAATGACGAAAAATAAAGTCCATTTAGAGGAAAAAATTTAAATTTCACTAAAATTATTCGTTTTGGTTGCTTTTTTCGATCATATCTCGAGAAAATGACGAAAAATAATGAGAACGTTGAGGATAAAAATTGACATTTCGCAAGAATTCTGCGTTTTCGCTGCTTTTTACGATAATATCTAGGTAAAAGGTCGAAAAACAAAGAATAAATAGAGGAAAAAAATTGATATTTCGCTAAAATTATCCGTTTTCGTTGCTTTCTTTGATCATATCTCGTAAAATTACAAAAAATAAAGACTAAATAGAGGAAAAAAATCGAAACCTCGCTAAAATTATTCGTTTTCGTTTCTTTTTTAGATAATATCTTGATAAAATGACGAAATTTTGCAAATTAGAGGAGAAAAATTGAAATTTCGCTACAATTATCCATTTATCGGTTCTTTTTACGATCATATAATAATAATAATAATAATAATATTTATTCAGTAGTTTACATGAAAATACAAGAATAAAGAACATATTATAATAATACAGTAATATACTGGAGATCCATTTCCTGGATATACTTTAAGGTCCACCTGAGCCAATAATTGGCTCTTCAGGTGGTTCCTGAGTTTTATGAAAGATTTGGTTTTTACATGGTTATTTACAGAAATAGGCACATTGGTATTAACAAAATAAACTAATTGTACATATTTTTATACCATAATATTCTCAAGATACTCTTTTATTTTTATTTTCACTTGGGACATATTTGTCAAAGTCCTAAGATTTTTTGGTAATTTATTAAAGAAATTTGGTACCAAAACTTCAAGTTTGTTTCTGCCAAAATGATTTATAAAAGATGGCACATGATACATATCTTGTTTTCCACCTTCCATAACATGTTTTCTTGTCCTCAGTATTTTGTAAGTGTCCTTAAAATAATTATTTTGTATGATTATGTAGGTAAGGAGTTTGCCCAGAGATAGTATGCCTAAGGATTTGTACATTTCTTCAATTTTTATTCTCTTATTTGAAGTGCTGGAGCTATGTATAATTTTAATTGTTTTATTTTGCAAGGCAACAAGTTCTTTTTTATGAACATTGCTGGTGAAACCCCATAAGGTAATACCGTATCTTAAAATAGATTCTACCAGAGCATGGTACATCAGCATCAAAACCTTTGCTGAAATTATTTCTTTAATGTTATAGAACTGATAGCAAACTTTCCTTAAGTTTGAGGTGATTTTCTTTATATGGACATCAAATTTCAAGTTTTTATCAATAAAAACTCCTAGTTACTTAAAGTTCTCAACTTGCTCCAAGTGCACGACTATATGACGAAAAATAAAGAATATTGGAGGAAAAAAATTGAAATTTCGCTAATATTATCCGTTTTCGTTGCTTTTTTGATCATATCTCCTAAAATTACGAAAAATAAAGACAAAATAGAGACAGGAAATTTAAATTTCTCAAAAATTATCCGTTTTTGTTGCTATTTTCGACTATATCTCTTTAAATTGACGAATATTAAGGCAAAATAGAGGAGAAAATTTGTAAATTCTCTACAATAATCCTTTTTTTAAACTTATCTCAATAAAATAACGAAAAATAAAGACAAAATAGAGGAAAAAATTCGCAATTTCTCTAAAAGTATCCGTTTTCGGTTATTTTTTCGCTCATATCACCATTAAATGACGAAAAATTAAGACCAATTAGAGGAAACAAATTGAAATTTCGCTAAAATTATCCGTTTTCGTTGCTTTTTCGATTATATCTGGATAAAATGGCGAAAAATAAGAATAAATAGAGGAAAAAAATCGAAATTGAGGCTAAATAGAATAGAGCTATTGAAATTTCTCTATAATTATTCGTTTTCGTTGCTTTTTTGATCATATTTTTTAAAATACGAAAAATAAAGACAAAATAGAGGAAAAAATTAACATATCGCAAGAATTATCCGGTTTCGTTGCTTTTCTCGATCATATCTCGATAAATGAGCAAAAATTAAGCAAAAATAGGGGAAAATATAGAAATTTCGCATAAATTATCGGTTTTCGTTACTCTTTTTGATCATATCTCAATAAAATTACGAAAAGTAAAACAATATAGAGGAAGAAAATTGAAATTTCTCAAAAATTATCCGTTTTCGTTTTTTTTTTTAGATAACATCTTGATAAAATGATGAAAAATAAGGCAAAATGGAGGAAATAGTTGAAATTTCGCTATTACAGTAGAACCCCGGTAATCCGGACGAATTCAGGCACATAGGCGTCCGGATTAGCGGGGTTTCCGGATTAGCGAGGTTTTCAAAAAATAACCTGAAAAACATTTTTTCTCAAAAATTATATTGTATAGATAATGCATGTATATATTACATAAGGTATTACAACATATAAAGTGGATGAATATTATCAGGGAGCAAAAAAGTCAGTTATTTTCTTTTGCGCGACCGTTTTTATTTTTAAATCAAGTGCGCGGTTTCTAAAACGTCTAAAGATCATAATTTTATGTGCTTCAAAATTTTGCTCCTCGGCCAACTTTAATGATGTACTGAGTTCCACCAAAGTCTCAGAATGAGAAATTTTGACAGAGTCCACAGGATTGTCGTCGTCGTCGTCGTCGTCATCATCATCATCTTCTGCCGTTACTGTTCTGATAATTTCGTCATCTGTTAAAGCTTCGTTTCGAGCCAAACCGTCGTCAGCCTCAGCAGCCCACCGGAGAGCTTCAGGGTTAGATATTGGGTTCGAATTTTGTAACTGTTTAATTAGTGGCGCAATGTGTAATTTCTTCAATTTGCACATTTTCTAAAACTTCCTAACCTATAAAATTTGGCAGTAAATTTTTCCACGACTTGCAGATCAATAATTTAGACACAGATGCCCAACAGTTAGCTAGATTGAACACGACATCTTTTAAATTTACCTTTTTCAGTGCAGTTTCCAAATTTTCATTCTGCACAGGATCATTAAGAATATTTGTAAGAAGCAACTTACGATATCCTAACTTAATGCTTTGAATAACATTTTGATCCATGGGTTGGATCAGCGCAGTCGTTTTAGGGGGTAAAAAATTGCGGAAATTTCAACGTCATCAGTGCATAATTCTTCAGCAGAAGGATGGCCAGAACAATTATCAAGCTACAATAAAGCACGTTGTGGTAAATTGACGGATTTCATATGTTGTCGAACAGCTGGAATGAATTCTGTTTTAAACCAATCCAGAAATAATTCTCGTGTGACCCAAGCGTTTTTTTTGCCCTCGATCTCTATACCCCATGCATGGTCATCCTCATTGTACGTCTACCAAAGGGAAGGATTGTTTTTTACGCCTCTTCTCTCATAGCTTTTTAATGAAAGTGATGTTTTGAGAAGTGATACCCTGTAACTGAAAATTTATTGTCTTTCGAAATTGTTTAGTCTCGCACATATTAAGCATTCCTCTAATGGAAAAATGCTGTCTCAGAAAAGTATCACAGCTTAGATGCATTATCACAATAAACGAAATACTTCGCTCTCCATCACATAATTGCAGCCAATGGAGAAATTTTTCAAATAGTCTGTCCACCTCACGTTTCTTGTTACTATGTAATATGCGTGTTTATATGTTCACAAGAAGAAGTTGCGGGTTTGCATAACTCCCAACAGAACGTCCGGATTACCGAGGGTTCCGGATTAGCGAGTGTCCGGATTACCGGGGTTCTACTGTATTATCCGTTTTCGTTGCTTATTCCGTTCATATCTCGATTAACAAAAAAAAATAAAAACGAAACAGAGGAAAAAAAATTGAAATTTTGATATAATTATCCGTTTTTATTGCTATTTTCGATTATATCTCTTTAAATTGACGAAATGTAACGCAAAATAGAGGAGAAAATTTGTAATTTCGCTGAAATTATCCGTTATCCTTGCTTTTTATAGATCTTATCTCGATAAATGAGCAAGAATGTAGACCAAAAGGAGAAAAAAATTGAAATTTCGCTAAAATTATCCGTTTTCGCTTATATTTTCGATAATATGACGATTAAATGACGGAAAATAAAGAACCAAAATAGAGGAAAAACTCAAATTTCGCTAAAATTATCCGTTTTCGTTCCTTTTTTCGATCATTTCTCGATAAAATGACGAAAAATAAAAGAGAAAAGTGAGGATAAAATCTGAAATTTCGCAAGAATTATCCGGTTTTGTTGTTTTCTACGATCATATCACGATAAAATGGCGAAAAATAAATACTAAATAGGGGAAAATATAGAAATTTCGCATAAATTATCTGTTTTCGTTTCATTTTGAAATAATATTGATAAAATGGAGAAAAGTAAGGCAAAATAGAGGAGACAATTTGTAACTTCGCGGAAATTATCCGTTATCCTTGCTTTTTATAGATCTTATCTCGATAAATGAGCAAGAATATAGACCAAAAAGAGAAAAAAATTGAAATTTCGCAAAATTATCCGTTTTCGGTTGTATTTTCGATAATATCACGATTAAATAACGAAAAATAAAGTACAATTAGAGGAAAAAAACTTAAATTTCGCTAAAATTATCCGTTTTCGTTCCTTTTTTAGATCATTTCTCAATAAAATGACAAATATAAAGAGTAAATAAGGATAAAAGCTGTAATTTCCCATAAATTATCTGTTTTCGTTTCATTTTGAAATAATATATTGATAAAATGGAGAAAATTAAGGCAAAATAGAAGAGAAAATTTGTAACTTCGCGTAAATTATCCGTTATCCTTGCTTTTTTCGATCATATCTCGATAAATGAGCAAGAATATAGAACAAAAAGAGAAAAAAATTGAAATTTCGCTTAAATTATCCGATTTCGGTTGTATTTTCGATAATATCACGATTAAATGACGAAAAATGAAGTCCATCTGGAGGAAAAAATTTAAATTTCACTAAAATTATCCGTTTTGGTTGCTTTTTTCGATCATATCTCGACAAAATGACGAAAAATAATGTGAACGTTGAGGATAAAAATTGACATTTCGCAAGAATTATGCGTTTTCGCTGCTTTTTACGATAATATCTAGGTAAAATGTCGAAAAACAAAGAATAAATAGAGGAAAAAAATTGATATTTCGCTAAAATTATCCGCTTTCGTTGCTTTTTTTGATTATATCTTGATGAAATGACGAAGTTTAGGCAAATTAGAGGAGAAAAATTGAAATTTCGCTACAATTTTCCGTTTTCGGTTCTTTATACGATCATATTATTATAATAATAATCATATTTATTTAGTAGCTTACATGAAAATACAAGAATAAAGAACATATAATAATAATACAGTAATATACTGGAGATTCATTTTCTGGATATACTTTAAGATCCACCTGAGCCAATAATTGGCTCTTCAGGTGGTTCCTGAGTTTTATGAAAGATTTGGTTTTTACATGCTTATTTACAGAAATAGGCACATTGGTATTAACAAAATAAACTAATTGTACATATTTTTATACCATAATATTCTCAAGATACTCTTTTATTTTTATTTTCACTTGGGACATATTTGTCAAAGTCCTAAGATTTTTTGGTAATTTATTAAAGAAATTTGGTACCAAAACTTCAAGTTTGTTTCTGCCAAAATGATTTATAAAAGATGGCACATGATACATATCTTGTTTTCCACCTTCCATAACATGTTTTCTTGTCCTCAGTATTTTGTAAGTGTCCTTCCTGTAAGTGTCCAAAATTTCGCTGAAATTATCCGTATTCGGTTCTTTTTACGATTATATAACGATTAAATGACGAAAAAAAAGACAAATTATAGGAAAAAAATTTGTATTTCTTTACTATTATCCGTTTTCGTTGCTTTTTTTGAACATATCTCAATAAAATTACGAAAAGTAAGACAATCTAGAGGAAAAAAATTGAAATTTCTCAAAAGGAATCCGTTTTCGTTTCTTTTTTAGATAACATCTTGATGAAATGAAGAAAATTAAGGCAATATAGAGGAAATAGTTGAAATTTTACTATTATTTTCCGTTTTCGTTGCTTTTTCCGTTCATATCTCGATAAAACAACAGAAAATTAAAACGAAATAGATGAAAAACAATTGAAATTTAGCTAAATTTATCCGTTTTCGTAGCTTTTTTCGTTCATATCTCAATTATATGACAAAATTAATGCAAAATAGTGGAGAAAAATTAAAATTTTGATATAAGTATCCGTTTTCGTTGCTATTTTCGATTATATCTCGATAAAATGACGAATATTTAGGCAAAATAGAGGAGAAAATTTGTAATTTCACTGAAATTATCTGTTATCCTTGCTTTTTTTCGATCATATCTCGATAACTGAGTAAGAATATAGACCAAAAAGAGAAAAAAATTGAAATTTCGCTATTATTATCCGTTTTCATTGCTTTTTCCGTTCATATCTCGATAAAACACCAAAAAATAAAAACGAAATAGAACGAAATAAATATTTAAATAAATAAATAGGCAAAGAAAAGCGCGATAAAAGAACTCAAACAGTTAAAAACCCAAAGAAATAAATAACACTAGACGATGACAAAACTCTGACGAACAGATACACACACCCACACACTGTCACTATTAAACTAAAGTTTCATCGTCCTTAATATCATTACACAACACGGGTAGCTGGGATGTAGGAAACTATAAGGTCAATAAATAGATAAATAAATAAATATATAAAAAGTCTCCCCATCAGCATTACTGTCTCGTGTACCGGCGGAGAAGGCGCTTCTCCACCGTCCCCCGGCTGAAACAAGCCCGCAGCTCCGGTGGGAGGGCGTTGGAGGTATCATTGCATAAGCAATATGTAAGTGTTTGAAAAATAAAAAATCGTATTTATTTAAATTGCTCCGAAACAAAATCCATTAATTTAAATGAAAGCGGTAGTTATTTTCGTTACTGTACATGGAAGAGTTTTAGGGTATCATTGCAAATAAGCAATATATGAGTGTTTGAAAAATGCAAAATCGTAATTTTGAATTGCTTAAAATAAAAATCAATTAATTTGGACCTTAGGTATAATTATCTTACATATATCTTAAAATTTGAATTTTTGAAATTTTAAAACCCTTAAATCTCCTCTAATTGCAATGATATAGGGAAACCCTTGCTACTGGGAGATGATCACTATGAAGCGCATCTATGCATAATATCAAATTCTCAATTCGAGCAACTTTAAAGATTTTAATTTTTGAAATTTTAAAACCCTTATATCTCCGTTATTTGCAATTATATAGGGAAACAATTGATGCTGGGTGATGCTCACTATGTAGTGCAATTATAAAAAATTACAATCACTCAATTCGAGAAATTAAAAAATTTGAATTTTTGAACATTTAGGCAAACTAGAGTTAAAATATTGTAATTTCGCTGAATTTATCCGTTTTCATTGATCGATCGATCATATCTCGATAACATAACGAAAATTAAGGGAAAACCAAGGATGAAAATGGAAATTTCACTAAAAATATATGTTTTCGTGGCTTTTTTCGATCATATCTCGAAAAAATGACGAAAATTAATGCAAAATAGTAGACAAAAATTGCAATTACGCTATAATTATCCGTTTTCGTTCTTTTTTCGATCACATCTCCATAAAGTGACTAAAAATAAAGACAGTATAGAGGAAAAAATTGTAATTTCGCTTAAAATGATCCGTTTTCGTTGCTTTTTTCGAACATATCTTAATAAAATGACAAAAAGTAAGGCAAAATAGAGGAGAAAAATTGCAATTTCGCTGAAAGTATCCGTTTTCCTTGCTTTTTTCGATCATATCTCGATAAATGAGCAAATATAATGACAAAAAAGTGGAAAAAATTGAAATTTCGCAAAAATTATCCATTTTCGTTGCTTTATTCGAATATATCTCAATAAAATGACGAAAAATAAAAACATTAAAGAGGAAAAAACTGAAATCTATCCAAAATTATACGTTTTCGTTGCTTTTTTTTAATCATATCTCGTAAAATTACGAAATATAAATATAAAATAGAGGGAAAAAATCGAAATTTCGCTAAAATTACCCGTTTTCGTTTCTTTTTCAGATAATATCTTGATAAAATGACGAAACTTAAATTAAATTAGAGGAGAAAATTTGTAATTTCGCTAAAATTATCTGTTTTCGTTGCTTACTTCGATCATATCTCGATAAATGAGTAAAAATAAAGACAATATAGAGGAAAAAATTGAAATTTCTGTAAAATGATCCGTTTTCATTGCTTTTTTGGATCATATCTTAATTAAATGACGAAAATTAATACAAAATAGAGGAGTAAAATTCAAATTATGCTAAAACTCTACGTTTTCGTTGTTTTTTTCTATTATATCTCTTTAAATTGACGAATATTAAGGCAAATGAGTGGAGAAAATTTGTAATTTCGCTAAAATGATCCATTTTACTTGCTGTTTACGATCATATATAATAAACTAGCAAAAATAAAAACAAAAAAGTGGAAAAAAATGAAATTTTTTCACAATTGTCCGTTTTAGTTGTTTTTTCGAACATACCTAAATAAAATGATGAAAAATAACGAAAAATAAAAAAAATAATGAAATTTTCCTAAAATTATCCGTTTTAGTTGCTTTTTGGCAATATCTCGTAAAATTATGAAATAAAACACAAATAATGAGTACAAATCGAAATTTCGATAAAATTACCGTTTTCGTTTCGTTTTTAGATAATATCTCAATAAAATGACGAAAATTAAGGCAAAATAGAGAAAAAAATAGTAATTTCGCTACAATAATCCGTTTTCGATTCTTTTTTCGATAATTTCTCGATAAAATGACATAAAAAATAAAGAGGAAATTGAGGAGAAAAATATTAATTTCGCTAAAATTATACGTTTTCCTTGATTTTTCCGATCATATCTCGATAAAAAAACTAAATTAAGGTAAAATAGAGGAAATAAATTGAATTTTGCTCAAATTATCCGTTTTCGTTGCTTATTTCGATCATATCTCAATTAAATGACGAAAATTAATGCAAAATAGAGGAGAAAAATTCAAATTTTGATAAAATTATCCCTTTTTCGTTACTATGTTCGATTATATCTATTTAAATTGACGAATATTAAGGCAAAATAGTGGAGATAATTTGTAATTTCGCTAAAATTATCCGTTTTTCTTGCTTTTTTCGAACATATCTCAATAAAATGACGAGAAATAAAGACAACGTAGAGGAAGAAATTTGAAATCTCGCTAAAATTATCCATTTGCGTTTTTTTTCGATCATATCTCGATAAATGAGCAAAAATAAAGACAATATTGAGGATAAAAATTCACATTTTGAAAGAAATATCCGGTTTTGTTGCTTTTTTCGATCATATCTCAATAAAATGACGAGAAATAAAGACAACGTAGAGGAAGAAATTTGAAATCTCGCTAAAATTATCCATTTGCGTTTTTTTTCGATCATATCTCGATAAATGAGCAAAAATAAAGACAATATTGAGGATAAAAATTCACATTTTGAAAGAAATATCCGGTTTTGTTGCTTTTTTCGATCATATCTCGTAAAATTATGAAAAATAAAGACAAAATAGAGGAAAAAAATCGAAATTTCGCTTAAATTATCCGTTTTTGTTTCTTTTTTCGATCATATCACCATTAATGACGAAAAATAAACACCAAAAAGATGAAAAATTGATAAATCGCGAAAAATTATCCGTTTTCGTTTCTTTTTTCGATCATTTCACCATTAATGACGAAAATTAAACACAAAAAAGATGAAAAATTGAGAAATCGCGAAAAATTATCCGTGTTTGTTGCTTTTTTTGATAATTTCTGGATAAAAGGACGTAAATTATGGAAAAATAGAGAAGAAAAACTGAAATTTCGCAAAAATTATCCGTTTTCTTTGCTTTTTTTGATAATTACTCGATAAATTTACGTAGATAAAGACAAAATAGGGGATATATAGACATTTCGCTTAAATTATCCGTTTTCGTTGCTTTTTTCGATAATTTCTGGATAAAAGGACGTGAATTATGGAAAAATAGAGAAGAAAAACTGAAATTTCGCAAAAATTATCCGTATTCGTTGCATTTTTTGATCATTTCTCAATAAAATGACGAAAAATAAAGGGAACATTGAGGATAAAAATCGACATTTCGCAAGAATTATCCGTTTTCGTTGATTTTTTCGATAATATCTCGATAAAATGTCGAAAAACAAAGAATAAATAGAGACAAAAATTGATATTTCGCTAAAATGATCCGTTTCGTTGCTTTTTTTGATCATATCTCGTAAAATTACGAAAAATAAAGACAAAATTGAGGAAAAAATTGAAATTTCTCTAAAATTATACGTTTTCGTTGCTTTTTTCGATAATATGTTGATAAAATGACGAAAATTAAGGCAAAATAGAGGAGAGAAATGAAATTTCTCTCAAATTATCCGTTATCGTTGCTTTTTTGATCATATTTCGTAAAATACGAAAAATAAAGACAAAATACAGGAAAAAAATTAACATATGGCAAGAATTATCCGGTTTCATTGCTTATCTCGGTCATTTCTCGATAAAATGACGAAAAATAAAGACGAAATAGGGAAAAATATAAAAATTTCGCATATTATCTGTTTTCATCATCATCTTGATAAAAAGAAAAAAATTTAGGAAAAATAGAGGAGAAAATTTGTAATTTCCGTAAAATTATTCGTTTTCGTTGCTCTTTTCGATCATATCTCTATAAAATGACGAAAAGTAAGGCAAAATAGAGAAGGAAAACTGAAATTTCGCTAAAATTATCCGTTTTCGTTGCTTTTTTGATAATTTCTCGATAAAATGACGAAAAATTAACAGAAAATTGAGGTTAAAAATTGCCATTGCGCAGGAATTATGCGGCTTCGTTGCTTTTTTTCGATAATATCTCGAAGAATGAGCAAATACAAAGAAAAGATAGAGGAAAAAAATTGAATTTTTGCTACTATTATCCGTTTTCGTTTCTTTTTTAAATAATGTCTTGATAAAATGACGAAAATTAAGGCAAAATTGGGGAGAAAAATTGAAATTTCGCCGAAAGTATCCATTTTCCTAGGTTTTTTCCATTATATCTCTTTAAATTGAAGAATATTAATTCAAAATAGAGGAGAATATTTGTCATTTCGCTGAAATTATCCGTTTTCCATGTTTTTTTTCGATCATATCTAGATAAATGAGCAAAAACAAAGACAAAAAATCTGATGTGGCCAGCACATGACTTTCTCCATATATAAGATGTAAATATTTATCTACGACAGTAATTTCGAACTCTATATTCAATCTAAACTTGGAAGAAGAGTGATTAATTTATATATTATTATCTTTTACGTCACAAACCTTATAAATAATGTTTTTCGGGACATGCTCGATGAAAAAAGATGAATTTGGCCTTTCGCTTATAGAGCCCAGAGCGCCCACAAAGTACATAATCAGCAACTTCCGGTTTATCAGTATTTCATGAATAACTCCTAAACCATCAGTGATACAAAAATATGTTTCAAACAAACGTTATAGTAAATTACATTTTCTAAAACATTTATTTGTAATAGTATATACCTAAATATCATATTTATGGAGATATTTTGAAAACCGGAAATAAGCTTTGAAGAATGAAGCTCGACTTCCGGTTGACCGATTTACTCCAAAAACTAATCAACTCTAACGACTGTAATAATAAAACAATATATGAAATTTGGTGTTGATCCAACAATTGATTTTCATGTTAGAGCGCCCACAAAGTACATAATCATCTTCTTCCGGTTTATCAGTATTTCACGAATAACTCCTAATCAACCGGTGATACAAAAATATATTAAATACAAAAGTTATATTAAATTACATTATCTAAAACTTTTATAAGTGATACAATATACGTATATATCATATTTATGGAGATATTTTGAAAACCGGAAATGAGCTTTAATGAATAAAGCTCGACTTCCGGTTGACCGATTTACTTCAAAAACTAATCAACTCTGACAGCACACACACCACTACTATATATGAAGTTTGGTATTGATACGACTAATAGTTTTCACGTTAGAGCGCCCACTATCACACACACACATACACACACACACACACACACACACACACACACACACACACACACACACACATAAACACAGACATCATTCCGAAAATGGTCAAAACGTGTTCTAGGGACCCCAAAACATGTATTTCCGTGGAAATCTCGAAGTCGAATTTTTTCATGAAAACAATACTTTCTCTATACTTCGTATATGGAGAAAGTAAAAAGTGGAAAAAAATTTCACTACAATTATGCGTTTAAGTTTCTTTTTTAGATAATATCCTGATAAATGTCGAAAATTGAGGCAAAATAGAGAAGAAAAACTGAAATTTTGCAAAAATTGTCCGGTTTCGTTGCTTTTTTTGATCATATCTCGATAAAATGACGAAAAATAAAGACCAATTAGAGGAAAAAAATTGAAATTTAGCTATAGTTATCGGTTTTCTTTTCTTTTTTCGATTATATCTCTTTAAATTGAAGAATATTAAGACAAATAGAGGAGAAAATTTGTAATTTTGCTGAAATTATCCGTTTTCATTGCTTTTTTCGATCATATCTCGATAAATGAGCAAAAATAAAGACAAAAAAGAGGAAACAAATTTACATTTCGCTATTATAATCCGTTTTTGTTGCTTTTTTTAAACATATCTCAATAAAATGACGAAAAATAAGGACAAAATAGAGGAAAAAATTCAAAATTTCTCTATAAGTATCCGTTTTCGGTTCTTTTTTCGCTCATATCACCATTAAATGACGAAAAATTAAGACCAATTAGAGGAAACAAATTGAAATTTCGCTAAAATTATCCGTTTTGTGGCTTTTTTCGATCATATCTGGATAAAATGTCGAAAAATAAGAATAAATAGAGGAAATAAATCGAAATTTCTCTATAATTATCCGTTTTCGTTGCTTTTTTGATCATATTTTTTAAAATACGAAAAATAAAGACAAAATAGAGGAAAAAATTAACATATCGCAAGAATTATCCGGTTTCGTTGCTTTTCTCGATCATATCTCGATAAATGAGCAAAAATTAAGAAAAAATAGGGGAAAATATAGAAATTTCACATAAATTATCCGTTTTCGTTACTCTTTTTGATCATATCTCAATAAAATTACGAAAAGTTAGACAATCTAGAGGAAAAAAATTGAAATTTAGCAAAATTATCCGTTTTAGTTTATTTTTACTTTCTCCATATACGAAGTATAGAGAAAGTATTGTTTTCATGAAAAAATTCGACTTCCAGATTTCAACGGAAATACATGTTTTGGGGTCCCTAGAACACGTTTTGACTATTTTCGGAATGATGTCTGTGTGTATGTGTGTGTGTGTGTGTGTGTGTGTGTCTGTATGTGTGTGTGTGTTTGTGGGCGCTCTAACGTGAAAACTGTTGGTCGTTTCAATGCCAAACTTCGTATATAGTACTGTGGTGTGTGCTGTCAGAGTTGATTAGTTTTTGGAGTAAATCCGTTGACCGGAAGTCGAGCTTCATTCATTAAAGCTCATTTCCGGTTTTCAAAATATCTCCATAAATATGATATATACGTGTATTGTATTACCTATAAAAGTTTTAGATAATAAAATTTACTATAACTTTTGTATTTAACATATTTTTGTATCACCGGTTGATTAGGAGTTATTCGTGAAATACCGATAAACCGGAAGTAGCTGTTATGTACTTTGTGGGCGCTCTAACTTAAAACCTATTCATTGTATCCACACCAAATTTCATATATAGTACTTTGGTTAGTTTTTTTAGAGTTGATTAGTTTTTGGAGTAAATCGGTAAACCGGAAGTCGAGCTTCAATCTTCAAAGCTCATTTCCGGTTTTCAAAATATCTCCATAAATATGATATTAAGGTATATACTTTTATTTATAAAAGTTTTATAAAATGTAATTTACTATAACTTTTGGTTGAAATATATTTTTGTATCACTGATTGTGTAGGAGTTATTCTTGAAATACTGATAAACCGGAAGTTGCTGATTATGTACTTTATGGGCGCTCTGGGCTCTATTGGCGAAAGGCCAATTTCATCGTTTTTCATCGATCATGTCCCGTAAAACATTATTTATCATGTTTTTGGCGTCAAAGATAATATATATATATATACAGTCAAACCTCGCTTAACGAGCACCTCGCATAACGAGTGATTCGCATAACGAGCTAAACAAAATGTAACAAAGTGCCTCGCTCAACGAGCGATGTTTCGCAGAACGAGTGACGATGATACATCGCGGTGCCACATGGAGGTTCCTGCCGGCATCTTGGCTATCAGTCTATATTCAGGGCTCGTTCAGCTAGCATCTTACTGTCGCTTGCGAAAGTTGTATCCGGACAAATTATAGTGTATTTTTAGTGCAGAGTTTAAATATTCTTCCCCAAAGAAATGCCACAAGAAGAAACGAGTAAGAGAAAAAAAATCACCATAGAAGTCAAATAATGCAATGCAATGCAATGCAATGTATGTGAAAAATATAGAACAATTAGTTTGGTTTCACATGCGTGTAAAATATTACTAAAGATAATTCTAAAGAGAATTAAGAAGAAAATTGAAGACAAAATATCAGATGATCAGTATGGTTTTAGGGAAAAGGAAGGAACACGTGATACTATATGGAGTTAAGGCTAATTTTGGAAAAGAATCTAAAAGATAATAAAAACACCTTTTTAGGTTTTATAGATTTCGAAAAGGCATTTGACAAAGTTTACCAGAAAGTTTTAATACAAATGTTACATAAAATTGGAATAGATACAACTGCCTAAAAATAATTTAAATAATGTATAATAACCAGGAAGCTGCTTTCAGAATAAATTCCGAACCGACAGAATGGTTCGAAGTAAAATGTGGAATAAGACAGGGGTGTATATCGTATTATTATACACCCGATGAATATTCTAAAGGAAATAAGTTTAAATAACATACTTTTGTTTTACCTTTACAGTGAAGAAGTTATAGGCAAGCATTAGAAGAGATTAAGGGTATATGTATAGGAGGAAGGAATTTCAACAATAAAAGGTATGCAGATGATATAGTAATCATGACATCTTCAAAAGAGGATTTAGAGTTAGCAATGCAAAAAGTTTATGAGGTGGGAGCAAAATTTTGATTGAAAATTAATACCAATAAAACAAAAGTAATGATGGAGGCTAGTAAAAAGAGCAACATTGACTGCAATATAAAAAATGACAAACCAATAAAACAAGTCCAACAGTTTAGATATCTAGGAAGTTTAATGTCAGGCGATTGGTAATGAAATAAAATCAAGAATTGGAATGGCAAAGGAAATGTTTTGGAAATACAAGGACCTAATGAGAGGAGAGATCAACATGAAACTAAAACTGAAAATGTTGAGGTGTTATGTTTGGCCGGTTTTCAAGTATGGGTGCGAGACATGGACCATCTTAAAAAGTATGGAAAAAAGAATAAAGGCATTGGACACATGGTTTGCCAGAAGAATTTTAAAAATTAAATGGTCATACAGAATAACTAATGAAGAGGTTTGGAGAAAGATTGGAAGCAGGTATAGCCTATGGAATGAAGTGAAAAGAAGGAAAAGGGAAATGGGCGGGACATGTGCTGAGGGGATCGTCAGGGGAGAGAATCGTGACAGCGCTAGAAGGATGGACAGTAAGGAAGAGAAAAAGACCAAGGATGGAATGGTTGGACAATTTAAAGAACTGGATGGATATTAACAAATATGAGGAATTGAAAAGGAAAACAAGTCGTAGAGAAGAGTGGAGATTCATGAGAGCTTACCTCCTGATAGCTGAAGCTACCAATTGATGATGATGATAGAAGTAAAACGTCAAATCATTGAGAAGCAGGATCGAGGTGTGAGCGTGGCTTACCTAGCATGTTCATACAATCGGTCCACATCTACTATTTGCACTATCCTCAAAAACAAGGATAAGATAAAGAAAATTGAGGCCTCAAAGTGGGTCACAAGAATTTCTACGCAAAGACCACGTATTCTCGACGATGTTGAAAGATTGCTTCTCATATGGATCAATGAGAAGCAAATGCAGTGCGACACTATTAACGAAAACCTAATTTGTGAGAAAGCGAAACTTATTTTTTGCCGACCTCATTAAGAAGACTCCAGGATCATCAACGGACAAAGAAGAAGTATTCAAGGCAAGCCGTGGGTGGTTCGAAAAGTTTAAGAGAAGAATTAGCATCCACAGGGTTGTGAGGCACGGAGAAGCAGCAAACTCAGACATAAAGGCGGCCGAGAACTTCATCGGCGTATCCAAGAACCTTGTGGATTCTGAGGGTTATCTGCCGCAGCAGGTTTTTAATTGTGATGAAACGGGTCTCTTTTGGAAAAAGATGCCGAAGCGAACTTATATAACAGCAGATGATGAAGGCATTGCCAGGTCACAAGCCAATGAAAGAGAGTCTCACATTGTTGTTTTGTGCAAATGAAAGTGGCGATTTGAAAATTAAACCGCTGCTCGTTTACCATTCGGACAATCCGTGAGCCTTCAAGAAGTATTAAGTCCAGAAGTGCAAGCTTAATGTCATGTGGAGGTCCAACAACAAGGCTTGGGTGACACGTTACCTTTTTATAGATTGGATCAATGAAGTGTTTGGTCCGTCTGTAAAAAAATATATGTTTGAGATGAATTTGCCACTCCGTGCCTTGCTTGTTATGGACAACGCTCCTGCAGATCCTCCAGGCCAAGATGATGACCTCCTTGAAGAATTTAAAATAAATAAGATCCAATTCCTGCCTCCTAACACCACTCCTTTACTGCAGCCAATGGATCAGCAGGTCATTTCAAATTTTAAAAAGCTCTACACTAAAACTCTCTTTGAGCGTTGTTTTGAGGTAACTGAAGGAACCAATCTCACTCTCAGAGAGTTTTGTAAAGACCACTTTCACATCGTTCCCTGCCTCAAGATGATCGACGAGGCATGGGAGGGGGTCACCAAGAGAACCCTTATTTCTGCATGGAAGAAGCTATGGCCGGACAGCGCTGTCGAACACAACTCCGAGGAGTTTGAGCAAGTGCCTGCGGAGCTGGTAGTTGACGAGATTGTGTCTCTGGCCAAGATTATGGGGCAAGAGGTGGATAGCGACAACATCGACGAGCTAGTGGAAGAGCATAGCCAGGAACTGACCACCGAAGAGCTTATGGAGCTGAATTCTGTGTCTCAGCAAGAATTTGTGGAGAGTATTTCGTCAGGGGAGGAGGAGATAACAGCCTCAGCAGAGCAACAACCTTCCAACAAAATTAGGGAGATATTAAAAGCATGGGAAGCTGTTACATCGTACGTTGAGAAGCATCACCCTAATAAGGCAGTAGCTATGCACGCTGCAAATTTATTTAACGATAATGCTGTCTTATTTTCGCAAAATTTTGAAGCATAAGCAGAGAAAAACCTCTCTAGACAACTTTCTAGTAAAAAAGGATATATTATACATTATATACTACATTATTATAAATATTTTCGGAATGGAACGCATTATCCTATTTTACATTGATTCCAATGGAAAAAATTGTTTCGCTTAACGAGTGTTTCGCATTACGAGTAAGATTCTGGAACGAATTAAACTCGTTAAGCGAGGTTCCACTGTATATGTATATATTAATCACTCATATTCCAAGTTTAGATGGAATATAGAGTTCGAAATTACTGTCGTAGATAAATATTCACATCTTATATATATGGAGAAAGTCATGTGCTGGCCACATCAGATTTTTTAAATATTATCTTGATAAAATGAAAAAATTAAGGAAAAATAGAGGAGAAAAATTTGAAATTTCCGTGAAAAAATGGAAATTTCTTTACTATTATCAGTTTTAGTTGCATTTTTTGAAAATATCTCAATAAAATTACGAAAAGTTAAACAATCTAGAGGAAGAAAATTGAAATTTCTCAAAAATTATCCGTTTTCGTTTTTTTTAGATAACATCTTGATAAAATGATGAAAAATAAGGCAAAATGGAGGAAATAGTTGAAATTTCGCTATTATTATCCGTTTTCGTTGCTTATTCCGTTCATATCTCGATTAAACACAAAAAAAATAAAAACGAAACAGAGGAAAAAAAATTGAAATTTTGATATAATTATCCTTTTTCATTGCTATTTTTGATTATATCTCTTTAAATTGACGAAATTTAACGCAAAATAGAGGAGAAAATTTGTAATTTCGCTGAAATTATCCGTTATCCTTGCTTTTTATAGATCTTATCTCGATAAATGAGCAAGAATGTAGACCAAAAGGAGAATTAAATTGAAATTTCGCTAAAATTATCCGTTTTCGCTTGTATTTTCGATAATAAGACGATTAAATGACGAAAAATAAAGAACCACAATAGAGGAAAAACTCAAATTTCGCTAAAATTATCCATTTTCGTTCCTTTTTTCGATCATTTCTCGATAAAATGACGAAAAATAAAGAGAAAATAAGGATAAAAGCTGAAATTTCGCAAGAATTATCCGGTTTCGTTGTTTTTTTTGATCATATCTCGATAAAATGACGTAAAATAAAGACTAAATAGGGGAAAATAAAGAAATTTCGCATAAATTATCTGTTTTCGTTTCATTTTGAAATAATATATTGATAAAATGGAGAAAATTAAGGCAAAATAGAGGGGAAAATTTGTAACTTCGCTGATATTATCCGTTATCCTTGCTTTTTTCGATCATATCTCGATAAATAAGCAAGAATATAGAACAAAAAGAGAAAAAAATTGAAATTTCGCTTAAATTATCCGTTTTCGGTTGTATTTTCGATAATATCACGATTAAATGACGAAAAATAAAGTCCATTTAGAGGAAAAAATTTAAATTTCACTAAAATTATCCGTTTTGGTTGCTTTTTTCGATCATATCTAGGAAAAAGGTCAAAAATCAAAGAATAAATAGAGGAAAAAAATTGATATTTCGCTAAAATTATCCGTTTTCGTTGCTTTCTTCGATCATTTCTCGATAAAATGACGAAAAATAAAGAAAAAATTGAGGATAAAAGCTGAAATTTCGCAAGAATTATCCGGTTTCGTTGTTTTTTTCGATCATATCTCGATAAAATGACGAAAAATAAAGACTGAATAGGGGAAAATATAGAAATTTGGCTTAAATTATCCGTTATCGGTTGTATTTTCGATAATATCACGATTAAATGACGAAAAATAAAGACCAATTAGAGGAAAAAAATTGAAATTTCACTAAAATTATCCATTTTGGTTGATTTTATCGATCATATCTCGATAAAATGACTTTAATCATGGTAAAATAGAGAAGAAAAACTGAAATTTCGCAAAAATTATCCGTATTCGTTGCTTTTTTCGATCATTTCTAGATAAAATGACGAAAAATAATGAGAACGTTGAGGATAAAAATTGACATTTCGCAAGAATTATCCGTTTTCGCTGCTTTTTACGATAATATCTAGGTAAAATTACAAAAAATAAAGACAAAATAGAGGAAAAAATCGAAATCTCGCTAAAATTATTCGTTTTCGTATCTTTTTTAGATAATATCTTGATAAAATGACGAAATTTTGCAAATTAGAGGAGAAAAATTGAAATTTCACTACAATTATCCATTTTCGGTTCTTTTAACAATCATATAATAATAATAATAATAATATTTATTCAGTAGTTTACATGAAAATACAAGAATAAAGAACATATAATAATAATACAGTAATATACTGGAGATCCATTTTCTGGATATACTTTAAGGTCCATCTGAGCCAATAATTGTCTCTTCAGGTGGTTCCTGAGTTTTATGAAAGATTTGGTTTTTAGATGGTTATTTACAGAAATAGGCACATTGGTATTAACAAAATAAACTAATTGTACATATTTTTATACCATAATATTCTCAAGATACTCTTTTATTTTTATTTTCACTTGGGACATATTTGTCAAAGTCCTAAGATTTTTTGGTAATTTATTAAAGAAATTTGGTACCAAAACTTCAAGTTTGTTTCTGCCAAAATGATTTATAAAAGATGGCTCATGATACATATCTTGTTTTCCACCTTCCATAACATGTTTTCTTGTCCTCAGTATATTGTAAGTGTCCTTAAAATAATTATTTTGTATGATTATGTAGGTAAGGAGTTTGCCCAGAGATAGTATGCCTAAGGATTTGTACATTACTTCAATTTTTATGCTCTTATTTGAAGTGCTGGAGCTATGTATAATTTTAATTATTTTATTTTGCAAGGCAACAAGTTCTTTTTTATGAACATTGCTGGTGAAACCCCAAAAGGTAATACCGTATCTTAAAATAGATTCTACCAGAGCATGGTACATCAGCATCAAAACCTTTGCTGAAATTATTTCTTTAATGTAATAGAACTGATAGCAAACTTTCCTTACGTTTGAGGTGATTCTCTTTATATGGACATCAAATTTCAAGTTTTTATCAAACTCCTATATACTTATAGTTCTCAACTTGTTCCAAGGGCACGACTATATGACGAAAAATAAAGAAAATTGGAGGAAAAAAATTGAAATTTCGCTAATATTATCCGTTTTCGTTGCTTTTTTTATCATATCTATTAAAATTACAAAAATAAACACAAAATAGTGGAAAAAATCGAAATTTCGCTAATATTATCCGCTTTCATTTCTTTTTTTGATAATATCTTGATAATATCAGGAAAATTAAGGCAATATAGAGGAAAAAATTAGAAATTTCGCAAAAATTATCCGTTTTCGTTTCTTTTTTAGATAATATCTTGAAAAAATGACGAAAATTAAGACAATATAGAGGAGAAAATTTGAAATTACTCCAACATTATCCATTTTCGTTACTATTTTACATAATATCTTGATAAACTGATGAAAAATAAGGCAAAATAGAGGAGAAATATTGAAATTTCTCTAAAATTATCTGTTTTCGTTGCTTTTTGATCACATTTCGTAATATTACGAAAAATAAAGACAAAATAGAGGAAAGAAATCAAAATTTCGCTTAAATTATCCGTATTCAGTTCTTTTTACGATCATATAACGATTAAATGACGAAAAAAAAGTCAAATTATAGGAAAAAAATTTGTTATTTTGGTAAAATTATCCATTTTCGTTTCTTTTTTAAATCATATATATAGATAAAATGACGAAAATTAAGGCAAAATAGAGAAGAAAAACAGAATTTTCGCAAAAAAAATTATCCGTTTTCGTTATTTTTTTTGATCATATTTTATTAAAATGACGAAAAATAAAGACAAAATAGGGAAAAAATTTAAATTTCGCTACTATTATCCGTTTTCGTTGCTTTTTTTGAACAAATCTCAATAAAATTACGAAAAGTAAGACAATCTAGAGGAAAAAATTGAAATTTCTCAAAAGGAATCCGTTTTCGTTTCTTTTTTAGATAACATCTTGATGAAATGACGAAAATTAAGGCAATATAGAGGAAATAGTTGAAATTTTACTATTATTTTCCGTTTTCGTTGCTTTTTCCGTTCATATCTCGATAAAACAACAGAAAATTAAAACGAAATAGATGAAAAACAATTGAAATTTAGCTAAAATTATCCGTTTTCGTAGCTTTTTTCGTTCATATCTCAATTATATGACTAAAATTAATGCAAAATAGTGGAGAAAAATTCAAATTTTGATATAATTATCCGTTTTCGTTGCTATTTTCGATTATATCTAGATAAAATGTCGAATATTTAGGCAAAATAGAGGAGAAAATTTGTAATTTCTCTGAAATTATCTGTTATCCTTGCTTTTTTTCGATCATATCTCGATAACTGAGTAAGAATATAGACCAAAAAGAGAAAAAAATTGAAATTTCGCTATTATTATCCGTTTTCATTGCTTTTTCCGTTCATATCTCGATAAAACACCAAAAAATAAAAACGAAATAGAGAAATAGAACGAAATAAATATTTAAATAAATAAATAGGCAAAGAAAAGCGCGATAAAAGAACTCAAACAGTTAAAAACCCAAAGAAATAAATAACACTAGACGATGACAAAACTCTGACGAACAGATACACACACCCACACACTGTCACTATTAAACTAAAGTTTCATCGTCCTTAATATCATTACACAACACGGGTAGCTGGGATGTAGGAAACTATAAGGTCAATAAATAGATAAATAAATAAATATATAAAAAGTCTCCCCATTAAAGTTAAAATATTGTAATTTCGCTGAATTTATCCATTTACTTTGATCGATCGATCATATCTCGATAACATAACGAAAATTAAGGGAAAACCAAGGATGAAAATAGAAATTTTACGAAAAATATACGTTTTCGTGGCTTTTTTCGATCATATCTCGAAAAAATGACGAAAATTAATGCAAAATAGTAGACAAAAATTGCAATTATACTATAATTATCAGTTTTCGTTCTTTTTCCGATCATATCTCCATAAAGTGACTAAAAATAAAGACAGTATAGAGGAAAAATTTGTAATTTCGCTTAAAATGATCCGTTTTCGTTGCTTATTTCGATCATATCTTAATAAAATGACAAAAAGTAAGGCAAAATAGAGGAGAAAAATTGCAATTTCGCTGAAATTATCCGTTTTCCTTGCTTTTTTGGATCATACCTCGATAAATGAGCAAGTATAATGATAAAGAAGTGGAAAAAATTGAAATTTCGCAAAAAGTATCCATTTTCGTTGCTTTATTCGAATATATCTCAATAAAATGACGAAAAATAAAAACGTAAAAGAGGAAAAATCTGAAATTTACCGCAAATTATCCGTTTTCGTTGCTTTTTTTTAATCATATCTCGTAAAATTACGAAATATAAATATAAAATATAGGGAAAAAATCGAAATTTCGCTAAAATTACCCGTTTTCGTTTCTTTTTTAGATAATATCTTGATAAAATGACGAAACTTACATTAAATTAGAGGAGAAAATTTGTAATTTCGCTAAAATTATCCGTTTTCGTTGCTTATTTCGATCATATCTCGATAAATGAGTAAAAATAAAGACAATATAGAGGAAAAAATTGAAATTTCTGTAAAATGATCCGTTTTCATTGCTTTTTTTGATCATATCTTAATTAAATGACGAAAATTAATGCAAAATAGAGGAGTAAAATTCAAATTATGCTAAAAATCTACGTTTTCGTTGCTATTTTCGATTATATCTCTTTAAATTGACGAATATTAAGGCAAATGAGTGGAGAAAATTTGTAATTTCGCTAAAATTATCCGTTTTACTTGCTGTTTTCGATCATATATAATAAACTAGCAAAAATAAAAACAAAAAAGAGGAAAAAAATGAAATTTCTTCACAATTATCCGTCTTAGTTGCTTTTTCGAACATATCTTAATAAAATGATGAAAAATAACGAAAAATAAACGAAAAATAATGAAATTTTCCTAAAATTATCCGTTTTAGTTGCTTTTTGGCAATATCTCGTAAAATTATGAAATAAAACACAAATAATGAGTACAAATCGAAATTTCGATAAAATTACCGTTTTCGTTTCGTTTTTAGATAATATCTCAATAAAATGACGAAAATTATGGCAAAATAGAGAAAAAAAAAGAAATTTTCATATTTCTCGTTAAAATGTCGAAAAATAAAGAGAAAATTGAGGATAAAAGTTGAAATTTCGCAAGAATTATCCAGTTTCGTTGCTTTTTTCAATCATATCTCGATAAAATGACGAAAATTAAGGCAAAATAGAGGAAAAAGTTAAAATTTCGCTATAATTATCGGTTTTCATTGCTTTTTCCGTTCATATCTCGATAAAAGAACAAAAATGAAATCGAAATAGAGGAAAAAAAATTGAAATTTAGCTAAAATTTTCCGTTTTCGTTGCTTTTTTCGTTTATATCTCAATTAAATGACGAAAATTAATGCAAAATAGAGGAGAAAAATTCAAATTTTAATAATATTATCGGTTTTTCTTTCTATTTATCGATTATATCTCTTTAAATTGACGAATATTAAGGCAAAGTAGAGGAGAAAAATTGTAATTTAGCTATAATTATCCGTTTTCGTTGATTTTTTCAAACATATCTAGATAAAATGAAGAAAAATAAAGAAAAAATAGAGGTTAATAATTGAATTTTCTTTAAAATTATAAGTTTTCGTTGCTTTTTTTGATCATATCTCGTAAAATTATGAATTATAAAGACAAAATAGAGGAAAAAAATCGAAATTTCACTTAAATTATCCGTTTTAGGTTCTATTTTCGATCATATCACGATAAAATGACGAAATGAAAACCCAAAAAAGATGAAAAAAATCGAAAAAACGCTGAAAGTATCCGTTTTCTTTGCTTTTTTTGATATTATCTCGATAAAATGACGAAATATGAGGCAAAATAGAGGAGAAAAATTGAAATTTCGCTAAAATTATCCGTTTTCGTTTCTTTTTTCAATAATATCTTTATAAAATGACAAAATTAAGGCAAAATAGAGGAAAAAAATCGAAATTTCGCTAAAATTATCCGTTTTCGTTTCTTTTTCAATTAATATCTTGGTAGAATGACGAAAACGTAAGGCAAAATACAGGAGAAAATTTGAAATTTCTCTATAATTATCCGTTTACGTTGCTATTTTCGATCCTATCTCGATAAAGAGACTCAAAATAAAGACAGTATAGTGGAAAAAACTTGTATTTTTGCTGAATTTATCTATTTTTCTTGCTTTTTTGATTATATCTCTTTAAATTGACGAATATTACGGCAAAATAGAGGATAAAATTTGTAATTTCGCTGTAATTATCCGTTTTCATTGCTTTTCTCGATCATATCTCGATAAATGAGCGAAAATAAAGAAAAAATAAAGGTAAATAATTGAAATTTCTTTAAAATTATCCGTATCGATGCTTTTTTTGATCATAACTCGTAAAATTATGAAAAATAAAGACAAAATAGAGGAAAAAAATCGATATATCACTAAAATTATCCGTTTTCGGTTCTATTTTCGATCATATCACGATAAAATGACGAAATATAAGGACAAAATAGAGGAAAAACATCAAAATTCCGCTGAAATTATCCTTTGTCGGTTCTATTTTCGATCATATCACCATTAAATGACGAAAAATAAACACAAAAAAGATGAAAAAAATTAAAAAAGTGCTAAAATTATCCGTTTTCGTTGATTTTTCGATATTATCTCAATAAAATGACGAAAATTAAGGCTAAATAGAGGAAAAAAATTGAATTTCGCTAAAAGGATCCATTTTCGTTGCTTTTTTCGATCATATCTCAATTAAATGACGCAAATTAACGCACAATAGAGGAGAAAAATTCAAATTTTGCTAAAATTATCCGTTTTCGTTACTATTTAGATTATATCTCTTTAAATTGACGAATATTAAGGCCAAATAGAGGAGAAAATTTGTAATTTTGCTGAAATTATCCGTTTTCCTTGCTTTTTTCGATCATATCTCGATGAATGAGCTAAAACAAAGACAAAATGTAGGAAAAAATTGAAATTTCTCTAAAATTATCCGTTTTCGTTTCTGTTTTAAATTTTATATATCTTGATAAAAAGAAGAAAATTATGGCAAAATAGAGGAGGAAATTTGTAATTTCGTTTAAATTATCCGTTTTCGTTGCTTTTTTCGAACATATTTCAATTAAATGACGAAGAAAAGTCAAATTAGAGGAAAAAAATTGGAATTTCGCTAAAATTATCCGTTTTCGTTGCTTTTTTCGATCATATATCGAGAAAATGACGATAATTTAGGAAATAAAGTGGATTAAAATTGAAATTTCACTAAAATGATCCGTTTTCGTTGCTTTTTTTGATCATATCTCGATAAAATGACGAAAATTTAGGCAAATTAGTGGAGAAAAATTGAAACTTCACTAAAATGATCCGTTTTCGTTGCTTTTTTTATCATATCTCGATAAAATGACGAAAATTTAGGCAAATTAGTGGAGAAAAATTGAAATTTCGGTACAATAATCCGTTTTTGGTTCTTTTTACGATCATATCACGATTAAATGACGAAAAATAAACACAAATAGGAGGAAAAATATTGAAATTTCGCGAAAATTATCCGTTTTCGTTGCTTTTTATGGTCATATTACGAATAAATGACGAAGAAAAGTCAAATTAGAGGAAAAAATTGGAATTTCGCTAAAATTATCCGTTTTCGTTGTTTTTTTCGAACATATATTGAGAAAATGACGATGATTTAGGAAATAAAGTGGATTAAAATTGAAATTTCACTAAAATGATCCGTTTTCGTTGCATTTTTTGATCATATCTAGATAATTTGTCGAATAATAAAGACAACGTATAGGAATAAAATTGAAATTTCGCTGCAGTTATCCGTTTTCGTTGCTTTTTTGAACATATCTGTGTTAAATGACGAAAAAAATTAGAAAAAAAGGAGGAAAAACATTGAAATTTCGATTTTTTTCCTCTATTTTGTCTTTATGTTTCATAATTTTAAGAGATATGATCAAAAAATAACGAAAACGGATGATTTTAGAGCTATTTTAATTTTTTTCCTCTATTTTTGGTCATTTAATTGAGATATGTTCGAAAAAGCAACGAAAAGGGATAATTTAGCGAAATTACAAATTTTCTCCTCTATTTTGCCTTAATATTAGTCAATTTAAGGAGATATTATCGAAAAATCAACGATAACGGATAATTCTAGCGAAATTATAATATTTTTTGACTATACTCTCTTAATTATAAATCATTTTATCGAGAAATGATCGAAAAAAGCAACGAAAACGGATAATTATAGCAAAATTTTGATTTTTCTCCTCTATTTGCCTTAATTTTTGCCATTTTATTCAGATATTATCAAAAAAGGAAGGATAACGGATAATTTTAGAGAAATTTTATTTTTTTCCTCTTAGTTGTCTTACATTTCGTAATTTTATTGAGATATGTTCGAAAAAAGCAACGAAACGGATATTAGTTGCAAATTTTCAATTTTTTCCTCTATTTTAGCTCATTAATCTAGATATGATCGAAAAAAGCAACGAAGATGGGTAATTTTAGCGAAATTAGAAATTTTCTCCTCTATTTTGCCTTAAGTGTCGTCATTTTATCAAGATATTATCTGCAAATGAAACGAAAACGGATAATTTTAGCGAAATTTCAATTTTTTCCTCCTTTTTGCATTTTTTCGCTCATTTATCGAGATGTGACGAAAAAGCAAGGAAAACGGATAATTTCAGCGAAATTAAAGTTTTCTCCGCTATTTACTAGTAAGCGCATCTATACAAAATTTTAAATTTTCAGTTCGAGCAATTTTAAAGATTTTAAAAATTTAAAATTTCAAAACCTCCATATCTCCGTTATTTACAATGATAGAGCAAAACCCTTGTTACGGGGAGATGATTACTACTTAGCGCATCTATACAAAATTTCAAGTTTCAATTCGAGCAATTTTAAAGATTTTAATTTTTGAAATTTTAAAACCTCTATATCTCCATTATTTGCAACGATAGAGCAAAACCCCAGGGAGATGTACACTATGTATTGCAATCATACAAAATTTCAAATTTTTAATTCGAGCAATTTTGAAAATTTGAATTTATGAAATTTTTTAACCCCTATATCTCCGTTATTTGCGATGATATAGGGAAACCCTTGTTACTGGGAGATTATCACTATGTAGTACACCTAAACAAAATTTCAAATTCTCAATTAGAGAAATTTTGAATGTTTGAAATATTCAAATCTCTATTTCTCCGTTATTTGCAATGATATAGGGAAAACCTTGTTACTGGGAGATGATCACTATGTAGTGCATCTAAACTAAATTTAAAATTCTCAATTTTAGCAATTTTGAAATTTTCAAAACCCTATACCTCCGTAACTTGCAATGATATAGGGAAACCCCTGTTACTGGGAGATGATCACTATGTAGTGCATCTACACAAAATTACAAATTCTCATTTCGAGAAATTTGAAAAATTTAAATTTTTGAAATTTTAAAACCTCTATATCTCCGTTATTTGCAATGATATAGGGAAACCCTTGTAACTGTGAGATGATCACAATGTAGTGCCTCTAAACAAAATTTCAAAATCTCACTTCGAGAAATTTTAAAAATTTGAACTTTTGAAATTTTCAAACCCCAATATCTCCATTTTTTGCAATGATATTGGGAAAATCTTAATATATGGAGATGATTAGGGATTGCAATATCGGTATACCGGGGTTCCGAATACCGGTATTTGAGCCATTTGTACAGTTTTGTAATATCGGTATTCACATGTTTTAATTCCGTTTTTTCGGTAATTACTAGAAATTTTTCAAATTGTCTTCACTGTAAGTTCAGGTGTAGCCAACATAGCAATAAAGAATACGTTTTCATTTTTATGTCTCCCTATTGTGCGAAATTAATTGTACTGTGAATACAAAGTTATATCATACAGTCTAGAGAAGTAATACAATATTTGAATCATCCTGGGAGGCATATGGAAACATGGAATATCGCTGAAAGAAGATATTGTATCCATAAACGACGGATTGAGGATGGTTATGATAAAAGTTGGAAAGAGAAAAAGTTGACTGGACTGCCCCACCCTCACCCGTCCCACCCTCTACCGTCCCGCATCCTACCCCACCCTCAACCATCCCACCTTCTCCCCTCCCGCCCCCTACCACACCGTCACCGTCCCACCCTCTCTCGTCCCACCCCTACCCCAACCTCATCCCTCCCATCCTCTCTTATCCCGCCCCTTGACCCACCCTCTACCGTCCTGCCCTCTGACCCACCCTCACACGTCCAACCCTCTCCCTTCCCACCCTCACCCATCCCACCCTCTCCCGTCCCACCCCTTACCGAACCCACTACCGCCCATCCCCTTAACCCACCCTCACCCATCCCACCCTCTACCTTATCCTCTCCCATCCTGCATCCTACCCACCCATCTACCGTCCCACCCTCTACCCCACCCTCACCCGTCCCAATAACTACCCTGTTGCCCACCAAATCCGTACCCTATGATATACCCTATACATTTCCTTCCTCTATTACGCCCAACACTTACTCAATTCAGCCCCTCTCCCAATCAATGCTTCCTCCTCTTATTCTCCCATAACCATCTACCATCTCCTTCCTTCACTCTTTATTTCTAATTAGACAATAGCAAAAATACGGGAAAAATTGAATGAAAAGGTACAGAATATATAAATTATACATAGCCCCGCCTTACACATCATAGTAAACTTATACATTCTGCAATAGTTCGTTTGGCTAAGGGGATAAAATATATCCATTCTATGTTCATTTCAAGTTATGGTACGCTATACAAGTTTCAGCCTTGCAAAGGTTTATACTATACATAATAGAAATTATATTAAATCCATTGCATCCTTCTCTTCCTCTCCCATAACAATAACATAAC
Source organism: Sympetrum striolatum (assembly GCA_947579665.1). Taxonomy (NCBI): domain Eukaryota; kingdom Metazoa; phylum Arthropoda; class Insecta; order Odonata; family Libellulidae; genus Sympetrum; species Sympetrum striolatum. The sequence goes on from OX388344.1 coordinate 4,472,006, forward strand.
ATTAAAAGGTAAGGAATATATAAATTATACATAGCCCTGCCTTACACATCATAGTAAAAGTATACATACTGCAATAGTTATTTTGGCTAAGGGCACATTTTATATCCATATTACACACATTTCAAGTCATGGTGCACTATACATTTTCCGGCCTTACAAATTTTATACTATACATAATTGAAAATGTAATTTGGAACGGAAGCATTGAAAATTAATGCTTTTCACTTCTAATTCATCTTCCGGTGTAGGGTGATGCTTTAGGGGTAAGCACTTGGGTAATAAGCCCACTTTGCAACCTTGGTCGTTGTCTGGTACTTCAGTACCATGGTGATGTTCTCAATATAAGTCCAGAATCATTTTACTTTCGAGCGCCCGGATTTTTCGGGCAGGATTGTGGAGCCGCTAGAGTTGGAGGGCTCTTAAGACCGTGTCGCTGATGCCAAACGCAAGGACCTCTGATCCTTCCCGCACCCAGAGGAATCTGTACAAACTATTCCCTTATCTTCGCTTGGCCATCAAAGACGTTCTCCTGGTTTTCGATGGACATCATATAGTCCTAGAAATGGAAGGAAATTTGATGAAATGAATTTTAAAATCTTTAAAATCTAAGATCCTATCCAATTATTATGTATGAGCAAGGATGTAAATATAAACGTACATCTGAGGAAAGCAATATTCTTAATACCTAGACTGTATCATAATACAAACCGAAGAAGATTGCAAGAACTATGTAACTTTCTTTTAAACTAACATTTCATGTGGAATATCCAATTTCATCTGAATTCCATGAGTTAAGAAAGTGCTACTTACAAACTGAAATATGCAGGAATCACAGGAAATTATACTTATGCCAGAAATGGTATTTTTCCTTGCAACATCGAAAATGTTACCGGTTATGACAAATTATTGTCGTCACATGATTATGCATTCGTTACTAGTAGACAAACATTTGATTTGTGGGAAAAATGTATTTTCCACAGAATTATTCGGCATTACCTTGCCTGTTTCGGTATGGTATATTACAAATATACTTGCCAATGAAAATTATTTAAATATATATCGAATCATAGCATTATTTTCTTATTATACTTATTCTTTTCCTAATTCCATCAATTGGGAAACTGTCAACCTGGCAATCATTTTGGCCGTCAGATCACAGCTCAATGAAGCATAATAAGCAGGTCTAGCATCTGAAGGATGAAAATAAAACCAAATTAAAGTGTGAAAAAACTAATAGTCGAACAAAATCCTCAAAAAATACTTCCTATCTAACCTAAGTAAAATATATCGAAGAATTGCATTACACTCTCGTCATCCTTATTCACTTCCGAGGTCCAACAATGGGTTTTCCCTCTCCTACCTACACTTCTTGTCCCTCAGCTCACATCCAAATTAAGCATAAAAGAAAGGTCAAGCATATCAAAAATAATAATAAAACCAAATTAAATTGGAAAAAATAAATAGACAACAAAATATTCAAAAGAAACTGCAATCTACCCTAATTAAAATATATCAAATAATAGTATTGTATTAACAATATACTTATTCAAAGCCAAGTAACAGCAATTGGGGATCCCTCTCTATGACACTCTGTTGGATACTCAGCACAATTCCTAAAGAACGCATTGTTGAAACAAAAAGCGTCTGAAAAACATTAATAATCACAAACTAAATTGGAAAAAACAAAAAATAGGAAAATATTCAAGAAATCATTATCTTACCTAATTAAAATCTATCGAATAACAGCATTATATTCACAATATAATTCTTCTAAGCCTAGCAACAGCAATGGTGCATCCCTCTCTACGTCACTCTCTTGGAAGCTCGGCACAATTCCAAAAGAACGCATTGTTGAAACAACCAGCGTCTGAAAAACGATAATAAACGCTAATTAAATTGGAAAAAATTGCAAAATATTCAAGAAATCATTATCTTAACTAATTAAAATCTATCGAAAAAGAGAATTGTATTCACAATAAACTTATTCTAAACCTAGAAACAGCAAGGGGGCATCGATCTCTACGTCACAATCTTGGAAAATATGCACAATTCCTAAAGAAGGAATTGTTGAAACAACAAGCGTCTGAAAAACATAAATTATCGCAAATTAAATTGGTAAAAACAAAAAAATACCAAAATATTCAAGAAATCATTATCTTACCAAATTAAAATCTTTCAAATAACAGCATTGTATTCACAATATACTTAATCTAAGCCAAGCAACAGCAATGGCGCAACCCCCTACGTCACTCTCTTGGGTCCTCAGCAGAATTAATAAAGAACGCAATGTTGAAGCAACCAACGTCTAAAAAACGATAGTAAACGCAAATTAAATTGAAGAAAACAAAAAAATAGCAAAATATTCAAGAATTAATTATCATACCTAATTAAAATCTATGGAATTACAGCATTGTATTAACAATATACTTATTCTAAGCCTAGCAACAGCAATGGGGATTCCCTCTCTACGTCACTCTTTTGCAGCAAATTGCTATGTAACCTAATTAAAATAAATCGAATAATATAATAGTATTCACAATATACTTATTCTAAGCCTAGCAACAACAATGGGGCATCCCTCTCTACGTCAATCTCTTGGAACCTCAGCACAATTCCTAGAGAACGCATTGTTGAAACAACCAGCGTCTGAAAACGATAATAAAGGCAAATTAAATTTGAAAAAACAAAAAAATAGCAAAACATTCATGAATTCATTATCATACCTTATTAAAATCTATCGAATAACAGGATTGTATTCACAATATAATTATCAAAGCCTAACAAAAGCATTGGGGCTTCCCTCTCTATGTCACCCTCTTTGACCCTCACCACAATTCCTAAAGAACGCATTGTTGAAACAACCAGCATCTGAAAAACGATCATAAATGCATATTAAATTGGAAAAAACAAAAAAAATAGCAAAATATTCAAGATTTCATTATCTAACCTAATTAAAATGTATCGAATAACAGCATTGTATTCACAATATACTTTTTCTATGCAAAGCAACAGCAATTTGGCATCCCTCCTTACGTCACTATCATTGATCCTCATGACAATTCCTAAAGAAAGCATTGCTGAAACAACCAGCGACTGAAAAACGATAGTAAATGCAAATTAAATAGGAAAAAGCGTAAAAATAGCAAAATATTCAAGAATTCATTATCTTACCTAATTAAAATGTATCGAATAACAGCATTGTATTCACTATATACTTATTCTAAGCCAAGCAACAGGAAAGGGGCATCCCTCTCTACGTCCCTCTCTTTGATCCTTAACACAATTCCTAAAGAACGAATTGTTGAAACAACCAGCGTCTATAAATGCTAATTAAATTGGAAAAAACATAAAAATAGAAAAATATTCAAGAATTCATAATCTTACCTAATTTAAATGTATCGAATAACAGCATTGTATTCACAATATACTTTTTCTAAGCCAAGCAACAGCAATGGGGCATCCCTCTCTACGTCACTCTCTTTGATCCTTAGCACAATTCCCTTACGAACGCATTGTTGAAACAACCAGCGTCTGATAAACGATAATAAATATAAATTAAATTAGAAAAAGCATTAAAATAGCAGAATATTCACGAATTCATTATCTTACCTACTTAAAATGTATCGAATAACAGCATTGTATTCACAATATACTTATTCTATGCAAAGCAACAGCAATTTGGCATTCCTCTCTACGTCACTCTATTCGATCCTCAGCACAATTCCTAAAGAACACATTGTTGAAACAACCAGCGTCTGAAAAACGATAATAAATGCAAAATAAATTGGAAAAAAACAAAGAAATAGCAAAATATTCAGGAATTCATTATCTTACCTAGATAAAATCTATAATGTAACAGCATTGTATTCACAATATATTTATTCTGAGCCTAGCCACAGCAATGGGGCATCCCTCTTTATGTCACTCTCTTTGATCCTCAGCACAATTCCTAACAAATGTACTGTTGAAACAACCAGCGTCTGAAAAACGAAAATAAATGCAATTTCAAATGGAAAAAAAATAGCAAAATATTCAAGAATTCATTATCTAACGTTATTAAAATCTATCGAGCAACAGTATTGTATTCACAATATATTTTTTCTAAGTCTAGCTACAGCAATGAAGCATCCCTCTCTACGTCACTGTCTTTGATACTCAGCACAATTTCTAAAGAATGCATTGTTGAAACAACCAGCGTCTGAAAAACGAAAATAAATGCAAATTCAATTGGAAAAAAAATAGCAAAAAATTCAAGAATTCATTATCTAACCTAATTAAAATCTATCGATTTACAGCATTGTATTCACAATATATTTATTCTAAGCCTAGCAACAGCAATGGGGAATCTATATCTAAGTCACTCTCTTTGATCGTCAGCACAATTCCTAAAGAACGCATTGTTGAAAGAAACATCGTCTGAAAAACGATAATAAATGCAGATTAAATTGGAAAAAAATCAAAATAGCAAAATATTCAAGTATTCAATACTGTGCATTCACAGCTACCAATATTTCCTGGGTTCGACACCAGGCGTCTCTACAATCAGTAAATTATCCGATTTTAAAGAATTAATTTAAACCCCTTCACAATAATATTAAAACATGAAATTAGGCATATAGATAGAGAACATAGATACATTTCAAAAACATGTTTTAAATTTCCTAGATCGTCCTTGGTTCGATCCCAGAGGGCCATTTAAATTCCTCAATGCATTTCTTACGGAGATAACGGAAACAAATTTCAGGTACTTCCCGGTACGATATCAACTTCAAACTTTGCATAAAATAAGAACAAGACCAAACAAATCAAACTGTGCAGTCACAGCTATCAATTGGTCCTGAGTTCGACACCAGGCGTCTCTACAATCAGTAATTGATCCGATTTTCAATAATTATTTTGAACCCTTTTCCAACAATATAAAAACTTTAAATTCCGCATGTGGATAGAAATCATAGATATATTACAAAATCTTGTTTTAGATTACCAGGATCGTCCTTGGTTCGAATCCAGATAGCCATTTACATTCGTGAAAATTAGAACGTCTTTTGAGCAGTTGTATCCAATATATCTGCTTGAATTTTCAGACATAGTTAGAGATAGTGATTTTCTGCTGTGCTGCATAGTAGGTTCACCAGTAAGACCCGGGTTCGATGCCAGACGATGAAATTTCAGCGAATTTTAAGAAAAATTTCAATCCTTTACGTTTTTCTTTTGAGGACCGTCCCGATATGATGCCGATATGAAATTAGTATTGCCGATCTGCTTGCAGTATGCAAGCTACATTTTACTCGTATGATATATGAATGAATCCGGAGAAGCATCTATATATAATAGATACACGGATGGCTGGTGCTGATACATACAAAAAACATAAAAAAAATATAAGTGTTTTAACAAAAAAGAAAGAACATGTTTGTGTGTTCTTAACACTTGTTCTTAAAAAAAAAAGTAATAACTGTAAATTTTACAAAAAAGAGAGAAAAAAAACTAGATACATGTATATAACAATAATAAGAATAATAATACTATTTCTATCAAAATAATATAATTATAATAACCAAAAAATTATCATATTCAAAAAAATCTATCAACATTTTCATTTGATAATAACCAAGACTTGGCCAACTGAAGAAACTTATAACAACGTTTCTCATTTTTTATGAAATTTTTTATAAAAAATTTTTAGTCCAATATAAACAAAAGACCTTTTAAAAATAGTCAATTTCAGTTTAATTAAATGTACATTCCCTTTTCTTAAATTATAATGAATTGAACTATCAGAGATAGTTGGCTTATTTCCACTCATGACAAAAAACAACTTCAAAACCTTAAACATATACAAGTGTTGTGATGGGAGCAATGTTAAATTTACAAATAATGGATATGAATGCTCAAATCTATTGTTAGGCAGATTATTCTGATAATCCTTTTTTGCAGGATTGATGCAGACTTAAACGTATTTTTATATGCACTTCCCCAAAATTGTAATACAGGTAATACGTTTGTGAGATTACGTTGTAAATATCCCCGTCGACGAATAATTTTTCTACTGGAAAGATTATATGTATTATTCAGCAAAATGTAAGGACGACTAAAAGCAGCAAATAGTTATTCCTGACTGTGGTATTGAAATTGATTAAGTATTTACTAAAAACAGTAATTTTGAGACCGAAAAAAAAAGATGCGAAAAAAATAAAATCGGTTCGGTTTTGAACCAGCAAACTTCTACTTCATTGCCGGAAATGATATTCATTATGCCACAGTATCGGTGTCATGCTTAGCTGATGTTTTGCAATTAACTGCAATTAGAAATTGACACGGATTTTTCAATTAACCCTTTCACTACGGCAGCCATATCGGCGATTTTTACGCAATTATAATGATATAGCCCGCATATATGAGAATGAAATTGTATTCCATCGTGGTTAATGGCAGGCTAAAGGAAAACCTCTCTGAGTATCGGGAGCGTTCTCCCACTCATTTAAAACTGATGGGCATGAGCGTCGCGGCACGCTCTCCGTACCTCGGTAAGGAACCAGAGAGCATGCCGGCACGCTGGTCGTAGTGAAAGGGTTAATTTTACAAAGAAACTAGGAAGTGTTTGTTTAAACGGTTTAAACTGTATAAGAGTAGTTACAATATGCCAAATACAATATATAATACGTAAAAGTATATTCGTCTGGTACAATATACAGGCCATCTGTTAAACTTCGGCAAAAAGAATCCGTCCCCCCTTACGGAGAGTCGCTCCCGTGGTTGTCATGTATCTTTTCTGTTTTTCGACTGTCATTTGTTTTGTGTTATGTGAAGTAGGTGAGAGGGAATTGGAGGATGAAAACCCGTGGCGAGTGCATTCGAGGACATTCGTGGGAGAATGCATAGAAGTGGCGGTGAAAGTGACCCGAATCAACGGACGTCGGAAAAAAGGGAACAAGGACACAAGGACTGGGAGAGAGAGCCAGTTATGTGTGCGCTCGTGAGGAGGGACTTGGGGAAAACGGAAATCCAGGGCAAACCCTTTCGGCAGACAACGAGGGCTTGCCATGGTATAGTAAATACCCCGAATCCCCCCGGATATCCTCCACAACTTCACGTTTCCTAGTGCATCCCCCTTTTTATTCCCCCAGTGGAAGTGCCGTTCCAAACCTCGGGACCATCCGCAATTTCGACTCGGTCCTTCAAGCAAGCAAAGGGACTAAACGTTCGACCATGATGCATTCAAACTGGTCATTGTAAAGCAGCCCATTTTGTAATTTTTGTATTCCTATTTCTTATCTTTATTCCTTACCCCATACATGTTTCATTACGACTGATCATCCCCCATCCGTCATTAGCATTTAAGTTTAAGTCATTATTTTTCTGTCCATGTTATTTTTTTTGTACGAAATATTTTTTTTCTTTTCTCAAATCAGAACTTTTAATTACAATAAAATTTATGTTAATATGATCAGATGGTTAATGGTAATTATAACGGGGTTTTACCATTATTTTTTTCAGGTAGAAATTTTAAGGGGCACCATCCTAATCCGGACCCTTCCCAGCTCGGGAGCGCCCGACCTTCACAGCAGGGGGGACCATAAAAAAACTGACTGCATGGAATACAATTTAAAAAATTAAAAACAATTCAAATGAGCAACAATATATTATCTTCATCGTCTCACTCATCCTAAGAGATATACAAGCATCTTTTGATTGACAATCTACGATGAAAATTAAGATTTTTCGTGATTTTGCTAGAAATTACCTGTTGACGCACGGCAACTTTGCTCAGTCAGATAGGCAGGAGTTTTAAATATTTCAACGGGGGTTAGGTTGGGTTGGGGGAGGACCCATCCCCAGGGTTTGGGAGAGAAAAAATTAAACAGAAATTAAACAGACTTTGGAAAAATAAAACGGCATTTCAATTGCAGTTTTCTTACAGTCCTCAAAGGGTTAAGGGGCCATAGTAAATGATAAGTAATGCTTATGTCTTGTCAGTGGGTAAGAGGAAATTGAATTTTTTTCTCTTAGAACAGGTTTCATTCCTTGTTATAAGGATACTTTCCTTGCAAAAAGCTATTTTATGATACAAATTACGTACCGTAGAGAATTTCAGGAAATCCCTTGGAACTCGTGATGCACCATAAATACCTCGCATCCCAAATTGTCACTGACGTGACAATTTGGAATGCGAGTACTCGAGGGTTAAGAGCAAATTTCATACCAATTTTTCAGCAAAACGCCTCACCAAGGGTTTCACCCATATTTTCTAGATTCCATCTCTATGGATATTGGTTATGAAAGCGACAATTAGATGCATTACCTCAGCAATTTCACCAGTGCAGGAATGCCACCACTCTTGAAGACCGCAAGAAGTCCCTGTCTGTGATGAGAGAGGTTGTGCAGCGTTCCAACAGCACCTTTGGTGGTCTCCAAGTCGTTGCTGTTCGAGATGGCATGCACCAACCATCTACCGAATCACCGAGAGAAGAGTTAGCAGGCGAAATGAAGGTGGGCAGACATGCATTAGGAGGCGGAATGTAACGAGTAAAATAAAAACACATTTACCAAACTACAATTCATGCTATTATACATTTGGGCGCATCACGAAAAACTTTCAAAAATTCAAAAAGTTGTCACTACGGTCACATGTTTACGCAAAAACATTTTACAAGGGGAACGCACGGTCTGGGAAATGAAGTTCGGGATGAGGCTTTGCGTGGTAATAGCAGGGCCCAAAACTCATACTATTCTAAAGCCATAGGACCCCATAGGGCCCCAGCCCCGAGAAAAAGGGCCTCAAAGTTTTTGCAACAATATATATACTTTAAAGTTTAATGTCTGGCTCAGTAGTCTAGGCGGTAGCAATCCTAACTAGAAATGCATAGTCTCCGTGTTCAAACCTCTGTTAGACCAATTTTTTTTCTTATTTTTTTCATAAATTTTATTTTATATTCATTTTATTTTTTAACTTATTTAATATTATAATGATAATCGTGCAAATATCGTTACACATCGTAAGAATGTGCATGATCGGGGGTATGGGAGAATAATGAAGTCAAGAAGAATAGAAATTATATTTGCAGTTATATTTAATCATAATCCGATTTTTTTTATTATCATGATAATGATACTTAAATAATGATAATTATCATAAAAGCATTCGAAGCAAAAAATATTCGGGTAATGTGAGCAACAAATAAATGATGGCTCTTTACATGTACAAGGAGTTTTAAGCAGGTCTATTGAAAAGCAAACTTAGTTAACATTCCTAAAAACTTTTCGGTTGTCTGTTAATTTTGAGGCGAACCAGGCGTATTGAAGCATATCAGTAGAAATTGGAGATGATAATTGGTGGTGAACTATGGACTGAATTTTAATGCAATCTTAATTGTTGCAAAAACTTTGAGGCCCTTTTTTTCGGGACTGGGGGTCTGCCCTATGGGGTCCTATGGCTTTAGCATAGTATGAGTTTCGGGCCCTGCTATTACCACGCAAAGCCTCATCCCGAACTTAATTTCCCAGACCGTGTGTTCCCCTTGTTAGACAAATTGAGAAATATTAATATCTCCAGCAACGGGCCTAAAGTTTCATTTTTTGTCATAAACATAGACATACTTTAAAAATCATAAATACAAAGCAAATTTTAGTTTTCAAGTACAAAAATAAAAAGTTTAGAATGTTAATGAACAGTATAAAAAATTATATCCGCCATGCAACTTTTACTCCTCTGGGATTAGCAGTAAAATTATCATTTCTTTGCAAATTTAAGGTCTAAATTGTTGACCATTTAACCCTCCAAGGACTGACGTTCCCATATGGGAACGGACTGCAGCTACCTTCTCTTGGTAGCTAAACAATATCTTGAGTGTCATAAAATGGTCAGTAAACGCTATTTTGTGAGCTAAGAGGGCCCAAAGCTTAGTTTTATTTGAGTTTTGGTGCATTTAAGTCAAAGGAAATATTTCTTGTGATTTTTCGAAAAACAGGAAAATTTTGAGATGGATCCTTCTGGCAACTAATTTTTATAATTTTTACTGTTTTTAATTTAAAGTACTATTTTGCTTGTATAACTTTAGTATGATGTTCTAATCATCGAAAGAAATTAAATAGAGCAGAGTTTGAGGTTATTTGTTGTTGTTATAACGTTGTTTATTGCTGCGTTCCCATATGGGCACGTCAGGCCTTCCCACTACTACACGACTTCCTTGCCGATGGCTGTCAAGGAAAGCTATATATAGTATATTAGAGTTTATTTTGCGACATAATACATTATTTTTGGTGCAATTAAGTTAAGAATTATTTTAGTTTTAAGTTGTGACAAGAAGACTATGGCAATTATTATGCATATTTATGAACTAAATCTCGGAAAACCTAAAATTATATAGTAGAAGCGGCAACAACAAATATTAGCAAATGATTATTGTACTAGATATACAAATCCTTTCAAATTTTATTAGCTTCACATAAAAATGATACCATTAGAGGTGTTATAGTTTCTATTCAGGAAAAACGTAAGTTTTCATGAGTCGACTTCACTGAAGGAGGCTCTCCGAATCCTTGCCGAGAATGCAGAGAGTGAGGTAGATGTTACGGATGTCTTCATTTCTCCAACAGAAGAAAATGAGCGAACTGATGAAGCATCGGCTGATGAAGATGAGAAAAGATTGGTTGACAATTTTACTGGCTAGCAAATGAGGGCACAAGCCGAAATTCGGTTGGCAACCAACGAAAGTATCGGTGCCGGAGAAGACGATGGGGCAAAAAAATCTGTGCGGAGAAAATGAATAAAGGGCAGCATTGAGTGTACGGGAAGTTTTTCTGAAGCAGATTACTTTTCATACTCTAAACTTAGCTGTATCTAATTGCTAGAGCTCTTCATTGATGACAATTTCGTCGCATTCATAGTCGAACAAAGTGAGAATTACGCCCGATTTTTTAATTGCCCCTGTCCACAAATTACAGCAGAGGAGATGCAAGCCGTCATTGGCATTTTGATTGAATCCGGGTACAACGTTTTCCTGGAAAAAAATATTACTGGGTCGCGAAAAAGGATGTACATATTGAATTGGTTAGTAGAGCGATGAGGAGGGACTGCTTCATCCAAATAATGAAATATTTACACTTAGCGGATAATACTAAGTTAGGCAGTCAAGCGATGGGCTCTACAAAGTCCAGCCTACGATGAAAAGAATTACACAGAGATGTTTGCAGCATTTGGTGCCTTCCCAATCCTTAGATTGTTAAGAAGAGATGATAAGATACTACGGAAGACACAGCTGCAAGCGATGTAGTAGAGGTAAATCGATAAGATTCAGTCATTTTAATTTGAAGTGGTATGTGAAATAATAAAATAGCATTAATTTATTTAGCTCAATATATAATTTATACGAAAGAATTTATTGCCACATTTGAAAGGATGTGGCTACAATGGAACTGGGCGAATCAGAAAGACCCGGATTCTGAAAGATTGTCCGCTACCACCAAAAAATCATCTAAAAAAGGAGGAGAGTGGAAAGAGCATCACAGCTATTTCTACATGCGAAGGAATAGGAATCACTAAATGGCTGGACAATTTGGTAATTGTGGCAGCTTCAACAGCGTATGGAGTTACGCCGTTGATGAAAGAAAAAAGATTTTATAGGAAACAAAATAAAATTATTCAGCTTCCATAACCCTACTTCATATCCCAGTATAATAAGCATATGGGTGGAACTGACAAAATTCTGTAAATTCACTGCATATTGGTAAGATATGATTTATATAAATTATTTACAACTCAGACAATCGAATAATAATAATAATAAAAGGGAATCCTCAGACCCAAGGACAAAATTAGGGTTTAGACGGGAGATTGCTCAGGTGTACTTTATTCGGTACAAGACGGAATAAAAACCACCCGGTGGACAACTCAGCAAGGCTTCCACGTCAAAAACTGGCTCCACGCAAGAGTTGTGGTATGATCAATTAATCGGTGTAATCGGTGACATACCGCAGAACAAGGGTAAACGCTGCGAATACGAAGAGTGCGAGAGTCGTGGGAGAACAATGCGTAATAAGTGCGATGTTGGGCTCTGTGTTAAATGTTTTACAAAGTACTTAACAAAATAATTATAAAACCAATACTTATATCTTCCAAGAAAAACCATTTCATACAATATTTTTTTGAAATAAATATGATTTTTTTCAATAAAATGCTTTTTTAAATTTCATCATGGCGCGCGTAATAGTAGTAGTGGGAAGGACTGACGTGCCCATATGGGAACAGGCATTTGCAACGAACCTATAATTGTTAACTTTTTTCAAACAATTTTCTCTTGTTAATATAGGTCATCTGAATACCAATATACTAAAATTAAGGTAATTTTTAAGAAAAAATAATTCTCGTCCTTGGAGGGTTAATTTACTTCTAGTCTACGTTTTCATTTAGAAATTTCTTATAAACATAGAAATAAAAAGTATTCCAAATAATATAATTCTTTTTACATTGTAAACTAAACACTGTTGTATCTGAATACAAAAATTTGCTTTGTGTTCATGTTTAAAAAAAAATAAAATCTTTATTTTTGAAAAGAAAAATAAAAACTTTAGATCTGCTGCAGGAGACTTAAATATATTTCAATTCGATTAATTGTTTTGGGTAAATATGTGACCATAGCAACAACTATATATATATACTTGAAAATTTGAATTAAAGAAAAGTTTTTTTATAATACAGAGCATTAAATAACCAAATGGAACAAACCTCTTACATACAAACAGATATGTATGTTGTCTTTGCTTAGAAATAATGAAACATTGAATGTAATGATTATTCCAAAAGTAGAGCATTGGAAATAGAAAAATTAATTTTCAGCAAATCCAATTTTCCCATCTTTTTTGGGCGCTCTAAAAATTCAAAAATAGTACATTAGATACATTCGTGAAAACATTAATAGAGAGAAAGCCCATAAAGCTATAATAACGAGTAACAGAAGGAACACTTATGAAACAAAGTGATGAAAACAACAGCAAGTACACAAAACACTTTCTTACATTACCTGAAATACGACAATGAAACAGAAATCGTAATGATATAAAAGAATTGGATGCAGAAATGATAAATCATGCAAAAAATTAGGATCCCAAGCAAATGAAATGATTCAATGACGACTCTAAGATAACCTTGCAATGCATTCGATGGGCTGAACATTTCAGAAGCTAAGGTTGTCTGAAACGCAGTGGTCTTGAGGGAATTATCCCTTGTCAGTCAGCTATTATTACGAAAATTCATAATTCAGGCACATTCTATTTATGACATAAAAGTATGTGTTACGGGAAAAGTAAGAAACTAATGCTAGATATTAAAGTTTTTCCAAAAGCGAGCCTTGAGCCTTAACTTGTTCTATATTCAGGCATTTACAGTGACATTAATCCAAGGAATAACTCAAGGAAAGACGGTACTAAGCATTTACGCTCTGTGTGCTACGTATCAATATCATCTTTATCAATCACATTACATATTTTCATTTTTAAGATAGTATTTTTGTCAAATGATGTTTATTGGGTATGACTAGGGATAGGACAATCGATTGAAAAAAAAAACAATCGAAACGTTATTCAATTGTTTTGGCATTCATTCGAATGAATTCACTCGCTTTCGTAGGAGGACAGGACGCAATAGCTGGTCAGTGGCAGTAACAATTGGCTGCCGGGATATCGGATCAGATATACACACACACACGTATATCTATATTCATAATTCATCAGTATTACATCTCTCTTCCACTAAATGGGATCACGTTATGAGCCACTTCTATCCCCTCCTCTTCAACGCGTATCAAGTAAACGAGTGAAAAATCGAATAAACCGAGTGAATTTATTCGATTGTTTATAACGAGTGAAAAAAAACTCGAATAAACCGATTTGATTTTTTACTCACTTCCTCTGAACGAGTGAATCACTCACTTGTAACAATCAAATACATTTATTTGATATTTCTTCACTCACTATAAACAACATAATAGATTTATTAGATTTTTTCACTCGCTAAAAACAATCGAATTAATTTATTCGATTTTTTTCCACTTACTAAAAACAATTGAATTGATTCACTCGGTTAGGATTCAGTGAAAAATCAAAACGCTTTATTCGAATAATTCGATTGAAGCAAACAACCGAATTATTCGATTGTTTCAATCGATTGTTCCCAGCTCTAGGTATGAGTATAAATTTTATCTCATTCTATTTACTATTTCATGTTTTACCTTCATAAATTATCTTTAAGATGTTTTGTATCAACTCCATATTTATTCCTTGCCTTATTTCTTTTTCTGTAAGTTTATTAAAGCTCATAATCTATCATCTCCTTCCTGTGTAACATAATTAACTGCAGAATCAATTCTACTTTCCTACTCTCTCTTTTCTCTTTCCTCCGAGCACAACTCGCCTATCTGATGCCTTCTCTCTGAGCACTCCATCAACTGTAAAACGATCACTCTTTTTCCTTCAATTTTCAACTCCCTTCCTTCCAATATTCACTTCTCTCCTCTTAAATCCATCCACAATATGGTTGCAAGAGATTGATTTTTATAATTTCATTCATTATTTAAATTAATTTTATGTTGTTGATTTGTTGTTTTATTTTGTTCTCACTGATTGTTGGTTTTTTCTTGCTTCTTGTTATTTCCCCAACTGTAATTGGCCTCGTGCTGTTTGTTGGTACTAACTGATAAATGAATAAAATGAAAGATACATAAACAATTTTGGAGTTTTGGCCTTTATTTAAATCAAGTTTAAGCTCTTATAACGAAGTTAATGATTTTTTTGGAATTAGTTACTATTTGTCGTTTAATTTTTTATTTCAAGAACTTTCCTGATGAGAATATTTTTTAAGACAAAATATGCACGTCAAACAAGCACAGCATTGTAGCATGTTGTTTAGTCTCTAAGCGTTTGACTTCCTCAATATCCTTGTTCCACACTCATAAAGCAAAACAATCAACATCCTAGATAATTCATAAAAATTATGTCCTTTTTCCTAATTTTGTTATTCGACTAAGCTAGGTCTATTTGTGATCAAATTATAAAATTAAAAAACCTGACAACTTGGAAAGAAATTCCCTAAATAACTACACTATGAAAGTGCTACTCCGCGAGTAATGTTGATAAAAGATGATGCATTGCAAGGTTTTCTCAATTGAACAACGCAATTGAAACATGCCGAAGAAAGACGAACTTCCTTTCTTCATCATCATCACCATCCAAACTTTCCAAAAGCGAAACGATAGCATTCCACACACAAATAACTGAATTATTTATGAATTATTCACCATCTGCTGTTATTTTCCAACACAAATTCCAGGAAGCGTGTGAGAAATAAATGAGTTTGGTTAGCATGAAATGAATCTGTGAGTGAATCACTTATTCTAAATGAACACAGCAATGACCAAGAAATATTATTATTTCATAACCACCAAGTAGGCTGTAAGGCAGGTGGCAGTTTTTCTACATCTAGGCAGTTATCCTACATATTCATTTACAGTTCATCTAAATACTAACATACACATATGACATATAAATGGTTATTTCTGGATTTTTTGGGGTTCATCACAGGCCTTCTCGGATACTGTAGCGTCCCAGGGTAAAACCCCACCGTACATCACCCTGCCAAGCAATCCCTTACTTCCTCCAGAAATTCGACATTACTAAAATCCCCTTACATTCTATAATACCCTTATCTACTACAATACATTAACACATTTCTTTTTAAAAGATCTTGTATTTTTAGGCAAGGGGCTTAAGAGCGATCTAGGTAACTTATTCCTTTCTGAAATGCCTCTGTTAACCCTTTCACTACAGCAAGCATGCCAGCATGCTCTCCGGTTCCTTACCGAGGTACGGAGAGTGTGCCGCGACACTCATGCCCATCAGTTTTAAATGAGTGGGAGAACTCTCCCGATACTCAGAGAGGTTTTCCTTTAGTCTGCCGATAACCACGAAGGAATACATTCTCATTTTCATAAATACGGGCTATATCATTATTAATGTGTAAAAATCGCCAATATGGCTGCTGTAGTGAAAGGGTTAAGAAAAGAATATTTCGCGATATTCTTTGCCACCAAGGCTTAATTTAAATTCATGGCTATCTTTTCCCCTGAATTCTGGTTCCTCCAAAGCATTTTTTAAAGCTTCCCAACCAGTTTTACCTGAAATTATGTTGTAAATACAACATAGTCTATTTATTTTTCTTCTTTTAAGGAAAGGGTAAGGGCATTCTGGTCGGGTAGCCTAGATGGTTAAGGCAGCCTCCCGGTTAGAGGAAGATCCCGGGTTCGATTCCCGGCCCTGTCAGACTTTTTTCAAGTCCGTTTTTCCTTGGGAATTTTCTTCTTTTCTCAAACGTTTCCCACGCCAGTCTTTAACATTTCTGTGACGCTGTCCATTTTTCTAAATCCACCCATTACATATCGAGCTGCTTTCCTTTGCACTTTTTCTATTTTCTTTGTTCGACAACATTGATATGGACCCCACACGGCTGATGCATATTCAAGATTCGGTGTTACAAGCGATGTATATCCCCTAGGTTTTGCTCCTGCCCTTAAAATTCCTCATCACATAATGCAACAAATGCCTGCACTACAATTAAATTGACGTGTTTTCCCAATTGAGATTTTTATCAAACGTGACTCATAAGTATTTGCAATGATTGGATTCTATGATTCCAATGGCCAAGAAATATGACAGAACTTACATGAAATACGGAAAAAGGGATGAGTCATTACATACCCCGACAAGGTTTCAGTAACGATCGCGTCGTTACTTGTTTCTTACTGTATTTTACATGATAATTAGCCATGTTTGTGATAATAGTTCACTACATACAGTTTCAAGAATTTCACACAAAGATTAACCAAGTTATTTCTTTGTTATTTTTTTCTTTATTTTTCATAATGGAAACTCTAAATGTATATGTAAACTAATTCACAGTCTCTGGCGATGTCTCGCGGAAATACATCATTATAAAAATCCGGAATTTGCAAGCTTAAATGCAATAACTGTGACGGGGTATATTTGGGACAAACGCAGAGAAATTTCGCCATAAGATTCAGTGAACATAAAAGATCTTTTATGAACAAGTCTTCCCAATCTCACTTTGCTAAGCACCTTCTGGAATTCAACCATTCTTCTGACTTTGTACCCGAAATTCTTATTATACAGATAGAAAATCAAGGCTTAATTTCTTAGAACATTTTGAGATTAATTCCCATACAAATTCTAAACAATGTAACGTGGTTAACGAGCACCTCTTCCCATTGATACGATGCATTCTGCCACCCACTGACAATGTTGCTCTACCTCCAGTTCTGTCGTCCTCTCCCCCACCCCCCTCTTTCACTATTTCCTTATTTTCCCACCAGTCTTACTTGTATATATTATGCTTTACGTTTTTGCTAGGTCACTTGATGATGCAGATCAATCTCTGAAACTAGTCGTGTCTTGTTTCCATTTATTGTTTTTAATAAAAACTGTGGAAAAAGTACAAATTGTTATTTTTCTTATATCTAAACTGTTTATCAGTCACCATCAGTTAATCCATTCACTATTTTCACATTTAAATTATACTCTAAGACCAAATTCTGTGAGCAATAAAATGGCAAATTGACAAGGCCCCAAAAAAAAAGGATTTAGGTGCATGCAATAGGGTGGATCGAAAAAACTTTTTTTTCGCAATCCGTCAACGGTTGATTGAGGATATCGTTGCGAAGGGTTATAGAAATCTCCATTTTGGAATGAGGAACCTGAAGCGGAGTGGGAAGGGTGTCAGGGAAAGAGTGTACGAATCTCTCGTCAGGCCGACCATAGAATATGCAATGAGCATTTTGGATCCCCACGAAACTGGCCTTATTAAGAAACTCGAAGGCGTGCAAAGAAAGGCAGCTAGATACGTAGTCAGAAAACAGGGGAAAGCCAAAAGTGTAAGTGAAATGCTAAACCATTTGAAGTGGAAATCTCTAGAGTCAAGAAGAAAGACATTTAGATTAGCCGGGATGTACAAGGAACTCAGAGGGCTGGGATGAACTACGTCGCACATTTCAACTTCCTAATTATGTAGGACATGGCAACCATAGTTTAATAACAAGGAACGCGAGCAGAAGACAGACAGCGAAATTTTCTTTCATTAATAGGGGTATTAGGAACTCTTTACCTGGTGAATTTCTCATGCCAATGCCTAAAAATGTAAAAGTTTTCAAAAATAAGCTTCAGTCAAGATGTATGTAATTTTTTGTAATGTGGTTCACGGCTACCTCCGCTGTATTATTATTATCTCGAGCTGTTCTATTCCATCAATCTATATTTATGTATGTGACTATATGGGTATTCTACCATAAACTGTATTATTTTAGTTAATTGACGGATCTCATATTTATGTATGATAGTTCTTATTCATGATTTTATTTTTGTACTTATAATATATGCAAGTAAAATCTTGCTTGCATTCTGCAAGCATGTAAAATGTATTTTTAATCTTTATTCATACGCCAAGTTTTGAGTTTCAATGTTATCAGGAAGGGCTTAAAAAAAATCTTAAAATTGTTGCAATTTCTAATTTTTGTGGAAGCCTGGTGTTGAACCCAGGACCTATTGGAAAACGCGAATAAGCATAATAACTTGTTAAGACCTGCTCTTAATTAATACAAAGTTTGATTTCCATATCATACAGGGAAGGTCCTGAAATAAGACTCCATTATCCCCATCTGAAATGCATTGGGTAATGTAAATGGCTTTCTGGGATCGAACCAACGACGACCAATGAAATCTAAAATACATTTTTGAAATGCATCAATGATCTCTACCAATATGCCGAGTTTCAAGTTTCCATGTAATCGGGAAGGGATCCAAAAAAATCTTAAAAATTGCCACAATACATTTTAAAGGGAAGATATTAGCCCTGACCTAGCGTTGAACCAAAGATAATCTTCGAAGATGTCTTTTTGATTTTTGTTGGATATGCACGGCTCCTAGGGATCCCGCGAATTTCAACTCTCTACTTTTCCGGGAAGTACAGTAGAACCCTGTTTTTACGAACCTCGATTTTACGAAGTGACACAGTTTTACGAACCATTCCGCCGGTCCCGATCATTGTACATGTAAAATGACCTCGGTTTTACGTAAAACCTCGATTTCATGTTTTACGAAGTGAGAAGCCGGTCCCTAGGAGTGACTGAACCCCGGTTTTACGAAGTATTTGTAATGGTTTTGTCGAACTGAGCTCAATACAATGGGATGACGATCGCCGTAAACAGGAGCAGCTGAATCCAGATCGGCTATGTTGGGAAGACCCTCATCCCATGTATTTTAGATGGGAAAATGTGAAAATTTCGTGGAATACAAACATTTTGATTACAGTTTTCGCAAAACATTGTAGCTTATAAGACGTAACAGTGCTCTTTCTTTCTTCATCAAGCTTTCTGGTAATATCGCGAATCCTCGACGTGGGATCGTATAGATCAACAGTTTCCATGAGTTTAACTCTGTGTAAACTCTCAGTAAAGTTTCTATTTGGACGAGAGATTGAGAAAATAAAGCATGATAAAAATTTGTTTTCGACTAGGGGAGTTTTGGGCTCAGGTCTTGGCTGCTAAATTGGAGTGCGACTATTTAAAATCTCATGGCTGCTGCAGGGATTTCAGATTTTTTATTGGTTAGTAAAAGATAGAAAATGGATGGTGGACACCCTGAAAAATGTTTGTCTCCAAGCGAGGAAAAGTCGCGCGCGTTCAGTCAGAATCACTCTCTGCGCGAGGTGGCCTGTGTTGCGATTTCCCGTGTGCCTATTAGTAAAATAATGGATAAAACATCACTGTCAAAGGAAAAGAGTAAGTCCCTGATTTTGGTCACCAAAATGTCAATTATCAAGGAAGTACGTGATCGCGGGCAGACAAAAACAGAAATTGCTCGGAAGTATGGCATTTCTTTACCTACATTGGCAGCAATCGTCAATTCAAGTGAAAAAATTTTGAGTCACACAACAACACCATTAAAAACAAAGTACGTCTCATCGTTACAATTTGATCAACTGATAGGCAGCTGCAAACTTTTTTTTTAAGTGTCGTGCGTGCAAATTGCCTATAAGTGGACCAATTCTGAAGGAGAAGGCTCAGGTTTTGGCTCTTAAACTGAAGTGCGACAACTTTAAAGCCTCTAATGGGTGGCTTGAAAGTAGCATTCCTGTGGAAGTTCTTCGTTGCAGCTGTCATGGAAATTAGTTTAATTAAAGAATACTAAATTTGTAGTAATACGTTACTATTACTTAAATTTTGATGCATTTTCAATACGTCATTTATTAATTAAAAGCGTTTTACGTCGTTAGGTAAGAATTTGCGATCGCGACTTCTGATTTGTCACGCGACAAGATCGTTTTAAGTACCCGCGAGTAAGTAATTCTCGAAAAACACCGCTAAACGTCAGCGTATTAGAACGCACATAAAAAAGAGGGAGTTTCAAATTAACTTAAGTAAAGTTCTTAAATGACATTAAAATATTTACGAGCTAGTTTCCCTGGAATTCATGGCTGTGAGTTTCATTCACTTTGACATAAGTGAGTCTCCTAGGCTTTGAAATAAGGTCTATGCTATAAAGAGAATCAGTATAATCGTAGTCTAATTTTAAAATCCTTTCAATTTGAAGCAAATATACTGCAGATTGGCTCCTGGAGAGCAATGTGGGTAACGCTCGTGACTCATGAGGAATCAGTTCTGATTTCAAATCCTGATGGGAGCACATGGGCAAAATGACCTAAGCTGTCAAAGCGCTTACTACTACTACTGCTTCTACTATAGTGCACACAGAGAATTGCATGTGATATATATTGTTTTCTTCCTGAGAATGAGCTTGTGACTCTTATTTGTGACAGAAATTAGTTTGACTTCATCCTCATAATTATTTGACAAGTTTAGACCTGCACAGTTTTGCTTTCTGTAAGCAGAGCTTTAGTACGCATACATTAGTTGCATATCAAGCCTCTGATGTGCAAGATGTGCCTCCATGGACATTGCTCCATGCTGTGCGAGGAATTGCCAGAGCATGGGACAGTGTCACTGCAAACACTATTTCCAACTGTTGGAGATCAGCTGGTTTTGGTGACACATCAATTATAGAGACAGAGGAGTTAGTGGAGGTTCCCACACTACAGGACCTCCTTAGTAGAAGTACTATCCATATTACGGAAAATAAGTTAAAATTTGCCCCCCTGTGTTTTAATCTCGGATCTACAACAGTCAACAGCAAACAAAATTAATGAAAATTTGACATATTAGATTGGGAGAGGCGAATTTGAGCTGCAATTATACTGAATGTTGAAGGACGTACCAGTTGTACCAACAATGAAAATGAGAACATACAACATAATGCTTAATTATTTTCTATTTTTATGCCAAAATGCAAAATACACACAAATCCATTTGCAATAATAATAATAATAGTATTTATATTACCAAAGACCAAATAGGTATAGGCATCGTCAAAGATACGAATTAACAGATTAGATGAAATACATTTGATATGTAAAACAAAATTGGAGTGACAAAGCAATGAAACATTATAAAACATACAAAGATCACACCAACAAACATATTAATTCAAAGAACAAAATTATACAGCATAATAAATTCGAGAGAACATAATATTAGTTACATTGGCTTCAGAATTAAACTATTTTGATATTCATATTTAAAAATTCGTCAATGGAGTAGAATGGATTTAGTAAAATCCTGTCATGAATGACTTTCTGAAAGTTTTCGAAAGGTGTACCTCTTACTCTTCAGGGTAGCTTATTAAAGAATTTAATTGCGGAGTAGTTTAGGCTATTTTCAGCCTTCTTGAGTCGATGTTGAGGAATATCAATAAGTTCAGAGTGACGAGTTTTGTGCGAGTGGATACTGGAACGCAGGTTAAACTTATGAAAATTGTTTTTTGCATAGAGGAGTGATTAAAAAATAAAACAGGAATATACTGGCATAATCCTTTGTTGAATAAACAATGGTCTCTTATGGAGGAGCCAGTTATTAATCTTATAGCCTTTTTATAAGATATACAGCAAACATGGGCAGATTGGGCATGGAAAATCACACAGAAGTTGCAACTTAAGGGGGGTGGTCACCCCGCTCAAAAATTGGATTTCAGGCAGTGGCCGAATACATCACTACGTCGGCATTTAGAATGACAAAAAAATCTGTTTTTACCATTCCACGCACGAAAGAATTATCAACAATTCGCCAGGAAGGTTTTTTTTATTATGCAAATCGTAATTGAGAAAAAAATTAGTAATCATACACAAAATTCGATCATTTTCGTTGAAGTAGTACTCGGCTATAAGGTGGGATACGAAAATTTCGTTATTGGGAAAGCATAGTTTCATCCTTCATCTTTGTATCCAGAAACATTTCGTACATGTAACTGTTACACAATAACTGTAATCGTTTAAACCAAGAATGATGTTTAGCGTTTTCGAATTCTAGTTTTCAAAATAGGATAGTGGCGCTGTTTTCTTTCCCCTCTTTTCCCTCACACTCTTTCTGCGAGGGACCGCCGCAGTCAAAAGTAAGAAAAGCTAAGAATTATGAGGGTTAGGGTCATTCACCATGGTCTTGTGCTTTCTTGCATAGTAGCAGAGGAAGCTAGAGAGACTCTTCCAAATACATGCTAGTCCTGTATTCGGCAATGAATGATTTTTCTGCCCTACCTCATTTTCCGTGACAATGCGTGTTGCTCTTTCACACTAAATGTCATATAAGAATTTCTACCTTGCATTTCTTACGGAAGTGACGGACATCGGATACATAAATATATAAAAATCGGTGATTATTATGTCAGATGAACTTTTGTAGTGAAAAAAAAAGAAAATACTATCGAATTAAATAACATTCGCTCTTTTTATAGATGTATTTAAATAGGTACAAAATTTTATTCTATTTCTGTATTCCGCGTGATATGTCTTTAGCAGTCTTCCGTCCATAAAATGATTTGCTAGTCTCTCTCCGTGTTTTCGGCTGTCAATAAATGATCTCCTTTTGGTCCATTTCAACTACTATTGGAACCGAATCTTGGATTTTTGAAAGTATTAATTATCTCTCTCGCAATTTTGACTTTGCAGGTTTTTCAGATGGCAAAAAAACGAAGCCTTCCTGAATACAGATACTTTGAAAGCATTCCTTCGTTAATTACTTGTGTTTTTCTAAATAGCAAGGAATTTTCTCTAAACTTTTAATAATAGTATTCAATTTTTATTCTTTTATTTATTGGCAGTAATCGAATTATTGCATTAAACAGGATTGAATTACCATTGATTACATAAATTAAATCATTAATGAGAGGCATTGGTTTAAATAAATCGATTTAAACCATAGCCGAATTATAATGAACAATTCAAGGGGATGTCTTTCATATATATACGTGTAAGGAAATGAAATCAAGCTGAAAAATCAGTAGTAAAGAATGAACAATCGAAGGCAATGAAATTATTGCTTTTAAAAATTATTAATGACTCCAGTTCATTTAACACTCGAACAAGTAAGATGTTGCTAGAATACTGCAAGCATATCGATAATACTAATTTAAAGTCGGCATCATATCGAGAGGATCCTCAAAGGAAAAAAGGAGAATTCTTGAGAACCAACGCTATTTATTTTAAATAGGAGAAATTTGCACCCATCCGGCAACAAGCTCACAAAAATTTGGTGACAGTTTCATAAATATAAAGAAAGAAGGGAACATTTTTCGTGACCACTGTGATTTTGTATTTCCTATTCTACCGGAATATAGCTTAAAATATTTTCAAAACCTAATCATAAATAATTGGAAATTCCCGCTATACGTTTCAAATAGTAGAGATGCCTGGTGCTGAACTCTTTTGGAAGATGTGAATACATATAATATAGAATATAATAGATAGAAATAAAATCAATTTGATTCAAACTTTGGAGCCAATATCATACCGGGAAGGAACAAAATTAAGACTCCGTTTTCCTCATCTGAAACGCGTACGGCAATGTAAATGGCTCCCTGGGATCGAACCAAGGACAATTAGGGAAACCTTAAAATACGTATACGAAATGTATTTATGATTTCTACTTACATGCCGAGTTTTAAGTATCTAAGTTATCGGGAAGGGGTTCTAAAAAATCTTAAAAATCGTAGAAAATTCTAATTTTAAAGACGACTGGTGTCGAACCCGGGACCTATTGGCAGATGCGAGTAGACATTATAACTTGCTAGGACCTGATCATATTTAATTCAAAGTTTGAATTCCGCATCATAATGGGAAAGTCTTGAAATAAGACTCCATTATCCCTACCTGAAATGCTTACGGCAATGTAAATGGCTCTCTGGGATCAATAGAATTTTATTTAGAATTCCTCTTACCGAACATATGTTGGCAATTGCACAATAATCATAAATGATTATTTTTATAAATGATGCTTTAGTTTTAATTTTAGTGTTACTTATTTTCATCGCAATCGTATATAATCACCACTTTTGATGCCAGTTTTTAGTGCTATATTTCGCTCTTTTAAGTTTAGGTAATATTTAGGTTAGTTAGGTTAGGAGTACAAGGGATGCGTAATACATAGCCGACTCCTATCCACAGTCAAACTCAGCCTTCATGTGGCGTACTCTTTTTTAACAAATGAGGCTAGACGAACAGTTATTACCATTCGAAAAATTTCTAAGTACATATTTGCATGGAGAAATAGCTAGGCGGCATCATGATTTCCGTCATGAGCTATATGGCAACTCGCGGAGTATTAACATCAATACAACTTGTATTTGCATGGAAGAAATATTCTCTGCAATCAGTACGTTAAATAGGAATTAAATAATTAAATTAAGTTTTCTTAAAGTACTTCAGATGAATTTAAAAACTACTAGATATTGGCTCTCTTTAGAAAAAATTACCACAATATCCCATGCTGGTTTTGTGACTAAATGTAAACAGTTATTTGTTATTAATGTAAATATGGGGTACGGGATAACTTACAGCACCACCCGAAAAAGATGCATGAATAAAATTGTACAGAATCAGAGTATTGTGATAGTACTCTACTGAAGTAAGTATGCGGTACATTATTAAAAAATGAGGGATTTCTTTTCTTTGAATCGATAACAGAATAAATTGTAGGAAAAATATTCGTCTGTAACAGCATATCCCGAGCAGCCACTAAGTTATGAGAGTAAAAGTAAATTAGGATCGGAGGAATGTCCTTAGTTTGTATAAAAAAATACATTGTAAACCAGTGAAGACCTACTTTTTGGATGAAAGACGTTATTTTTTAATTGAAATTCTGCATCAGGTTAAATTTTTCTCGCCGTTGCGTCATACATGGAAAAGTTCTCCCGGAAAAACTTCCGTAAAGAAACGAAAGGATATTCTGAAAGGATTTGTCGGTCGTCCTTTACTGTCCGTTTGCCCTTCTTTTGCTTAGCCTCCCCCATCTCCTTATTCCCCTCAACTACCCATTCCACCATTGCTAGGAGAAAAGACAGCGGCAAATTTTGGAACTAAATAGAGAGAGCGACAGTGGCGATATTTTTGAGGCCTGACCACTCCCCTTAAGACATTCATACTTAACATCGTCATTAAATGAACCTGGAAGAGAGGCTCTCGATAAATATGAATAGTATATTTATCAAGGAAACGAGGAGGGACTGGTTTAAAGACAAATACGTATTCATGAACAATGTTTGAGAAATAGGTTTATTCTGACAACACAGGCAAAGATTAACTGGCAGGAGTTTTTATAAAATGGCTATAAAAATATATAAAACAAGTAAAAGTTGCTAGCACACTGCAAGCATATGAAATGTATTTATAATCTTTATTCAAATGCCAAGTTTTGAGTTTCAATGTTATTGAGAAGGGGTTAAAAAAAAATCTTAAAAATTGTAGCAATTTCTAATTTTTGTAGACACCTGGTGTCGAACCCAGGACCTATTGGCAGATGCAATTAGACGTAACTTTTTAGGACCCGATCTTATTTATAGCAAAGTTTGAAGTCCATATCATACCGGGAAGGTCCTGAAATAAGACTCCATTATCCCCGTCTGAAATGCATAATGCAATGCAAATGGCTCTCTGGGATCAAACCAAGAACTATCAAGGAATCCTAAAACAGAGTATTCAAAATGCATCAAAAATCTCTAACTACATGCCGAATTTCAAGTTTCTACATTATTAGGAAGGGGTTCAAAATAATTCCTAAAAATCAGATCAGTTACTGATTGTAGAGTTGCCTGGTTTCGAACCCAGGACATATTGGCAGCTTTCAATAAACAGTTTGATTTGTAAGGACTTTATCTTATTTTATGCAAAGTTTGAGGTCGATATCATGCCGGGAAGTACCTAAAATTTGTTTCCGTTATCTCCATAAGAAATGCATTGAGGAATTTAAATCACTCACTGGGATCAAACCAAGGACCATCAGCGGAACATTGAACAACGTACATAAAAGACATTCATGATCTCTATCTACCTGCGGAGTTTCAAGTTTCTATCTTATTGGGAAGTGATTTTTATAATCTTATAAAGCTTCGCAATGCATTTTAAATGGGAGAAAATTTACCCTGACCTAGTCTCGAACCAAGGATAATCATCGAGGATGTCTTTATGGTTTCTGTTGGATATGCACGGCTTCTAGTGATCTCTCGAATTTCAACTCTCTGCTATGCCAGGAAGTGCCTCAAAAACATTTTCGAAAATCCCCTCAATGTATCTTTATGGGAAATGAGGTTTTTTTTTCGATAAGAGTTTAATTCGATGACTCCAATTATTGTTAAGAACATTTTAGTAACATTTCTGCATGTATTTTTGAATTCATCTTAGTATTAATTGTTATTTAGCCATTCTTTTAATCTTCTAGGGAAAAACATTAGCCGTGTCCGAAATGCATGCTTTACGGGCGAAGCATGCTTCAGCCGCACGCTTGCGCTCGTTCAATTGTTTCCGAAGTTAGCCGAAGTCTGTCCGAACCTCGAAGCACGTAGTCCAAGCCTCTAGCATCTAGCGAAAGCACGTAGCACGTGAGGGTGTGGACTTGTAAGCTTGCTGGAAGACTTGGAACATGGCGCACTCAGCTGGATCGTTTAAATGTGAGTACAATTGAAACTCTCATTAATGGTGAGTTAACTATTACATTAACTTTTACTGAATTATTAATTTGATGTCTTTATTTACTTTATTAACGAAAGCATTTTTTTCATAATTCGAGATAAACACAGGTGAACTAAACACGCCTTCTGAAAGGGTGAGATGTTCGCTGGGTTATCTCGAATTATGAAAGAACTGCGTAGTTTCTACCGTAATCCCGGTATTTCGTGAATAATTTGCGTGGTTTATACATTCCAACAGTCGTTTTAAGTATGTGGCTTGGAAGAAGGATTATCTACTAAAGATTATGTAAGATTTTAACCTTTCTTCCTATTAAACTTAAGCATTTGCGTTGTGCCGAAGGCATATAGGCATGAAGAAAGAACCTTGATCTAAATAATTCAACGAAAGTGGATTCAAAGGAATGAAGACTTGAATTTGAAAACGCACTGTTATTTATATGGTTGAATCAATGAATTTCCTTTCCTCAATACTTATTACTTTTCCTATCTTTTTTAGAGAATTAATTAAGGAAATGGGAATTGAGGGAACGGTTACGGTGCAGCGGGCAAAGAAGAAGTGGCATAATCTAGTGACAAAGTATAAGGTACGTACATTATTGTACTTACATACGTAATTATGTGCACTTATTGACAAAAAATTCCTTCATTACAATTCAATCGCATGCTACGGTTTGTTAGAGATAAGGCTTTCGAAACTTTAATTACCAACATTGATTCTCAATCTCTCCCTAAGAAATTGTTCATGAAGTCGCAGGTTATGCTTATATTAGATTCTTTGTTTTCAGGACCTGAAGAAGCCCAAGACAGGGCAGAGGTGGGAAGAGGAGGAAGATACTCCGGTGTCATGGCCCTTCTTTGACCTGCTGGACAGCCATTTAGGGCAGAGACCAATTATTAAACCCCCCCTTCTTATTTATTCAGACTCCTTTCCTTCCACCTCTTCATCAAACTTATCATCTCCCCGAAACCCATCTTTCTCCAAATTCCCCTCCACTACAACAACAGGAAACCCAGAAGCCATCGTCTCCTCTTCCCTCCCAAACTCCTCCAAGAAAGAGAAGGAAGAGGGAGGATGTGTTGGAGGAGCAGTTGGTTCAGCAAGGGAGGGAGCATTTGGAGATAATGAAGAGATTGTTGAAAATTATGGAAAAGAAATAATAAAAATCTTGAATATTACGCTTTACTTTTCTTTTTTGTAAAATTCTTTCCTTGTTTAGACTTCCTGCATTTCAATAAGGATGTAGGGTTTGCATGTTATTGGTTTAGATAGATGGAAGATAGGGAAAGTTAAGCAACTGCCAAAAATTTCCCTTAGTCAATAAGAATGATGTTATTGCAACAGTAGAGAGAGTGACAGCAAGGGATGTACGTAGAATAAATCCATGGAGATGACTTGCATGGAAAGTCTGACTCCTGAACTCCATCAAAAGTTGCCAATGGTAAAATAATATTTAATAGAAAGAGGTCTATGACTCCTCTCTCTGAATATACAGAGCTAAATTACTTTGGAGTAAAGCAAAACTTCTTGTTAATCGTGGATCTTGATTTTTTTTAATGCTTCCTAACATAATGGGATTGTCAGTCTCACAAAGAAGGTGCTTTAAAAGACATTCTTGCATTATCATAAATTGTGTTGATGAACCTAGTATTTGCTGTTCGTCTTCATTAGAATCAACTTTATGTAGTCATCACCTGTACTTAGCTAGGACAAAATTTGAATTATAGATTTAATATTATTGAGAATAATTTACATAGTTTAATCTGATACAAATTTTCAGTTATTTTGAACTCCTCAAACAGCTCCTCCATATTGTTCAATAAGTTATATCAATAAGTTCAAAATCTTCTTCCTTACTCCCTCTACTTTCCATTATCAATAAACACAGCATCATATCCTCTTTACTATAGGTTTCCAAAGAGCTCTGTATGGACCCACAAGGGTTCATGTAGATTTACAGGGGGTTAAAATCAGGATTATTCAAAACTTTAACATACTGTATGTATCATTTCTATTACAAATTTCTTGAATTTCAGTCGAGTTTGAAATTGTCTTGGATGTTCTCTTATGGGAGGGTTCAGTTTCTTGACACTTAGGCCCAGTATTATTATGTATAGTTAAATCTGATAAATAGTTAACATGAAGGTTAAGCTTAACTATCGGTTTGCGGGATGGCCGGTATTATAAAACTTTATCGACTCATGGTTAGTTATTTATCACATTAACTAAGAGTTGCGTTGCCCGAGAATAATTTTCATACCCGTTGCTGCGAGTTTTGTTTGAACAAAAGCGAATCATTATACAAATACTCGTATTTTTGTATACAATACCTTATATATTTCCAAGGAATAAAAAATGGATGCCGATATAAGCAGAAACTTTACAGAGGAATGGCAGACCTTATTATTAAATTTAATTTAGGAGGAAATAAATGAAGTTGAGAATAAAATAAGTGACTTAACTAGATGGAAGCAGTAGGTAAGTTACGTGGTTTTGTCATGTCCGCTATCTAAATGAAGTTCTACATGAGAGAACTAAATAAATACAGAAGGCAGCATGCATAAAGATCAGTGGTAAATTCGACGCGCAGACAGGTAGGACTAGGCCGTGGAGAAAGCTTAAAACAAAATACGACGCGATTAAGAAAGAGACAAAAAAGGACATGGCTAGGAGAAGCAAAGCTTAAGGCTAAACGGTGGATGTCCATCCAATATTAGACGTAACCCGGTTAAGAAAAAGTACATGACTTTAATTAGTGTGAATGGAAAGAGCTTAGAGAGCATAGTGGATAGCGATTCTAAAGTTATGTGTAGGGATCTACATTGTACCAATGCATAAAATAACATACAAAGTAGGCGACATGAATGTCGCCTACTGCAAAGATTTTGTAGCGCAGTGACAGTACTTGGTGCAGGCGAAAAAGAGTAAAAAACTCAAGCGTTTGGATACAATGTTTCTTTTCAGGGATAGAGTTCGGAAAGGTAGAGGGACCTATATTCCTTTCGAAAGAATTCCCATTTATTCACATTCGAGTTCATTGTGTGACTCGCCAGGTAGGCAATGGTTTCCATGCGGTAGATGTTGCGGAAGATCTTTTATTTTGAGTGCTAATAATATCATTTTCTATAGTGTGATTGTGTACGAGGGCTGTGACAGTGAGTGCACCGTGAAATACCTAGGAAATCGACTAGGAATCCGAAAGTACGATTGGCGCGAGGACAAGGAGAAAATAATTGGTGGCAAGGCATTTATTAATTAAGCAAACCCTTCTTAGTGAAGATTTTTAGCATTAGAAGGTAATTTTTTTAAATATATTACATCTTTATTTCTCTTTTTTCATACCGAGAGGCGTATAGTATATGCTTCTGCTCAACGGCTCTATAAAGTTCCTACTATTTTTCACGCAGCAACAGTAAAGTTAAAACTTAACAGCCAGAGAGCAAAAAAATTACTTCTTTTGGTTATTTTAATGGGATATTGGGGGAGTGGGGTTCAAGCAGTTCCAATGTCGCCCAGTGATAATTCCTTAAAATATGCTCTGCATTGTACTATTTAAGTGATGTTTCAAAAACAATTAATTCCATTCTATCTGTATATTGTGTACTATACAATGATTTTCCTTTAGGTTTAAGAGATGAGCCATTACATAATACTCAAGCCATAATGGTAAATAATTTTGTCTTATTTGGTTTTTTTATGGTAACACTGGCTGCGTTTCTAATAATTTATGGGAAATATTGAAGCATCAAAAATGCATATTTTTGTATTACATATAACTACTACCTCATTTATTCATTAGACTCAAAACCGGACAGTGCTTCGTGTGGTTAAACATTATTTATTACTGTCCATATTCATATGAAAGAGAAATTTAATTAAAACGAAAATATCTGTAGACATTTGTAAGAAATAGGTCAATGCAATAGTCATGTCAGTCAGTATAAGAATAGCCAAGGCAGAAAAAAACTATTACTTGAAATCAAATTGAAAGAAATAGAAATAAATAAATTTATTTAGATGAATTTTAATATTTACTTTGAATTATCAAAAGTTAACCAATTAACTTTTCATTTAAAAATACAGGCTAGCATTATATCTTAGTGATATTCCACTTCAATTAAAGAACTGAAATAAAATGAACTGAAAAAAACTTAAATGTAAATTAAGCAAAACTAAGAATTATGCTAAGCTGTTACACAACTGATAATTACACTAGCCTAAGAATGTATAACGACGCAACATTTTGCAATGCTTGCATTCTGTCTGTTTAATGATACAAGTTTTCCTATATCAAGTCACAGAAATATCCACTGGTTCTTTATATCATGAGGTTGTTCCTTTTTTGCGATAAATGCCACATTGTGCAGCACTGCATATGCTACTACAACTTCCATTACTGTATCTAAACAAATATTAACACTATTTTACAGGATGGGAAAGTGTCGCTTCCAAACCCCAAACATTCTTTCTATTATATTTCTAGTCTTTATGCGACTTTCATTTTAGAGTTGCTGATATTGATCAGAGGGCTTCCTAATTCGTGTCATCAGATAATTGTCCTGCTTATAGTCCAAATCTCCAAGCAATACCGCGTTTCCAAAGTATTTTTTTTCCAACTTATTATTCAGGGAAGAATTGTATAAAATAGTTTGGTCGTGGCTTTTGTTCACTCTGCACTGAATCTTTCTAATAAGTTATTTCGTTGGATGTATTTCCCCATTTTCAATACTATTCATCTACAAGTAATTATAGAAAGTAACTTGCATCAAGGAGTACGTCCAACATTATGCACCTTCGTGGCAAATACTTTCAATGAAGCCTTGAGACCATACACGTTAATGGACATGCCTACTATTAGTTTAGATAATTGTTTATTCTTTTCCTCCGTTTCCATTTACATTTTATTCCATTACTTTCACACAAATTCCATTCAATTTTCTATGTTCTTATAAGTTACACGACATTTGCTTTTTCTGACCAGTAACAGAAGTTTCCACACCAGAATTTGGAGAGCTTGTTAAATCATGGAATACTACCTTAAATGCTAAAATTATCCTCAAATTACTTGTCATATTTGTTAAATATGTAATAACTTATTGTACACTTCACCGGAACCATATCTACGCGTAATAAATGTGAAAGAAAAAACGACCTTAAAATATTACATATACGTATAATAGGAGTCATACCAACTTAATTAAAATATCTGAACAAATATTTACCTGAAACTTAATTTTCACAAGAAAACCAACTGAGGTGACAAGTTAGCAATAAAGCTTGTCCGCCATATTGAGTGTTTACACTGGTTTACTCCCATGATGCGTTGCGCTATCAATCAGTTAAGGACTTGATCACAACCCAATCTGTTTGAGAAGATAACAAACACTTTAACTAACAGATGAGGCTTAACCATCGATCATAATACTCAATTTTTGAGTTAACCTGGAGGTTAAAGTTATCCTATAGATAACTACACATTATAATACCGGGCCTTAGTGGAAAGTCTCAAAAGTTATCACAACTGTATCTTATTGAAATGAATGGTATTCTTTCTAGGGTGAGCCATTGAAAACTGTTTATAAGGACCTTGTTCAGAGAGAACAGTAACTGCAGGAATAGTATGGGAAATAATATCTCATTAGCAGATGTCAATTTGAAATGCTGAACCATATTCATCTCCAATTTTGAAAATATTTGGCATAACTCTAAGCTAAACTTCAATGATGTCATTAAACAAACATCTTACTTAGTTGTAGTTTCACTTCAAAGATTATTACTAATGTAGTACTAATCTCGCTCAACGACCAAATTCCTGCTGCCACAATATTCTATTATTGCCAAGCTGACACAACAACACTCTTCCTTGCTCCAACAAACCTGCAACCATGCTCCTAAAATTTCTGAAATTGAACCTGCTACCTTGCACCTCAAACACCATGTACCACGTTTTCAGCAATCGCGAGTTAAACTCAAACACGGTGCTATTAGTTACGCAGAAAACCCACCAGATGGCTTCATATCTTGCACTTGGTACCAATTTACTCCACTACGGTGATGTATGACAATGTAGCAAGAACGTCAGAACCTTAAAGCCTTAAAGCTTATAGGGTCATTCCATGTCAAATCAACACAGTTTAGAGGAAAATATTTCCTCACCATCTCCGATTTTCTTAAAATTTTGTATACTTATACTACTTGATAATACTAATGATAATGCCAATTTTAAAATTTTTATCTCTAACCGTTTTCGAGATATGAGTATGTTAAGTTTCAAAAACTCGCCAAAAAGACGTGAGCGCTCATTTTTTAAATCTCTCTAGAAGTTGTTCCAGTTCATCCAGTGAGCTGGAAGAGGTGTTATTTTACAGCATTTGAAATGTTCTTTTCAATGATATGCAACATGACAAGGATATTAATGAAAAAAGTTTTTTTTTATCCATATAAACAATTTGTTTAAATATTTTTTCAAAAAGTGCATAATTTAAAATTCTCAAAATATTAGTATAAATACTTAGTACTGTTTTTAATTGTATATTAAAATATGAAAGTGGGGTCTTAATGGGTTCATTGTTAAAAAAAATATTTCTGTTGCTGGTTTTCCAATGTTACCGAAGTCCCGCGTGAAACACCCCGAATTGCGTCAATACCGCGAAACATGATCGTAAAACGTGCGTACGCAGAATGCTATTGATACGGTTGTGAATAAGCCTGCATGGTTTTCACTGAAAAATTTGTAGAGAAAATATTTTGAGAGAAGAAAGTTTTACGGAAGGTCCAAACCCCAAACCAGGCAAAAATTTATCATCAGAAATTGTCAAAACTGTTCATTCGTTCTATGAAAGTGATGAAGTAAGTCGGGCAATGCCAGCTATGAAGGACTGTGTAAAAGTTACAAAACCAGATGGAAATAAGACAAATTTTCAAAAAGACTTATTTTATGCAAGCTTTCAAACATTTCAAAGACAAGTTTCCTAACATTAAAATAGGTTTCTCTAAGTTTGCTGCGCTGAGACCCAAACAGTGCACTTTAGCCGGGCAGAGTGGCGCACACACTGTTTGTGTGTGCACAACTCATCAAAACATTAAGTTAATGATAGAGAATGCCAAACTAAATATGGTTACAACTAGAAACCTAAAAAATTACAAGCAATGTATTGCAAAAATGCTTTGTAACCCATCATCAATTGATTGCAACATGGGAAATTGTGAATATTGCCCTGGACTAACTGAAATCCGTAACATGTTACAAGACTCTTTTGATGAAAATTTAACTAAAAAGTTCAATTACAACAGTGGGTGTCGGTTGACCGCTGTAATCTGGAGACCTTGGAAAAAACTTCTGAGGAGTTTATCGATTTATTCTGTAGTAAGATGTCCCCTTTGGTTAGGCATGACTTTATTGCCAAGCAACAAGGAGTATTCCTTAACAACACTAAAGAAAATCATCATGATTCAGAATTTGTTGTTACTTGTGATTTTTCAGAAAATTATAGTATAGTTCTTCAGGATGAAGCCCAGAGTTATCACTGGACAAGACAACAGATTACAATACATCCTTTTGTTATATATTACAAACAAAATTGAACATTTGAGCGTTGTCATTATTTCAGACTGCCTACAGCACAACACAGCAGCTGTTTATACATTTCAAAAGAAACTCATTTCTTATTTAACAAACAAATTTCAAAAGCTTCCAAAAAAGATTTTTTATTTTTCTGACGGTTCGGCCCCTTAGTATAAAAACAAGAAAAATTTCCTGAACCTTTGTCTTTATGGAAAGGACCATGCGATGGTGTAGGCAGTTCTGTTAAAATACTGGCAGCTTGTGCTAGTTTGCAACGGCCATATGATAACCAAATTCAAACCCCACAAGATCTCTTTGAGTGGGCAGTAGAAAACATACCAAACGTAACTTTTGGCTTTTCCACAAAAGAGGATTATGTTGTTTCAGAAATATTCCTGGAAAGCCGTTTTGAACTGGCCATTAAAGGAACACAACAGTTCCATGCGTTCATTCCCAATATTAAA
Organism: Sympetrum striolatum; assembly: GCA_947579665.1. NCBI lineage: Eukaryota > Metazoa > Arthropoda > Insecta > Odonata > Libellulidae > Sympetrum > Sympetrum striolatum. Next base: position 4,507,158 of record OX388344.1, read on the forward strand.
TCAAAACTACTAGTGAAACACTCTTCGGATGACATGCAGGGTTGGGAGAGGAATGTGGCAAAACCAGTGGACACACTGAAGTTAGAAGACGTTTCAGGCTATGTCACCACTGTATATGACAAAAACTGGTGGCTTGGCTATGTTTTAGGAAAAAATGAAGAACATGATGACGTGAAAATAACTTTTCTTCATCTTTGTGGGCCAGCATCATCATTCTCTTACCCTAGACTTGCAACTGTTCTGTAGGTGTCAGTTGTGGACATTCTAGCATGAGTGAATACTGTTGCACCAACTGGAAGAACGTACGCTCTTGGAGAAGTTGATGTGAAGCAAACTCAAATTGAATTTTCAAAATTTAATCAGCGATATAGTTTTTTGAAATAAATTCTCAATTTTTCCTCAGGTTAGCTAGTGGGTTACTTTATTCTTAACAGTGCGCACCTATGATTTAATTGTTCATAATTTATTGTTTTTACCTACTGGGTTCCATGTTTGGCTGTTCACTGAGTAACAAATGCGATACGTAAAGACAAGCTTAGCATAATTAGTTGCTTTAATGAACTTATCATGATGCCTCAATTAAAAAATTTCAATTGTTTACTACAGTATTAACTTTTATTAAATATAATAATATAATATATTGAATGTAAAAAATTATGTACCTTTTGGAAAAACGGCTGATAAAAATTACCTGATATTTTCAAAATTGGGAAAAAGTGAAAAACCAGCATCAGAAATATTTTTTTTAACAGTGAATCCATTAAGACCCCACTTTCATATTTTACTATACGATTCACAACAGTACTAAGTATTTATACTAATATTTTGAGAATTTTAAATTATGTACTTTTTGAAAAAATATTTAAACAAATTGTTTATATGGATAAAAAAAAACTTTTTTCATTAATATCCTTATCATGTTGCATATCATTTGAAAGAACATTTCAAATGCTGTAAAATAACACCTTTTCCAGCTCACTGGATGAACTGGAACAACTTCTAGAGAGATTAAAAAAAATGAGCGTTCACGTCTTTTTGGCGAGTTTTTGAAACTTTACATACTCATATCTCGGAAACGGTTAGAGATAAAAATTTTAAAATTGGTATTATCATTAGTATTATCAAGTAGTATAAGTATACAAAATTTTAAGAAAATCTGAGATGGTGAGGTTTAATGGGTGTGTTGATTTGACATGGAATGACCCTATACCCAAGTATGCTTAGTGCAACGTCACGTCAAAGCATGCTTGCGAAGTATGCTCGACACGGACAAGCTATGTTCTCTGGAAGATACTCCACTTGTTAAAATTTGAATATAAACTATTATATTCCTATACATATATAAGGAAAAATAAAGATGAAGTTTTTTATTAAAACAAAGAAAACTTACCTGTGGGCTATTCATGATGGCATGCCGAGACGCCTCCTTCTTCGACAGCTGGTGCACCATCATCGCAGCTTGCGACACGACCACCTGATCTTCGTCATTCAGAAGTTTTATCAGCTCAGGGATGGCGCGTGTTGCCAAATCAGCATCGTCCTGAAAATGCCAGCAGATCAAAAGTCAGCCTGTGCTACCAGATCTAAACAATGGTGTGAACACTTATGTAATCATAAATACCTAGGAATTACCATATTTAACGGCATATAAGACGCACCTTTTTTCCTAAATTATGTCTCGAAAAATTTCCCTGCGTCTTATATGTGAAGGTTCAACCTCCACAGGTTAACTTGCAATACTGAATGCTATTTTATGGTCTATACTACCTATTTCATAATTGCATTAAATGATTGTGTTAATATTTGGCTTTTAGGAAACGTGACAACTAAGAGAAACTACATTTTAATTTATTGTGGTAACGCGCTTTCGCACGGACTATTAAAACTTTTTTTCCTTGAGAGTGGCTAACTTAATGTGGGTGCGTCTTATATGCCGTCATATATGGTACAGTAAAACCTCGATAACACGTACTCGTTTAATACGAACCTCTCGTTAACGCGAACAGAATCACGGTCCCGGCAGGAATGTATAGTTTCTTACGGGGTTTTTTTCGTTTAACACGAATTTCGGTTAAGACGAATTTCGAACAGTTTCCTCCATCCCTTGAATCATATAGTTCGCTTAAGGCGAACTGCCTGGCAGAATAAGAACCATGACTTTGAGGATAATACGTTGCCTTTGTCCCTCGTATTGAAACGATAACCCAAGAAAATGTAGGGCATCCAATATAATGTAAGACACCCAAGAAAATGCAAGGGGCCCAATGAGAAAGTGAGAATGGTATGCAAGGAGTGAGTCAGGGAGTAAGTTTGGATGAATTTTCTTAGTCTTCTCGTGTCGACGACTGTGAGTGAGTCTTTACTGAACATCTGTAGCTACAGGAACAAAATATCTTTTTGCAATAAGCAAACAAAAGCAAATGAGTATTTATCTTCAAACGAAGCTTAAAATATTAAGTGAGGTGGAACGCGGAGCACGGACGAAAACTCAGGTTGCCCACGATTTTGGTATTCCAAAATCTCCTCATTGGTTTGTCAACGATAATCAAAAATCACGAAAAAATTGACGAAGCGGCTGCATCAGGAGGTGTTGAGCTGAAAGGAAAGTGCAAGCGTGGATCACATCTTAAGGACCTCGAAGATGAATTAATGGAATGGTTTAATCACGTCCGAGCAGCAGACGTGCCTGTAAGTGGACCCGTTATACAGCAAAAGGCATTGTCAATTGCATCCAGTTTGGGAATGAACGACTTTAAGTGCTACAGTGGCTGGCTGTGGTGATTTCAAAAACGCCGCGAAATCTCTTCGAAAGTGATATGTGGGGAAGCAAATAAAGTGAACGAAGGAAGTGTCAATGAGTGGCTGGCTGATTTGAAACTTCTTCGAGAAAAGTACTCTCCTCGAGACGTTTTTAACATGGACGAAACGGGTGTATTTTATAACCTCTTGCCAAGCCGCACTCTGAGAATTAAGGGAGAGAAATGCCATAGAGGCAGCCACAGTAAGCAGCGATTGACCGTTGTTCTCACTTGCAATTCGGACGGAAGCTAGAAGTTACGATGGTGGGTGATTGGAAAATCGAAGATCCCCCGATGCTTCAAGCACATTGATCTTTCAAAGCTGCCCTGCGATTACACCCACCACAAGAAGGCATGGATTGACGGCACTGCATTTCGTGAATGGCTTGTGCGATTTAATAGACGTATGGCTGCTCAGAATCGTCTTGTGTTACTCACGATGTACAACTGCGCTGCCCACAACCTAGGAAAAATGGAGTTGACTAACATCAAGGTTTGGTTTTTTCCGCCAAACACAACCAGTCGTTTGCAGCCAATGGATCAGGGAATTATCGCTCTACTGAAGCGGTATTATCGGACTCATCTGGTACGAGCAGCTATACTCGCAGCGGAAGGACGTGTTAAATTAAGTTGGACTCTTTTGGATGCTATAAGAGCTATTGGAGCAGCTTGGGAATCTGTTTCCGCAAAGCATATTAAAAGTTGCTTCGAAAAGGCTTGGACCCATAGTGATGTCGATTATTCTGTTGGACAAGGAGCGGCTACTGAAAAGGACACACCTGAGGAATGGGAGCTGTTGCAAACACTTTCGTCGGCAATGGTAAGTATCGTGAGAATATCTCCGCAGTTTGAGTGTTGATTGTATCTTCTTTAAAACATCTTTAAATTGAGTTTTTGCTTAAAATTACCAGGTTGAGTTAACGTTTGAACAAAATATTTGGAGTCTGACAATGATCTGGCCGTATGTTCCTGAATAGCGAAGAATCATCTTCGGATGAAAGTGAGGAGGAGTCGCTTGAGCCTCCCACCCGTGGAGAAGTCACAACGGATCTAAATGTGCTCCAAAGATATGCAGCAATGGCAAATGTTTCCAGGACCTTTTCCGATAACTTGGATCGGATTAGACTTGACTGCATGGACCATTAGCGCCCTACTCTTCGGCAAAAGAATTTACATGATTTCTTTAAACCTAATAAAAGCTAAAATGTTGACTTTGAAGACTGGTTATTTTTTTAAATTTATGTAATGCCTGACTGTGATGTAAAATAAAAAATATTTACCAATTTATTTTAAGTTTATCGCAAAAATTAAACTACGGAATATATTTACTTACCAATTGGTAAAGAAAGATTTAATAGAGATTTTTGTGATCGTTAATTAAACGTCAACATCATAATAGACGTCAGTATATCAGCAGGTATAATCGCACTTTTTTGCCGCGATACGGTTAACACGAATTTTTTCATAACGCGAACACTTTGCCCGGTCCCTTGAGATTCGTGTTAGCGAGGGTTTACTGTAATCATAAATACCTAGGAATGCATCACAAATACCTAGGAATGCAGCATAAACAGTGATGGGATGTAACAAAAAAATTAATCGGAGTACTTATAACGACTACATTTTTGGTAATTTATACTTGTAATCGCTACATTAAAAAAGAATTAATTTTTACTTGTAATCTACTTCAAAGGTCGTGCGAGTAATCGTTAGATCTGAGAAATCATTACATTTGAGTAATCAAAAGTGAACATTTGAATTCCTCGCGCGCTGATCGCATCAAGAGGCAGTTCTACCTACATTGCATTACCCTGAAACTGAACTTTTCTTCTCTTGGGAGGGAAGGGGCAAAGGAAAGGAGGGATGGCTGTTGACTCTGCTGCAAAGCATTGTTGAAATATTTGTGCTGCCCTGGAGGTATAAATGAGGACTAAACACGGTAGGTCCTTCTTTGGAAGAATGACTACATGAAAGTGAGCGTTCAAGGCATTATTTTGTGGTACTTCTCTTATCAGGATAAAAACAACTTTGTAATTTCCCCAGTACTGTCCTTTATTTAGACCACGACCCTGGTTTCATTGCATTGCAACGTCATCACCTGAAGATGTTGTAATGCAATGAAATGGGTCTAAATAAAGGACAGTACTTTGGAAATTACAAAGATGTTTTAATTCTGATAAGATGGAGAAGTACCACAAAATAGTGAAAAATTTTCCTGTAAGTTACCTGATGATGCAGCACTGCTGCGAAATCTGGTCGTATTTTATGTAATAATTTTGTGGTAGAGTAAAAGTTTTAGTATGTCACATCTCACACTGAGCAAATACGGATGGTCCACCTGATCTAGCGATGAAATGTGTTCACACTTAACAATTAAAGCATTCTGAACACGATGGAAGTGGTCTTAGCGGCCATAGTATCAACGGTTGGCTTCTACGGCGAGGCAAAGGTCGCAATGTTAACTCTATGGCGAAGGGGGAGACAGGCAAAGGGGGGCGCGCATAATGTTAAGTCTATGGGAGAATGGATTTTCCCAAATAAAGAATGCAAAAAAATATTAAATATTGTATTTTTGACCTTGTTTCCACCTTAAGTTTTAGAGATGTTATATAAATTTCATACAATTAATAATTATCATTAGTATATTAAATGTTATTTATTTTTAAACAGTTTACTTTTCATACGCAATATTCCAAATTCATCGGCAATATACTCGGCGACAGGGATATCCAATTTTTACTGAATATTAAAATCATTTGAAAATATTTGATTTTATTTTAATGGCCAGGTTAACCATTAGTTAATATGATATCATCACTAATGAATTAAAAATTTATTGACTACATTTTGAGACAATTTACCCCTTTGGAAGATATCTGGTTGATTTCACCCAACGCGAGTACTGACGTGACGATTTGGGACTTCATTACTCGAGGGTTAATAGTCATTAGGGAGTTTCATGAAAAACATTTTTTCAAAATTCAAAATTTCAAGTCGATAAAAAGTTGTCTTGTTATTGGTGGCAGGTGGGAAAGCTTCAGGTGGTACGCATAAGCGAAAAAATCTACATATATTTATAGCTGTCTTGATATTTAAAAACCAAAATACAAGTGTGTTAATAATGAAATATAAATCTTTCTCAGTAATTGAAATAAAACAGGCCATTGGTCACTTTCCCGACCATAAATATATGTTTCTAAAACAATATAGTACTGCTGGTAGGCCAAAAATTCAAGAGGTATACATTTGATAAAAGAACAAACATTTTAATGATTAGGTTGAAAGCAATGTTTGTGCATCTAAGATGTCCATTTGAGGTCCATTAAAATTCCTGCCATACATGTCAAATGGTAGAGCTAACTTGCGTCAAACCCTAATGATTTTCTTTTTTCTTTTAGCTATTACTATCTTTTCTTTTGCAAAATTGAATTAGAAAGAATGGTCGTAAAAAATTGAGACAAGCACCAAAAGAAGGGAAAATTAATAAACAATCTTATTTTGGTCTTTATTATTGTTTTCGAATTTAATAATCGAGATTTTAGACGAAATACAGGAAATGTTTGTGAAATTTCGAGGGTGTAAACAACCGGTCCCCCTGACGACAAATGCCATTGTTGAATCCGAGCTCCTGCATTTTGGCCTATTAAGAGTTAAGAAAAAGAGAAACGCTTTTGATTCCGTTCACATTGATGTGCATAATTAATCGTTGGAAGTTATTCAAATGGTCTTTTTAAAAAAAAAAACGAAATGTGAGTTAATTTGATAGTAAATGTTGAATTCAGTTCAATTCATTTGTTTTGGAAATTATTTAATAATCTGTTTCGAAAATGAAAGATTGGGTTACTTTGTATTTGATTGTTGCATTCAATTTGTCTCTTTCGTTATCTTCCAGTTGATCGTTGTCTGTTTTCCGCAGGCTATAACATGTGTTTTAAGAGTTGAATCGAGAAGTAGAAGAGCAGGCATTGAATTGAGTTGCGTGTTTTCTCCGTGAATCTACGTTCGCTAGAACACCTTCATTTACTTTGCAATTCATCTTACTAATCCACAGCGAAGTGTGGCCGGGTTCAGCTTGCATATCATACTTGCTCTTCCTCTCAACGCATAAGATGCTTTCTTTGTCTTTGTACGTAATTATTCTGTCTTTATACCTAATAATTCTCATCTGTTTCTTTTTTCTCTTTTTTTCTTACTTAGAGTTACCTAAATGTCTATGTTATACACAATTTTGACTAGTACATACTGTATGTATTATTTTGATACTTTTTTTGTTATATTCATTTATTTTTCCTCATAATGTACAGCTAACAGCAAAAAAAAGTTACCACCCCTGACCCAACAAAGAAAATGTAAGTCCAAATTTCGGTCCGGCGAGCCTTTCTCTCGAGAAGGGAGGGAGAGAAAAGAAAGATGGAGGACATGGTCAGTTACGCTAGCTCGGCTTTCGCGTTTGGTTGGAGATTTTTCGTTATTTATATAAAAATTATTGACTACTATCCATTAGCTGCCACAACATTTGATGTGTTAACGCGTACTGTTGTATTTCACGACGATCGACTGGAAACTAACTAAAGAAATGAATCGAATTGAATTCAGCAATCAAAGTAACTCTCACTTTGATGTTTGATAACAGATTATTATATCATTTCTAAAACAATACAAATGAATTTAACTGAATACAACATTCGGTATCAAATTAACTCACATTTCGTTTTTCGAAAATTGATCATTTAAATCACTTCCAACGATTGATTATGATCATCAATGTGAACAAAACCAGCAGCTTTTCTCTTCTTCTTAATTTCAAATAGGCCAAAACGCAGGATCTCGGATTCAACAATGTCATTTTTCGTCAGGGGAACAGGTTGTTTATACTCACAAAATTTACAAAAACATTCGTGTATTCCGTGTAAAATCTCGAAAATTCAATTCAAAAACAATATTACACGACTAAAATAAGGTTTATTATTCATTTTCCTCGATATTGGTGCTTGTCTCAATCTCGTGCGACCATTCTTTTTAATTTAATTTTAAATAAAAAATAAATGAAGCCTGAAGCGACAAAAATGAACTTTACGTGCATTTTTTACGGAAATGCTTTCACTCGTTTGAGATCGAAGCAAGGACGATGTGTCACTATTTTTTACAATAGAATCACTTCCGTATTTTATGTTCCGTATAAATATTTAAATGGAATGTTCTGTAAAAATGTTAAGTCAATCGACAGAGTGGTTTTCGAGTTTTGCGGGCACAAACATACGAATGCTGAATTATTATATATAAGGTATGTGCATCATTCGGGGGATTACTATAATTTGATTGCGTTTACAAACCTTTCGTTTACTTTCCCAATTGCAAAGTATTCTATTATCAAGGGAAATAACGAAGGAACAAACACAAGGAAATAAAAGTTCCACAACTTACACACAAAAAGTCATGTAACTTTGACAAAGTTATTTATTTCCTTGTGTTTAGTTATCTACGGAATACCTCAAAGTTAAAGCTCATTCGATTGATTAAAATAAGGAATTTTTTTCTATATTACTATATCCACTTACTCTCATGACTCCTATAGGTTGTATATTCAAATGACTTTGTTAAATTATATTACCTTTACATCAACACTGTAGAAAAAATTAACACAATTAGTTTCGACGCTTGCTAGCACCATCTTCAACATTTATATAAATAGACGTGTGCCTGAAAAAAGAAGAAAGAAAAGAGGAAACAAAAGTGTGACCTGCAGGTGAAAGGATAGAATTCCTGGAAAACAGTTAAGCAGGACAAAACGAAATAGGTGGGGGGAGAAGGGCAGGATAAACCTTTCGTTGCCAAAGGGGAATGGAAAGGGAAAACTTTTTCGCTGGAAGAAGAGGATTTCGGTTAAAATTTGCTTGATTCATTTTGATGTTATCTAAAATAATGTGTTCGCTAGCCTCCTCAGACTCGTAATTAGAAGAATGACTGGAAAAATATTTTTTCATAAAGTGGGGCTTCAGAGATCAGGTTAGAAATTTTGTATGTTCTTCAGCCTATAACTTACTAGATGTTAGCATTATATGATATGTATTGAATTACAAACATTATCATCTTTTATTTTATCAGTTATGAAAAATGATAAGACCAGTAATCGCAGAATTGTCGCTTTCACATGACTTATTAGTATTCCACGTAGGATTGGCAAGTTATTGCAGGTGTGTAATTAATTTGACTTAACTGACTTGAGATTAGTGTTATCAATATGCTTTCAGTATGCAAAACATTTCACTTGTATTAATTTTAAAGGTTCTTATATCTACGAAACTAGTAACTGTGCCCATCATTTAATGGAACAAAAGAATGGAAAAAACTATACGCCCAATGATTGTAATGGAAAAGAACAGAAGGAATGCAAGTGGACAGTCTGGGAGACCGTCCACAGCGTTTCTCAGATCCCTTGAAGATTCTCAATGAAAACATTATACGCGTAGCTTAGGTAATTTTAACGACAACATCCGGTCACAATATTTAGTTAAACTGTTAACTTTCTTTTATTCATTCAGGGGAGCTAGTTCTAAACGTCGGCCTGCTCAGATTGTCAGTAATCTTCAGATTACCCCTCCCCAATGATCGGAATCAATTTCCTTCGCAATGGATGCAGCTTTCATTGGTCCTAGTTCTCTGAGTAATATCCTTATAGTGAAAGTGTTTGAAGAAGCCATTACTAGGTGAAACTTCATTATAAAAGAAATTGTCAATCTTTTTCCTTAGTTATTTCCACCATTCCTTAATAATTTTTTTCCATCTTCTTAATAAATCTGAGTTGCCCTGACATCGGGGAAAGCCATTTAATAATTAAAAACTAAGCTTCGTATTTCCCTGTTGATTTTTTCTAGAACACTTCCTTCCCTTTAAAATGATATTCATAAGGAATCAAAATTAATTTCTGGATTACGTTCTAGAGTACGTTTAACCGAACTTTAGACTTACGTAATGTTGACTTTCAAATGTTAATCACATTTTCAGGAATTACTCGATGTCTTATTGTTATATTCTTGCTTCACTTTCATGTTTAATGATGTAGTTGTAAATTTACACAGTTCTTTTCCAGATTTACTGTAATCAGTTTTTTTCAGAGAATTCGTCTAGATAACTTCTCTTTTCCTCGTAGCTTTCATTAGCAGGTTTCACAGTTTTTTCATGCTCCCATTCTTGTGGGCATTTTTCTGCACAAATAAATGATTTGAAATATAAATTATTGTGTTCTTATTTCTGAGAGGACCGGAAATTTATCCATGTCCTCAAGGTTAGTCAACTGAGCGTTCCATTATTGATTCATTTAGATGTCATCTAAAATAATGTGTCCGCTAGCCTTCTCTGATATACGTATAGTTTTTAGATGTATGCCTTAGTGTTGAAGAGAATCAAAATTCTTTTCTTAGTAAGCATGAAATTTTCCATTTCCTCATTTTTATTTTCCTATCATCGTCCCAATGAAGTACCCCATTCATATTCCTTCATCGACGAACTTTTCCTTATGTCACCAATTTCAAGCAGTTCTCGCTCTCACGCAAAACCCCTAAAAGATGTCCCAAATATTAGACTGTCTAAAGCGACTGAAGACAGAAGCAACCTGTGACCGCTTCATTGAAGACCCTATTTCTTTCCTCTCTCACCCCCACGGAGAAGCTCCCTTTGTTTCCTTGAGAAGGAAGATATGAATGGCACCGATTAACCGTTATGTAGAGAAAATCATTGAAAGCAGACGTTGCACCAAAAAGAGAACTTCCACAGAAACCCTTAGTAATATGTTTAAATGTATTATTCATGCATGAGTGTTTACGGGCGAATATTAAGAGTTGTAACAGCCTAAAATTGTTCGCTCATACCTTTTTCTAATGTTGAAACTCTTAATTGTATTAGCATTTTAAAATTTTTAACGGAGAAGGTTTAAATGACACAGATGACATCAAAATAGCCATGGATAATAAGAAAATAACTTTTCTTGCTCTAATTGACCTTAGTAAAGCATTCGATTCAGTAGAGATTGATTTACTCTTAGCCAAACTGAAGAGATTTAATCTTTCCTGTTCCACCTTATCATGGTTATCCTCATACCTTGCGAACAGATCTCAAACTTGCTTCACCAATGACAGTTATTCCTCCATATTGGTTAACAATCATGGCGTTCCTCAGGGATCTATTATCGGTCCTTTGTTATTCTCCCTCTACCTTCAAGACCTATCCTCGCACTTGAATCACACTTCTTATCATTTATACGCTGACGACCTGCAAATATATCTATCAACAGAACCAAAAAATTCCTTAGAAGCTATTCAACTTATGAATAATGATATCTCCCTCCTACACTCATGGCTTTACTCTTTGGCACTCAAAATTAATCCCAGCAAATCTCAAGCCATAATTTTTGGTTATCCCAAGACACTTAGTAACATCAGCATAACCACGCTACCTAGAATAAAAATTGAAAATACTGAAATCGATTACAGCTCATCTGTAAATAACCTAGGTGTAAAACTTGATCAATCCTTTACTTGGATTCCTCAAGCATCAGCTGTCTGCAAGAAGTCTTACTCAACTATCCATAGTATGAAACATATAGTATGTATATAACATAGTAGTATATAACATATAGAAACGTATGAGACATATACTACCACTTCAGCTAAAGAAATTACTCGTTCAAGCATTAGTTTTTCCTATCTTTGACTATTCTGACACACTTATAAATGAAGCAAACAAAGCAGTAACCTCTAAGTTGGACAGAGCATTTAATCATGCTATCAAGTTCATCTTCAATGCCAAAAAATCGGATCACGTGACCCCACTATTCAAAGAATTGAAATGGCTACGTCTTCACTCAAGAAGAAAACTGCATACCCTTAACCTCGTTCACAAAGTTCTTAATAAAAGTTGTCCCAGTTACTTTATTAACTATTTTACTAATCTTAACAATTCAAAACTACTAGGAACTCGTCCCTCCGGCAAACTCTCGATACCAGTTCATAAAACAGATATATGCAGTAAAACGTTTCTAGTACTTGGAGCAAAATACTGGAATGCATATACCCATTCTAAATCAGCGCAATCATCTTTCCCCACTTTCAAGCGTGATATCACTGATAGACTATTCAATTCTGAGCATCAACTATCCTTTTAGCACCTGACATCATTCCAACACCTACCGGTAAATTTCTTACACTAGAGCATGGATACTACTTGATTCACTTATTACTTTGTTAATCTTTGAATACTTCTCATCTACCGTATCCTCTTTCCTTTTCTTTTTTACAGTAACCTCCATTTAACAGGAATTACCTATAATGACAAGGACTTCAAGACAGTCCATGAAAACATCTATTGACAAATGCCTCCGGCTGAAGAAATTTTATAAAATTTTTAATATGCTATATTGTAGGTTATAGAATATTAGATTATTTAGTTTATTATAGCTTTAAACTTTTATTATAACTAACTATCAATTAGGTCTTCTATACAATTTGTTAAATTTACTTTCTCAAACAATTGTTCATATATAATCTTTTCCACTTTTCATATATCTATGTTTGTGTATTATTGTATTTATTTCTATTACTGTGTTTTCGCGGGTATTTTTTCACCCCCCTTCTTTGTGGGTGTTTTCCCGCAACGTGGGTTTTTTCTTAGTCAACCTTCAGTTGCATAGATTTTTTCCCACACCCTTCTCTTTTTTTGTATTTTTTTTAATAAGTTGAGTTTTTTTTTAATGTAACGACATACGAGGTTAGGTGGAAGAGAGGCCCACCTGGGCCTAACCTCGCCAATAAAGGGTCAAACTAACTAACTAAATGAAAGGAATTAAATATTTGCAAGTATATTATTCAATTATTTTTGTGCTTGACTCGACTCTGCACAACTAGTCCTTCTGATTTCATTATCCAAAAGAAATTTTTGCGCGTAAAATATAAAGCTGTTTGTTAAGAGACTACAGGTTAGATAGCAGTGAGTCCAAAATGATCGGAACCCTCTGCTGGGTATCTTATAAGAATATAACTCTGTAAAGACAATGATTATTAGATGTATTCCTTAGCTGTGATTTACATGACGAAATACGCGACGACATGATCCCTATTCTGAACAATCGTGATTTTCGCAGCCAGATGGTAAAAAGATTATCACGAGATTATAGCGAGGACAGATGGCCTATACCGCTATCATCTTGCGAATAGTATAAGATGTGTAAATATGTAAATTATTTATATAGTTGAGTGTTTCACACCCTCTGCAATAAGCCTCATGGAGGCTCGCCGATAGTTAATTTAAATGTATTTATAATTTAACTATCTTTCATGAATCTGCAACACTATTATTTTATTTATAATATTAGTGCTAAGTGCTACTCATATCATACGACCATAGTTACATATATATAGTCAAATCATCATATATATCAGCATATATTATGAAGTAGATTAATAACGTATATTAACTTCATATAATAATGGTTTTACAAAGAACCTTCACAGTATTGAGGTCTCTCGGTAATTTAAATAGATAGTTAACACCGTAAAAAGTTACATCTTGGATGAACATTTAAGTAAAGAACCCGCAAATCAGACAAATAAAAATTCCCTGCTTATATCAATGGCGCCCAAACAACTTCGCCAATTTTACAAATTCGTTTTCAATATAAAAAAGCACCATATTTCCGCTTTGAGGTCCTCAATCATCCAATGTTATTTGTAATAGCAGGTATTATTTTATTATTATTCCATATTTATTCTTATTACGTTTTTCACTAATTTTTCCTACTTCCGTTGACCTAATTTACAGTAGTTCATATTCTCTTAATTATCATATCATAATTAAGCATAATCTTTACGAAAACGTTCATTCTGTGGGCATGTGGAGCATTAACTGAAATAACCAATTTCATTCTAAATCTGCATTGATGGAATATTTTATGTTAGGAGGAAATATGAGCAGCCAAAGTAATTCATGTCCAATATTTTAAGAAGAAGAGCGAATTACGCTTGAGATTCGAGCCAATTTAATGAAATGCGAATTTAATTCTTTCAAAATACAATACTGCTTCTACTGCAGCAAAAGTAATGACTTTTAGCAATTATTTATAAAATATATATTGTCACAAAAGCCTTCAAAACGTGCCAGGCATAAAGAGGAAGACGAAAAGCGCGCTCAAAACAGAGAATCTGAAAGACTCGTCCTTCTTGAGTTATGCTGGTTGCATCTTAGGTGGTAACTTTTTTAATGCTGCTTGCTGTACTTCCCAGCATGATATCGACTTCAACCTTTGCATTAAATAAGATCAAGTCCTAACAAGCCAGAATGTGTATTCACAGCTGCCAATATGTCCTGAGCTCGATACCAGGCGTCTCTAAAATTATTAACTGATATGATTTTTACAATTTTTTTTGAACCCCAGAGAGCCATTTACATGACCCTATGCATTTCAGATGGGGATAACGGAGTCTTAATTTTTGACCTTCCCAGTATGATATCAACTCCTAAATTAGAATGAGTAAGTTTTATTTCTACCAGGGCATAATATGAATTCACATCTTCGAAAAGATCCCGGGTTCGACACCAGGCATCTCTACTATTTGAAACGAATGGCGGGAAATTCAAACTATTCATGATTTGGTTTAAAAAATGTTTATATTATGGATTAAACTAACTTTGTCTGTTAATAATATTAAATTAGCATAAACAGGATTTACTTAATAAAAGTTCGTCAAACATTCGGAATGAGACAAGAATTAAAATATACAAGCAAATACTTGGTAAAACTACTAAAAATACTATAAGTCTAAAACACTTTAAAAAAGACAAAAGAAGATTAAAAATTATAAAATAATGAAGAATGAACACATTAACACACAAATATTCATTAAGTAAGATAAAATTGGGTCGGAAAGATTGTCTGAAAGACAGTGGCGCAGCCAGGATTTACCAATGGGGGGGGTCTGAGGAAACGAAAAATGCCTACTTTACAGGGGCTAGTATATTCATGCCCGCTACTTACTACAATATATGTCAATTCTTTCAAAAACTAAATACATTCAAAACTAGAGGAGTTTAACGCTTATGTGGCCAACTTATTACACTTTGCAAGATAGTAGTTTACATAAGCGAACAATTGGAAACTTAACAAGTGTGTTCTTTGGATTTCTGGTTTGGATACGTTCAATATCTATTAAAAGCTCATTTTTTCTATGCTGAAGCTTTTTAGTGATATAGATATAAACTTTCCGAGTCTTCGAGAGTTCTTTCTTCCAAGAGGTTGCAAAGCGTGGGAAGGAAAAAAATAGCTACGGTTATTTGGCAAGCGATATAAAACGTAACATCCACTCATTTGTTCCCCCACATTGGCGCGCCCATGCTTATATCATTATCTTTCGTTATTTGACTATATCATCAGCAGATTTCGGAATTTAATTGAAATATCGCCTGTCAAGAAAACGCCATCAATGTATAAAAATAATGATATGAAGTATATACCCAAACAGCTTATTGCACGAGGTTTGTATAAGAAACAAAAACATAATTTTTATCAGATGAAATTTTCTGCCAGGCTTACAATTAAGCCTGATTTCGTTATTTATGTATTAGATATGTATTTCATTGAATGCGTCTCATACCGAAAATTAAAAATTCGGCTGCATTAAAAAATACAGTATACTCTTGATGATAGTTGATATTATAATTGAACTTGCAGTATTAAAGTCACATACCAAGGTGAAAAAAATGAAGACGTCAAATTACAATTATTTAGACTAACAAGGAACATTAACGGAGTGTTACTCACCGATTTCATTCAAACTCGGTAGATTCAGAGCTGATGGTGAAAAAATAAAATATGTGAAATCATTCGTTCCCTCGTGACCTAGAAGCCGAGATATTCGAGGTCAAAAATTGCAAACTCACCACCCGGGCCCCTCGCTAAGACGCCGTGCTCCTAGACGCGGATACCGCGCGGGAGTGCCGATGCAGTCGCCGCGATAACGAAGCGCGGTCGGAAATTCGAATGGTTTTCGGCGGTTTTCATTCTACAATTTGTAAAGAATGAAATAAATATCAATTACATGGATTGAAATTTGATTTGTATTTACTTCGTATTTTAAACACAAAAGAGAATTTTTTTTTTAATCTTTGAAACACAAATTAAGTTCATAGTTAGCATTCACTTTATGAAGGTTGTATTCTCACATACAGTTTCGTCTTGTACATTTTCGCATCGACTATCATAAATATTTTCATTAAAACAATGCTGCACCGGAGTGAGAAGAGAGTCGGGGCGCTGCTCTATATATCCTGCTTTGAACCACCTGCACTTAATAAAATTTTTAAATCTGAGGCCCGGAATTGAAAATTCGTAAGGGATTGCAATTTTAGGATACTAACCTCTGAAAAAGGGAAATGTCTAGTTGATCTAACAGCACTCGATCAGAAACCTTCCGCACAAAGTCTTTCCACATTCTAAAATAATACACATCCAGTGGCTGAATAAGTCCCGTGGTCATTGGAGGAATCAATTTAATGTCCAGAAACTTATTTTGCGGTTTCACTTTTTCTATGAATTCCCGATAATTGTAGGATCCTCGGAAATCCACTAAAAGAATACACCTGTCTTTCATACATGGGAAAGAACACATTTACATAATCCCGCATTAAAATATTTTTTGTTAACAGGCCAGATGTCGACGCCATTACATAGACATTTAAAAACCGAAAACATCACTTTCACTGAAATCGGAGCCATATTTACGGGTACACGAAGCTTTCGATGAATGTATCAAGCAAACACATGACAAGCAGTGTATCTGTATGATTTGCGTGATAACCCCACCTTAGCGAGGGGGGGGTTTTGTACTCTTCAGCAGAAATAAAAGTATAGAGCTAGTCATAGGACTTGACTCTTGGGGGGGGTTTGAACCCCTAAAACCCACCCCTCGCTGCGCCACTGCTGAAAGATAAACAGTTGTGAATTGGCGGGCGAAGACATTTTGTGATTGGGGTGGGGAGAAGGAATTGTGTGAATTAATTGAATAATAATTAAGTTACTGATTAGCATGATCTGCTTAAATTCCAGCAATTAAAAGAGGTCTTAAGCAGGGCCGTAGCTAGCATGGGGCAGGTGGGGCGGTGCCCCAGGGCCCCCGAAGGGAAGGGGCCCCTTTGGGGCCACTTTGTCGATCACTTTTTTGGCCCTGAAAGAGCCTTACCTCGGCAAAGACTTTAGGGGCCCCTGAAAATGCCTCAAAATGAACAACTGTCTCCCTATAAGCACGGGAAATTCAAACTAGACAAATCTAGGTGTGCTTTAAAAGTTGAAAAAAGATTTCCGTACGGGGGGCCCCAAATTTACTTGTTGCCCCAGGGCCCCCGAGGCTCTAGCTACGACCCTGGTCTTAACTAATTCAAATTCCCTATGAGAATTACCGTATTTGACGGCATATAAGATGCACCCTCATCATGTTGGCCACTCACAAGGAAATAAAAGTTTTAATAGTCCGTGGGAAAGTGCGGTACCACAATAACTTAAAATGTAGTTTCTTTTAGTTGTCACGTTTCCTAAAAGCCGAATATTAACACAATCATTGAATGCAATTGTGAAATAGGTAGTATAGACCATCTGGGCTAAAAATAGCGTTCAGTATTGGAAGTTAACCTGTGGAGGTTGAACCTTCACATATAAGACGAAGGGAGATTTTCAAGACATAATTTAGGTAAAAATGTGCGTCTTATATGCCGTCAAATACGGTAGTTCAAGTACTAAACCAATTACAACACAATGGGGTCCTGGACTATTCATTTCCAAGCAAATGAGACTGAATTACTTTGTGAAAAGTGTGAACTTTGGTGAGTGTGTTGAAAAGAATGCTTAATTTGGTATGGCGATAATGGGTTGAACTATTAAACACACAAATCATCATCCATAGCAAAGATAAATAATACTTAACTAAGATTAACTGACAATTACGATAAAAATCCAGGAAAAGCCACAAAAGAAACAATACTTTGTGACAATTTTGCACATATAAGTGAGAATAAACTCAAAATTACGAAAATTTTCAATTAAACTAGAAAAATGGACAATTTATAATGGCAACATTGCAAAATATGACAAAAATAATTAATGTAAAATCACAAACTAATTTAAAAGTGTGAATAACAATGGCTTTCAATCAGTGAGCAACTCTTCATTCACATAAATATACATCATTATTTAAATGTTACCATCGATATATCCTTGAATTCTAAATAAAATACTAATAGACGATACTGCAATTACAGCATCAACAAATTAACAGTCATAATCACCGTTGATGCATTACCAGAAATAAAACATTGTTTTCGAGAAGAGATCATTATATGTGAAATTATTCCTCAGCTATTATCAGATGCCAACACATTTATAATCCACAATGGCATCAAAACTGAACTTATAACAAAACTAACTTGAATTGCATTTAATTCTAATACTTATTACACCAACACAACAATACGGATTAATCAATAATAGCTGATCAATTTTGCGGCAATTTCGTCAACAAGACAAACGATTAGCTAAGATCTTATATCTACAAATATCATAATAATGGCAAATCATCAGCAGAAATCACATACATCATTCGAACACCTTAAATATTTACTAAAAAGCAAACTGAGCTTGTCTAACTGGCATCCTAATCAGCTAAAAGAGCAATTAAGTTTTTCTCACGTATTGGCTTGGTAAAAACATCGTAAAAACTAAGCAATATACAAACCGTGTTCGTTTTCAAACAAACGAGATCGATTTCACACAATTTTCCACAAAATGAATTAACGGGATCATACTTACTTCCATTGTATACTGTTCTTAGACTTCTTCTCTATTAACCCAATGCCTTCCCATACGTTCGTAATGTCAAATATACGTCTCTTCTGACGAACTTCCAGCATATCAGCTGCCTGCGATGAAAAATAACATTATAACACACGTTAATCATGTATATTTACCACAATTTGAAGCCACGCCGTAACAAACTACATTGATATACATCTTATCCTGGAATGGTAAACTATGCGATGCAGCATTGCTAACAATAAGCCATTATTATTGCTAAAACACGATACAGGGCCGTAAGTTTCGATTTAAAACACACTAAAGATGATTATTTCACGTTTTATACACAAAATTAGGGATAGTTGATGGATTAAATTAGTTGCAATACGAAACATGTGCCGAATGACGCTCTTAGAACTTTGTAACGACCGCGGCTCGTTCCTCCCACTCCCTCGACGAAATAAACCCGAGGTTGAAAAGAATTACACAGCCAATTCGCACGTTTACTCACGATTTTGAGATCCAAAACTCCATCTTTGGCATTCTGCAGCAGGGAGACGAAGCGGATAGTCAACAATCCAAGAGATTTTTCAAACCTACTGTGTTGGTGCCAGTTGGTGCCGTTGGTGGTCAGCCATCTTCTCCAACAACGGTTTATGGAGGTGTACGCAATATCGATGCTCGAATGTTTGCGCTAGGGCCGAATTTCAAATTCAAATCTATTAAGCCAAACACAACATAAAGCAATCATTATAACAAAAGGCATTGATATAAAACGAAATAATAACAGTTTTTCCTTTCATTTGTCGAGTTAAGGAATTCCGTCATCCCACTTGTTACAAGTATGTCCGATACATTCACTATAAGTTATATAAGTTTTTGAAGTAAGTTATTCATCTTGTAATTATATAATTTTAAGGCAACTAAATCACATAATAACTAATTATCGAACAAAATTATAATCTTAGCAATTTGCATTTAGGTTTCATTGAAAGAAAGCTTACTTATGCTTTGTTTACGTTGTACCTTATCTTCTGCTACCCCGCTCGATTTCATAGAACCATTGATTTTAATTTAATTTTGGAAAGAATTGGACTGAGCAAATTAGCTGATTAGTTTGAACACTTTTTTAAAGATAATGAACATTAAAAATGCCATTTTTAGTATTTAACGCCGTTCTTTATTTCGTTGCCCGATTGTCTCAAACTTTGCATACGTGTCCTCTGATATAAGGAGAAGGAAGGTCTGTCGCATTTTTATTCAAGAATTTTGCTGGGTTCGAACCAAGATCGCTCAGATATATTTTCATAAGGAATACACGTAAGCAACACTTTTATCGGTTGCAGGCTTTATTTCTTTTGAAGAATTAAAATAGAAAAATAGTCGTGTAGAATCGAGACAAAAACCAAAAGAATGGAAATTAAATGAATATTCCAATTTTCATCGTGGAATATTGTTTCCGAAGCGAAATTTTGAGAATTTCGACAAAATACGCGTGAATTTTCCGAAATTGTTGAGGTTATAAACAGCCAATCCTCCTGACGATCAATGCAATTGTTGAGCCGAGCTCATGAATTTTTCTGTATAGTAAGAATAGCTTGGGATTTTAGACTGTATTCTAAAGCGAATTTACGCATTGCACGACCGGCAACTTGAATTTAATCCTCTCCTTTATTCCCCGTAGAGAATCAACGGGCGCTTCAGCTAGTTAGGATATAAACACTTATTGCACATTAAACTGAGATATATTCTTAACTAAATAATTAAAAATGAACTGAAAACTATTTACAGACGTTTCCGATGTATTCTTTTCAAGGATCAGTTCTATACTCGTCAAACATTATAAGCCCTTGAAAGTTTACAGAAACCTTCGGTTCATGCTAGCCGCCTGAGAGGGTTCTTTCAAGCTTATGTGCGCCTACAAGCAATGTATTTGGCGGAATACCAAAGTAATATTAATCTTCTTATTTTATTACCGTCTTGATAAAAATTCTAAGTAAATACTTCTTATTTAGTCAAACTGAAATCTATATAATCGCTCTTTTTACAGCAGCCGGAAATAGCTTTTCATTGGATGAGTCGCCCAGAAAGGCTGTATTCTTGTGACTTATGTGCAAAGAATTTTAGTTCTAAAATTGGGCTAAGGAGACATTCTTATTTGCATAGTAATAAATTTAAATGTACCTCTTGTGGAAAATGTTTAGGGGATAGTGTTGGTCTTAGGAGACATTTAACAACTCATACAAAAGAGAAGCCATTTGAATGCAAAGTATGCCTAAAATGTTTTAGTCTAAAGGGTAATCTGAATACCCATTTGCTTAGTCAAACTTCAGAGAGACAATATGACTGTGATATTTGTGATAAGAGATTCAAGACTAAGCAAGATAAGACTGTACATGCATTACGTCATTTGAGAAAAAAATGAAACCTTTCGTTATGTTTGTCCCTTTTCATAGTTGTAGAAGTTTCTTTGCTGAACACTGCTAATAAATATGGATGGAAAATATTTAATTTGTATGATTGTTTACTGCATTTTCTAAATCCTTTACCTTTGAATTGATTTGTTTTAAAATTTAATCAATATTTTATCAAAAAACTGAATGTAACAAATTTGGCAATACACATTTCTGCACAACGATCTTCCTTAAAAGAGGTTATACAAAGAGAAAATATTAATGATTCCAAGAAATGCAACTTTTTTAATTAATTTAGAAACATAGAATTTTCTGAGCTTCACAAAGCTCTACTTTTTAAAGCTGTTCTCAATTAGACTACGTACAGTAGAAGTCCATTATAACGAGAACTGCATATAACGATATTCGCGATATAGCGAGTGATCTCTTGGTCGTTGTCCGTCTCCATGAAAGGACAGGGAATTACGTCCATTATAACAAGTAGTCTGAAGTATCAATATAACAATTGCCTTCGTTTCAGCATTAAGTTTCGTATAAAGTGTAATAATCTTGGTAAACGCAGTGATTCACTGCGTTTACCAAGCGATCTCAGATCGGTGCTGCCAAGTCAGTTCGAGTTGGTAAACAAAAACGCGCTGAGCAGCGCGGGCTAGAATGGCTAAAAGTGAGCTGAACTCAACCCGGCAAAAAAGGTGGACCAGGTTCAGCACGACATCGGTCGCCTCGATGTTCTTGCGGACTGCGCTTCTCTTTTGTCAGCGGACGAAAACAAATACAATCGCAATCCTCCTGGCGCTATCATCAAAAGAAGGGAAATTGAATAAAGATTCTTATTTTGGTCGGTGAATATCGCTTGCGATTCGAAATTGCGAGAATATTGATAAAATATACTAAAATTTTGTCTAAATTATCATGTGCAAAGAAACTCAATCCCTTGCAAAAATTGATTTATTCGTTGTTTTTAAGTGCTTCCACTCCATATTCATTTACTATCCTTCTATTATTGGCGTTGAATCTTTGTTTCTATTTTGATTGCCTTTGTGGTTCGTGTTTATGTTACATATTTTATGATTGAGATACCAGTCAGCTCCAAAATACATTTACTTCCCGTATAGAATACTTATCTTTGTTTATTTGAGTGAAATGTAATTTATTTCTGTCATTTACGTTTAATGCTTGATTCATTTGTCCTCTTGTACCTGTATGAAGATGTAACTTTTAACGTGGTCCTGCTTATCCTAATGTGATCTTAGAATATATATTTATATCGTCTCAGTTGAAGATATTTTTCATTCAGAGTATATTGAATATTGAGTAGATGCGGCTTTGTAGACTTCATTGTAACTTATATTTCTTAGTATATTGAATTAGAATGTCTGGTATTTCCTATCTATCAACAATTATGAAGTATTTCTTGTGATCAAGGTTGTTACACTGCTATTTATGAAATTTAACATCCCCGTTGAGAATCAACGGACACTTCTGCTTATTAAATAAATAACACCACGAAGAAGCACAATGGCGGCCGTCAAATCTCGATGCGCCAAATTCTCGATGGTTTGCAGTCGATACATGAATATCGCAAATATCGATATGTAAGCTCGTGTTGATAAACTCGTCGGTCCTATGAGATCGGTCCTACATAGCCGGTACGAGCTGCCACCAGATCGAGCAGAGATCGCTTGGTAAACGCAGTGTATCTATTATATATAGATGCTTCTCCGGATTCATTCATATATCTATTATATATAGATGCTTCTCCGGATTCATTCATATATCATATATATATATATATAGAGAGGATACAAACTCACAGGCTAAACCACTAGCGTCAATGGCTTGAAATTTTTACGACATATTGGCCATAACGTATAACCTCCAGAAAAATTGCGATTTTGCACCTCGGTGTCATGGGTTCGATTCCAGAGGGCCCCAAAGTCCCGATTTTTCCCATTTAAATGCATTGCTTTGATTATCGGTAATTTTTAAAAAATACTTCCCGGATAAGTAGGGAATCAAAACCTTAGGAGCCTTTATATATGGTCATGATCTATCGAAAACATAAATAACTTTCACGGAAAATATCCTGGGTTCGATGCTAGGACGATGCAAATATCTGCCCTTTAAAATACATGGTAGTAGATTTTCATTATTTTTCTTGATGCACTTATCGAAATGATAGGAAGTTCGTGCTTGGATGGAAGATGTATGGTAAGAATAGGTTTAAGAAAAAAATATAAATAAGACAGAACTGTTCCTGGGTTCGATGCCAGAGCACAATAACATTTCTCTCATAAGGAATATAAAGGAAAAGTAGGACGTCGTTTGAGGCAGTTGCAACCAATATTTTTGCTTGAATTTTCCAATATAGTTAGAGGTGGTGATCTATTGTTGTGCTGCATAGGAATTATCACCAGAAAGACCCGGGTTCGAAGCCGGGCGGTAAATATATCTGCCGTATAAAACACATTGGGATAGTTTTTAATTATTTCTTTCATGCACTTATCGAAATAATAGGCATTTCTTGCTTAGATAGAAGATGTTTATTAGGACTCGGTTTAAGAAAAAAAATTAGAAAAGACCATTCTGTTTCTGGGTTCGATGCCAGTCACATTAAATTTTCTCTCATAAGGAATATAAGGGAAAATTAGGATGACAATTGAGGCAGTTAAAGCCAATATTTCTGCCTGAATTTTCTCACATAGTTAGAGACGGTGATCTTCTGTTGTGATGCATAGAAAGTATCACCAGGAAGACCCGGGTTCGATGCCAGACGATTAATTTGTAGAGAATTTTAGGAATATTTTCAATCCTTTTTTTTTTTTGACCGTCCCAAAATGATGCCGACATGAAATTAGTGTTCTCGAACTGCTTGCAGTATGCAAGCTACATTTTACTTGTATACATATATGAATATCTATTATATATAGATGCTTCTCCGGATTCATTCATGATATACCCAGATACCCAGATAGGATACTAATTCACAGGCTAAACTACTGGCGTCATTGACTCGAAATTTTTACCACGTATTGGCCATAACGTGAAACCCACAGGAAAAAAGCGACTTTGATCCTCAGTGTCATAGGTTCGATTCCAGAGGGGCCCAAAGTCCCGATTTTTCCCGTTTAAATGAATTACCGTGATTTTCGGGAATAAAAAAAAAATACTTTCCGGATAGGTAGAGAAATAAAACTCAAGGAGCCTATATATATGGTAATGATCTATCGAAATCATAAATGAGTTTTACGGAAAATATCCTAAGTTCGATGCTAGGTCGAGGCAAAAATCGGCCGTTTAAAAAGCATTGTGGCGATTTTTATGATTTTTTTTGGACCCTTTCCCGATGGCATGGATACTTGAAATTCGGCATGAGGTTGGAAATCATAAATTTATTTCATAATCAAATTTTTTGTATTCGCTGATGGTCCTTGGTTCGATCCCAGAGGGCCATTTACATTCCTCAATGCATTTCTTATGGAGATAACGGAGACAAATTTTAGGTACTTCCCGGCATGATATCGATTTCAAACTTTGCACAAAATAAGATCAAGTCTTTTAAAATCATACTGTGCATTCACAGCGTAAATATATTTCCTGGGTTCGACACCAGGCGTCTCTTATATCAGTAGTTGATCCGATTTTTAATAAATATTTTGAGCCCTATCCCAATAATATAGAAACTTGATATTCGGCAAATAGATAGAGATCATAAATAACTTTCATGAACATGTTTTAGATTTCCAAGATCGTCCTTGGTTCGAATCCAGAGCGCCATTTACATTCCTGAAAAGTAGAACGTCGTTTGAGGCAGTTGTAGCCAATATTTCTGCTTGAATTTTCACACATAGTAAGAGATGGTGATTTTCTGTTGTGCTACATTGTAAGCTTACCAGGAAGACCCGGATTCGATGCCAGACAATTAAATTGCAGCGAATTTTAAGAATATTTTCAATACCTTTTTTTTTCTTTTGAGGGCCGTCCCGATATGATGCCGACATGAAATTATTGTTGTCGATCTGCTTGCAGTATGCAAGCTACATTTTACTCGTATGATATATGAATGAATCCGGAGAAGCATCTATATATAATAGATATGAATGAATCCGGAGAAGCATCTATATATAATAGATATATACACTGGGGATCAAAAGTCTAAGCATATTCCACAAGTGCCAACGACTTGAAATTTTTGCGACGTATTGGCCATAACGTGTAACCTCCAGAAAAAGCCGACTTTGAACCTCGGTGTCATGGGTTCGATTCCAGAAGGCCCCAAAGTCGCGATTTTCCCCATAAGGATACATGGCGGGGATTTTCGAAAAATTTTTTGAGGCACTTCCCGGAAAAGGAGAGATTTGAAATTCAAGGGATCGCTAGATGCCGTGCATATCTAAAGGAAACCATAAAGACATCTACGAATATTATACTTGGTTCGATGCTAGGTCGGGGCAAAAATCGGCCGTTTAAAATGCATTGTGGCGATTTTTAAGATTTTTTTATGACATTTTCCGATGGCATAGAAACTTGAAATTCCGTATGAGGTTAGATATTATAAAAGTATTTCATAATCAAATTTTACATATTCGCTGATGGTCCTTGGTTCGATCCCAGAGGGACATTTAAATTCCTCAATGCATTTCTTACAGAGATAACGGAAACAAATTTTAGGTGCTTCCCGGCTCGATATCGACTTCAAACTTTGCATAAATAAAGATCAAGTACATACAAATCAAACAGTGCATTCACAGCTATCATTGTGTCCTGGGTTCGACACCAGGTGTCTCTGCAATCATAAGTTGATTCGATTTTTAGAAATTATTTTGAAACCTTTCCCAATAATATAGAAACTTGAAATTCGGCATATAGATAGACATCATAAATAAAATTTCTGAAACGTATTTTAGATTTCCGAGATCGTCCTTAATTCGAATCCAGAGAGCCATTTAAATTCGTGGAAATTAAAACGTCTTTTGAGGCAGTTGTAGCCCATATTTCTGCTTGAATTTTCACGCATAGTTAGATATGGTGATGTTCTATTGTGCTGCATAGTAAGTTCACAGTAAAGACCCGGGTTCGATGCCCGACGATGGAATTTCAGCGAATTTTAAGAAAAATTTCAATCCAATTTTTTCTTTTGATGGCCGTCCCGATATGATGCCGACATAAAAATAGTGTTGCCGATCTGCTTGCAGTATGCAAGCAACATTTTACTCGTATAATAGATAGACGCTTCTCCGGATCTATTATATATAGACGCTTCTCCGGATATACTTATATATATATATATCTATTATATATAGACGCTTCTCCGGATATACCTATATACACACTCACTCATTCATTCATTCATAGGGCATCAAAAGTCTAAGCATGTTCCACAAGTGCCACTGACTTGAAATTTTTACGACATATTGGCCATATCGTGTAACCTCCAGAAAAAATCCGACTTTGAACCTCAAAGTCATGGGTTCGATTCCAGAAGGCCCCAAAGTCCCGATTTTCTCCATAAGGATATATGGTGAAGATTTTCGAAAATTTTTTTGAGGCACTTCTCGGAAAGGTAGAGAGTTGAAATTTGAGGGATCGCTAGATGCCGTGGATATCCAACGAAAATAAAAAAGACATTGCCTAACATGGTCCATGGTTCGATGCTAGGTCGGGGCAAAAATCGGCCGTTTAAAATGCATTGCGGCGATTTTGAAGATTTTTTTTGAATCCTTTCCCGATAACATAGATACTTGAAACTCGGCACGTGGATAGATATCATGAATATATTTCATAATCAAATTTTACATATTCGCTGATGGTCCTTGGTTCCATCCCAGAGGGCCATTTGCATTTCTCAATGCATTTCTTACGGAGATAACGGAAACAAAATTTAGGCACTTCCCGGCATGCTATCGACTTCAAACTTTGCATGTTAGTAGATCAAGTCCTTAGAAATCAAACTTTGCATTCACGGCTATCAATGTGTCCTGGGTTCGACACCAGGTGTCTCTGCTATCAGAAGTTGATCCGATTTTTAGGAATTATTTTGAAACCTTTGCCAATAATATAGAAACTTCAAATTCGGCATATAGATAGAAATCATAAATAACTTTCAGAAACATATTTTATTTCCAAGATCATCCTTGGTTCGAATCCAGAGAGCCGTTTAAATTCGTGAAAATTAGAACGTCTTTTGAGGCAGTTGTAGCCCATATTTCTGCTTGAATTTTCACACATCGTTAGAGATGGTGATGTTCTATTGTGATGCATAGTAAGTTCACAGTAAAGACCCGGGTTCGATGCCGGACGATGGAATTTAGGCAATTTTAAGAAATATTTCAATCTTTTTTTTTCTTTTGATGGCCTTCCGGATATGATGCCGACATGAAAATAGTGTTGTCGATCTGCTTGCAGAATGCAAGCAACATTTTACTCGTATTATACCTATATAGATAGATAGATAGGATACAAATTCACAGCCTAAACTACAAGCGTCATTGATCTGAAATTTTTATGACATATTGGCCATAACGTGCAACCCCCAGGAAAAAAGAGACTTTGATCCTCAGTGTCATGGGTTCGATTCCAGAGGGCCCCAAAGTCCCGATTTTTCCCGTTTGAATGCATTGCCGTGATTTTCGGGAATTAAAAAAAAATACTTTCCGGATAGGTAGAGAATTAAAACTCAAGGTGCCTATATTTATGGTCTTGGACTTTCGAAAACATCAATGACTTTTACAAAAGTTATCCTGGGTTCGATGCTAGGACGATGCAAAGATCTGCCCTTTAAAATACATGGGAGCCGTTTTTCATTAATTTTTTAGATGCACTTATCGAAATGATAGGATGTTCGTGCTTGGCTGGAAGATGTATGGTACGAATAAGTTTTAGAAAAAAATTTTCATAAGACCGTACTGTTCCTGGGTTCGAAGCCAGAGCACAATAACGTTTCTCTCATAAGGAATATAAAGGAAAAGTAGGACGTCATTTGAGGCAGTTGTAACCAATATTTCTGCTTGAATTTGCATACGCGGTTAGAGATGGTGTTTTTCTTTTGTGCTGCATAGAAATTATTGCCTGAAAGACCCGGGTTCGATGCCGGGCGGTAAAAATATCACCCATATATAATACTATGGGGTATCTTTTCATAATTTTTTTATGCATTTATCGATATGTAAGGGAGCTCTTGCTTAGATGGAAGATGTATATTAACACTTTGTTTAAGAAAAAAAATAGATAAGACCATGCTGTTCCTGGGTTCGATGCCAGAGCACATTATAATTTCTCAAATAAGGAGTGTATGTGAATAGTAGGACGTCGTTTGAGGTAGTTGCACCTAATAGTTTTGCTTGAATTTTCACACATAGTTTGATATGGTAATTTTCTATTTTGCTGCATAGTAAGTACACCAGGAAGACCGGGGTTCGCTGCCAGGTGATTAAATTGCAGCGAATTCTACGAATATTTTGAATTTTTTTTTTCTTTTGATGTCCGTCCCGATATGATGCCGATATGAAATTAGTGTTGTCGATCTGCTTGCAGTATGCAAGCTACATTTTACTCGTATAGTATATACAGTCCTAACATCGATAGCGGATTGGTGGAACGTTTTTAGACTAAATGACTTGTAGGCAATTATTTTACGCACACCAAACCAAATCTTCAACTGAAACCCTCATCTGCATCAATTAGGAGGAATTTCTGTTAATTATTAGTCTTTTCTAAAATATTTCACTCCTATTTCAAACACTTAAGTGTCGAAAAACCAACTTCCATTAGGCAGCTCTACCAATTGAAGTGTATGGCAGACATATTTCAAATTTATTATGATTCAATTTCCGAAAAGATGGAAGTTTATGACCAGGCATGTGAACAGAAATAATTTACTTCTAGATAATCTCCATCAATCAGTAACAATTCCAAGTAATTCTTCGTCTTTTCTGAAATATTTCACATCCAATTCAAACACTTATGTTATTGTCGAAACGACTAAATAAAAAAACTAAATTCATCACCTCCGCTACAGCTTTCTTAGAGAATATTCTGATGAAAGATTCTCTATATCAAACAGCACTGATTGCATAAATTTTGGGAAAGGACCTTGAGGCAGTATCAACAATCCCACGCCCTCCCGTCTATTTAGTTAGGAAAATAGATACTTTTTAATTTACATACATTTCAAGCATTTGGCCACTCTGTACATACAACTTATATTACTCAATTTTTAACCGTATGAAGAAGGCAGTAAGAACATGTTGAACTATCAGCATAAACTTCTATGGTCATTATAAAGTTCTCTTCAGCATTAAGATAACTGCTGCGAAGAATTATTGTTCAGTTTAATAATGTTAACTAAAAATACAATGTTAACAACAGAAGGGGTAAAATTAATCATAAGTAAGCTCATCTACATCAGTGGTTCCCAACGGTGGCGCTGAGAAGTCTTATGGTGGCGTTCTGTGCCCAAGTCATATTGAGGGGTTATTGAGGTCCATCCGCCGCCCCCTTGAGCGGTTGGCGTATTTAATGGCCACTGACGGCATTACTGACATCTCTGTTGTGATTCTTCAACTTTGACGCTACACCTTTTGGTGCCAGGTGTCGGAAACATTGTGATAAATGCTTTCTAAGCTCTCGCAAAAGCTTGTGGCAGAATGAGGCCAACACATGACTTTCTCCATATTTATTGAAAACAGAAGACTATGCCGGTAATATATAAATAACTCCCAAACAATGAGTGTTGCAGAAAAGTGTTTCAAACAAAAGTTGTAGTAAAATACATTATCTATAACTTTTATATATAATTGTGTATACCTAGGAGTAAAACATTATTAAACTTTTATTTATTTTTATTAATTGCTTGGAGACTGCAAGCGTATAAATAACACTGACTTCAGGTTGGCATCATATAGCGAGGGACCTAAAAAAAAGGTTTGAAAATATTCTTAAAAATTCGCAGCATCGAACAGCATGGTCTTATCTAATTTTTTTTCTTAAACCGAGTCTTAATATAAAACTTCTATCTAAGCAAGAACTCCCTATCATTTCGATAACTGTATGAAAGAAATAATGAAAAACTGTCCCAATGTGTTTCATATGGCAGATATATTTACCGACGGGCATCGAACCCGGGTCTCTCTGGTAATAGTTCTTATGCAGCACAACAGAAGATCACCATCTCTATGTGTGAAAATTCAAGCACAAATACTGGCTGCAACTGCCTCAAACGACGTCCTACTTTTCACATGTATTCCTTGTGAGAGAAATTTTAATGTGATCAGGCATCAAACCCAGGAACCCTATAGCAGTATGTAAATTTTTTTCTTAAATGAATTCTTAATATACATCTTGTAGCAGAGTGAGAATTTCCTATCATTTCGATAACTGCATCAAAAAAAATAATGAAAAGCTTCCTCAATGTATTTTAAAGGGCAGATTTTTGCATTGTCCAAGCATCGAACCCAGGATTATTTCAGTAAATGCCATTTATGTTATCGATAGAGCATGACCATATATATAGGCTCCTTGAGTTTTGATTCTCTACTTATCCGAGAAGTATTTTTTTAAAATTCCCAAAAATCAAAGCAACGCTTTTAAATGGGAAAAAACGGGACTTTGGGGCCCTCTGGAATCAAACCCATGACACTGAGGTTCAAAATTGCATTTTTTCTGGCGGTTACATGTTATGGCCAATACATTGTAAAAATTTCAAGTCAATGACGCTTGTGGTTTAGGCTGTGAATTGGTATCCTATCTGTATACCTATATATATCCATAAATGAATCTGGAGAAGCATCTACTAGTAATAACCTCTCTTTAATCAATTATTTTTCATCTGAGTATCCTTTATTTTAGGATTAACTGTTTGCTCATTCCTTGGAAGAGAAGCAAGTCAATTTACTTTCAAAAGAAACAAAATTTTGATCTGATTTTCACAGGTTCGAATACTAGTGGTTCATAAGCAAGATTGAAGGAATGTAGATATGGTCCTGATAACCCAGGTCTTTCCTTAAAGAGGGACTTTTCTGTGAAAAACCTAGTGTATGTACTGTGATGGTCCCGCTAGGGGCAACACCGTCCTGTGATAATTGGAACATTTTTACTTTCTCCCTATACGTAGTATAGAGAAAGTATTGTATTCGCAAAAAAATTTGACCACCAGATTTTGACGGAAATAGATGTTTTGGGGCCCATAGAGCTAGTTTACGCTATTTTCCCGAACACGTCTGTCTGTGTGTCTGTCTGTGGTAAAAAAGTTTGTATGCGCTCTATCTTAAAAAGTAATTATCCAATCATTCCCAAACTTCCTATTTAGTATTTTCATAACAATGCCTAAAGTTGATTAGTTGTTGATGAATATCGCATAACCGGAACAAAATTTTGTTTCTTTAATATCTCTGTCAGAATGCAATGTAGGTATATACAATTATGCACAAAAGTTGTAGATAATGTATTTTATTACAACTTTTGTATGAAACATTTCTTCATAACACTGATTGTTAAGGGGTTATTCTTGAATAATGGTTAACCAAAAGTTGTTTTTTATCCAGAAATGGATGTTTTTCATACATATCTCTGTCAGAATGCAATATAGGTATATACAATTACATACAAAAGTAATAGATTATGTACATTACTACAACTCTTGTATGAAACATTGTCCTGTAACACTCATTGTATTGGAATTATTTATATATTACCTGCTTAGGCTTCTGTTTTCAATAAATATGGAGAAAGTCATGTGTTGGCCACATCAGATTTTTTGTTTTAGGTTTTGAAGTTTGTTTGGGGGTTGTGAAGGAGACGGAGGGACAGAATTGGTGTACGGCCAGTGTTGAACAGTCGAGACTTAAATGTGCCGGTGGCGGACAGTCAAGTACGAACCGTAACCCCAAGCAGGGGAAGAACGTTACATTTTGGTGCCCAACGTGGGGCCTTTGACTGTAAGAAAAAAAGGAAGAGATCATGTAGAAGGGAGATTTTGGAAATTATCGGACCAACCCTGTGACACCCATGGCATCTTCCACGGAAGAGTTGCAAGAGAACGATTCCCTGGACGTTCAGATGGAAGGTCGGACCTTAGCAGAGCTAACTTCGAAGAGGAAGGGAGAGGTGAATCTGGAGCCAGCTATCCGACCAGCGGAGAGTGAAACGTCTGCTATGTTAGCTGCATTTCAGACAATGAAGCAGGAGATGTGTGAGATGATGAGAGGAGTCATTGTCAAGATGGAGGACAGCTTCCAAAGCATGCGAGAGGAAATGATGGACTGTTTCAAAGAGTGGAAGGAAGATATCTCTAGAGAATGGAAAGGGATAGTAAAAGAAGTGTTGTTGCATGTCAAAGTCACGAAGGTCAGGATCCAGGAAAACGCCGCAGCCATTGCAGAAATTAAATCTCATCTTGAGACTGACGCTGCCAGGAAGAACACAGTTAACCAAGCTGAAAAGCCAGGTGGGGGCGTGAGTCTTTGTCTTGATGTGAGGCGATTGACTGAAGTTCCAGTTCCAGAGCACAACGGGACTCCACCCCTATTTGACATCCTTCAGAAATTCAATGGGACTCGCTACTTTAGCACGACTAATTCCAATGCATCCACGCAATGGAATATATACTGCTTTTCTTTGTCAAGGATGCACCTATTCATGTACGCGAGTTCCTTTTGGGCTAAAGAATAGTGGAATTACCGAATTTTCCAGTTTTGTCACCATTTGCATAAATAATAATTTTTTAATAATGTTGTAAATCGATACCTTTTAGATGGACAAAAAATTGAAACTGTATGAACTATTTTACCAGTATTTGTATTAGTAATTATTGCTGTACCTTCACTACGACTTCTATACTTATTGGATGAAGTTAATGAACCCTCTATTACACTAAAAACAGTAGGAAATCAATGATACTGAAGTTATGAATACTCAGACTTTAAGCACGTTGAATTTGATTCATACATAATTCCTTATAATGAAATGGAAGAATCAGGATTACGACTTCTAGAAGTTGACAACCGAACAACATTACCAATACAAACCCAAGTTTGAATCCTACTCACAGCAGCTGATGTTTTACACTCATGAACAGTTCCAGCCTTAGGAATCAAGGTTGATGCACACCTGGACGATTAAACCAAACAAGATTTTTCATAAATCGACCGGGAATCTTTTTTGGTCAATGTTGACAGATTTGTGGGGCTAACCATAGATTTAGAACAATAGACCTCTTAATTACTTCCCAAACGTTTTCAAGTCATTTACTTCACCTGAAAAAGTTATTTTCGAGGTTAAATGCAGTGGGGTGGACATTGAATTTGCGCAAATCACAGTTTTGTAGGGAGGAGGTTCTATTCCTGGGGCAGATGCTTAACGAAAGGGGAATCAGACAGGACCCAAAACGGGTAGATGTTATCAAGTAATTCAAAGCGCCGCGCTATGTCGAACAATTGAAGGGGTTTCTTGGTCTATGCAATTTTTATTCGCCCTTCTGCAGGTCCTATTCTAACCAAACAGTTCCTTTACCGTCACTTCTAAGAAAAAATGTCAAGTGGGAATGGACGAATTGGATCGGTTGCCGACTGGGGGTGCCCCGCTGCTCCTTTGTTGGCCGATGGTGAAATGGAGAGGACATCCAACTCCAACTTCCTTTTCCCCTCACCCTTGAAGAGGAAAGCCAGTTGCAGGAGGAAGAAGACACTACCACGGACGGCTAGCAGCTTGCGACGATACGAGAAAGGCTTCACAAAGCGGCACAAAAAACGTGAAGGGGATCAAAGATCCCAAGTGTATGAATTTAAAGTTGGTGATTTAGTTTAGTTACGTGGCCAAGAGTTTTGGACACTAAGTTGAAGCAAAATCACTAATTCTTTTTTTTGTTTACCGTGTCGGGGCCATGTGTGGAGACAATGCATGCAACCTAGTAAAGAAGGATGGCACCAAAATAGGGACGCTCAATTTTTATAATGTAATATTATTCAAAGGTTGAAGTATTAATTTGTTACTGTTTTTGTTGTTTTTTGTACTTGGAAAATACTTGTGTTTCCTAATTTGACGTAAGTAAAAATGATGATGCACTCAGTGCCACCCTTGGCACAACATCTTTAGGAGGGGGCAGTATGATGGTCCTGTCAGGGGCAAAATCGTCCCATGAGAATTCCAACCTTTTTACTTTCTCCATATACGAAGTATAGAGAAAGTATTGTTTATATGAAAAAAATCGACTTCGAGATTTCAACGGAAATACATGTTTTGGGGTCCCTAGAACACGTTTTGACTATTTTCGGAATGATGTCTGTGAGTATGTGTGTGTGTGTCTAAGTGTGTGTGTGCTTGTGGGCGCTCTAAGGTAAAAACTATTAGTCGTATCAATATCAAACTTCATATATAGTACTGTGGTGTGTGCTGTCAGAGTTGATTAGTTTTTGGAGTAAATCGGTAAACCGGAAGTTGAGCTTCATTCTTCGAAGCAAATTTCCGTTTTTGCAAAATATCTCCATGATTTGAACTTGTAATACATCATTTCATAGAGCATTTCTCTACATTTAAATGATGAGCATTTCCAGTCAATGCCATTCTCCTACATCAGGGGTGCTCAACCTGGTGCCCGAAGCGACCTCATACAGTGCCTGCCAAGCTTTGATAAAATTTTTTTTTTTATTTGCTACAACATTATTTCTTGGGATTTCACTATCGGGGATAGTTGGCGGGGAAAGGGTCAGAAACTTGCTTATCCTGGTCTTGGGTTTCATAAACATTTTACCCCTCTTATCGCCTATGTCCAGATTAACAAGACACATATCTATGTCATATTTAGTTCATTATGCGAATGCGAACATTCAGCTCGGCTTATCAAAGTATCAAACTCCTCGTAATCAAGGACTGCTGCTTTTCGGAACGCAGCGGTGCACATGCAGAGAAAACCTTCATAACAGATGTATCAAATATTCTTCGGAGATAATGACTTTCTCACATGAGAGGTTCTCACATATGAGATGTGAGGTTGTGATGAAATTATATTCGTTGTAATACTTTGGATCTTATTTACCATGGAACGTTTTTTTTTCAATTGGCCAACTATTAACTGGAAAAGTGATAATATTGCCAAGGGATGGCCTGAATGTCACCATGGACGGAAATGTTATGTGGTGCCCGCTTCGCTTTTGGAAGCGCCCTTTGGTGCCCGGGCGCCAAAAAAGTTGAGTACCCCTGTTTTACATCATCAGAGCTGGCGTGAAACGAAACCAAACTTTTAGCAAAAGTGAGATATATATTCCAGAAGCTTGCTTAGTGGTTTCGAGATCCGAACTTGATTGATTCTCATTTGATAAGTATCTTAATTAAAAATCGATCCATAGCATTAATGATGGGAAAAGTTGTTTCATGATTGTATCTGGATAGCAAATACCAGGCTATTCTCCTCTCC
This sequence comes from Sympetrum striolatum, assembly GCA_947579665.1. NCBI lineage: Eukaryota > Metazoa > Arthropoda > Insecta > Odonata > Libellulidae > Sympetrum > Sympetrum striolatum. The sequence continues at coordinate 4,542,606 of OX388344.1, forward strand.
GAAGCAATAAGCTATGAAAATGATCTATATCAAACTAAAATGTGCATTTGAATTTCGTCTTTTTACATTTACATTATAACTCTTCTCTGCATCCAAGTAAAGACCCAGAGTGCTAGTCACTTTCTGGTGAATGGCATGAGATGCAAATATCATGATTCTACTTCACCTATCAATCGCTTTTGTACATTGTTTGCAGAAAAAATGAATTTTTGAATCAATATATTATAGCTTCTATTTCCTTGATTTACTTCACAGTATTAGAACCTCTATAATAAGGAGGTTGCATGATCTCAGTTCCATCTTACGAGAATATGCTTTCTCTGAACTAATATAGCTAGTTTAGCCTTTGCTTAAATCTCTTATCTTCTAAAGAATCTAAGCCCTGAATCATCTGAGTAACACTAACTACTTTAGCATAGCAATTTTTTTCTAATATTATAGCCTTCATTTGTACCTTTTCTAATCCCGAGTGAAACACATGTTGACAGGGTCCCATATATACACGCATACTCAAGATGAGGACTAACCAGAGCAAAGTAACATTTCCCGCAAATTCTTTCCTCCCTTCTACAGACCTTTCTTTCAATGAAGACGATAACTTCTCTTCCACATATACTTTGGATGTAGATACTCCATGATAAATTATTCATCAGAATTACTGCAATTTTCACAACTCTATTGTCAATAAGTTTATACCTTGAAAGCTGTAAGAATTATAATTTGTAATAGATTTTCTTTAAAAAATGATTATTTATATATATCTTCCATGGAGTAATAAATAATCAGATGCATATTTATTCATATAAATTAACAATAACTTCAAAATTAATAATTTTGTAGGTTTTTTCCACAGATTACTTTACGCCTAAAAATGACAGAGACCTTTCCAAAGGAATAATTTTTTTAATAGGAAATTTATGGCAATTACAGCTTCAAAAAATGCTAAATATAAGATGATGTCCCATTTTGCCAGAACATTTGGTTGTTGTGCGGGTCGTAATAAGGCAGGTGTAAATAATGCAGGTAATAACTTAAAAAATGTTTTTTCGGCCCACCTTAATAAGCATCTCTTTCCATTAGTCATCAAATGCCCATCTATAGTGTAAGCTAATGCTCTAAAGGAAAATAAGAAATATAGAAATTTTACGCCAACTTGGAAACTTTTCAGAATCCCCTAATAATTATTCAGATTCCAATTAGTTTTAAACCTTATTTTTCAAGTTGATAGCTGGAAAGATATGTAAAAACTTAATTGCTTAAAATCTTGAATTGCTATTCTCTCTCTTTTAATATGTGTGTCATATACTTCAAAATATCTCATGACTAAACTTAAATTCTGACATTTCTTAAAAGTATGTACCATCCACTCCTACGTAGACGTAGGATATTAATGACAATTCATTTGCTTCGTTTATGTAAAGATATAAAAAAGCAGAGCATCAGTGGGTTGTGCAAATATTATCTGAAAGGAGAATACAAAAATAAGCACATTAAAAGTAATTCAGCAGACAAATAACAAAACTTTATTGGAAAGCTTACAAAATATTGACAGATTAATACCAGTAAACAATTATGATGCATTCAACAATAGTACTGCTATTTACATGAAATATATTTCCCCTCTAATTTTCAAAATACATATTCCACTTTCATTCATTCATTTTTTCAATCTTATAGCCACTCAGCCTCAAAAACATATTTTCAAACAGACTAACTATAAATTCCACTTTGTGTTTGGGTAATTCATATTCATGGTTAGGTAGGTAATTCATTAAATAAAAATGATAAAAGAATTGTGAATTAATGTTCCTCTCTTTTGTATAGATATGTGTGTTACAATTGATTTACAAAAATAAGAGAAATTAAACATATTAGTTTCAAAATATAATTTTTCTCTTCATTGCCAACAGGAGCTCATATAACAATTATGGGCATATGAAAAATGGTCTTTCTGACTTAAGAGACATCTCAACAATATGACCTTACAGTTCATGAAATGATAATAACTTTCATACATAGAGAAGCATTGAACAGTCTATCAGAAAAATTGTTAAGAAGATAATAATGCTTAAGTGTTCAACTTTATGTTGATGACTTCAAATTTTGAATAAACCTACAAATTTAGCTGGTGATATATATAACCTATTTTGGGGCCAATGAATGCTATTTGGAATGTAAAATCTCTGCTTGGTTATGCATATGCACCCAAGCTTTGGTTTGAGCCTTTGGTTGGAGATAAACCACTTTTAGGTTTTCCACATGAAGCACATTTCTTATCAATTCATATTTTTAATACACTCTGACTCATTTCTTAGAGGTTAGCTTTCCACAATTTCTTAGGTGCTACATATAATTAGTGTTCCTAGTGTAGCTTTCCTCAACTCAGTTTAGTATTGGTAGCTAGTAAGATCATGATTCATATACATTGATAGATATTTTTTTATTTTTGCAATTTTATGTTTGGCATAGACATAAAATCCTGACATTTCCTTGTGAACCGAACTTTTGGCTGTATCACATACTTATATGTATGTAATAAATACTTGCATAAATTTTGCCAGGATTACCGTACTTGACGGCATATAAGATGCACCTTTTTTCCTAAATTATGTCTCGAAAAATTTCCCTTCGTCTTATATGTGAAGGTTCAACCTCCACAGGTTCACTTTCAATAGTGAATGCTATTTTTAGCCCAGATGGTCTATACTACCTATTTCATAATTGCATTCAATGATTGTGTTAATATTTGGCTTTTACAAAACGTGACTACTAAAAGAAACTACATTTTAAGTTATTGTGGTACCGTGCTTTCGCACGGACTAATAAAGCTTTTTTTCCTTGTGAGTGGCCAACTTAATGAGGGTACGTCTTATATGCCGTCAAATACGGTAACTTCACTCCATGAATCCTATTTAATATTCTTGGCCTTTCATTTAATGTTTTCTAACATATGTATGTATTTGTAAATGAACAAAAATTATATCATCCAAGTCAGTTTTAAGTAAATCATTAAACATTTACGAATTAGAAAATGCAATCCCATGTATTACTGTAGCCAAATTTTATTTAGTTTAATTTTCCTAAAAGTTTTCTCCAAAAAGAATCATTAGTTTTCCATGGCCAACATTAGCACGGCGACACACAGTAAAATATGCAACGGATGTTAAGCATAACCCAATATTTTACCTAATAAATTATTTATGGTAGTTTGCATTTATCATTGAAAGATTAAAAGGTTTATTTTATTTCATGTCCTCAGAGTGATGTATGCTACAAGAAGCGTAGTACATACATATAGTATGCATGTACTATGACATACATCAGTATGCATATTAGAGCGAGCATTGCATTCATTCTATGCAATCGCATGTATTATCATGGCTTTACTTTAAATTCTGATAATTACAAGCATTCAATTAACACATTTTTGTTGATGATAATATTAAATATGCATATAATTACCACAGTTTGCCTGCTTTACAACTCACTCTGTTTGCTGCAGACATCTTTTAGATTTTGGTGGACTCCACCGACTTTAGCTCGCTGTTGCACTGACTCTGGAGCTTACAGAATCACGTCAAGATCTCTCAGAGTTGATTTGGGATTAAAGACGACAAAGACGCTATTGTACTGATGGGATATGAGTTACAGAATAGCCCACCAGGACCAGCCGCATCCTCGCCTCACCCTGGTTCCATGTAACTCATCTAATGTTCTGCGAATGTGTTATCAACGTTTTCCTTGTAAGAGCTCTGAAGACTTCAGACTAAACTGCTGACCAATAGTTTTTAATTGAAAGGGAATTGGCTATCCCATCAAAGTATTTTAATGACCATTTTGAAATGGTTAATATGCTAACCTACGAAGGACATTTAGCATAGACAACTGCCGGCTGTTAACATACAGTGTATACGCATATAAATATATGTATATGACAGCATATATGTGCATAATAAACACATATACAGTGCTGCAAATATTGTGGCCACATGTCTTAAGGTTCGCTTTAGATTCGTGGGAAAATGATATTTCAATTTCTGACACTTGAATTTTGGGGAGTGCATAAGATTCAAAGGCATGTTATTTTCGAGTGAATATGGTATTTAATTTTCCAGAGCATTAATGGTTACAGAGATTTAAGAAATAGTGGTCTCAGTTATAGAGTTCCAGAGGAAAATATTAAAACTATCTTACATAGGTTTAAACTTTCTCATACATAAGGGTTTTCAAGGGTAAAAATGTCTCACTGAGTTTTCTTGTTTATCTACAATAGATTGAATTTGTCCAACCTAATTAAAAATTCAATTAAAGAAGATGGATTTAACCAAATATATTAATTAAAGCAATTTCACAGAAGAAAAATTCTTTGATTTCAACTTAGTAAGAAAGGGAAATCCATAATAAAATTTCTACATGTACATAATCTTTTAAGTCTTTGTAAAAAGTATTCACGCATTCTGAATTGCAGTCAAAAATCATAATCTGAATATAAGACCGGTAAAAGAGGTAACCCCTCTATATAGATTTACAGTCAATCTCCTAGGCTTGGCCATTTTATCCTAATTATATTAAGGGGTCATAATATAATATTTAAGATATGGCTATTTTCTATTGATCATGTGGGCATCAGAAGCCTATATTTAATTATTGTTTTAGTATGAGTTTTAATTCGATTTGAATCTAGATAGCCTAGCTCTTTAATTGAAAATGATCAAATTTTTAATTAAAAGAACAGTAATGATAATGATCACTTCATTTAACTTCAGGTTTATGGTGTATGCCTAATCGTGCAATGTTAATTTTAATTTCGAAGATCTTTCCAATATATGATCTTATTGCTACAAGCATTTCTAATAATTTCCTTCATGATTACTACAACAATTATAATTGAGTTAATTTCATTCAACAATTCAATTTTACATCAACAATTGTTCCAATAATTTTGGGCATCCTGAAGTCTATATTTCAATTTACCAGGGATTGATATGATTTTCCACATCAATTATCAGTACAGCACAGCTTATTCAGAAATTATCACAATGGTGGTGTAATTTTACCTTTGAAGTAAGTTATGAAGGGCTTCATACATATCTAGTAGTTATTGGATTACTTTTAGGCATAGGCATAGCAACGATAGGACATGGCGGGTTGCTTGCCTCCTTTAGTCAAAGGAAAAATTATAGATTAATGCGTTATAATAGTAGTGTGCAGCAAGAGTGTATGCTTCAATCATTTGGGGAAGACACTATTCTTTGTGTTTTTTTCAAAGGTAAATATTCCGAGTTCTTGCTACCAAAGGTAAATGCTCTTCAGTCAAAAGTGTGGACTTACCTCCATGTGCACATAACATATAAGTAATCATAGAAATCATGAGAAAACACCACGTAAATACAGTTGTTGAAAGTCAGAGTACAGCAGAAAGCTAAATATAGCCTAAGAGCATCTTGGAACAGAATTCAGCATCCCATGAGTCACAGAGGATAAGAAACATCATCTGAAAAGACTTATTCATTTTAGGAGAAGATCACTAATTATTCTGTTTACAGAATGATTAATAATGTCTCTGGAATGACATTTTTCTGAGAAGAACTTGCCTGAATTCTTATTTCCTACATTGAAACCTCACTTATTGTATTAGATGACATAGGATGATTAAAATAAACACAATTTTAGTAGTTACTAGAATTGAAATGATTTCTTGGTGAAGCTGAACTTTGGTAATATCAATGGAGGGGAAAAATGTGCTAAATGCTGAAGTGAAGGAGATTGAACTAGTGAAAGAATTGCAATTGTGAATGATTAGCACAAATTTGAGTGTTGATGGTTTTGATGAGCCAATTTTGAAAAGTATTGCAAATACTTTTTTCAGGAGACCAAAATACTTTTCATGTATGTATTCTCACATAAATGTACTCAAGCCTATGGATTATATATGTTATATGTTATTTATTATTATAACTCTTGACCATACATGAAAAGTGTTTTCAATAACACAAAACAAATTAAATTCTCTGAAAAATTACGAATCACAGCATATAAATAATGCATAGCACTCGTAGCGGAAAATGGCTGATCCGTTCTCTGCTCAACAAACATATTTATTCGTTGCCACAATTCTAACATAACAACAGTAAACAGATAGTGATCTAATGTTAGTGATTTTAGGTTCTAAGCCAACGGGACAGGTGTAGTGGCGATATGCCTAGTATCATACTACAAAAGTAGACAATATAAGAGCTTATTTCATATAAAATGCAAAGAGATTGTTTATTATCACATACACATAGAATGTCAATGAATATGATTGCAGAGTTTCTATTAAAACAAGATTTTCTGAAAATTACTCTCTCCAGCATCATAACAAGCATGTATAAATATCTACTGCTGAGATTACTATATAGATAATGTACACCTATTAATATTCATGCATTTCAAATATTACTAGCAATTGCAACAACTGCGGAATGTTACTCCATCCTAATATTCAACACAATTTTAAGAATGGATAGTCTCAAAAATCATTCCAAAAATACCTTTCACAGGACTATGGAACGAGGAGGTGTTTGAAAAGTGATTAAACACAGAGTACATTTATACAATTCAATTTATGTATTATTTATCAATTCCAGTCATCCCCAATAACCTAACCATTTTACTAGGTAATAATTATATTTGTAAGACATCATAATTGTATTTTATGTACTGCATTATATAAAACTTGAAATTATTTTTGCTATAATGTTAAAATGAATGGATTGATCAGCAGAAAGCTAGTGAATAGTAATATAAGCTTAATTAACTATTTTGATCACTTGATTAATAGGCTTAAATGAACAATGTTAGCAAAATATAGCCTCCGAGGCAAATGTCAATGGACACATTTGCTATCACACTTACTTCTACAGTGCCAAATTTTCCTATAATTCTAAATATTTTCTTAAGTCTTTTGCCTTTCACTTACATCATGGTCATTTAATGTTGCTCACTATAAAATTTTCCAAAGATTTAAACTCAAATATTAACATTAACAATAAACAAATAAAAGGTCTCTTCACCCTAAACTGCAATGGCTGCAAAACAACTGAAAACAGCAATTGAAATTTGCTACTCAATTGTATAACTGCCACGAGTTTACAAAATTGTTCAGAAATGATTCTGTTGTTTTGATGGTTCCATTATACGAAATTCCAGATAAGCGATCCTCTACTGTATAATTGTGAACATAATTAAGCAAACTATAACACATTATTACCCGTTTAAAATATATTTCATTCTTTGTAATTTTTCAGATGACAAAACAAAAATATTTTACCTTTTTGGTTAGGCATTAGTTTTTAAGTAAAAACATTGCTCATATCTGGACAAGAAAGAAATTTAATAGTGTTTAGTGTTAGCAGTGTTTATTAAACCATGTTTAGTCTAGAGAACAAGCAGGATTCGGGAAAGGCTTCAGCACTATGGACCACTTCCATACACTACAGGAAAGTTTTAACAGAACGAATGAGTACGAGATGCCACTTGTCCTCTGCTTTGTGGATTACAAACTGGCCTTCTACTCGTTATGTACCTCCTCCACTATGAAAGCTCTGAAGAATCAAGGGATAGATTCTGAGTACATCTGTCTATTGCGCAGTGTATATGAGAATGCCACAGCTTCTATAATGCTGCATAAAGAGATCATTGAATTCAAGATTGAGAAGGGAGCTCTACAAGGTGATGGTCTATCTCCTATCTTGTTCACTGCCATTTTAGAGGAAGTGTTTAAAACCTTGATTGGGAAGAGAAGGGCTTAAGAGTAAATGGGGAGCACATCAGTCACCTCTGTTTTGCAGATGATATCTCCTCTCTTTGCAGCCAATGCAGAAGATCTAACTTCAAGACTTGAAGAACTAAACACAGCAGGAACAAAGATAGGACTCATAATAAACCTAACAAATACAAAGGTAATGTATAATTCTTTTGCAGTGCAAGAACCAGTCAAACTAAAAGAAAAGCTTCTGGATGTTTGCTTGGAACACAGGCACCTGGGACAACTTGTAATAACAGGAAAGAAAAACAGGATTAATGAAGTAAACAGAAGAATGAAACTTGGCTGGAGCGCATTTGGTAGGATCTCACACATTCTGAAGTCAAGAATGTAAATGGAAGAGGAAGGTCTTCAACCAATGCATTCTACCTGTCCCGATCATTGGTAGTGAAACCTTGGTGTTAAATACTGCAATTACCCAGCGGCTTCAGACAACGCAAAGGTACATGAAGTGCTGTATGCCCGGAATCACAAGAATGATGATGATATATATAAGAAGATTCTGAATTCTGAACCAGTCTATAGAACAAATACAATGCAAGACTTGAGGACAAAATAAAATTAGTGCAGGTTACAAATCATTTATCTTTTATTTGCGAAAGGGCTTGGCACTCTGGCTCCCTAATGCTAAATAATATACAGTCACTAAAAATGTATTTCTTAGCACTAATAAAGGAAAACCTTCTGGCTCTGCACTTTAATAAAGGAATGGTTTGAAGTAAATAAATTGTAACTAAATTAAACTAAGTCAAATTCAATGTTACTTGGAAATTCTAACATCTATCATTGTTTTAAACAGTCATATTAGAGATGAAATAAATAAATATGATATTAAATTTGATTCAATAATAAAAATGAGTGTGATAGTTGATCGAAAATTGAAATTTGAATTATGTTTGTCATAAAGTTGCAGAAAATAAATTTCCTAGTAATTTTATTTCCATTGATACAACATCTAAAATAATATAAAACAGGATTATATTGCCACATTATGATTTATGTTCCACTGTTTTATACCTAACTTATCAAACAGAAAAGAATGTAAGCAGATAGAACAAAATAAGGCCATGAGAAAAATATTAAAATATGATCGATAAACAAAAATTCATACAATGCTTTGTAAACTAGCTTGGTTAATGAGAAATAAGGTCTGAAATACCAAGTACTAAGTATTATACATGAAATAAAAATAAGGCTATTGCTTGAATATCTACATGATATTATAAAGACAAACATATTTAGGAAAAACATAAGAGGAAGAAGTGATTTCCATATTGCTTTTGTCTCAAAGTCATCTACACAAATCTCCTTATTTGTATAGTTTGTTTTTAATAGTATATATAATTTATTCCCTAAGATTGTCTTTAAATTCTATACAAGATAATATTGTCTTCTTTACTTGTATCCATTGAGTAGCATTGTCATATTATTAGAAACACTTCTCTGCTAAGGAGTCAATAGATGCAAATAATGGCTAGATAAATATTGTCCATGCTAATAACTGACACTCAAATAATTAACAGATAGAGTTTTTGCATTTCAAACAGTCAGCACCATCAGAAGGCTGAGAATAAATGGCTACCCTTCTACCAATTTCTTAAGAAAGATACCTTTCAGAGTAAAAATGGAGATTTCATTTGATTTAACCAACGTTCAGTCGGAAAATCAGAACCAAGATTTACAAGCAAAATATCTAGATTTAGACACTTATTCTGAACAGATCTAATATTGATTTAAAACATAGAGTACAATCAAATAATCACATTTGCCATGGTTTTGCTATACTAGCTTTACCTCTTATGATAATACCTGTGTGTGGTCACTATTTGAGACATTACTTGTGTTAGCAGTAGCTATACTATCAAATGAGACAGAAATATCATTGGCAGAACTTTCTGGTGGAATGTTGCTAAGTAAGGTTTTCCGGGAAGTAAGTTTATGGGGAAGTAAGAAGGCAACACTAGATTTTTCAGATTTGAAGTGATGGTATGGGTGAAGTTATGTTTCAAGGAACGATCATCCCCTTGATGGTTGAAAATATATTCACAATCAGCTATCAGATTCTTAAAATCGTTACCGTTAAAATGGCTAGAATTAAAATTCAGGCCTTTGGATAGGAGGTTAACTTCGTTATCAGAAAAGTTAACGAAGGATAGGTTTTTCACTCACTGGTTAAATACATGCTCTGTCGGAGGGAGTTTTGAGGAAATTCGGCAACAGGTGGAATCATCCTGCGTAATTTCTTCTGGGATAATCTGGCGAATTTATCACGGAGAGTATTTAACTTCTTAAAACAGATCACACTGGCAAATGTTCTCACCTTATCATCAAAGCAAGCCCATTCAATGTGATAAAGATATTCCAAAGGAATTGTACGCAGGATGATTCCATTTTTGGAATCTAGAACTCGCTCACACCGGAAAATGACTGCTTCGCAGCTTTTAGTTTCATGATTTGGCATTTATTCGTGTTTTTAAGTTCCTAGAGTGTGTTTCTGCGTAGTTCTTAGCGTTCCTTTAAGTTTTGAATGCCTAGTGTAGGCTTGGGTTTGTGAGTTTTAAGTCCGGTGTTGCTGTATGTTTCTTTGTGGTGTGGGTGCCATTCACGTATAGGCATGGCTACTTCAGTGGACGCTGTGTGTTCTATTTGCAAAAGCGTGGGGGCTTATTCTATAACTTTGGCTTTAGATCGGAATGAACTCACCCAGAATTCCTCCCAAGTGGACTCATAACGATCGAAATGGTAATTCCGCTGAAAACGGTATTCTATACGTACTATCGTAGCTGACTATCGAATCCGAAACGGTGTAGCCAGATTTCTGCACTCAACTGACATGCTTTACTACATTCTCATACTCGCGCATGCGTATTTACGTCGTTTTCTCGTCTGCTTGGCAGTATTCAGTTCATTCTATAATACGTATATATTCATATACTGCATTAATATAGTTTTTAATGATTTCTTGGGCAAAAAGTTGTGTATCGCTTTTCCGCAATGTGTATTGCTTTGTTGGATTGGATTCAAAATCCTCTCTTGGCTTTGCAATAATTGCAGATTCTCAGCGATTATTTCAGGTTGCCCATTATGGCCATAATGATGTATAGTATTTATTTTATTGTGCGGTAATTTGTGAAATTAAGCCTTTTCTCTTTAATCCCGAAACTTCATGGTTAAGTATAATGTAATGAAAACAAGGATATACATTTTTTGAAGAGAAATTTCACCGAGGGTTGTTAGTGTCTGTTCTATCCTTTCAATCAACCATGTAATTGCTACGGTATACTCTACTGAATGGTATTGCGACATAACTAATAGACCTTTTATGAAGGACAGCTTACCTTTTTTAAACAAATTCTTACGATTATAGGTAGGGTAATCATGACAAAATAGGTTAATAGTAGCAGAAGAAGCCGTTCTCATTTTCCTTTGGGCATAATTCAATCAATTTACACGCAACTACAAGTAAAATTCATCTGAAAATATCTTTTATTGAAGAGTGATACATATGCATATATTTGTGATGTGGCAATTCACAAGTTTAATGCTTATTATAACTGTATTGTTGAAACTTCATTATTAATGGTTAATAACATGCAATAACAATTGTTATTTTCTATATTAAAATTCATAAGAAATAATTTCACTGAAGGTGGAAAGTTTCCGAAACGTTGTCTTAATATTTAGTAACTTTCAACTTGGAGCATATGCATAAATAATGATTATAATATTTTATTCAGCCAAAGATCCAGTGGATATAGGTTTCGTCAGTACAAAGAAAATTAACAGTAGGAGAGGTAATCTTCAATACTATAAAACATTCTCTCAATTAAGAAAGACTTAAATTTGCACTTAAAAGTGGTAATTGACATATTATTCTTAAGATAGTCAGGGATTTTATTGTACAGTATAAGGCCCATGTGCCTGGGTCCAAGATAGATAATAGATCTAGTATGTACAAAAGGAACATGCAAGTTATTAACATTCCGAGTCCTATGATGATGCACATCAGCAAATTACATCTTGTATGTACAACAATAGTAAGTATAAAAATACATGGAATAGGTAACACATTGAATTTCCTGAAAAGTGGAAGGCTAGGCGCATCATACCTTGCCTTAGCCATCAGTCTTAGAACTTTCTTTTGTAATTTGAAAATTTTAAAGGGTCTTGGGAGGATGAGCCCCAGAAAAGAACATTGTATACAATATGTGAATAAAATAAACCATAATAGAGTGAAAGAATGACTTTGAATGAGATAGTAGAACGAATGGTCCGAACAAGAAAACAAAGAGGACTGAGTTTATTCAAGAGCTTATCGACATGTAAATCCCAGTAAAGATGAGTTTAAATGAAATCCAAGAAATTTGCGAGAGTCAACCTGAGGTAAGATGTTGTCGTCTAAGAGGATGTTTAATGTTTGTGCTGGTTTGTTTTTATAAGAAAAATGAATAACTTGAGATTTATCAGCATTAATTTTAAAATAGTTAATTAGTGACCAAGAGTGAATTTTCTGGGTAACAAGATTGCTGCATGAATAAAAATGAAAGTTTACTTTGAAAATGAAAGTTTAAATATGGCCGACCATTCCGACCAAAAACACCATTCCGATTGAAAGCCAAAGTTATAGGATAAGCCCCCTGATTTGAAGACAGCAACAGTTCTAACACTAACTGTATGAAGCACCTAAGGAATTCATGGAAATCTAACCTCCATGAGATCAGACAGTGAGTGTATCTAAGATACTACTTACTGATTTTCTACTACTTCCAATGATACTAAGTTCTGAAAATCATGGATGGAATTGCAGTTAATAAAATTGCAAAATTTAGGGATTCACTATAACGGTAATTGTATGATAGATATAGAATTTTATTAATACTCTAATATTATATATATATACGAGTAAAATGTTGCTTGCATACTGCAAGCAGTTCGACAACACTATTTTCACGTCGGCATCATATCGGGACGGACATCAAAAGAAAAAAATGGATTAAATTAAAATTCAATTCCATCGTCTGGCATCTAACCCGGGTCTTTACTGTGAACTTACTATGCAGCACAATAGAACATCACCATCTCTAACTATGTATGAAAATTCAAGCAGAAATATGGGCTACAACTGCCTCAAAAGAAGTTCTAATTTTTACGAATTTAAATGGCTCTCTGGATTCGAATCAAGATCGATCTTGGATATCTAAAATATGTTTCGGAAAGTTATTTATCATTTCTATCTATATGTCTAATTTCAAGTTTCTATATTATTGGCAAAGGTTTCAAAATAATTCCTAAAAATCGGATCAACTTCTGATTGCAGAGACACCTGGTGTCGAACCCAGGACACATTGATAGCTGTGAATGCACTGTTTGATATGTATGTACTTGATCTTCCTATATGCAAAGTTTGAAGTCGATATCGTGCCGGGAAGTACCTAAAATTTGTTTCCGTTATCTCCGTAAGAAATGCATTGAGGAATTTAAATGTCCCTCTGGGATCAAACCAAGGACCATCAGCGAATATGTAAAATTCGATTATGATATATTTTTATGGTATCCAACCTCATACCAAATTTCAAGTTTCTATGCCATCGGAAAAGGGTCCAAAAAAAATCTTAAAAATCGCCACAATGCATTTTAAACCGCCGATTTTTGCCCCGACCTAGCATCCAACCAAGGATAATATTCGTAGATGTCTTTATGGTTTCCTTTAGATATGCACGGCATATAGCGATCCCTTGAATTTCAAATCTCTCCTTTTCCGGGAAGTGCCTCAAAAAAATTTTCAAAAATCCCCGCCATGTATCCTTATGGACAAAATCGCGACTTTGGGGTCTTCTGGAATCGAACCCATGACACCGAGGTTCAATGTCGGCTTTTTCCTGGAGGTTACACGTCATGGCCATAACGTGGTATAAATTTCAAGTCGGTTGCACTTGTGGAGCATGGTTAGACTTTTGATCGCCTATACATATAAATATAACTTATAGGTATATACGGAGGAGCGTCTATATATAATAGATATATATATTTACGATCCCATCCCTCCCTCTTCCCACCCTCTCCCATCCCACCCTATACCCACCCTCTACAGTCTCTCACTCTGCCCACCCTCAACCATCCCTCCCTCTACCCACCCTATCCCGTCCCTCCCTTTAACCACCCACCCTCATCACTCCCTCTCCAGTACTACACTCTCCCATCCTACGGTCTCCCACCACTCCCTCTACCCACCCTCTACCTTCTCACCCTCTACTAGCCATCTCCCATCCCACCCTCTCCCATTCCTCCCTATATCCACACTCTCCCATCTCACCCTCTCCCACCCCTCCCTCTACCCACCCTCTCCCGTCCCACCCTCTACCCACCCTCTCCCGTCCCACCCTCTACCCACCCTCTACCCACCCTCTCCAATCCCTCCCTCTACCCACCCTCTCCCATCCCTCCCTCTCCCATCCCACCCTTTCCCAACCCTTCCACTCCCATTCCTCCCTCTACCCAACCTATCCCATCCCACCCTCTCCTATCCCACTCTCTCCTATCCAACCCTCTCCCTTCCCAACCTCTCCCATCCCTCCCTCTACCCACTCTCTCCCGTCCCACCCTCTACCCACCCTCTCCCGTCCCACCCTCTACCCACCCTCTCCCGTCCCACCCTCTACCCACCCTCCCCCGTCCCACCCTCTACCCACCCTCTCCCGTCCCACCCTCTACCCACCCTCTCCCATCCCTCCCTCTCCCATCCCACCCTTTCCCAACCCTTCCACTCCCATTCCTCCCTCTACCCAACCTATCCCATCCCACCCTCTCCTATCCCACTCTCTCCTATCCAACCCTCTCCCTTCCCAACCTCTCCCATCCCTCCCTCTACCCACTCTCTCCCGTCCCACCCTCTACCCAACCTCTCCCATCCCTCCCTCTACCCACCCTCTCCCGTCCCACCCTCTACCCACCCTCTCCCGTCCCACCCTCTACCCACCCTCTCCCGTCCCACCCTCTACCCACCCTCTCCCATCCCTCCCTCTCCCATCCCACCCTTTCCCAACCCTTCCACTCCCATTCCTCCCTCTACCCAACCTATCCCATCCCACCCTCTCCTATCCCACTCTCTCCTATCCAACCCTCTCCCTTCCCAACCTCTCCCATCCCTCCCTCTACCCACTCTCTCCCATCCTGCCCTCTCCCTTCAAACCCTCTCCCATCCCTCCCTCCACCCACTCTCACTCATCCCACCCTCTCCCATCCCACTCTCTACCAACCCTCTACTGTCCCACTCTCTACCCACCCTCTACTATCATTCTCTCTACCCACCCTTTCTCATCCTCATCCTCTAACCACCATCTCCCATTCCCTAACCAACCTACTCCTTTCCCACCTTCTAAAGCCCTCCATTCCAACCATCCCTCTATCCCAACAGCTCCCTTATTACCCATTAACTGCTCTACCGAGACCTTTACCACCCATGGCCAATGCACTTGGAATCCCATTCCCTTCCCAATACAATTTCTTCCTCTATAACTCACCCAACACACACTCAATTACGCCCCTCTCCCAATCATTTTCTTTATTCTCTTTCTCTACTATAACCATCACTAATCTACTACTTTCAGTATTTCTTAAACATTAGGACAAATAGGGGTAAATCAAATTAAAGGTACAGAATACATAAATTATACATAGCCCCGCCTTACAAATTCGAAACAAATCTATACATTTTGCAATAGTTACTTTGGCTAAGGGTGCAAAGTTTTTATGTCCAAATTATATTCAAATCAAGTCTTGGAACACTATAAAAATTCTGGCCTTACAAATTTTTTATATCATCAATAATAGAAATAATGTTTTTGGTCGGAAGAAACAAAATTTTTTTGCTTTTTTGACATTTTCCAAATTAGACATTAGAAAAATAATTGGGAATCCAATACATAGGTACAGAATATATAAATTAAACATAGCCCCACCTAACACATCCTAACAAAACTGTACATTCTGAAATAGTATGTTTGGCTAAGGGCACAAATTTTTTATTATCCATAACATTTACTTTTATAGTCATGGAACACTATACAAATTCCGGCCTTACAATTTTTATACTATACATAATTGAAACTATATTTTGGCTCGGAAGAAAAAAATGTATTTCACTACTTATTCATCTTCCGGGGTTGAGTGATGCTTTAGAGTTTAAGGAAGAACCTCATTTATATCCCGTACCTGGAGACGCTGTGCAACTTCTTCCCATTCTTTAAATTGACCGTCAAAGGCTTTTTACCTGCTTTTTGAAGGGCACCATGAAGTCCTATTTATAGGTGGAAAATCGAGAAAATGAATCTTAAATTTAGGATCCTATCTAATTATATTGTATGATCAGCGAAGTAAATATATGCATAATTATTAGAAAACACTATTATTAATACCTCCACTGTATCATTATATACGCAGTACTAGATTGGAAAATCAGCCATTCATTTTTACCATCTATAATTTATGTTTTACATTTGGCTTCGTGAATAAATTTTCAAATGTTTAAGGAATTCATTCTTAAATTTGAAAAATTTGGCTATAATCAATGGAAAGGCAACAATGCACAGACATATTGTTCTAACAACATATCCAAATAAAGAAATACGGTAATATAACAGCCAAGAAGCACCATTTAAATCCGTGGAAAATACATGATAACGTTTCGCGATTACTTATGTTTTTGGTGAATAGATTTAACTCCATCTCCGTCACTCTTGACATCGGAATCCGCTAAGTAAAGAAATAATTTGTGAAGGACGAATCCTTTAAACAGCTTTTATACGAGTTAAAATTCTAGCAAGTTATCTCGATTTTCCATCTCTTGGTAGCCAAAATACTGAAATTTACGGATGAAAGATCGCGATCTTTTTTATCGTTGCGTATTCTTCTCATTAAAAGAAAACTTTTGTTACAGCAGATTTAGTAGATGGCATAGAATTAACTCATACTTAGTCGTGACAAAAATGTTATGTAATTAGTCGCGTGAGGTCAAAATGACCCATCTGAATTTTTAAGACTTCTTTCATGGTTAATCAAATTATTCAATTTATTATTGTTCATGAATGATTCTTTTAAAAAATAATTCTAACTTTTTTAACATAATAAAATGTGTAAAATCGTGCCAATGTTGCAGTACCTTTTACAATTGATAATTTTTCCTATTAAGAATTAACCTAAGAGTTTAAAACTATTGAAATTTGTAGTAGAGAGTAAATTAATTTGCAGTTTATAAACTGTGTTTTTACTAACAATCGACCATCAGATATGTTATTTCTTTAATAGAAGATCGTGCAAAGACTATTAATTATTTTTATTTATTTTCAATAGAGTACCACCAAGTAAGGCAATATCATTTCGATTATATTTCAATGCCACGGACATAATTTGCCAATGTAGAAAAAATACAACACCATTCGATGTAAGAAATACGAAATATTTTTAAATCCATAAGGCGAAGTACAGTGTTTCACAGTAATTGAAAATTCTCATTACCTCAAATTCTCTCTCTCTCATTAATTCTCATTCTATTCTCAATAAGTTGGAACTCCGACGTCTCCATGAGAATATTCAGTGATGGTTTTTCTCTGCGCCAGTAGCTTTTGATTGAGTTGTTCTCCTGGGCAATATCAATATGAATGGAATCCTCAAACTCTTAGAAAAAAATTGATAGAGAAAATTAATAATGCTTCGAATAAAAATAATAATTAGTTGTTTAACTAAATAGTGGTATTCTAACTACTAGAATTCTATCCAATAAACCTCCGAGCCACGTCCTGAAAATCGGGAACCCTTGGTTCAAATCCTGAAAAAGTCTCTATTTTTTACTTCCCGTACAACGTTTTTGTTAAGTCACACGCTTTCCTTTACTAAGTCAATCTTCATTTCCATCATTTTTATAAGAATTAAGTATATTATTTCTCAGCCAGGAGCATATACGCGATAAAATTATTAATTTGTTGAATGAGGAAATACATTACTTTAGAAACACATCTTCGTTAATTAATATTTTTGAATCTAGTTACCATTACGCAAAATATCAGAGAGAATCAATTCAGAAATTCATTCTTTAAAATGAGATTCAATATTTTACACGATTCTAATCTGATGAATCTGATGATAAAATTCCTGAAATAGCGCATGTCATTATTAAATTAAAGAGTTATTTGGTAAGAAATACAGATAACTCTGATGAGAGAGATATTGAACTTAAGGTCTTATTTCATACACTTGAGAAGACCTGAAAACTCTTTGAGAAACGATAAAAATTCAAGCTACTGGATCTCTTCACACGAGTGGTGTTTCAATTTTCACTGAATGTGCACGGAAAGTCAGCGTAGCTATAATGACGATAAAAACTCCCGTTAATTATTTCCTGTAGATTATGAGTAAAGTAAACGGATGTAACACAAGACTCACCACTGATTTGAATCACGAAATATGTTAGGATAACCGATAGAGATGTGTTGTAAGACAATGCATGAGTATTTAAAAAGGTAGGGAAAGTAAAGCTGACGCTTAAGTAGTAATTCAAAGCAAAAGGACACTCGTCGATGACTCACTTTAAAAATAACTCATTCTTAATTCCTTATCATCAGTTCAAACATAATAAACCACTGAATTACTTCAAAGATTTATTCTAAAAGTCGGCAAATGAAAGTTTGAAATTTGAGTATATGATTCACAAAATGTGAATGCTTTGAAATAGAGATGTTTTGAAAGCATGAGTAGTTCTGATAAAGAAGGTCATGGCATGTGCAAAATGCTTTCTACTATTGCGAAAAAGAAAGTGCCTCTTAACCTCAAAACAAACAGCTGCCCCGTGACCTTCAGTTTCACAGAATTCCAGTTCAGTTTAGTTCTTCATAGGAAAAATATGGATTCATTAATTTTTTTAAATAATCATGTAAGAATTTTTTTTAAATAATCATGTGAGAGATTATCAATTACTATTCTCCATTCGAATTTTGAAAAAACAATGTAAAAATCAACTCACGGCTTATCCTTGTTTACCAAATTTTAGATAATCAGCTGTCTCGTGACCTTGGTCGTGACTTTCACTTGCCTCGGAGATTCAATTTCCAAATTGGTGAGAAAAACCAGCAGAGTATGTATCAGACCAGGATTTTTTCTAATATTGGATACCTGAAAATAAAGAGATGCAGTATTATTAGGAATAGTCTTTAAGAGTTCTCATTATTTTATTATAAATTAAAAGTCATCATCATCATGTAAATATAAATTCAATTACCGATACAGTATTAAATTTATTGTATCGGCAAAACTTGCCTGAATCTGGGTGTAAAGCTATTGAAAAGATTTATCGAAATTTTACAAAATTTATCTACTTTATCAAAATGTTCGGAAAAAAGGGTGAAACATGCGATATTTCAGTAGAAAATTTATGTTTTTTCGCCTAAGAATACACAAAGGTCGGAAAACGTAGTTGAATTTGTTCTTGTATTATAGATATCGACAAAAAAGTATCCAATTTATCATGAAATATTAGAAAAAAGAGCAAAAACGCGAAATTTCGGTCGAAAATGTAAGTGTTATTCGATTAAAAATACTCAAAGCTCGGGAAAACATAGTCAAATTTCGACTATTTTTAAAGATTGCAACAATATTTCACCAAATGTCTAAACATTTTCCCATTTTTCACAACGCTTATGAAAAAAGAGCGAATTTCAGAAATGTCAAATATTTAAATTATTCCGCATTGATATGCTTAAAATTCGAGATTACCCAATATAGTTTGGACTAGTTTGAAGGGGTGATGGGATCTCCAGTGATACAGGTGATGGGATCTCCAGTGATACAGGTGATGGGGATCTCCAGTAATACAGGTGATGGGGATCTCCAGTCACATTGGACAGTATCGATATTGCAGCTCACCATTAATCCTTAAAGACAAACAAATCCAAATTAAAAATGCATCCAATAACAATAAAGGTGTTTACAAAAAGTGAAAAATAGTGACTTGACTGGAACACGAACCCGGGTCTCTCACTTTCAGGATGGGTATTTTAACCACTAAACTTCCAAGCCGCTTACTGGGGAGGAGACCTAGGTTCGAGTCCCAGCCAAGTCACTATTTTTTCCATCTTGCACAACATTTTTAAGTCAGACGCTTTCCTCTGCTTAGTAAAACTTCATTACCATCGTATGTTGAATAATAATTAAGTATTTTCCTTAACAGATGTGAATCTGTATGTATGACAAAACTAATAAATGTCCAAATGAGGAAATCCGTTGTTTTTAAAACACATATTCATTAAAGATTTAAAAAATCTGGTTTCCTTTATAAGAAGAATGAATCAGAGAAACAATTCAGAAATTATTCCTTAAAATGAGAATAAATGTTTCGTTAAAATTTAATCCATTTCTCAGAGATTCGATTATGACAAAAGGTTATGAATGATTGACTAAATGTCGCTCTCAATACCGATTCTTCAAAGTGGAATAAGATTACTGAAAAAAGAATCTCTCAATCTTAAGATATCAAATTATTTCGGTAAGAAATGAATGTCATTCTGGTGAGAGAGGTATTGAACTGATATCGTTCATTCCATAGATATGAGAAGACCTGAAATCTATTGCAAAACGATAAAAATTCAAACTTCTGAACGTTGATATACGATTGGTGTCTCACTTTCTGAAATTCGACGGAAAAAATCAGCGGAGTACTAATTCTATAAACATTTCTAAAAAAACAAATATATTATCTGGATTATTAAAATTTTTGGTAAATAAATTTAATTTCAATACCATCATCTTTGCCTGGGAAACTCAATAGTTAATTTATAAACAGTGATACCACCGGAAAGTTTCCACTGAATTTGAAATCCCGAAATCAGTTATGATAACCGATATGTTGTGAGACAACGAATGAGTATTAAGGAGGTAGGGAGAGTATAGCTGAATCCTAAGTAGTACTTTAAGAAAAAGGACACTCTTCGATGACTGATTTAAAAAAAAAACTCATGCCTTATTCCTAGCCATTCGTTCAAACATGATCAACGACTGACTTACTTCGAAGATTTCTTCTAAAAGTCGGCAAATGAAAGTTCGAAATTTGAGTCGATGATTCAAAAAATGTAAACGTTTTGAAAGCAAGAGTAGATAAAGAAGGTCAAGGCGAAGGCAAAATATTTTCTCTTGTGGGGAAAAAAGAAAGTGCCTCGTTACCTCAAAACAAACAGTTGTCCTTCAGTTTCCGACCGAATTCCACTTATTTAAATCGGTACATTGTGCTGTAGAGTTCGCTCTACTATAAAAATTAGCAATGCACTCACGATGGGAATAAATTTAGGGAATACGTACGTTTTAATAAAAAGGATCTCTTACAAGTGATATAATTATTAATCACTCGAATAAAGCATTGATGAATCTTTTCGGCATAATGCAATTTGAATTCCCGATGTCTGTTAGCGTTGGTGACTTCTCGTATTCAACTCGAAAGGTTTTGAAGCAGATCTTAAACCTCTAATTCATTAACAACCGCGTTCCAAATTTTCTTTCGTTATGAGAGTATTATTTTCAAACATTAACTTCCGATGTAACTGATGCTCGCAGGAGAACAAATTTGGAACAGTTTCGAAGTTAAAAAGATATTTACGGATCCAACAACGAATGTTTAGTACATAGATTGATTATTTATAGCTTACTCTCTGAATGTTGCATTGCAATCCCTTAATATCCAGTTACAAGCAATATCTTTCAACAAAAAGGCTTTGTCAGTAAAACAAATAACATTTGCCGACTATATGTCTTATTTTCGTCGACATATTGGCCCACATATCTTTGCTATAACCAGCTATATCTACCTTTTTCGTGTAGATCTATTTAATGTGAAAATTAAGAGAAATAACTCTGACTGACGGGTTTTTAAGTCCTTATCTTAGAATCTGGAACTTCGAGTACCGATATGACACATCTACGACACTTAAATCCCTTTCATTTCACGCTACAGCAATGATATCAAAGACTATATAAAAAGGAAGACAAAATCTACTTAGGTATCTTTGGTAACTTACCATTCGCTGAAAATCCTGGGTGAAGTCGGCGATGGATGTTGAAAAACTAATTCTGGCCTTTTCCAAAAAATATAAATATTCTCGAATATTAATTATTACTAAAGATTATGCGACAATAAAAAAATCGGCACTCTGAAAAACATACACGAACTTTGACCGAGTCGGCAAATTCAAATCTCCAACGGTGTTTCCACAAATCGGTTGGGCAGCACTTCCTCACCGGAAGAAATCTCGACAGGAACTGACAAAAACACCATCTGCGCAACCGATGATCGAAATTGCCGTCACCTGATTGGTCGAAATTCAATCGTTTGTCAATCTGGCCCGCCCACCAACCGCCTTGGTAATTTTCCACGACTGTTACCATAGCAAACAATTATATTTGGAAGAATTTCAAAAAGTATCGTTTTTAATATATGTTTCTAAATTTTTCTGCGAACAAATTATTTTCGTCGAAAATCACCCATATATTTCGCGAACTCGAAGAAATGGTAGAGCGAAATCATTAAAGATTGGATAATAAATATACATTCACCAAAAACTTATTGCATCTACATTTTTGCAACTTTACTCAGCACGATCATACCTTCTTATTTAATTCTTCAAAAGAAATGAAGCCTGAAAACGATAAAAGTGAAGTTTTGGTGTATTTTTTATGGAAAATTGTTTCAGCGATCTTGGTTCGAACCCAGAAAAAGTATCGAACAAACATAAAAGAGTACTTCGTTCCTGATCTCGAAGAATACTTGTGCAAATGTTTAGCTGGTTCGGACAAACGCTGTGGACTCTAATCGATGTCAAACACTGAATTTCTACTTTACAAATAAGGTTAGCATTTAGTTAAAATTTTCCTCTAAATCAACGTTTCAAGCGAGTCCAATCTTTAAGGCGATCAGTGATCATTTTACGACAAACGTTTTTAAATAATTCCACCTCTCTGTATCTGATTGATACACGATGTAATGAATGTTTGATTGGGAATTTGATTCCTCTATTTGAATCGTTAACACTGTACACGACTTGGTTAGATAATAGTGACCTTCCGGGATGATTACTAAAGAAACAAATGCTATGGTAACGGAAAATCCATGGCAACACCAGCACGATGAACAAAACCATCTCAAAGCTTTTCCAATCAATAGTTTAAACCGGTATTTGCAACCCAATCTCACACTGTGTTGAAATAATACCAAACTTTGTTAATGCACGACTTCTATAATCCATGTCATTCGACAATTGTACCTTCCACGCCCCTCAATAACACGTTCATCGGAAGAAAGATCGATTTCGTAAAGGATTGCTCCCGTATAATTATTACCTTCGAATAGAAGTAGATATTCCAAACCATAGAAGCTGTACGGCATATCATTCAGTTGCACAAGATGCGCAATCCAAGGAACCAGGTTTGATCTTCAAGTACAACTTTCAATTCCACTTCCAGGTTGTTATAGCTACCACAACACTCACAAACACACGTAATATTTAAATATATTCACTACGAAACGTAATAAATTATACTTTTTAGTCGACACAATCACATGGAAGTCAAAAATTCGTAGAAACAGAGTCGATTCTAGCACTCACTGTACTTCACTTCGCTACTCGCGATTCTTCTGAAAATAAAAGACGAAGCGTTTTCGAAGGTTACATCGTCATTAGTGATGACCTCGTGATTTGGAAAGCTAAGTAAGAATTGCTGATTTTTAAGAGAGGTAAACCTTTTCAAACGTTTTCAGGTAGGAAATAGCTATAAATAGAATTAGGCATTTCGCTGATACCGTACGTACTCCACGACTTAATCTGAACCGTTCTTCCAGAGCGACAACATAATCCCAACTTCTCTTTTCCCCATTGATTCTATTTCTCAAACTTTGCAGCAAATACACTTTTATCAATCGTGAATTAAACACTTCGCTCCATAGGAAAACGTTTACTAAACCAATCAGTATTACATTATATTATGAGTCAGCTGATCTTGGAGGCACGCTATGAAACCATGGTCGATATTTATAATACAGTGTGGTTTAGTGAACGTTTTCCAATTTTGTTAGAAAACTTCACAGCAGAATTGGCACCACAAACCAACCTTATGCCATCCATTAAACTCGCTTGTCGCTTGTATCAAATGATGACGCTTTAAGTTGCCTTCCGAAAATTCCAGAACGATCGGAACTCGATGTTCCTTCTTTCCACGTCTGACTCAGGTAACTTCAAATTCCTATGCATTGGGAAATGGTCTAATCTACATTCGAAATAATTTTCAAGGTGCCTCAAAATTGCTCGTCTTTGTGAAGTTGTTTGTTCGAAAGAAGTCCTTTTTCTCTAGATTTCTGTATGTTACATGTGCCCTTTTTCAAGTATACATATGGTAAACATACATGAAGAACGTTTTTCGACAGTTGAAGGCCTCGACTCGACTCAAAGCAATATCGTAAATCAAGTGTCGTAAAGTGTGTTGTTCTAAATCTGTGATCGAAAATTTCCAAGGAGATACTTCTGATAATTCATTGATTTCGTGCTGCAGTTCACGGGAATTAGTAATCCTTCGATCAAGTTACAATAGCAAAATGCAA
This sequence comes from Sympetrum striolatum, assembly GCA_947579665.1. Lineage (NCBI taxonomy): Eukaryota > Metazoa > Arthropoda > Insecta > Odonata > Libellulidae > Sympetrum > Sympetrum striolatum. Next base: position 4,567,040 of record OX388344.1, read on the forward strand.
GATTCTACTGTAAGTACAATGCAGGCATTGATTGACATGGTGCATTGATTTGAATCTAAATGTATGTGAATATGAAATTTTTCCTCGTGGGTAAGCAAAGAGTGGTTCTATTTTGCTCTACGATATCAGAATTTACAGTGCAAATACATTCGTATTCTAGAATATTTAGTATTGATAAGCTTAACTTGATTGATAGTGCTTACATAGGCAAGATGTTTCATTGCGCAATCAATCAAAAAATAATTACGAACCCTTGATCAAGGTGGTGAGCCGTGGTTCATCCTTAGTGAAATTTGAATTTCGATGAAGAAATCTAACTATGCCACCTGTTCTACTCTATTTATCTAATGTTGTTGCTTAAATGAATTTGTTAGCCCTTTATCCTGAGAGTAAAGTCATTGAGTAGATCCAGAGGTTCTTTGGGATATCATTTGCTCGTTTCAATCATTTTGAATTATTGCGAAACTTCTTCGGATGGAATCGTAGCATGCGTAGTTGATGAGCAAGAGAAAAGGTATCATAATGAGGGGATGTTGAAAGTAAAGCAAAAGCTTTTTTAGAAAATGGATATCTTTTCGTCTAACTTAATCCTTTCCATTTGAACAATAGCAGACACCGTCATCTAACTCAATTACTTAAGCTGTTGCATGTAATTGAAAACTTTCAGAAATGATTTGTATTAATTCCAACAAGATTCCTGGTAGTCGTATGAATTTGGAGGTCTCGGCAATTTCAATATGTTTTTGGGAAATTTAGTGCATAGGATATTTAACTATCAATTATATCCAAAAAGGTGCAAAGTATAAACTAATAGGTTACGATATTGAGAAGTCTTCAACATGAAAGACTTCAGATGAGATGCTCCTTCGATGAGCTTCAAATGCGACCCTTCTGATGTTTAGTAACCGGAAATTCTTCGCAGTTGGGCTAAGTCTTTGGTGGAAGGGTTATTTATTCCGAGTCCTTTTACATTAAGTAGGAAATTTTAAGGGAGAAAGTGAAGCTAACTAATATCGCGAATTCTTAGCTGTTTCTCTTTTCTGCTGGTTGTCTTTATCGGTCTACTATTGATATTCCCTACACCGATATGCATTCTTTTGTCTTACGATGACGTTTTTTGTATGTGGATTTGTAAATCATTATATCTATGTCAAAAATATTGATATATTAAACATACATCTTTGCAAAAATGTAGCTGCAATAAGTTTTTGGTGAATATATATTTATTTATATTTATTATCCAATCTTTAATGATTTCGCTCTACCATTTCTTCGAGTTCGCGAAATATATGGGTGATTTTCGACGAAAATAATTTGTTCGCAGAAAAATTTAGAAACATATATTAAAAACGATACTTTTTGAAATTCTTCCAAATATAATTGTTTGCTATGGTAACAGTCGTGGAAAATTACCAAGGCGGTTGGTGGGCGGGCCAGATTGACAAACGATTGAATTTCGACCAATCAGGTGACGGCAATTTCGATCATCGGTTGCGCAGATGGTGTTTTTGTCAGTTCCTGTCGAGATTTCTTCCGGTGAGGAAGTGCTACCCAACCGATTTGTGGAAACACCGTTGGAGATTTGAATTTGCCGACTCGGTCAAAGTTCGTGTATGTTTTTCAGAGTGCCGATTTTTTTATTGTCGCATAATCTTTAGTAATAATTAATATTCGAGAATATTTATATTTTTTGGAAAAGGCCAGAATTAGTTTTTCAACATCCATCGCCGACTTCACCCAGGATTTTCAGCGAATGGTAAGTTACCAAAGATACCTAAGTAGATTTTGTCTTCCTTTTTATATAGTCTTTGATATCATTGCTGTAGCGTGAAATGAAAGGGATTTAAGTGTCGTAGATGTGTCATATCGGTACTCGAAGTTCCAGATTCTAAGATTAGGACTTAAAAACCCGTCAGTCAGAGTTATTTCTCTTAATTTTCACATTAAATAGATCTACACGAAAAAGGTAGATATAGCTGGTTATAGCAAAGATATGTGGGCCAATATGTCGACGAAAATAAGACATATAGTCGGCAAATGTTATTTGTTTTACTGACAAAGCCTTTTTGTTGAAAGATATTGCTTGTAACTGGATATTAAGGGATTGCAAAGCAACATCCAGAGAGTAGGCTATAAATAATCTATCTATGTACTAAACATTCGTTGTTGGAGCCGTAAATATCTTTTTAACTTCGAAACTGTTCCAAATTTGTTCTCCTGCGAGCATCAGTTACATCGGAAGTTAATATTTGAAAATAATACTCTCATAACGAAAGAAAATTTGGAACGCGGTTGTTAATGAATTAGAGGTTTAAGATCTGCTTCAAAACCTTTCGAGTTGAATACGAGAAGTCACCAACGCTAACAGACATCGGGAATTCAAATTGCATTATGCCGAAAAGATTCATCAATGCTTTATTCGAGTGATTAATAATTATATCACTTGTAAGAGATCTTTTTATTAATACGTATGTATTTACTAAATTTATTCCCATCGTGAGTGCATTGCTATTTTTTATAGTAGAGCGAACTCTACAGCACAATGTACCGATTTAAATAAGTGGAATTCGGTCGGAAACTGAAGGACAACTGTTTGTTTTGAGGTAACGAGGCACTTTCTTTTTTCCCCACAAGAGAAAATATTTTGCCTTCGCCTTGACCTTCTTTATCTACTCTTGCTTTCAAAACATTTACATTTTTTGAATCATCGACTCAAATTTCGAACTTTCATTTGCCGACTTTTAGAAGAAATCTTCTAAGTAAGTCAGTCGTTGATCATGTTTGAACGAATGGCTAGGAATAAGGCATGAGTTTTTTTTTAAATCAGTCATCGAAGAGTGTCCTTTTTCTTAAAGTACTACTTAGGATTCAGCTATACTTTCCCTACCTCCTTAATACTCATTCGTTGTCTCACAACATATCGGTTATCATAACGGATTTCGGGATTTCAAATTCAGTGGAAACTTTCCGGTGGTATCCCTGTTTATAAATTAACTATTGAGTTTCCCAGGCAAAGATGATGGTATTGAAATTAAATTTATTTACCAAGAAATTTAATAATCCAGATAATATATTTGTTTTTTTAGAAATGTTTATAGAATTAGTACTCCGCTGATTTTTTCCGTCGAAATTCAGAAAGTGGGACACCAATCGTATATCAACGTTCAGAAGTTTGAATTTTTATCGTTTTGCAATAGATTTCAGGTCTTCTCAAATCTATGGAATGAATCAATATCAATTCAATACCTCTCTCACCAGAATGACATTCATTTCTTACCGAAATAATTTGTAATCTTAATATTGAGAGATTCTTTTTTCAGTAATCTTATTCCACTTTGAAGAATCGGTATTGAGAGCGACATTTAGTCAATCATTCATAACCTTTTGTCACAATCAAATCTCTGAGAAATGGATTAAATTTTTGTGAAACATTTATTCTCATTTTAAGGATTCAATTTCCGAATTGATTCTCCGATTGAAACTTCTTATAAAGGAAACCAGATTTTTTAAATCTTTAATGGATATGTGTTTTAAAAACAACGGATTTCCTCATTTGGAAAATTATTAGTTTTGTCATACATACAGATTCACATCTGTTAAGGAAAATACTTAATTATTATTCAACATACGATGGTAATGAAGTTTTACTTAGCAGAGGAAAGCGTCTGACTTAAAAAATGTTGTGCAAGATGGAAAAAATAGTGACTTGACTGGGACTCGAACCTAGGTCTCCTCCCCAGTAAGCGGCTAGGAAGTTTAGTGGTTAAAATACCCGTCCGGAAAGTGAGAGACCCGGGTTCGTGTTCCAGTCAAGTCACTATTTTTCACTTTTCGTAAACTCCTTTATTGTTATTGGATGCAGTTTTAATTTGGATTTGTTTGTCTTTAAGGATTAATGGAGAGCTGCAATATCGATACTGCCCAATGTGACTGGAGATCCCCATCACCTGTATTACTGGAGATCCCCATCACCTGTATCACTGGAGATCCCCATCACCTGTATCACTGGAGATCCTCACGGAGACGTCGGAGTTCAAACTCAGGGTAATGAGAACTTGTAATTACTCCGAATTACTTTTAATTACTCGCTGTACTTCACCTTTCAGACTTTTTAAATACAGAAATAGAGAAGTACATCAATTCTAGGATCTCTATCTAGAAAAATTTACTTGGTTTTATAATGTTCCACTCGTACGTAATTCTGGTAATTATCAACCAACTGTTCGGAGTGTAATCTTAAACACACCAGTGAATTACAACCACAAAAACGACGGTTTTAACTTAAGTTACAAAAAATGTATTTTAAATTTATTTACCGAAAATATAAATAATCCAGACAATTTACTAGACAATCTTTCACTAGAAAATTTCATTTTAAATCGTTTACCAGGTGTAAAAGTATGAAAGCGGAATTTCCCTATAGATGGTGCTATCAGTTTAAAGACCGTAAGACCGCTTCTGCAGCGCCATCTTCTCCCTCCTTCGAAGTTTGTCAACTCGCAATAACCTAAGATTCATACATTGGTATATTTTATTATAACCTCAAACATGTCGAGTTTTGTGCCTACGAACTATGATATACGGACAGCATTGGTTTTCTGCTAAAATGTGAAGAAAACTGCTGCAGAATCTCACAGAATGCATGTCGAAGCATACGGTGAACATGCTCTTGGCAAAACTCTTTGCTTCGAGTGGTTAAAAAAAAATTAAAAGTGGTGATTTTGAATTGAGAAACGAGGACCGTGGGAAACTACCGAAAAAGTTAGAAGACAAGGACTTGCAAGCCTTATTGGATGAAGACGATACTTGACGGTAATTTTCATATAACAGAAGTGTAATTTTTACAAAACAAATCCGGTTTCATACTTCTACACCTGGTAAACTCTGACAATAAACGAATGAGAGTTGAGTTCAACAATCACTTTTTTCGTTAGGAAATTGTTTACGCCCACGTAATTACATAAATATTCCTTAATATTTGTCTGAATTCTCGCGATTTCGGCTCGAATACGATACTCTACGATCAAAATAAGAGTCTTTGTTCAATTTCCTTTCTTTTCCTGTTCATCTCGACTTCGCACGACCAGTATTTCTGATTTAATTCCGCAAAAGAAAAAATGTATGCAAACGAACTCAACGTGCATTTCTTATGAGAGACAATTTGAATCATCCAGAGTTGAACCGAGCAGCGACTACAGTGGAAAAAATATTTATTAACTAATTTTAACTTAACTGCCGAAAAACATTTTTTGGGTTTTGCAAGACCTTATATTAAGTTTCTCACAAACAATTTTTGTAATGCATCATATTTAGCTCATATCATAACCACTTTCCATAATTTTTTAAAAAAGTACAAAAGTGCAACGTAACTTGTCACAATAGTTGTTCGTTTGAACATTATTTTTACTACCTACTCATTCTTATTCAAGCCATAATATTTTCATTCTTTTTCAATAGTATCATTGGTTTTTTTAGTGATAACATCAGGTTAATTAGTTTGTAACAAAATAAGAATATCTTGTTCAAAAATTCCATTATATCATGTGTTATCATCACACATTTCATGCATTGATTTTAATACTGTATGCAACGCCTAATTTATTATATTTAAATTAATGTGTTTTTATTTCAAACTAGTCCAAACTGGATTGGTAATCTCGAATTTTCAGCATTTCAAAGCGTAATAATTTAAATATTTGACATTTCTAATATTCGCTAATTTTTTTCATATGCGTTGTGAAAAATGGGAAAATGTTTAGACATTTGGTGAAATATCGTTGCAATCTTTAAATATAGTCAAAATTTGACTATGTTTTCCCGAGCTTTGAGTATTTTTAATCGAATAACACTTACATTTTCGACCGAAATTTCGCGTTTTTGCTCTTTTTTCTTATATTTCATGAGAAATTGGATACTTTTTTGTCGACATCTATAATACGAGAACAAATTCGACTACGTTTTCCGACCTTTGTGTATTCTTAGGCGAAAAAACATAAATTTTCTACTGAAATATCGCATGTTTCACCCTTTTTTCCGAACATTTTGATAAAGTAGATAAATTTTGTAAAATTTCGATAAATCTTTTCAATAGCTTTACACCCAGATTCAGGCAAGTTTTGCCGATACAATAAATTTAATACTGTATCGGTAATTGAATTTATATTTACATGATGATGATGACTTTTAATTTATAATAAAATAATGAGAACTCTTAAAGACTATTCCTAATAATACTGCATCTCTTTATTTTCAGGTATCCAATATTAGAAAAAATCCTGGTCTGATACATACTCCGCTGGTTTTTCTCACCAATTTGGAAATTGAATCTCCGAGGCAAGTAAAAGTCACGACCAAGGTCACGAGACAGCTGATTATCTAAAATTTGGTAAACAAGGATAAGCCGTGAGTTGATTTTTACATTGTTTTTTCAAAATTCGAATGGAGAATAGTTATTGATAATCTCTCATTCCAATGCTCCCTGAATTAGTCCCCTCAAAAAAATACGTAATTTGTCTTTTGGGGGAAAAAAGACTGCAGAATTCTCTGAATTTTTTAGACTTCTTTCAATGATAAATCAACAGATTAAATTTATCGTAGTTCTTACATGATTATTTAAAAAAATTAATGAATCCATATTTTTCCTATGAAGAACTGAACTGAACTGGAATTCTGTGAAACTGAAGGTCACGGGGCAGCTGTTTGTTTTGAGGTTAAGAGGCACTTTCTTTTTCGCAATAGTAGAAAGCATTTTGCCCATGCCATGACCTTCTTTATCAGAACTACTCATGCTTTCAAAACATCTCTATTTCAAAGCATTCACATTTTGTGAATCATATACTCAAATTTCAAACTTTCATTTGCCGACTTTTAGAATAAATCTTTGAAGTAATTCAGTGGTTTATTATGTTTGAACTGATGATAAGGAATTAAGAATGAGTTATTTTTAAAGTGAGTCATCGACGAGTGTCCTTTTGCTTTGAATTACTACTTAAGCGTCAGCTTTACTTTCCCTACCTTTTTAAATACTCATGCATTGTCTTACAACACATCTCTATCGGTTATCCTAACATATTTCGTGATTCAAATCAGTGGTGAGTCTTGTGTTACATCCGTTTACTTTACTCATAATCTACAGGAAATAATTAACGGGAGTTTTTATCGTCATTATAGCTACGCTGACTTTCCGTGCACATTCAGTGAAAATTGAAACACCACTCGTGTGAAGAGATCCAGTAGCTTGAATTTTTATCGTTTCTCAAAGAGTTTTCAGGTCTTCTCAAGTGTATGAAATAAGACCTTAAGTTCAATATCTCTCTCATCAGAGTTATCTGTATTTCTTACCAAATAACTCTTTAATTTAATAATGACATGCGCTATTTCAGGAATTTTATCATCAGATTCATCAGATTAGAATCGTGTAAAATATTGAATCTCATTTTAAAGAATGAATTTCTGAATTGATTCTCTCTGATATTTTGCGTAATGGTAACTAGATTCAAAAATATTAATTAACGAAGATGTGTTTCTAAAGTAATGTATTTCCTCATTCAACAAATTAATAATTTTATCGCGTATATGCTCCTGGCTGAGAAATAATATACTTAATTCTTATAAAAATGATGGAAATGAAGATTGACTTAGTAAAGGAAAGCGTGTGACTTAACAAAAACGTTGTACGGGAAGTAAAAAATAGAGACTTTTTCAGGATTTGAACCAAGGGTTCCCGATTTTCAGGACGTGGCTCGGAGGTTTATTGGATAGAATTCTAGTAGTTAGAATACCACTATTTAGTTAAACAACTAATTATTATTTTTATTCGAAGCATTATTAATTTTCTCTATCAATTTTTTTCTAAGAGTTTGAGGATTCCATTCATATTGATATTGCCCAGGAGAACAACTCAATCAAAAGCTACTGGCGCAGAGAAAAACCATCACTGAATATTCTCATGGAGACGTCGGAGTTCCAACTTATTGAGAATAGAATGAGAATTAATGAGAGAGAGAGAATTTGAGGTAATGAGAATTTTCAATTACTGTGAAACACTGTACTTCGCCTTATGGATTTAAAAATATTTCGTATTTCTTACATCGAATGGTGTTGTATTTTTTCTACATTGGCAAATTATGTCCGTGGCATTGAAATATAATCGAAATGATATTGCCTTACTTGGTGGTACTCTATTGAAAATAAATAAAAATAATTAATAGTCTTTGCACGATCTTCTATTAAAGAAATAACATATCTGATGGTCGATTGTTAGTAAAAACACAGTTTATAAACTGCAAATTAATTTACTCTCTACTACAAATTTCAATAGTTTTAAACTCTTAGGTTAATTCTTAATAGGAAAAATTATCAATTGTAAAAGGTACTGCAACATTGGCACGATTTTACACATTTTATTATGTTAAAAAAGTTAGAATTATTTTTTAAAAGAATCATTCATGAACAATAATAAATTGAATAATTTGATTAACCATGAAAGAAGTCTTAAAAATTCAGATGGGTCATTTTGACCTCACGCGACTAATTACATAACATTTTTGTCACGACTAAGTATGAGTTAATTCTATGCCATCTACTAAATCTGCTGTAACAAAAGTTTTCTTTTAATGAGAAGAATACGCAACGATAAAAAAGATCGCGATCTTTCATCCGTAAATTTCAGTATTTTGGCTACCAAGAGATGGAAAATCGAGATAACTTGCTAGAATTTTAACTCGTATAAAAGCTGTTTAAAGGATTCGTCCTTCACAAATTATTTCTTTACTTAGCGGATTCCGATGTCAAGAGTGACGGAGATGGAGTTAAATCTATTCACCAAAAACATAAGTAATCGCGAAACGTTATCATGTATTTTCCACGGATTTAAATGGTGCTTCTTGGCTGTTATATTACCGTATTTCTTTATTTGGATATGTTGTTAGAACAATATGTCTGTGCATTGTTGCCTTTCCATTGATTATAGCCAAATTTTTCAAATTTAAGAATGAATTCCTTAAACATTTGAAAATTTATTCACGAAGCCAAATGTAAAACATAAATTATAGATGGTAAAAATGAATGGCTGATTTTCCAATCTAGTACTGCGTATATAATGATACAGTGGAGGTATTAATAATAGTGTTTTCTAATAATTATGCATATATTTACTTCGCTGATCATACAATATAATTAGATAGGATCCTAAATTTAAGATTCATTTTCTCGATTTTCCACCTATAAATAGGACTTCATGGTGCCCTTCAAAAAGCAGGTAAAAAGCCTTTGACGGTCAATTTAAAGAATGGGAAGAAGTTGCACAGCGTCTCCAGGTACGGGATATAAATGAGGTTCTTCCTTAAACTCTAAAGCATCACTCAACCCCGGAAGATGAATAAGTAGTGAAATACATTTTTTTCTTCCGAGCCAAAATATAGTTTCAATTATGTATAGTATAAAAATTGTAAGGCCGGAATTTGTATAGTGTTCCATGACTATAAAAGTAAATGTTATGGATAATAAAAAATTTGTGCCCTTAGCCAAACATACTATTTCAGAATGTACAGTTTTGTTAGGATGTGTTAGGTGGGGCTATGTTTAATTTATATATTCTGTACCTATGTATTGGATTCCCAATTATTTTTCTAATGTCTAATTTGGAAAATGTCAAAAAAGCAAAAAAATTTTGTTTCTTCCGACCAAAAACATTATTTCTATTATTGATGATATAAAAAATTTGTAAGGCCAGAATTTTTATAGTGTTCCAAGACTTGATTTGAATATAATTTGGACATAAAAACTTTGCACCCTTAGCCAAAGTAACTATTGCAAAATGTATAGATTTGTTTCGAATTTGTAAGGCGGGGCTATGTATAATTTATGTATTCTGTACCTTTAATTTGATTTACCCCTATTTGTCCTAATGTTTAAGAAATACTGAAAGTAGTAGATTAGTGATGGTTATAGTAGAGAAAGAGAATAAAGAAAATGATTGGGAGAGGGGCGTAATTGAGTGTGTGTTGGGTGAGTTATAGAGGAAGAAATTGTATTGGGAAGGGAATGGGATTCCAAGTGCATTGGCCATGGGTGGTAAAGGTCTCGGTAGAGCAGTTAATGGGTAATAAGGGAGCTGTTGGGATAGAGGGATGGTTGGAATGGAGGGCTTTAGAAGGTGGGAAAGGAGTAGGTTGGTTAGGGAATGGGAGATGGTGGTTAGAGGATGAGGATGAGAAAGGGTGGGTAGAGAGAATGATAGTAGAGGGTGGGTAGAGAGTGGGACAGTAGAGGGTTGGTAGAGAGTGGGATGGGAGAGGGTGGGATGAGAGAGAGTGGGTGGAGGGAGGGATGGGAGAGGGTTTGAAGGGAGAGGGCAGGATGGGAGAGAGTGGGTAGAGGGAGGGATGGGAGAGGTTGGGAAGGGAGAGGGTTGGATAGGAGAGAGTGGGATAGGAGAGGGTGGGATGGGATAGGTTGGGTAGAGGGAGGAATGGGAGTGGAAGGGTTGGGAAAGGGTGGGATGGGAGAGGGAGGGATGGGAGAGGGTGGGTAGAGGGTGGGACGGGAGAGGGTGGGTAGAGGGTGGGACGGGAGAGGGTGGGTAGAGGGTGGGACGGGAGAGGGTGGGTAGAGGGAGGGATGGGAGAGGTTGGGTAGAGGGTGGGACGGGAGAGAGTGGGTAGAGGGAGGGATGGGAGAGGTTGGGAAGGGAGAGGGTTGGATAGGAGAGAGTGGGATAGGAGAGGGTGGGATGGGATAGGTTGGGTAGAGGGAGGAATGGGAGTGGAAGGGTTGGGAAAGGGTGGGATGGGAGAGGGAGGGATGGGAGAGGGTGGGTAGAGGGTGGGACGGGAGAGGGTGGGTAGAGGGTGGGACGGGAGAGGGTGGGTAGAGGGTGGGACGGGAGAGGGTGGGTAGAGGGTGGGACGGGAGAGGGTGGGTAGAGGGTGGGACGGGAGAGGGTGGGTAGAGGGAGGGATGGGAGAGGTTGGGTAGAGGGTGGGACGGGAGAGAGTGGGTAGAGGGAGGGATGGGAGAGGTTGGGAAGGGAGAGGGTTGGATAGGAGAGAGTGGGATAGGAGAGGGTGGGATGGGATAGGTTGGGTAGAGGGAGGAATGGGAGTGGAAGGGTTGGGAAAGGGTGGGATGGGAGAGGGAGGGATGGGAGAGGGTGGGTAGAGGGTGGGACGGGAGAGGGTGGGTAGAGGGTGGGATGGGATAGGTTAGGTAGTGGGTGGGATGGGAGAGGGATTTGTAGATGGTGGTACGGGAGAGGGTGGAATGGGAGAATTCCGTTTACCCACTTCTAAATGCATGACTGAAATTAAATGGCGATCTGGCATCGAAGCCATGATCATAAAGTTAACAGTACACTGCATATATATTAAATGTTTGCTATAAATTTTTAAAATGCGTCGCGAAAGCTAATATATTTGTCTTAATTATCCTAGGTTCGACTCCCTACGTTTCGAATCGGCTGTCCTAAGAAATGCACGTTAAGTTCATTTTGATCGATTGGAGGCACTTTCTTATTTGTGGAATTTAATCAGAAATAATGGTCGTACGAATTCGAGACAAGTACCAAAAGAACAAGGGTCTAAATTACGGGAACTATGGCAAAATAAACGAAATTATGTAAAATGTCTTCGTAGTAAACAAAACAGTCCCCCTGGCGACCAAGGCGATTGTTGAATCCGAGCTCAAGCAATTTCTCATTACCATGCACGGGGATTTGAAATCCATACCGAATTGACAGTAGGGACTCGGAATTTATGAAAAGAGGGATATTTGCTTGGATGTCAACATATGCAAACAATGTATGCAAGCAAGTAGCAGGGACAAATTTATGGCTATTTTATTTGCAAAATTTTGAATGAACTTCCCGGTGGGATTAATAATTCAAAATCACGAAGACTCCAGAAGATGTACTATTCTATTTTTAATAATCATCGGAATGTCGCCAAACGTGCGTGTGTTCGACGCCAGGTGGGTGCAAACTCCCGTTTGAAATACATCGCGCCGGTTTTTAAGAATTTTTCCAAACGACAAAGGTGAGTCACAAATTCAACTCTCGTGTGAATTCATGGGAAAAATAGGCTCGTAAAAATATATAGGGAATAAAATAAATACATTAGTAAACTTTAGAAACTGAAATCCAACTATATATTTTTATAAATAATATCACCTTATACGAGTAATAGTTCCTTGCTTACTGCAAAAGCATATGAAATGTATCTATGATCTTTTTTCACATGGCAAGTATTAAGTTTCTATATTATTGGGGAGGGGTTAAAGAAAATCTTAAAAATCGAAACAATTTCTAATTTTAGAGACGCCTGGTTTCGAACCAAGGACCTATTGGCAGTTGTGAAAACACATTATGACTTGGTAGGAATCCATCTTATTTAATGCAAAGTTTGAAGTCGCTATCACACAGGGAAGGACTTCAAATAGGGTTCTGTTTTCCCCATAAGAAATGCATAGGGGAATGATAATGACTCTCGAACCAAGGACCATCAGCGAATCGTTAAAATGCGATTATAAAATATATCCATGATCTCTATCCATGTGCCGAGTTTCAAGTTTCCATGTTATCGGAAAAGGATCCAAAAAAAATCTTAAAAATCGCCACATACATTTCAAAAGGATATCCGCGCGACAGAGCGCCACTTTTCTGAGACGATCTCGGTTTTAAGAGGATATGCGGAGAAAAACACTTCTTAATGGTTGTGTTTCAGAGATATCAGCCTGAGGCAAGATTACATTTTATCTTGAAATGAAGAAATTATAAGATTTTTAAAATATTCTCATTTAATCCCTAAAGAAAAAGTGAATTTAGGAGTGAGTTACTTTTTCCCTCACATCTCTTAATAGTCATAATTTCAGAAATTTATTTTTTATAAATAAATCCTTAAAGCTAAAGATTCTATCTCTTTTCTCCTCTTTCGACCTTCAATAACTACTTGAGTAAGCTCACATCTATCATTGTCCACAGAACCTTCTCATTGGAGGGAGAGCGTGTGCCAGAGAGTGCCCTAAAACCTAAGTAAAACTTTTTGAATGAGCTTAGTTTATGAAACCCGGCTGCGTACATTTTGGGAAAACGGTTACCCTTTGTATTGTATTTCCATTAGTTTTATCTTGAAATATTCTTGCACAGTCAGTTATTTTCTGGCTGTGCAGAAGTTTTATAAAATTGTTGTGCTGAAGTTTACTTTAAAATTTTAGAATTATCTTTCTGTTGCATTAAACATTAAACTGCATATATAATTCATTTTATTGTAAAATTACCTTCTTTTCAATCCCATTTAACTTTATGCACTGTGCTTCTGAACCTGGAGTGGTATTGTAGAGGTTTCGATTGCTTGAAAGATTACCTCAAATTTACAAAACCCGAAATTTACAAAGCTCGAATTTTTGGGTCCCTTCAACTTCTTAAAACTGAGGTTCTACTGTATTTAAAAATATCTGTATTTAACAGATATCTGGGGTGTGTGTATATTAGAGAGGGTGCCATGAGGATGCTGTATAATTTAAGACTAGCTCTAATTTTTCTAATATTCCTTGATAATACAGGGATGTACTTAAGAATTGTTAATGGGTAAGAGGTTTCATAGCATAAGAGATTGAGGAGAGGATTTGTGTTGTGAATGTTGTTACTTATTTTATTTAGTTGTAGTAGCAAACTTCAGTATCTTATATATAAAAAGTCAGCCAGCATATGTTTCTGACTGTAAAACACAAAAAATACTTTGCCGATTAACTTGAAATTTTAACAAAAAGTTGCATTTAAATAGGAGAGAGTTTTTATTGTAAATAATGTCAACATTTGTCCAACATTTAGCTAGAATATAATTATAAATAAAATATTGAGAAGGATATAATAGAATATAAGAGAACCATTCAAGAAGCAATAATAAATGAAATAGCTGGTATAAAAATAACTGGAATATCAATTATCAATATAAGATATGCAGAAGATACTTTCCTGTTAAGAAGAACAAAAGGTTTTTCAAAGATACCTCAACGAGGTACAGAGAATACAGAGGTAGATTTAAGTATCTCGGGGCTGCAATTAATGAAATAAACAACTGGTCTGAAGAGATAAAATCAAGAATAAGACAAGGCAGATCTGCTATATGGCAATGAAAACTTTTGTACAAAAGGGAAAAATTTGGCAGGGACTCGAACCCAGGTCTTCCACTTTCCAGGCAGGTATTCTTAAGTAAGATGATTGCTTAATGGTTAGAATACCTGCCTGGAAAATGGGAGACCTGGGTTCAAATCCCAGCAAAGTTACCGTTTCACTTCTGCGCAACTTTGGATTAAGTTACACATTTTTATTTGCAAGGTTAAAAGTTACTTTCCATCATTTGTACAATGAAAAATGATTTTTGCAGTAATGACATAAACATGAACACAAAAATAATACTTTATTAAGATCCTACATATATCTTCTGTTTTACTGCATGGCTGTTGAAGAAAACTGACTTAAATTAACTGACTATGCTAAGACTAATTAGCATTCTTGGAATTATGGATATAGGGAAGAATTCTTAGAATAATTAGGACAGATAGAGTAATGGATATTAGCGGTAATGAGAAGGATGAAGAAAGATCTTTTAAATGCCATTAAATCAAGGAAACTACAATACTTTTGCTATATCATGCAAAATGAAAAAATAGAGAATTTCAAATAATAATACAAGGAAAAAGAATCCGAGGAAGAATGAGGACTTACTGGATGGACAATATAAAGAATTTGTACAACAATAATTAGACCTATTTAGATCAGCAGAATCAAAAATCAAAATTGCCAGTATGATTGTCAATCTTCTTAGAGTAGACAGCACCTAAAGAGGTAGAAGTAGTGATACAAAAGAGAGACCACCGAATGTAAAGACCATAACATGTGTGACACATATTGTGTGTTAACCCTTAACCAGTGACGTGCAATTTTTGTCACACTACCAGTGACGTGCGGTCTGGGAGACCGCAATTTTTTAAATATCTTTAAAGTTACTAAATGACACATTTAACAATGTTTAAAAGCCTTAATAAACTAATCAGTTATTAAATAATTTGAATTCAAATTTAATTTTATGTTAATATGAACAAAATTACAATTATTAATAATTTTACGAAGATAGTCAAAAATTTGAATGAAAAAAACATATCCTAGCAAAATAATGTCGCATATTAAAAATCAGGTGCCTATTTTTGTAGCAAAGCCTTTAATGTATTTTTGGGATGATAATTGATAAAACGTTCTTGAAAAATATTTCATTTATTTTGTTTTTCATGGATTCTGCAAACGTTCGATATTACATTTTTCGTGAAAAATGTCCTACCCCTCCATAGAAGCACAGCTCTTGCAAATTTTTTTTTGTGCATTATAAAAAAATGGTTGTCTACAATTGGACCAACAGAAGGAGGTTTTTCGTTTTTTTCATGGAGGGCAAAGTCGGCAAGTCTTCCGCTTCTCTAGTTTATCTTCGAAATTTTGAGGTTTTTCAACTGTTAGGTTCAGAATTCGGCCTATATTGGCTCTTAATTGTGTGGGAATCTTGCTGTTTGACATTATCCTCTTTAATTGTGGCCTTACTAACTCCGCTCCAATGCATTTAATAAAACCGAACCTATTCAGATACTTCTTGTCTTTTAGAGACTGCTGGAACACAAAAGAATTCACCAATGAAATGTCTATAATCCTAAGAAACACTGCCATTGGCCATCTCCTTGTTCTTCGACTAGATGAGTAGCTGCTGCACATTTTATGTAGTGTATCTACCCTACCCTTGATTGAGTTATAGAAAGCTATAATTTCAGGTTTCATTGTCACGTCATCAGTGCTCTCTGTGGTGCATTGACGACACCAAACAAACAGTCCTGTTTCTCTTTGGCATATGAGGAACTAGAGTCATGTTGCCATATATCCATACAACGAGGACCCTTTTGTGCCTTCTTTTGAAGGCCAGAACTCATTGGATATTTCCCTTTTATTTTTTCTAATCGTCCCGACATAGGTCAGTCCTTTCACCCTCAGCTTCTAAACCAGTTCAATTGAAGTGAACCAATTATCAGCTGTAATATTTCGATTGGAATGAAATATTGGCTCAGTGAGACGCGGAACTGATTGCGTAGGTTTCGAAGTCTTTTTGTCTTCCTCTGACAGACCTTTTCCGTTGGTACTTTTTCCGGCGTACGAATAGGCATTATACAAATAGCTATTCGATGTGTCCGTCAAACACATCATTTTGAGACCATACTTAGCTGGCTTACTCAGGATGTACATTTTAAAGCGGCACCGACCCCTGAAGGCAATTAACATTTCGTCAATACAAGTTGTTGTGCCCAGTGAATAGCAACAATGAGAATTTTTTACGAAATGATTTAACAAATCAGAAATTGGTGCAACTGGGTCACTTTCGTACCGGACTATTTGGTCTTCATGGTTCTTCTGAGTTTGCCGCCACTTCGGTCGCATCCGTAGTAAGTGACATTCTAGTGTCAGAATCACAGCAAAATATAAAGACGAAAAATTCGGTTCCATACACATAAGGTGTTTTAATGTAAGTATGATTTAATATTTTTCTAAAAAGATTTTTATTGTTGGAGTTGATATTATAAAATAACCAAAACAATCAGTATTCTTTAGGACGACCTCAACATTAGCCTACTATCATAAAATCCATATATTTTGCCTAATTTATGCTTTTCAAATAGTAATAACAAAGAAATGTGAAAATAATAAACAAATGTAATAAATAAAGTTAAATTTTGTAAGCCACCGTAATAATATTCATCCATATTACGAATTGAGTTTTCCCGAATTAGTGACGTGCGGTCTCTCAGACCGCGCATGAAATTAAATCGCAACTTAATAGAAATACAAGTAAGATAAATGAAATTCGAAGAATTATATATACTACGTAAAGGTATCTAAGAAGGTACCGTAAATAACAGATTTGTTAAAAATCAAATAATTTTTTTATTCACAATAAAAAAATTGCTGCGGTCTCTCAGACCGCACGTCACTGGTTAAGGGTTAAAATGCAGAGTGAACAGAACAGCTACCCAAACACTATCTCTCATGGCAACTCTTTTGGCTCAGCTATTAAACCAACCATTGAGACACAGACACACCATCTTATCTTACCAATGTTATTACCAACAACAACTGCTGCTCAATGTATCTACAGGTAGTTCTTTCAGTGACCACAATAGAATGCCATAGAATATCAGATGAGTTTTGGCATATTCATAAGTAAGGAATTCATCTCTTGCTACAATGAATCCCCACATCCAAAATGTCAAGAATATTCTGTTACATGTTAATAATTGTTATTTCATTTATAATTTAAAATAAAAATAAATAACGAAGGTGACTTTCAATATTCTATACAAATAAATCTTTTTTCAAGCTCTATTGGCATAAAATATCAGTCTAAAGATTTGATTCCAAATGAGCTAATGAATTAATGCAAATAAATCTCAGCCAAGAATGACTAATAATGAAAATTATTGCAATAATTTGTCAGGAATATTTCACCCAAATTACTAATTCCGCCATGGACATTAAATTACTTATTTATCACAAAAACAGACATAAAAATTTACTTTTGTAAATATAAAAAAATGAAGATAATCATTATTATATTCCTAACCCAATTTTAACTCTCCAATGCCATCAGATATACCACTCCAGCATCACTTTTTCTTCTTAACCCTTCCTTGACTGTGCCCTGAAAACTTCCTTAAACAGCTGTGCGGGGTACTCGGGAACCCCAACACTTTTTTTGCGAATATTCCGTTTTTTTGTTTTTCTTTTACTTAACCTATAATTATGTTTAGAAATACATTACTGATTATTTTACTGAGTTTATCTTTTATTTTTTTGGAGGTAGCATTAGAGTTTAGACTATTATATGGGATAATACATCTCAACTAAATTTGAATAACCTTATTTTATTTTAATTATACATTTAATACGTTTAAACTGTTACAAAATGGGTACACAATAAAAATTGGATAAATAAAATATAGAATATTACAATAAGTGATTTAAATACATTTTTCTTTGCACTCATTACAACAAATTTGTTTTGTTTCCTCTCTGTGTGAAGGACAAACGGTTTTTCCGCAACCTTGACAGTAAACTTTTGTTTTTTAATCTTGATTCCTTGGGCAAAAGTGGCAATGGATTTTTTTGTAATATTGTTTTGTGAAACATTACTTTCTTTACTCTCACATACTTTGTTTTCTTTCAAGAACATACATATTGCTGCTTTGAGAAATGAATGAAAGTTATGAGACAGAGTTTTTCTTTGGAGAATGTTACACTGACTTGGTTCAATTGATAGTTCCAATAGAAAGAGCCTACTTCGACTTCGGTCATTTTGTTACCAATCAGGATGGTTTTCTTTCCAAATTATAAATTAGTTTAGGGCAGCTGTATCTATAATTTCCAAAAATATTTTGAAGGATCGTCTTCTTGTGCTACGAACACACCAATAATCAAGTGTCATTTTGTCCCCATTGTCAACAGCCCCTTTTGTACGGTTATAATGCATTATAATTTTTGGTTTGTTATTGAAATCTGGTCCAGCTTTTTCATCTCTATCACGTTGGATAGATAAAAGAATAACCTCTTTTTTCTTCTTTGGGACATATGAAACGAGAGTCGTTACCAAATCCAAATAAACTAGAAAAAATGTCCTTTGAAGGATGCGGGAGGAACTCAATTGGAATTTCTATTTTATTTGCCCGAAGTGTACATATACATTTTCATTTAAACCCTGCAAATTTCTATGCCACTCCTCCAGCAGGTGTTTCTCAAAGTGGGATTGGCTGAACAGTGAATAGGGGATGTTTGCAGACCCTAAGAGCGAGCTGTATTGCATTTGAGATGCTGCATTCTTACAAAAGCTTGATGAAGTGTTATACAAATTCCAAAGCAACATTATGAATTTAAAGTTTTCAAATATTGCAGAAACTGTATAGGTCAGAAACAGTATACTATATTCAGAGAAAAATGGAAGAAAAATGTATTCCTCCACTTGGAGCTTTGATGTCAACCCAGGCATACCCAAAAACATCCCTGTACATGAGATTTGGGATAATAATGTGATATAATTACTGTTAATGGAATTATTAATGAATCAGTTGAAAAATCTGTACGAAAGAGTGACTGAATCAAGGGCATCGCCAGGGGGGCAGGGGGGGGCAGCTGCCCCCCTGGAGACCCATTCGTATTTTGGTTCGGGATGTGTTGTAGAAACAATTTTTAGGCACGAGCGTATTTGAAAAGAATTTAGACCCAAAACAAAGTCAAGTGTTGGCACGTGTAAACACCAGTGATGGGAAAAGTACTTCCTCGTAGGAAATTCATTTATACCTCCAGTGCAGCAAAAATATTTCAACAATACTTTGTAGTAGAGTCCTTCGCCCCTTCCCTCCCAAGAGAAGAAAAGTTCGGTTTCAGGGTGAACAATGTAGTTAGAACTGCCTCTCAATGCGATCAGAGCGCGAGGTTATGCGATTATGTCCTCTCTCTCAAACTACCTTGAGTATCGTCCGACAATCGCCGGCAGAAGACAAATGATTCAGTTTTTTTCGTTTTCCCTTCAAAATGGGCATAAGAAAGTTTTGCGGTGAGTATTTAGCAAATAGGCCCAAGCAGTGGCGCAGCGAGGGGGGGAAGTTTAGGGGTTCAAACCCCCCTCCCCCAAGGGTCAAGTCCTATGACTAGCTCTGTGCTTTTTTCTGCTGAAGAGTACAAAACTCCAATCATTTGCTTGATAAATTCAGCGGAAGCCTTGCCATGCCATTAAATATGGCTCCGATTACAGCTAAGTTGATGTTTTCGGTAGTAGGTCTAGAGCCGACATCGATATCAATGAAATGCTACGAGTGTTTCGCACACTATGTTCAATGCATGCACTTTTTAACCATATCCTTTTGTTAGATGACTCACACCATAAGATAAGATTCCCATGAGGAGAATTCGAAAAAGCTGATTCGTTTACTCCTCGCAAAAACACAAGGGAACATTTGAGAAGTAATTCGAAACTTACACCCTGAAAACAGAGATTTAGATTACATTTGAGAGACAAACAGGTTGATAAAACGCTCAGTTAGAACTGTTGCATGTGACTGTTTTGAGGGTGTGAATGCAAAGCTAGGCTCTTGAATAGTGCTTTTGAGAAATTCACAGGGAACAGTTCAAAGAAGAGTTAAGTTTGGATTTCATAAGGTACAGATGGACATCCGAAAATTTTTTTCAGTCTGCTAATAGCTCGAGGCCTCTATCGGGAAAACGTAAGTTAATATCTATGTAGTTTTTTGTAAAATGACCATTATTAGTTGCATAAATTAGGATTTTCTTATGTTAGGGCTGTCATCGGAGGGCACATCTCAAGATGAGTTTAGCGATAATTCCAAAGGAACTGGTTCCTTTGGAATTAAAAAGTCTGTACAGTAGACACTTCATTACTCGGGATGATATAAAATATACTGATCCTTATTTTATAATTACCCGTTAATTTGCTGTATAGTTACGAAAATAATTCAATAACTGGGTTTCCGTAGAAATTTGTAAAAGTATTGGAGCAATACAAGATATCAGTAAAAATTAATTTTCGATGATATTATTAATAATATACCATTTTGGAAGCAAATCAGTCAGCTGAAAGGTATTGTGCGAGTAAGTTACGCACATATTTATCGGAACTGTGACTTGATGACTTGAAATAAATTTGAGAAAGTTTTAAAACTGTGACTTAAATTCTTCAGCTTCCTTTTCGATGCAGCCAATTTTTACTTTCTCCATATACGAAGTATAGAGAAAGTATTGTTTTCATGAAAAGATTCGACTTCGAGTTTTTAACGGAAATACATGTTTTGGGGTCCCTAGAACACGTTTTGACCATTTTCGGAATGATGTCTGTGTGTATGTGTGTGTGTGTGTGTGTGTGTGTGTGTGTGTGTGTGTGTGTGTGTGTGTGTGTGTGTATGTGTGTGTGTGATAGTGGGCGCTCTAACGTGAAAACTATTAGTCGTATCAATACCAAACTTCGTATATAGTACTGTGGTGTGTGCTGTCAGAGTTGATTAGTTTTTGGAGTAAATCGGTCAACCGGAAGTCGAGCTTTATTCATTAAAGCTCATTTCCGGTTTTCAAAATATCTCCATAAATATGATATATGCGTATATTGTATACCTTATAAAAGTTTTAGAAAATGATATTTACTATAACTTTTGTATTTATTATATTTTTGTATCACCTGTTGATTAGGAGTTATTCGTGAAATACCGATAAACCGGAAGAAGATGATTATGTACTTTGTGGGCGCTCTAACATGAAAAACATTCATTATATCAACACTAAATTTCATATATAGTACTTTTATTACAGTCGTTAGAGTTGATTAGTTTTTGGAGTAAATCAGTCAACCGGAAGTGGAGCTTCATTCTTCAAAGCTCATATCCGGTTTTCAAAATATCTCCATAAATATGATATTTAGGTATATACTATTATTTATAAATGTTTTAGAAAATGTAAATTACTATAACTTTTGTATGAAACATATTTTTGTATCACTGATTGTTTAGGAGTTATTCATGAAATACTGATAAACCGGTAGTTGCTGATTATGTACTTAGTGGGTGCTCTGGGCTCTATGGGCGAAAGGCCAAATTCGTCGTTTTTTATCGAGCATGTCCCGAAAAACATTATTTATAATGTTTGTGACGTAACAGATAATAATATATAAATAAATCACTCATCTTCCAAGTTAAGATGGAATATAGAGTTCGAAATTACTGTCGTAGATAAATATTTACATCTTATATATGGAGAAAGTCATGTGCTGGCCACATCAGATTTTTTCTCTTGTGATAGAATCCCACGAATCTCATATCTGGTTATGCAATGCCCATTCAAAATTTCAATTCGTGGAAAATTTTTGTTTCCTTTGAACACTCAGTGCGTAAGACTGGGTTTTGTATCATCTCTCTGCTGCTTAAACCACCTATCACTTAGTCTAAATAATTGTAAGTTGACGTCTTCATTTTTTCCACCTTGGTATATAACTTGATTTCTGCAAATTCAATTCTAATATCAACTATAATCAAGAGTCTACAGAATATTTTAATGCAGCCGAATGTGTACTCTCCGGTATGTGACGCATTCAATTGAATACTTGGCTAATACATAAATAACGAAATCAGGCTTATATGTAAGCCTACCAGAAAATTTCATCTGATATAAATGATTTTTTGTTTCTTAGAAGAGGAGGTAATTTTAAAAGCATCGGATGAAGTCATTCCTAAGAAAGCTGCTGATGATATAGTCTGATAACGAAAGATGTTCAAATAAGGATGGGTGCACTAATGTGGTGATTTATTCAAAAACAAAAGTTCCAATTTTCCTCAAGAGATGGCATTAGTGGCAAAGTTTATAAACAAAAGTTCCAATTTACCTCAAGAGATGGCATTAGTGTCGAAGTTTATAAATAAAAGTTCCAATTTTCCTAAAGAGATGGCATTATTGGCGAAATTTATGAACAAAAGTTCCAATTTTTCTCGTAAGTTTTAAAATATAGCATTAATGTTTAAGTTTAATTTTTAAAAGTTCGATCAGTAAATAGACCTTTGCCATATTCGATGTACTCATGGGAATCGAATCTTTTTTGAGACATTTACTTCTAAAATATATCAATAATTAATACAATATCAATAAACATTATAACAATTAATTGATAAAAGTAAATAATTTAATACAAATAACTCTTTTATTTAAAAAAAAGAAACGTATGAATTATGTCGATGTTATCAAATGCGTACTTCAGTGATGGAGAACTATATTAATTTTTTTCTTCGTAACTTTGCTACGTAGAAACATGGTTTTTAACACAGTTTGTAGTCAATTTTATGCACTAACTTCCTATTTATTTATTTCTTCCAAGTCTTTTCAATTGCACTTGCAGCGATGCAAAACAAAAATTGAGTTGGCAACCGGCTTTATAATCCGGAAGTGGTGTGTAAAAAAGAACACACCCACATCACTCATTCCTGTTATCGTCTCTGATGCTCTCACTAAGTCATACGCCATTGCCAGACAAGAAGCGATTATTAATATATTAGAATTATTATATCTCCTCTTTCTATCGAAGGAATCTTTATATCTTTTTTCTCTATTGTCAAATCTCAAATAAAGTCAAATTGTCACGATCTCCATGTATTGTCCATACCGAGATCAATAGCCATAATTGAATTGACATTTGGTACATTAAATGTACTATATAATACACTTCGACACTAATGCCATCTCTTGAGGAAAATTGGAACTTTTGTTTATAAACTTCGATACTAATGTCATCTCTTAAGGAAAATTGGAACTTTTGTTTATAAACTTCGCCACTAATGCCATCTCTTGAGGAAAATTGGAACTTTTGTTTTTACAATCTTCGCCGCTAATGCCATCTCTCGAGGAAGATTGGTACAGCTAACAGCAAAAAAAAGTTACCACCCCTGACCCACCAAGAAATTCTAAGTCCAAATTTCGGGCCGGCGAGCCTTTCTCTCGAAAAGGGAGGGAGAGAAAAGAAAGATGGAGAACATGGTACGTTACGCTAGCTCGGCTCTCGCGTTTGGATGGAGAATTTTCGTTATTTATATAAAAATCATTTACTACTATCCATTATCTGCCGCAACATTTGGTGTGTTAACGCGTACTATTGAATTTGACGACGATCGACTGGAATATAACTAAAGAAATGAATCGAATTGAATGCAGCAATCAAAGTCAATCTCACTTTAATTTTCGATAACAGATTATTAAATCATTTCCAAAGCATTACAAATGAATTTAACTGAATACAACATTCGGTATCAAATTAACTCACATTTCGTTTTTCGAAAATCGATCGTTTAAATCACTTCCAACGATTGATTATGTTCATCAATGTGAACGAAACCAGCAACTCTTCTCTTCTTCTTAATTTCAAATAGGCCAAAACGCAGGATCTCGGATTCAACAATGGCATTTGTCGTCAGGGGGACCGGTTGTTTATACTCACAAAACGTTTCGTATTCCGTAAAATTCTCGAAAATTCTATTCGGAAACAACAATAAACGACAAAATATGGTTTTCTATTCATTTACTCTGCTATTGGTTCTTGTCTCAATCTCGTATGACTATTATTTTTAATTTAATTTTGCAAAAGAAATGAAGCATGCAGCGACAAAAATGAACTTTACGTGCATTTCTTACGGAAATGCTTTGACTCGTCTGGGATCGAAGCAAGGACGAAGTGTCACCATTTTTTACAATATAAACACTTTCGTATATATATATTTGAATGCAATGTTCTATAAAAATTTCAAGTCAATCGACCAAGTGATTTTTGAGTTTTGCGGGCACAAACATATGCAGGCTGAATTTTTATACATAAGATATGTGCATAATTCGGTGGATTATTATAATTTAATTTGATTGCTTTTACAACCCTTTCGTTTAACTTTCCCAATTGAAAAGCGTTCTATCATGAAGAGAAATAACTAAGGAATAAACACAAGGAAATAAAAGTTCCACATCTTCCACACAAAAAGTCGTGTTACTTTGACAAAGTTATTTATTTCCTTGTGCTTAGTTACCTATGGAGTTCCCCAAAGTTAAAGCTCATTCGATTGATTTAAATAAGGAATAATCTTTTCTAGATTACCATTTCCCCTTACTCTCGTGACTTCTATAGATTATATAATCCAAGAATTTGTAAAATTAAATTATCGTTATAACAACACTGTAGCAAATTCTCACAATTAGCTTTGACGTTTACTAGCACCATCTTCAACATTTACATAAATACGCGATCCTCCATATGGCGTGTGCCTTGAAAAAGAAGAAAGAATGAGAGGGAACAAAAGTGTGTGTGCAGGTGAAAGGGTAGAATTCCTGGAAAACTGTTAAACAGGACAAAACGAAATAGGTGAGGGAGAAGGGCAAGATTTCCTTTCGTTGCCAAAAGGGAATGGAAAGGAAAAACTTTCTCGTTGGGAGAGGAGGATTTGAGTTGCAATTTGCTCGATTCATTTTGATTTTATCTAAAATAATGTGTTCACTAGCCGTCTCTGATATATGTATAATTTTTAGCTCGCAATTAGAAGAATGACTCGAAGAAATACATCTCTCATAAAGTGGGACTGTAGAGCATCAGATTAGAAATGTTGTATGTTCTTCGGCCTATAACCTACGAAATCTCACTGTTTATCTGATGTGGATTGAATGAAAATAATCATAAATCGCTTGATGAAACTACCGTCCTAAAAATTTGATCCATGGATTCCTTATCGTTTCAGAGTAATGGCTTACAGTAAATACTGTAGTAAAAGGCAAGCGGTAGATGTCCTTTTGGTAAAATTCTCGAAATTTTATTTCTCAAAAGTTACTTCTCTCATTTTTTTTAGCTATTTACTGATCCACCAATCGACTCCGAAGAGTATTACAATTTGTTTATTTCGAAGTTCTCAGTATTTTAAGAAGACCATCTTTTATTTCATCAGTTACGAAAAATGATAAGACCCCTATCCGTGAAATTGTGACTTTTGCATGGCAATGTTAATCGACGTCTAACCAAATTTAAGACTTAGCTAGAGTATGACTTATTAGTAATCGACGCAGGATGGGCAAGTTATTGCGTGTGTGTTACAGTAATGGCTATTATAGTTGTGTTTAAATACGTATTTAAATGACATCTTTATTTTGTATTTTATAAACCAGATGAGATCGACTGCCAAATTTTATAAGTGAATCAAGATGAGTTTAACGTTTTGGCTATCATCAACACTGAGAGAAAAAATGTATTCACTTTCTCTTGGTGGTTTTTTTTATATTAATTTTTAAGGTTCTTAAAATCTACGAAACTAATAACTGTATTTAACATTTAATGGGATAAAAGGATTGAAAACACTATACATTCAATGATAGTAATGAAAAAGAACCAAAGGAACGCTAGTTTACGCAAATAGCTATTTCTTAAATTTTCCCGTTCTGTTGTTGATTGATTTCTAAGGGTATCTTGAAGGTTTATGAAAATCATTGGTTAGAAGAAAAAGCCTGAAGAGATGAATGTAAATATTGAGAACGTAATTTTGGAATTCGAATGCTCCGAAGCTTAAATTTCTACGGTTAATATATGCTTAATTCTACTCCTGAAAGCATAGACGGTCCGAGACATGGGCAGTCTGGGAGACCGTCGAGAGCATTTGTGGGCTCTTCTCAGATCCCTTGAAGATTCTCAATGATAAAATTATACTCGTATAGCTTAGGTAATTTTAACGATTACACCCGGTCACAATATTTAGGTAAACTCTTTTATCCATTAAGGGGAACTAGTTCTAAACGTCTGCCTGCCCAGAATGTCAATAATCTTCAGATTACCCCCTCCCAATGATTGGAATCAATATCCTTCGCAATGGATGCAGCTTTCTTTGGTCCTAGTTCTCTGAGTAATTTCCTTTAATTCAAATTGATTGAAGAAGCCGTTACTTGGTGAAACTGCATTATGTAAGAAATTGTGAATCTTTTTCCTTAGTTATTTCCACCATTCCTTATAGTCGTTGAGCTATGACTATATTTTTACGGAAATTATATTTAGGAAAACTGCTAAATCAGGCGTAATCCATCTGAGTTGCCCTTACATCGGTAAATGCTGTTTAATAATTAAAATTTAGCCTTCGTATTTTACCCTTTCTTTTTTTAATGAGAGGCCAGTTTAGTCCATCAGCGATTACTGAATAAAGCACAAGAAATACTGACATCTCGTACTTATTATCTATGATTACTCTTAAATAAGATGGGCAAAGCTTCCTTTCTTGGGAAATATGTCAGGAGAATCTGAATACTGCTGAATCTTAATGCTGGTTTCCAAGCCTCACCTATTCTTCCTTAAAACTTCTTGGTTTAAAGATAAGGAAGATATTTACGATATCTTGAAGGTGCAGAAATTTAAATGTGTGAATAGCTCGACATTTGTGTGGGATCAACTGGCGGAAGATCTAATTGTATGCATGAATGTATGCACATTGTATGCATATTCTTATATGCCTACGTGATTATATCCTACCCTATGCCAATAATTTTCGAAGCAAAATAAATTTACATTGATAATAAATAATTTCGACTATGATAGGTCTATTTTTAATGGTTTATGAATTTTGGATGCAAATGAACGTTTTAGAAGTAAGTTCACATAAAACCTAATTCAGTATGTTAGGAAAATGAAACTTTCAAACTGCCACAAAAATCGGAACTTTTTCGAATCGTTGATCTAATTTACATTCCCTCTGGCTGAAGCATTGAAAACATATTTTTCCGGTCACCCTCTAACCTGCATTATTTTGTCTTTAAAAGGCTTGAATCGTTTTCTCAATCTTATAAATAGCCAACATTCCAGGATCTCTGCACATCACTTCTGAGCCTGTTTACCACATTATCTTCATATTTTTTAGATGTATGCCTTAGAGTTGAAGAGAATAAACATTCTTTTCTTAGTAAGCATAAAATATTCCGTATTCCCATTGTTTATTTTCCTATCATCGTCACCATGAAGTAACCCATTCATATTCCTTCTTGGACGAACTTTTCTTTATATCACCATCCATGACGAAGAATGGCATTTTCAGGCAATTCTCTCTCTCATACAAAACCCTTAAACTATGCCTCGAAAATTAGAGGCACTGAAGACGGAAGTAACCTGTGACCGCTTCATTGAAGACCCTTTCTCTTTCCTCTCTCACCCCCATAGAGAAGCTCCCTTTGTTTTCTTGAGAAGGAAGGTATGCATGCTACCGATTAACCGTTATGTAGACAAAAACATGAAAAGCGGACGTAGCACCAAAGGGTGGGCTTGCCACAGAGATCCTTAGCAATAGATTTAAATATATTTTTCATGCATGAGCGTTTACGTGCGAATATTTAGAGTGGAGTTGTAACAGCCTAAAGCTGTTGGCTCATACCTATTTTCTATGTTGAAACTCTTAATCGTTTTAGCATTTTAAAATTTTTGACCGAAGTTTAAATAAAGGAATTCAATATTTACAAGTATATTATTCAATTCTTTTTGCACTTTGCTCGACTCTGCACGACTAGTCCTTCTAACTTCATTACCCAAAAGAATTTCTCGCGCGTAAAATATAAAGCTGTTTGTTAAGAGACTACAGGTTAGATAGCAGTGAGTCCAAAATGATAGGAGCCCTCCGCTGGGTATCTTTTAAGAATATAACTATGTAAAGACAATAATTAATAGAGATATTCCTTAGCTGTGATTTACATGACGAAATACGCGACGACATGATCCCTATTCTCAACGATCGTTATTTTCACAGCCAGATGGTGAAAATATTACCGCGAGATAATAGCGAGGACAGATGGTTTATATTGTTATCATCTTACGTATCGTATAAGGTGCGTAAATATGTAAATTATTTAGATAGTTGAGTGTTTCACATTCGCTGCAATAAGCCTTATGGGGGCTCGCGGATAGTCAATTTAAATGTATTTTTTACTTAACTATTTTTCACAAATCTGCAACACCATTATTATATTTATAATATACGTTTTTTTCTTATCTTTCCTACTTCCGTTGACCTGATTTACAGTAGTTCATATTCTCTTAATTATCGTATCATAATGAAGCATAATCTTTGCGAAAACGATCATCCTGCGGGCATGTGGAGCATTAACTGAAATAACCGGTTTCATTATAAATCTGCATTGATGGAAAATGTTATGTATTATATATGTTAGGACGAACTATGAGCAGCCAAAGTAATTCTTGAACAATATTTTAAGAAGAAGAGCGAATTACGCTTGATATTCGAGCCGATTTAACGAAATACGAATTTAATTATTTCATAATACAATACTGCTTCTACCGCAGCAAAAGCAATGACTTTTAGCGAGTATTTATAAAATATATATCATCACAAAAGCCTTCAAAACGTGCCAGGCATAAAGAGGAAGACGAAAAGCGCGCTCAAAACAGAGAATCTGAAAGACTCGCCCTTCTCGAGTTATGCTGGTAGCATCTTAGGTGGTAACTTTTTTATGCTGTTAGCTGTACCTTCGTTATTAAACATTGACATTAATGCTGCTTCTACAGAAAAATGTGAACTTTTATTAACTGAAAAATTAAAATATCCCTAAGTAAACTGTAACATTACCATAAGTTGAGATATAATTAAGTATTATACTTATACTATATTTAGCAAAAGTCTACTTTACCTAGGAAGGCGGGTTAAAAAAATAAATGTTAAATTTTTGAACCAATTATATTTTTCTATTTATAATAATTAAAGAAATGTTTAAACATTCAACATTCATGTTCCAATATTGCATTAACTTTGATATTTTTCCTATTTATAAGTAACCTAACAGTTTCAAACGTTTGGAGTATGTAAAAAGGGATTATTATATTGATTTTTAAGAACGAAGTCACTCTATGTTTCAAATGCTGTAGGAAAATAATGAAAATTAATTTCATTCCTTTTGAGAAAAAGTCAAAATATAGCGCATAAATAATTTTTTGTTTTTTTTATGAAACCTCCAGTTTAGCAGTTTTCGACTATGACATACGATTAGTAATATTTGCATTATTGTAAAATTAATCCTTATCACTGTCGCCAACCTGTAAAAGTATAATTTAAAATTATGTTTTTGAATGGTGTTAACTTGGGTCCTATTACTTTTTGTTATTAATAAACCATTCTTAACCTACATCCAGCCTAACAACTTCACGAAGCAAGGTTACTAAATTCAAAAAGAAAATCATTCAAATATATTTATTGAGCTGCTCTTTGTTATGATATTAAAATATGCAAACACAGATTTGATTTACAACAGATTAGCAGACGAGCATGTGTCTGAGAAAGACTACAAATATGCAAAAAAATGTGTGGGAATCTTTTTTAGAAATTTCCCTTCTCCGGAAGTGATGTTTCCTCAAGTTTCTCGATTGAGTTTGTGTAATCATATGGGTAGACCCCCTTACGTGTGATTAGGTTCATTTTCTCACCGAATACCTCCCTAGTATATTTAATTATTTTTAAATTTGTTACCAGCGAAGCTAATGAAGCTGGCATGAATCGACATGTGTCGAGAAATCTAATGGTAAAATTATTTTCGATTGACTTTGTGAATGAAATATACTTTTCCTCGGTGTTCGGAATCAGATTAATTCTTTATCATCATAGTCTAACTCCCGAACCAAGAAATGACCGTCATACGATGAAAGATTATGAATAAACACAGGTAGAAAATTTGGCATTTTGTACTGCAAGTTGCAAAAAGAATGTGCGGGCCCTCGATACTTACCAGTCAAGTGATTGTGATCTCTAACGGCATATTACTTCAACTCTTTACCACAAATATGAGAAGACAACGCATTCTTAAAATTTGCCTCTTCTTCCGGGCTAAGCGATTCCATTGGCACAAGGTTTTTATACAACTTGAATACTCTCTCTGCTTCCTCTTTCATTTTCTGCATAAAGACATGTGCGGTATTGGGACCTCGGTAAAGCTGTGGTGTCTCACATCCATTGGGCGTTATGAGAACATAGCAAAAGCTGAATTGTTCGTGTTTCTGAATAGCGTACGTGTAGGATACGTTTGGTAAAGATTCACAAGTGCTGATACCTTGGAGAATACATTCAAAGTCTGCATATATTACATAAGGAACTGGAAATGAATGCCCGAATTTGGTAAATTTTAATATCTTATTCCCCTCGATAGGAAGCTCAGTTCTCGTGGGTTTTTTTACAATAACAGTTCGCTGTATGCGTCTCTAATTGTTTTCATCATGATAATGCATGAAGCATCGTTTGCAAATGTAAATTCTACGACATTTTTGTTATCTGAAGATGGATTATACTCTCAAAGTTTTTAATCCAGCAATAATGAGCCGTGTTGTCATTTGTAATATATAATAGGTCATGATGATCTGCGAGCTCGGTATTTACAATTTTTATTGGATAGACATTGTTTTTTTCGTCTAGCCCGAAAACTTTAATAGAAATTTTATTTTTTCGCTCGAATTTAGGAATATCGGAGAGTTTGACTGGGTATTCAATACAATCTCAATCGTACCCATTATCGAATTCATCCGTATTATATTTGTAGACTCGTTGAGGGTCTTTATGTATGTTCTTTCCCCAAACCGCGTATTTAAAACAAAACTGATCGTCATTCCTAACATTTACAACAGATTTTCTGCTTGCGATCTTGGGTGGTAACTCAATTAAGGTTGTTCCGCGTAACGGAGTGTAACGATTAATTCGGAGTTCTAAACCCAAGATTTTCTTCTTTCACAATATTAATTTTAAGGGCAGAATAACTTAGCTCATACCTCATCCTCGGAATTAAAAGATCGGAAGTATAATTTAAGAATGATATATTACCCTGTAGGTTTTCAGTCGACCCTTTATAGCCCTGTCAATCTCAACGATCGAATGGTCACCGCCTACTTGTGGGTTCAACTGACTGTACTCCATCCTAAAAGTTTTGAAAAAATTGTTAAAAATAATACTAGGGAATAACTCAAAAGTATATATACTGATACTTAGATACTCAGATTTCTGTTTAAACTGTTAATACTTTACTGTATTTCTTCTTATAGGAAATAATTCCAAACAGGAAGAATAACTCCAAAACCTTGAAACGGAAGAATGAAGCAAAGTCACACCAAGTCTTCAATGACGAAGCGTAGGAGTAAATGAGAAAGTTCCCCTCATTTAGTTCTATTTAAATTATTTACCCCCACTACTGCTTCATTACAAACGTTTCTTCCTATTCAAGCATAATTTCAACGCGTTAGGGGGAGCATAAACGCTACCCCTAGTTTCCTTACTCTAACTCATCTCCTACGTAAATTTTCTCACCAGCTCATTATAAGGTATTCTTTTACATCATTTTCATGAGATTTTGAGGAGAGCATTTGATATCGTCTTTGGTCAGCAGAAGTTACAAGTACTGCATAATCAGCGGATTCTAGGAGTGCGTGCGTGTTGAAAGATTATTTCAAAAGAGAATCCCTTATTCCACTTAATCATTTCTATCGGTGAATAAGTTTATCTATAAGAACCCGAGATCCATCATCTTTGCACTTGTGTGAATTTTTAAAAATGAGTTAAATAATTCAGAAGAACTGTTCACAAATTATCAACATAAAATGAGCGTACTATCTCTAGTAATTCAGAATTTTTTCTCGTTTTTCATAACCTTGCTGATTGATAAAATGCAATATTACTTTCAAGTATTCTAAAATTCATACCAATAAGTCTGCGTACTCTTATGAAAATGCAAAAAATATTTCAAACAGAGTAGATAAATTGACAATTTTTGTGAATCTGAAAGTGGTGAGTTGGAGGATGCAAAAACTAGTATTGAAAATATATTCAACAAAATAAAAAGTGTCCGTTAAAACCTATGTAAGCATTACTTGCCCTAGTAAATAATATTTTCAAGCTGATAGGAATAAAATTATGGAAAACTTTTGATGAAATTTTATAAGAAGGAAAATTAAAGATTATGACAAGGAAATAAAAAAGAATATTTTGGAAACATGCAATTCTTAAATAAGCAATTCTAGCATTCAGTTAATCAATTGATAATTAATTTTTAAAGAAGTGTGAACATTTTTATAATTCTCTCTAAAAATGCAGCGGGGAAAGTACTAGCGGGCGGGGGTAAGCGGCAGGGCAAGCGGTGACACGCGAGGGAGCGCGGGAATTGCTTTTAAACATTGTTTTTAGTAGAATGACCTTGAAACGCGCAAGGATAGACTTTTTGTATCTACTCATAGAGATCTAAAATATTCTCCAGCACTAAGAATAAGGATCGATTCGTAAGCATAATGAAACATTTACGGTTTGATCATAGAGAAACTCAGAGTCAAGCTCTGAGAGAAGAAAAATTTGCTTTAGGTTCTGAGCCTTGGAATACATTTATAACTGACTCCCGAGCCTGCTACAACCATGACGAGAGTGTTACGGCCGATGAACAATTATATCCTACGAAGTGCCGATGCCCATTCATCCAATACATGCCGAATAAGCGAGATAAGTTTGGGATCAAGTACTGTGTATTAGCAGACGTGAAGGCTAAATATTGCCTAAATGCATTTCCTTATTGTGGAAAAGATGATGCTACGGGATCAAGGCAGTCTCTTGGAGAATATGTTGTGCTATGGTTGGCAGAGCCGTTCAAAAGCTCCGGTATCAACATAACTTGCAACAATTACTTCTCTTCAATCAGCCTCGCTGAAAAACTAAAAATAAAACAAAATCTCACTGGTTGGAACGATAAGAAAAAATAGAAGAGACTTACCTCCTTCGGTTCATCACAGCGATGAAATGTACTCAACTAGAGTTTATAAAAATAGACTAGGCCATAGCTTGACAAATTACCAAGCAAAAAATATAAAAATTTGCTTTTAATCAGTACAATGCATCAGGACGTGATGATTTCTGACTCAGAAAAAGAAACCGGATACAGTTTTGTTTTACAACTGCAACAAAGTAGGGGTAGATATAATGGATAGCAAGTGCTGGAAATATTCAACTCATTTGGCTTCAAGGAGATGGCCAGGTATTTTTTAACATATTGGACCTGGCCTCAATAAATAGCTGGGTTCTATTCAAAGAAACCACTGGGCGTAAACTCAGCCGGAAGGAGTAAATTCAAAGACTTGTATTAGAAATTATTGGAATCTTATTATAGATAGAGCTTTACTTTACAGGTTAGATGGAAGAGGAGACTTTTTAGTCTCAATCCTCAATCTCGCCTAATAAAGACCCCTAATAATAATAATAATAGAGCCACCTCCCTCATGTTCCTTTGCAATGTCGGGAATTTCATCAGGGGAAGCAAGTGCGCCAATAAGACCGCAGAAAAGAAGAAAGTGTCAGATCTCACCTGGATGTTATAACAAATCCAGTAATTTGTGCCTAAAATGTAGGAAAATATACAGTGGAATATGCTCTGTAAAAGTGGCAATGTGCAGAATCTGCGGTAAAAAATTATGTACTCTTGGATACATAGAGTGATATTCTCTCTTATCATATATCTTAAAAATGTTAATCCATTACTTAATAAGGAATAAATATTAATTTGTAAGAACAATAGCGAAGCTTTATTATGATTTCAAACCTTACATTGTGAAGATGATGAAGTGTTACTATAATGACTTGGATTTATTGTAAACTAGCGAATGATGGAAGGAAATAACATTTTAAGAATGATGTAAGTATTAAGGTAAGTCTAAAATAAAAATAAACGTAATAAAACTAGCACCAGAGTGGATAAGCACAGAATGAGATATGTGTAAGAAAAGGCCATTCTCGATAAATGCATGATTAATTGCTAGGTTTTCCATGAAGGTCTGATCGCTGCCTTCACTTTACAGCCAAAAATTATAGTAACCCTGCTTCTTAATAGTTTATAAACTTATTCGGGATCCCCAAGAGTTTCGACAAATCACACGAAACAAATCTGTGCTCAAAATATCCCTTTAGTTATTTATTCTGCGAACGCATAACTCTCTGTTTAGAGATCCGTTCTTACGATTGGTAGCCCTGATTTATATTTGAGATTTACCTGAGAAAAACATTGGAAGAACATTTTATAGTGATTAAACTAATATGTTGGCAACCCTGCTAAAAATTTTTTTATGAATTTTTAAATGTTATAGAACGGTTTGGCATTGACGAAAACCACAGATTGGAAATTTTCACGACGAAATTCGAAAAATTCTTCCGCCATCGTATTTGATGGAGGTTTTTTCCGAGGCACGAACGAGTGGTTTTATATGGTTTCCGTCAGATGGCATAACAATCTTGGCGTGACGTGACTGACTTTTATCAACAATTCGGACTTTTTTCCACTTATTCCGAAAATATGAGTTTCATTGGTCCAGTATGAATGGATAAAATATTCTAGAATATGAAATGCTGCAGATTTAGGACATCGGTCAACATTTTGTTTAATTAATTAAAATTTAAACAAAATACGAGGTAAAACACCTTATCAGCATTTGTGCAATGGTGAAACTTAGAAGTTATGCAATATTCAGGTCCTTGAAAATCATAAAAGTATTTAATTACGAATTTTAAAAGTAGGTGGTCAAATGACCACCTCCCGTCCTTCTAGGTAGGCCGAAACTGCCGTCCTCCTAGTGTTAACGAGTTTGCCATAGAAGCGTTCAACTCCTCTACTTTTCTATACATCTAGTTTTTAAAAGATTTGACATATTTGTAGTAAGAAGCTGGCATGAATAAACTAGCCCCTGTAAATTAGGCATTTTTCATTTTAACAGGCAGCTTGCCCCCTCCTAGCCCAGTGGCTGGCGACGCCCTTGGACTGAATTGCCACAAACACACGACATGACATTGCATATAGCAATCCAAGCAAAAATGGCTATGCGGGGTACTTTGGTACCCCATTCAAAAACTAAAGATATTTTGTAAATAAGTATGTGAAACAAATTTCTATCAATTTCATAATATAAAAGAAACACTGATGCATGAATACATGAAATAAGAAACATATGTGGTTAAAAATAAAACTTTTCTATTGAATTTAGCTATTTTGTGGTCCTCAAGTACCCCGCACCGTCAAGGAGGGGTTAAAGAAGTTTTATTTTGGTATAATATTATATAAAGTAAGTGCATTAGGGTGTTCCAAAAAACTCGCAGTCATTTTTTTCCAACGCATACCCTCTATTTTTTTCCTATTTGGCCCTATTAACTTAATTTATATTAACTACTTATAATATTATTACTTAATAAATATTATTGCAATTGGATTATGGTAACCCAATTCGAGAAATTAAAATTTGTACCGACAGTGCCAAATGTTAAAAACTGCAGTTATAACTCACACACTCCAAAGGTCCTTTTTCTGCACACCACAAATTGCTGTTTCCTCCACTCTCCCAATCGCAACCCAACAGCAGGAGATCATCAGCTAGGACCTGTTGCTCCGTTCAGAATATTCTGGAAATAAGAGAAAACATTTATCATATTTACAATATCATTATACAGAACTGAATCTTAATGCCTGTCTAGATTCATGACTATTCATCCATGACTGATTTAATAATGGCTCAGAATGGTTTTCCAAACTACACAATGAAAACCCTCTGTGTGCTTGACAAAAACATGAGTGACTCCTTAGCCATCTGCTATGCAGTAGTAGTAGTAGTATCGTTAAAAGTGCTTCGACAGCTTAGGTCATTTCGCACATTGGCTCCCACCGGGAATCGAACCCGTGACCGCTTTCACCAAAGGCAAACGCACTGTCCACATGACTATCCGGGAGCCGCGTCTGCTATTCTTTTGTATTCATTGTTCCTTTTAGAAACTTTTATAATTATATTTATGTTTTGCTACCTAAGTATATTCCTTTTTATAGAAAACTAGCAGAAGTGCCCATAGATTCTCGACGGGGATATTGTATTTCATAAATGCCAGTGTAAAAACCTTAATCGTAACAGATGCTTTAAAATTGTTGATAGATAGCAAATACCAGACTTTCCAATCTAATATAGCAAGAGATGTAAATTACAATGAAGTCTACAAAGCCGCATCAACTCAATATTATATATTCAAAAGCGGACATTCAAAGTAAAGAAAAAATTCAAAAATCGTTCTTAAATGTCAGGGGTTCGAAACCAGGAGGCACTGTAATTGCCTTGTTTCCAATAGGAAGGCTTTGTGCCAATTTTCGGGATTATTTAAAATGTTCTTACTGAAAGATAGATTACTGTTATTTATGATACCAGGAGTTGTGAATATTTAACAGAAATTGCAGAGAATTCTTCAAAAATGATCCTACGCTAGATGCTAGGCCGTTGAAAATATGTCCAATATAAAATATATTGGAGATATTTTTTAGGGAGAACTTACTTGCAGGATATAGGGTTCGTGCTTTGTATATCGATAGATAGATAACTTAGAAAAGCATTAAATTGTTTCCTAAACAATCCTGAATGCGATGCCAGGGCACACAAGATATTCTCCACCTTACATTTTGCACATTCAATATGATCATCTTATTTTATATGGAAGAAAATAACCCAAAAAGTCTTGAGGTCGACGCCAGGCTTATCCCACTGTATGGTATACATTGTAGAAATTTTAAAAGTTATTGTGAACTCCTAACTGATGAGATACACTATTATTTACCATGGTGATGATTAGTTTTTAGACATTTTACTCAAAATGACTTGCTTAAAAATACCTTCCGCTTTACATACCTTATTCATCTATTATATAGTTTTCCTTCTTCGGATATATGCATTCATACATGTATCTATTATAGTTGACGCTTCTCCTAATTTTACTGATTCATAAATGTAGGAAGATACAAATTCAGGGGCCTAAATTCTGGAGGGATTGGGAATATTTTTTGTAAATGGCCCAAGCTCAAAATCCCAGGTCCCTTGTGGTCCTTTCTGTAGCCTTGTTCTTTTACAGTAAAACAACAACTACAGAATGTTGCAATTGTGGTAAAATTAGCCTAGCGGCAAAAGTACTTGTAAGAGTTTTGAATAGAAGGGAAAAATAAAGGGTAAATCAGAGAAGACCAGTTTGGTTTTCAGAGAGGGAAAGGAAAGATGGAGGCAATCAGGGTGATAAGAGTACTTGCGGAACAAAGCCTGGAATTTAAACTGAAATATACAAAATACACAATTTATTTTACAGAGAATAAGCTGCTCAAATTTCTTACAAATACAAATTAACATGGAATTTAGGAGTAATCAAAGATATGGTACAATTAAAACAATAAACAAATGAATAAAAATAATGAAACTTTAAATTCAATTAGTATTCGCAAGAATAATTTTTAATAATTGTAAGCAATGAAAATGCATATCAACCACTGACAAAAAATATCAGTGAAATCACTATCATGCTGTCATATCTCAAATGCATTTGTTTGTTTATAAGGTTTTTAGGAATTTTTATAACCATGGTGCAGAACCTGTAAAACCCAGTCTATACCTTAGTAAAAATATAATATTGTTATACCTAAACAAAATAATGAAATTTATCGTCGATCATTTCTTGGTCCTAAATTGTATTTTTCCCTACCTTTGAATATATCTGGGGAGATAAAGAAGAAACTTTCTTAAACTTTTTAAAGAATAGTTACTTGAGAACAAGGAAGTGGCATAATTGTTTAAGAGAAATAATTGAATTTCTTTAGTTTGGATCAAGAAATTATACTTGTGTTACTTTATTTTGTATTGTGTATGTTATGATTGCCAGTATTTGTTCCAGCATTTTCAGTATTTTTTCCCTTTTTATTTTTCTTATTATTTTTGTATCCACTTTTAATTTTTGTCAAGTGACTTGTTAAAAGCAGCACAGCGACTGTTTTTATGTCATTGTTTTCTGCACTTTTTTTTAGACCAGAACAGTCGGTTAACCCCAAACAGGATGTTTTCCTAGGGGAACCTAGTCTGTCTCTCAATTTTAATTTTTGTAATGTTTACTTATGTGTATGAGTTTATATGAGGAACAAATACTTAAATATGAAGTTTCGGCAACTGCAGAAATCTTTCAAATTAAAGTCTCTGTTGATCTGCATCTTTCTGCCGAAATTTCTTCATCTTAATTGCTTTCTTAATGAAGGACAAGAGATGTATACTTTTCCACAATAAGTTAATTGGAGATTAGTTGTTTTGGCTGCAAGCCATCATCTGATCTCACAGAAAACACAAAACATCAAGCAATATATAGCAAGGAGAGGAGTGGACATAGAAGAGGGGTGGAAAGGGTTAGGGGGCAGCAGGTACAGAGGTAGGGGTGTCAGTGAGAGGTAAGGCAATGGCACCTTGTAAGATGGAAGAGAAATGGGGAAACAGGCGGTTGATGGTTAAAATAAAATTCAGGGATTTGGAGTGACGGATAATTTCCAGTTGCTCTAAAGCATTCAAACGGGTACCTTTGGTTTCAAAATGCAGGATTTCGGTACAAAAGCTACCGGAATGCTGTTCATCTAAAGGGTGGTTTGAGAAATGCGAGAAAGAGGATTTTTCTCAAAGGCTTTAAAATGTTCCTTTGAGCAATTGTGGACATTTATAGCAGTTTGACCAACAAAAATGGTACCACAGTCATTGCAAAATAACATATAAACATCAGACTTGGTAAGTGGGTAAAAAATGGTCTTACTGATTACAAAATAATTTACTAAAATTATAACAATCATCCGAAGAACAGGAGAAAGGTTAAATTTTTTGAAAAATTTTGCTATTTTGTATGATACATTACCTAGGAAAGGTAGGATGACGAGCCGTGGTCTATCACCATGAAGCAAGGGGTCTGCGACAAGGGACTGCAATTTGCTCTTGTAACTGTCAAACAATAAAATCACTGACATTTAAAAAAACAATTTAAATTACATCAAGATACAGTTACGATGAAAGTGTCCCTGAGTATTTTGTGTAACTGAGAATGAAATAACTTGTTGAATAAAAAGGATTAACTACCTGGTGGAGTAGGCTAAGTTTGAAGTTCGATGGACAATTGTTCCTCAAGTCTCTGATATGGGTAAATGAAATCACAATATCCATAATGCCACAGGCAGTGTGCTTCTGCCAATGCTTTCCATCAACTCTTCTGCTGCTGCACCTCTGAAGATGTCAGTCTAAGTAAGTGGGACCCTTTCTATTCTGCGTTACCATTGTTGTCAAGTTAGCTTCTATATTTAGAAGAAGAGGTAGCAACTTCAGACTTCAGCCACAAAGTCATCTCTACTGAAGTAAAAAATGTTTGTAAAATCAATGGTATTAGGTTGGACTTCGTGGAAAGCCATAATAAGAAATGAAAATAAATGCACTTCGTAATTTCCACGGAAAAGTTTAATCCAAAACGACTGGTTTCGGCTCACGCCATCATCAGGTAAATACACAGAGATGCAGCACACATATATATATATATATATATATATATATATATATATATGAGTAAAATGTAGCTTGCATACTGCAAGCAGATCGACAACACTAATTTCATATCGGCATCATGTCGGGACGGTCCTCAACAAAAAAAAAGGAGTGAAAAAATTCTGAAAATTCGCTGCATTTTAATCATCTGGCATCGAACCCCGGTCTTTCTGGTAAATTTACTATGCAGCACAACAGAAGATCAACATCTCTAACTATGTGCGAAAATTTAAGCAGAAATATTGGCTGCAACTGCCTCAAACGACGTCCTACTTTTTACATATATTCCTTATGAGAGATATTTTAATGTGCTCTGGCATCGAACCCAGGAACAGCATTGTCGTACCTAATTTTTTTCTTAAGCCGAGTCTTAATATACATCTTCTAGCAAAGCAAGAAATTCCTACTATTTCGATAAGTACAACAAAATAAATAATGAAATCTATCTCAATATATTATAAATGGGGGATATATATACCGTCTGGCTTCGAACCCGGGTCTTTCTGGTAATACTTTCTATGCAGCATTAAAGACGATCACCACCTTTAACCATGTGTGAAAATTTAAGCAAAAATATCGGGTACAACTGCTTCAAAGGACGTCCTACTTTTCCCTTATATTCCTTATGAGAGAAATTTTAATCAGCTCTGGCATCGAACCCAGGAACTGTACGGTCTTATCTAAATTTTTTTCTAAAACCGTTTCTTACCATACATCTTCTAGCCAAGCACAAACTTCCTATGATTTCGGTAAATACATCAAAAAATTTAGTTAAAAACTACCTCACTGTATTTTAAACAACCGATTTTTGCATCGTCCTAGCATCGATCTCAGGACTTTTTCCGAGATGATCCTTTACGTTATCGATAGATCCTGACTTTATCCATCGGCTCCTTGAGTTTAAATTCCCTACCTATCCGGGAAGTATTTTTTAAAAATTCCCGAAAATCATCGCAATGCATTTAAATGGGAAAAATCGGGACTTTGGTGCCCTCTGGAATCGAACCCATAACACAGGTTCAAAATCACAATTTTTCTGGTGGTTACATGATATGGCCAATACGTCGTAAAAATTTCAAGCCGATGGCGCTTGTGATTTAGGATGTGAATTAGTATCCTATCTATATACCTATCTATATATATATATATGAATGAATCCGGAGAAGCATCTATATATAATAGATGTCAAGAGAGTTTTGAGGGGAGGGTAAGGAGAGGAGAAGGGTTGGTAAAGATATATTCATTGGTTACAAAGTCGTCAACTGCAGTTATTTCCAAAATTTCTAAAGCGTCGAGCTTCCTTCCCTTGGGCTGCCGGTACAACAGCTTCGCGGAAAAAGAGCTGGTGTGGCCGCACTCTAGGAGGTGGGCCGCGAAGGCTGATGAGTTGGGATTTTTAAGGCGGTAGCTCCGTAGGTGTTCCTGCTCTCGTATCCTCAGGGGACGCCCCGTTTGGCCCAGGTAGATCGCCAGACAATCGTCACACCTCAACTCATACACCCCAGAATAAGTGGAGGGATCCCTTTTGTCCTTAGGCTGAGATAAGGACTTTCGCAGAATTATAGAATCCTTAGAATATGAAAAACCTTAAGTGATTTTTGGGTAAAAATCTTATTTAAGTAAAATCATAAACATAAACAAACAAACAAAAGGGAAATAAATTGAAAAAAATTTGCTACTCCTCTCAAAGAAAGAGTTTGCTATAGCAGCCCTTACCTATGAACAGTTCTGGAAACTATAGGAACATTATAAATCTTCTCTTAAGCAGTAAATTGGGGAGAAATTTATTCAAGATGAATGATTTTTAAATTTCACTTAAATTTTCACATTATTTCTCAGAAAGTGATCAATTTCAGATGATTTCCAGAGCTAAAATTTTCAGCATAGAATAGTTATTTATATTACATTTAAATTTAAAATAAATCACTATTAGCACCAGGATTAAATAAATAACAAAAGTAACAGAGTTCCTTAAAGTTTATTTCTTCAGTATTTAAAGAAACTGAGAGTGATGAAATTATCTCATATGGTATACTAATAGGAATACCTGGTTTCTCATAAGAGTGTATTTGTCCTGAAAAGTATTCAATTCTGATAAAGCTAACTTTTTATTACAAGTGGAAAAATTGGCAAAAACACAGTTACCAATTGATGAGGGATCACAATGTGGTACAGAATCTCCAACATGAACTTTTTGATACTAATACTACTTTTTGTAACATATATGTATATAAAAATATTTTCTATTCCTCTCTAAATTTAAATCATATTTACCTTTGTCATATATATACATCCAAAAAACTTCACAAAATAGTAGAGGATTTTAATCAGTCAACTCTCTTCACA
The DNA here is from genome assembly GCA_947579665.1 of Sympetrum striolatum. Classification (NCBI taxonomy): domain Eukaryota; kingdom Metazoa; phylum Arthropoda; class Insecta; order Odonata; family Libellulidae; genus Sympetrum; species Sympetrum striolatum. Next base: position 4,609,372 of record OX388344.1, read on the forward strand.
TACAATACTCAACACATTTTCTTCCAAAAACTGAACTAGGCAAGAGTTGAAAATTAATTATTGTTTGCTAAATATAATAAGGGCATTATGTATTATTTTCTAACATTAAAAGAAAGATTTCTGCAACTGTCAACAGTGCAGCGACATACTAAGAAAATTCTCTGTCTTGAGTATTTCATGGATAAACACAAAATTCCTTTCCTTGTACCAAAAAGTAATTCAATTTCCTTTTGAGAGAGGTTTCACTGTTTCAGCACTAAATCATTAACACATCTCTGTAAAACCTTTGTGGCTCATTCTTTGTAAAGGAGGGAAGTTCTAAGTTCAGGAAAGCTCAAATGAATTATAAATACCATATGATTAGTTATTTATTTAGAAATCGTAATTCCAAATTAGTGTTCATCACATTCATGATTTAATTGGTATAGAAAAAGTGGATGACATTATTGATATCTAGCGTTAATAAATAAATATAAGCACTTTACAATAACATTCATGATATGGCCTCACTAATTGAAAAGTAATCTAGTCAAGACGTAGTAATGTTTCTCCAATTGCTTTATACTTGGAAAAAAATTTCATATAAATAAACCAATGGCTTATAAATATCAGTCAAAAAGATTGGCCAATAACAAAATAGAAAAATTATATGATAACTAGTATGGGCTGCTCAACTGCATTTATAAAAAATATATAAAGATAAAGATATTCTTACTCGTACCACTAGTCTCTTGGCATTCTTAACGTCTTGTAACCTACGAGTGCTGTCAGGCCTCTTCTACAAATGATCGCCAGGCGCAAATATTGGATGTCGTTCAATCATTCTGCACAAAAATTGCGTCACTCTACTTGACTGCACTTGCTCTCTGAGGAAGAAAATTATTTTTGATGAAATAACCTCGATGAAATAGAATTGCCTAGCACAGATAACTATGATATGATTATTAATGCAATAGATCTGTTAAAGTACTGATACAGTGCTCCATGTAGAAGCCATCTGAGATAAACAAATTCGTTGGCTGTGGAAGTATTTCCTTGCAATATCTTCAATGTATTCACTGTGGAACCGCATTTACTGATCCACACTTAAAATTTAGTGACTTTATTCCCAGGGGAAAACTACGAAGTAGTAAGTAAGAGATCAAACTTTGGTATATAACTCAAACAAAGAGGCTATTTCCTTTTTATAGGGGGAGGAATACATTCATAGACATCAAGCAACACCTTAAAAGGAACCACTTCTACGACCGATAAGATAGTCTTCATACACGGAGGTATTACAAGGTTAACTAGTGAAAAAAACTAAATAATAATGATAATAAATATGTTATCATGAATTTAAAATGGAAATAAACTTACAATATTATCTGCTTGTCAGCCCGTTCCCAATCAAACTGGGCTAATTGAGTGATTGAATATATCAGAATTGATACAGAAACCCAGCGATATATCTCGTATCTTAAAAGTACCTCGATTGGAGGTACTTTTAAAATTTGGAATAACTATAAAATGCAGAAAATATAGCAAGCTAGCCTAAATAACTTGAAACTATCATACATTAACATAGCCTAAAACTTTCGTAAATCGTAATGTTTTTAGCTATGAAATATACTTTATTAGACATAAGAAATATACTTCTATTGAGTGGCACCACTAAATCAGCAAAATGAATAAATTGCGCTTCTGACGAATAATGCAGAGGAAATTTCGCTGGACGTGCCGGCAGACTTAAAAGAGCAGAATACCTGTGAAAAGTTAGAATGTGGAAAATGAAGTGCAAGGACCACAACAACTTTGGCACAGATGTTAAAAGAAAGATCACCCATTGTTGGTCCATCGCACTGCTATGGGCTATTCCGTTTATTGCTGTCTTTTTAGCAATGAATACATTAGTTATCTACATATCTTGTGAAGGAGAAGTAAAGTTCTTAGAACCGGGCTCATGTGTTCTGGGATACAAACTTGGTTACATTAGGGTGTTAATAATTTAAATTCTAGAAGAAAAATTATAGTAAATTCTTACCTTTCTAAATGTTTCATCGTACCTGTCTTAAGGTTGATGGGGTGCTGATTGACCTGTTAAATACAATTTGTCGTTCAGATAGGCTGAAAGCGTCTCTAGGAACCACAGAGTTCTGAGATTGAGAAGGCGGCCGCAGCACAGATTTAAAAGTTCTTAATACGATCAACTGGCAGACAAGTAACTACATGGAATTCCAAGGCTGTAGGAAAATAAAGTGATTTATTCTCTTTAAAAGTTCTCATTCAATCGCAAAAATTTGGTGTTCGTGCTTGTGCATTTTTTAAGTAGAAGGTAATATACATCAAAGATCTTTACCAAGATTTAACGACACCCCTGAAATTCATTAGACATAATTATGCTAGATTTGATACATCCAAATATGCCAATAACTTGTAAGTTTATCAATATTATCAACTTTCTCACATTCAATTCATAAAAAAGTGTATTTTTAGATGAATCTTATTTCTGATTCCAAGAACCAAGTAGGAATAATATATTTTTTTCAAGTTTCTTCAAGCTTTCAAGTTTCTCATTTCAACTTCAAAAGAGAAGAAATAAAAGGGCTGAACTTTCCAGGTCAACACAAGCCTATGGAAGTGAAGTGAAATATTGTACACTATGGTCCGTTCCAAATTTCCTGTCAGTATGACAGAAATGGAGACGTGATCCATCTTGTCGCTTATTACTACTTCCTTGTTTAAATTTTCGAAAATTAGAATTTATCTGTGAAGGGAAACATCGCAAAAATCTTCTGATAACCGCAACCATAATTGTGACTGGCCATCCTTGATTTCGTCCGTCGAGAGGCGCAGCGATCGCTTCTCCGCGGCGAATTATTCTTTCGGATTAAGAATTTAAAATCTAAAGTTCTATTCATGGTATCGTCCCGAAGCAGAAAGCAAATGAAAATTTCACAATGTATCTCAATTTCACTTGCGACAAGTTTTTTGTCACGTTATAAATAAAAACATTTAAGACGACGCATAAATTGGGCTACTTGGCCAAATTATTCCGAGGTTATATTCCTATTAAATAATTAATTACAAAATTTGTTTCATTAAAAATACAAATTATGTGAATTATATGCGTGCTAATGGGACCAAGAATAAATTAGGGAAAACTGGAGTTTCACATTCGATTGGTAGAGAGTAATGGCAGTTTTAAAAAATTTATCGGGTGAAAAACGCAACCTTTCTTCAATTTCCGATTTATTTATTGTTGTTATTATTGCTATGGAAGCATAAAATCTTTGATACGGTGTTGATAAAGTCACTCTTATCCAAATGCCATCAGAAATAAAATTCAAATCGACCAATGTAAGCTATGAATCTTGGTTTTATCCGTTCAAATCTGGAGCTCCGCGTAAAGGTGGCTCGGTGAGAGGCTGATAATAACATATTCACTCCAAAGTATCCGTGTTTTGCAGCATTCAATCCTAGGGGATCTACCTTAACAACCAATAATACCTTTAACCCAATCAACCTTCATAGCTAATAATACCCTAAACCCGAAGCTATGGCTAACATTTTAAAGGATGTAAAGTGTCCCGAGACCGTTCCTGCAAAACCGGGACATTATCTAATTTAAGGACGAAAATTCTAGAACAATCCAGACACAAAGAGGCACCGAGATGAATCCAGTACAATGTTGTAATTCAGTCATTATTGTAGCTAAAAATACTGGGTTACTTCTAATTAGCTGCTTGCTTCGTTTTTCTATCAATTCTAACAAAATGTGCTTTTACTATATTGACTGTCATCAAGTGTTATTGATTTTAATGAAAAACAATATTTTAAGTTTATACATCTAAAGAAGGTTCATTCATTCATCTGTGAATTATTGCTATGTTATCTTCGTGGAACCAAAACGATAGGTGTGTAAACAATTGAGGGAGGGTTTGGATCGTGTTTTTCCTTTCGGAGGGTGGTTTGGTAAATAGCAATATTTTCATTCTTATTTAATTCTTGTCACAAAATACCTGGGCTCATTTCCCGTTCTCATTTGTTTTGTTTCTTGATAAGCGATCAAAAGAGTTTGAATGCGTCGCGGTAGAAATGTTCAGATGATTTAACATTAAGTTGATACTAATTAAGGCTTTATTCAAGAAAACGTTTGTAATCTACATTTAAATTCAAATTTAAATCCACTGTAAAATGCATTTTATGCACGTTCAAAAGATGACGTATTATTTAGGAAGCACTAGGGTGGAGCGTTTAGTCACTTTTTTTATCGAAATGTAATACCGGAAAAAGTGGCCCACTCAAATGGAAATTACAATTATATTTTTTTTTTCGGAATAAAAAAATATCTTCTGTGATAATTTTGCCTCGATGTTTCGAAATTTCGACAAAAAAATCAAAATTTTCATAGTTGTTTCTGTTAAAACGACAATATTTTTGCGTAAAGAGATGTCACTCGCAAAAAGAAACTGATATCCAAGCATCCAATATGCTACTTATATGCCTCTACAGGAGGCTGAGATGCCTCATATTTTTTTGCAAATGAAACTTCAAAATATGTTTTAAAGTTAACTTAAACGTTAAGTTAGTTCCTAATTTCATGTTCAATTTAACAATTTCGTCATATAACAAGCGCTTTCCAGATTAAATGCAGTTAAAGGTAATGGGCGTCTCACCAGGACACTCGGAGAGATGGTCAAAAGCATGGATCCAGAAAAATGTTAATAAATGGTGTGAAAATTTTTTAAACAAAATTTGGTTATATACTATTCATAATGAATAAATTTAATATTCAATTATACAGTTTCACATTATTATTATCACTTATGCCATTGTTATGAAGTAATTTCCTTAGGTGAGGCATCTCTCCCGGAATTACCTTATACTTTTTACCAAGAAAGGTGTATCCGTCAGATTAGATCTCCCGCTTTGAAAATAAAACGAGCTGGTTGCCTATATACAAGATATCTTGCCCAATTTTTTCAAATGTTTCCGGAAATGTTTAATATTCTATATCTTTTGGGGATTTAAGTTAATTCATAGTAATTGGTCATGGAGTCCCTATCATATCCATGTGAAACTGGAGATGGTAGAGTGATTCCCTATTATGGAACTTATTCCAGTTTCATGCGTTATAATGTGAGTGTGGGATTATTGTGTTCACCGTAAAATCAAGAGAAACACTGCATTTCTGTACCTCTTCACAGACAAATATTTCTCTTGGAATGAGTCATTAAATATATATTCTTCGATATACTACATCGACACTGTGGCCTTTCGAGCGGTTATTGGACTGTTTTCTCATGGATTTGAATCACAGTATTATAGAGAAAACAAAGCCTCTGAAGGCCCAACAACACCTGCAGGACCGAATTATTAGATCAAACCATAATTGAAAGATCTGACTATTAAAATGCTATTAACACGCATGTTAGAAGTGTAAAAAAATGTTCCAAGGGCTTTGTTAGGCGTGACGCTCGCCGCGGCTCCGCGCCGTCCGGCTCGCGCGCTGAACGTTCGGAAGTGTGGCTTTTCATATCTCAGCACGCTTATTCTTCCATCTGCTTTTCACCAATTTTAACTATTCAACCAATATTAACCGACCCTTGATTTCCCTTCACCCTTGCCGGCTGATGAAACCAATGAGAGTCATTACACTCCGGGTAAAGAAAGTCGCTTGGGCAGACTGAACGAGAAGTCACAATCCCTCGATCAAACACCTATTTCAAGAAAAACATGCATAGATCAAGGAAATATTCAATATACTACCAATATAAATATTTTAATATTGATATGTTTGTCCATATTAATGTTCAATAATATTTTAATTCATTTTTATAGAGCGTGGAAATGAAAAAACAAACGCAATACTAGTTACAGATGCAAGGAACACCTAAAAAAATCAAGTTTTCTACCGCTTTCTCTGATGAGGGACGTCTGTACGTGAAATTTTAGTTACCGAGGTTATATGCCTCCTAGCTGCAGACCTTAAGTATGAAAGTTTTGTTTAGCCGTGAGAAGATTGTTATCATTGCATGATGCATACGCCGCATTGACTTATAAACAAGTTAATTCCTTATGCCGTAAGCTGCATCCCAATAGTGCCTTTTACTAGGAACCGCAACAAACAATTTCATTTCCTCAGCTGTTACATTCGGATTTCCACAATTGCAGAACATGGCATACTTATTCGACTTCATCACCTGATGTGAAACGACTTCTTCGTCAAAAAACGCTCAAAAGCATGGGTGGGGGACACTTCACGAAAGGAGGAGTAATCAGGATTAGGAAAAATCGCGTCATGGACGGTGATGTCTTCATCATCCAAAAGGATCCCCTGTTCGCGTGTGTGAGGTCTCTTACGTAGTTCAGCTATCCAAACGCTCCTTGGAAGTGTAACTTAGAATAAGGAGTAAAAGGCGCAAATATTGCTCGGTTGTTCGCGATGGAGAAACGGAAGGCCAAAACAATACAAAATCTTTCCCGAGTTGTCTCAGGTCGCGTGTTCCTCGGATTTTGACAGCCGTCTTTGGAGTTTACGGTGGTATTCCCTTCCACCAATCCATATCTATTAGCTTATTCCGCTCCTTTAGAGAAATGGTTCATTTTTACAATCGGACCCAACATCTGTCTCTTCCTAATCCGGTCAAGGGTGTACGTCAAGAGCCCGAAAAGGGTAAATCCATACCTCCGAACTCAGCCTAAATCATCGAAATAGAATTAAACTAGATATATTTTTGGGGTGCACATAAATGAAACGCAACTATATTCAAATATTTATTTGCAATAATATCGCAAGTGCAAAAGAAATCCGATAGAAATGTCGTAGCAGAGGAGATTTCCGCTTCCCGCATAAAAGTATAATGGGAACCGTCTAGCGGTACCACACGGTACCAGCAAAATGTAACTCATTGTAACTTCCTTATAAATAAACTAGCAACCTAAAATTCTAATTACATCTATAGCTAGATGTATTGACATTAGATACCACTTGAAAAAATCTCGTAGATAGCCACGAAACTGGAAATATAAAAAAAATCGGAAGGTCTGCACGAAAAAAGCGTGTTTTTTGGGATTCATGAAAATTTACCTTTTTCAAACATCGGTATTGGCGTAAAATAAGGAGAAACAAAAGCAATTTTTTTGTAATCGAGAGCCTCAAAGTACGCAAATAGATGTAAAACTGAAAAAAATCTAGCAAATTATTCGGAGGTCTCAGAAAATTCAATCTTCTTGATACCCCACCGGGTGGTACCAAACGGTACCGCTAGGCGTTACCGGGTTAAAATCAGTGAAAAGCAGATGGAAGAATAAGCGTGCTGAGATATGAAAAGCCACACTTCCGAACGTTCAGCGCGCGAGCCGGACGGCGCGGAGCCGCGGCGAGCGTCACGCCTATACTCAAAAATATTTTTCTTTCTTAAATGAAATATTACCCTCGCCAAATTTTTTTAAATTGTAGAGGAGAGTTGTATGTACAAACGCCCGCAAAAATATCTTAAATTTTTCAGATATTAGTTTCGAGTTTTTCTGAGTTTTATGTTTTGCGTGAAGTATAAGGTTAGGGATACATAATTTAAGAAAAGGGTTCGGGCGCAAATCTTGCAACACCGCCGTAGCCTAGTACCGTTACCTAGGCCTGAGCCTCTTATCCCTCAATGAAACAAGAGGAAAGCAATCCTTCCTGCTGGCATAAACTCAAGGTTCCTATTCATGTTCTTCTTAAATCGAGCCACAGGAACTCTTCATACCTGTCACGCTTGGACTAAAAGCCGTCGAATACGTATTTTTACCACAACTCCAGCTTGAATATACGAGTAAAATGCTGCTTACATTCTGCAAGCAAAAGTGAAAGTTTTTGTAAAAATATAGTAATTGGTCATCAGCATGGAGAGCAGTCATACATCTTAGCGGTTATAAACGAAAAATTTATCTCCGAATTTCTCAATCCAGGACCTTTTGAAATATATCCTTGCAAATAACGTTGAAGAAGATGAATTTTCAGCTAAGTGCAAAATTAATATGAAATATGAATCAGGTCTTTAACTACTTTTTAATACGTGCTTAATTTCCCATTTATTTGTTATGGGAGATCGTTTGGCGTGGCCTGGTTTGAACCTAAGATAACTATGGTTAAAAATTATTTTTTTTATATAACATAGTATAAATATTCATCAACGTGGCACCTCTAAATCTTTATTTTTAACAGGAGAGTTTTGCGACGGCCTGATATCGAACCATGGATACTTAATGCAATAGTTTCTACTGTTTCTGTTAGATCTGAAAAATATCTCTTAGCTCCTTTAATTTGAGTTCTATTTCTTAGCAAAAATATTTCTTTTTATCCCAAAAATTGGCGCAATGCATTTTTATCTGTCACATAATTTTTAGATTAAAAAAAATCCCGGAATGACAAAGAATTGAAATTCAGGACTCCAACAGATGAAAAAATTATCTATTGAATCTTCTAAAGAGTTTTTCGAAAATGACCCTGATTTCCAATTTAGACTGGTGTAAATATATACTTCAAGGTGCTTAGAGATGTAGTCAATAGGAAACCCCATCTCTATATATCTCTAGGCACCTTGATTTTGAATTCTATGTCTTTCCGGAAAGTATTTTTTATGTAATAGTTGGCGCAATGCAATCTAATGGGAAAATTCGTGATTTTGGGGCCATCTAATTTCGAACCCATGATAGTTAGGGAGGATATTTGATTTTTCCTGGGGATATGAGTTTGGGCCATTTACAAAAATATAAGCTGCCCAATCCTTCCAGAAGTTTGGCCCCTGAATTTGTATCTTCCTACATATATGAATCAGTGAATCAGGAAAAGCGTCGACACATAATAGATAGATGTATGCATATATTTATCCGAGGAAGGGATTATATCTAATAGTTATAAACGAGTAAGGTATGCTAATCGAAAGGTATTTTTGAGCAAGTCATTTTGAGTAAAAAGCCTAGAAACTAATTATCACCATGCTAAATAATCGTTTATCTCATCGGTTAAGAGTTCACAATTACTTTTAAAATTTCTACAATATATACCTTACGGAAAAATCGGGATAAACCTGGCGTCAACCTCAAGACGTTTTGGGTTACATTTGAATATCTTGTGTGCCCTGGTGTCGAATGCAGGATAGTTAAGGAAACATTTTAATGCTTTTCTTAATTATACGGATATCTATCGATATAAAAAGCGCAAACGCAATATCCTACAGGTAATTTCTCCGTAAAAAATACCTCCAATGTATTTTAAATTGGACATATTTTCACCGGTATAGCATCGAACGAAGGATCATTTTTGAAGAATTCTCTCCAATTTATGTTAAATATGCACAACTCTCGGAATCATAAATAAGAGTAATCTATCTTTCCTGAAAGAACTTTTTAAATTATCCCGAAAATTGGCGCAATGCCTTCCTGTCGGAAAGTAGGCAATTTCAGGGCCTCCTGGTTTCGAACCTCTGACAGTTAAGAATGACTTTTGAATGTTTTCTTTGCTTTGAATATCCCTTAACTTTCCATACATTGTATTGTTTTGAATGGCCCTAACAGAGCAGCAACAAACCGATGATTAAACAGTCGATACTTGTGAGCTATCGTAGTCGTTGGGAAATAACTATTTATGGCTCTTTTCTCAAGATGAATTATATAAGCGACGTATGTTTTACCGACTGCTAAAATCGCATATACCATGTGTAAATAACTTTTTACCAAATAAGATTAACGGGCATCATTAACGAAGCATTGCTTGTAATCAAGATCGGTTGAGTAAGATAATAGATTCCATCCAAAACACAAGGAAGCTCTGCGGAGGATCTGCTGCGGTACACAGGGCGAAGGTATTGTTTCTTCTTATTATATCCTTCTCCTGTTGGGCTACTATTTCCGCGTTAGACAATACCTCGTGCAGAGGACAAGAGGGACATCTTCATAGCAGGGGCTCAGGGGGATTCTCAGGTATTCTTTGCTTCACTTTCTCCTTTTCCCAAAAGGGCATTTCTATAGGCATCAAATATGGCACGCTTCCGACATTCTTGTAGGCGAAGTCCTAGCCGCCTATGCCCCCCCACTGCGTAGGTTCTCCCTCTGAAATGGAAGGGCTTGGAAAAACCCAGCAGATCTCCTGTGGATTTTTGTGTCCTGTATGAATTTGGGGAAAGGAACGGTTTGAGGCTCACTTGCGCTCTTGGATTAGGATTTCGATTTTCGCGTGTCTTTTCAAAAGGGGAATAGCCGTTCTGAAATTTAGTTCTTCTCCATCTGCAAAGGACGAAGGTGGGTGTGTCGCTGTGATTTTCTCTTCATATTTTTTCGTGACGTTAGGGTAGTGAATATAATTCAGTGAAATATTTAATAACGTTTTAGAGTTTTGATAGAGAGTTAAATCCTCAAATGTTAACATGTTAGTGCAACATAAATATGATTCTTCTTGTTTTGTCCGAAGTGCGCTGATATTGCTAAGAAAAAAAATTCATGATAAACAAACTTTTACTACACCACTAATTTAATATCCGAATAACATGATCCATGTTTCATAGCGTCGCTACATCATCAGGTGACAAAATAATAACACACTTACGAATATATACACTCATGCCTCAGCTAAGCCCAAGAAAACCTAATCAAATAGTAGACATGCTAATTGCTAAAACACCAGTTTAGGAGATAGCGCTAGAATTTGGTGTTTCATATGTAACCGTTTATGCATATAAGAAAAGGTGGGAGGAAACTCTATCCGTCGATCGTAAGGAGGTCTCAGGGAGGCCAAGAGTCACAAAAGGGGAAGAGGATCCACGTATTGTCGATCGCATACTGCTGAAACTATTTTCAACAGCAGAGGAGGCGAGGTAACAAAACGACGTATTTATTTACTGCATCATATGTCAGTGGGTTTCTTCCCTCTTCCTGGTATATATTATGGAAATGTATTCTCTCTAATTTTCAACTAGACATACTGTTGGACTGAATATCAGCCATGATACTGTCTGCCGGAGACTGCGTTTCCATGGGCTGGAAGCCAGACGTGCAGCAGTAAAGGAGATTATTTATTTTATTAATATTATTAGGAATTATTTAGGAGAATATTTTTTAAATTTTTGTATGTTAGCTTAAGGATTAATATATATTATTAAGTATATTTTTTTCATCATTTTAATGTTTATATAGCCTGCGTTATCGCGGGTTTTTTTCACCCCCCTACTTGTGTGGGTATTTTCCTGCATAGTGGGTTTTTTCTTCATCAGCCTTCAGCTGCGAAGATTTTTTCCCACTAAAAAATTCTCTTTCCAATGTTTATTAATAAAGTATCATTCTTTTAGAGTTGCCTTCTTTGTGCTTGTTTTGTTTCACATATTTTGTAATCAATTTTAGTAGTTAATGAAACAGACTTAGCCTATAGCCTAGCCTGTGATAAGAAACTTACGCGAATAATTTTAACTCAGAATATCTGACTTAACTAAGATTAATGACCGTCGTCCAATAGCCCTAAGTTAATTTATTTGGCGGAATATTGAGTCGATATAATATCATAACCTAAAAAATTGAACCTACGGCCTTTTTGGGCATTTATTTCCATCGATTTCTAAAGAAATAGCTCAACTTAATTCATTTCGTTTCCCAATCTTGCTAGTGCCGCAAAAAGTATAACGACAGATATTCTCCTTCTACTCACTTTTGTATTGCATTGTTAAAAGCCCTCAAAAGCTTAGGGCATTTAGTTCATAGGCCCCCACCGATAATAGAACCCGAAACCGTCGGGTCGGAAACGTAAGGGTACCTAGGGCTGTGATAGTTCTAAACAGTAGGTCGTCGCGACCTCGCAAGGAGCAAGGGCAGTGTGCAAAGGAGCCCTAACGGTATTTAAGGCGGAGCGGCGGTGTTGCAAGATATGCGGCAGAACCCTTTTCTTAAATTATGTATCCCTAACCTTTTAGTCTCAATCTCGCCTAATAAAGACCCTAATAATAATAATATTTCAAGCAAAACATAAAACTCAGAAAAACTCGAAACTAATATCTGAAAAATTTAAGATACTTTTGCGGGCCATTGTACAACATATAAAAAAATTAGAAAAATCGAAGAGGTTGTTACATCGTCAAAAATGGATTTGAAAATTTTATATTGTTATAAACTTTATGAAATTGTTTAAATTTTATAAAAATTTCCTATGGTTATCTTTTCTAACACAAGACCTTTAAGTTAAGTCATTATTTGTATTTTTAGCTTCTATATTACCGGAGATATGGCCTCGAATGCGAAGGCAATTTTTGTAAAATTTCAAAATTTAAACATTGCAATATTTCGTAAACAATTGCGTTAATTACAAAACGGCTTGGGGGTTTTCATTTTGTCATCAAGTCAAAGCGATCTGCCAAATTTTGTCAAAATCTGTTACCTCAAGGGTCAATTTTGCCGATTTCCTTGTCGAATTGGCGTGGAATGACCCAGGGCTATTTTTAATTTTAAAAATATTTTTCCAAACAGTCTTCATCGACAAATTTACCGTATCTACTACTTTGATACTAATGCCGGTAAAGTTTCGGAAGAGGACCGTCAGGGTTTTATTTTTTTTTGCACGAAATCCCTAATAAAATTTCTACATGCACATAATCTTTTAGGTCTTTGTAAAAAGTATTCACCCATTCTGAATTGCAGTCAAAAATCATAATCTGAATATAAGACCAGTAAAAGAGGTAACCCCTCTATATAGACTTACAGTCTATCTCCTAGGCTTGGCCATTTTATCCTAATTATATTAAGGGGTCATAATATAATATTTAAGATATGGCTATTTTCTACTGATCATGAGGGCATTGGAAGCCTATATTTGATTATTATTTTAGTATGAGTTTTAATTCGATTTGAATCTAGACAGCCTAGCTCTTTAATTGAAGATGATCAAATTTTTAATTAAAAGAACAGTAATGATAATGATCACTTCATTTAACTTCAGGTTTATGGTGTATGCCTAATCATGCAATGTTAAATTTAATTTCGAAGATATTTCCAATTTATGATCATATTGCTACAAGCATTTCTAATAATTTCCTTCATGATTACTACAAAAATTATAATTGAGTTAATTTCATTCAACAATTGTTCCAATAATTTTGGGCATTGTGAAGTCTATATTTCAATTTACCAGGGATTTATACGATTTCCCACATTATAATTTAATAATTATATTTGTAAGACATCATAATTGTATTTTATGTACTGCATTATATAAAACTTGAAATTATTTTTGCTATAATGTTAAAATGAATGGATTGATCAGCAGAAAGCTAGTGAATAGTAATATAAGCTTAATTAACTATTTTGATCACTTGATTAATAGGCTTAAATGAACAATGTTAGCAAAATATAGCCTCCGAGGCAAATGTCAATCAACACATTCGCTATCAAACTTACTTCTACAGAGCAAAATTTTCCCATCATTCTAAATATTTTCGTAAGTCTTTTGCCTTTCACTTACATTATGGTCATTTAATATTGCTCACTAGGAAATATGAAATTTTCCAAAGATTTATACTCAAATATAAACATTAACAATACATATTTTTCACATTCTTTAGCAGCACCTCTTCTCTCAATATTTGACCCACACATTTCCTTTTTTGGCTGTCTATTGGTTAATAGAACTCACCTAAGATTAAGAGCAAGCAGCAGTTACTTTTGCTAGATGCAACCAACTCAATTCTTGTAGACAAATGGACAACATATAGAATGCTATAAGCAAAACTAGCAGAGCTTCATTTCTTAACTTTAAGCATACGAAAAATGTACAAAGGTTTCCTGAAAGTAAATGCTGAACATACGAGGGCAGATCAGAAAGTAACTTACAAAATTTTTTTCTCCCCTGGTATTGCAGCTGGAATGTAAGTTAATTTGTGATTTTTTTGGTTTTGATAAATATTAAACTTTATGGGAAAAAAATGATTGTGCGTTACTTTCCGATATGCCCTCGTACACTTCGCTGCTCTTCACACTTGAACGACATGGTGAGCGCTTCCACCAGGACATTTTGGTGATGGAGCAAAGATATTATACGAAATGTACTATGGCTATGCTAAGTGATCATTGCTGAATAGTGAAAAGGAATGCTCCTACATACAGTACCAGTGATAGGCCAAAAATGACATTTTAAAGATAATTGATGTTTCCATATTTTCACATTTTTCAAACGATAAATACATTGAATATCAATACCTAAAAAACAAGAGCTGATCAATAAATTAAAAAATCATTTTTGTGATCAGTGACCCTAAAAACTTACAATAAACATATTTTATTCACCACAAAATTCAAATTTTTAAAGTAAGTAGGATAGTGTATAATTACCAAGGAAAGGCCTGTTGTCACGAATGCCTAAGGCTAGCCCTCTGGTGCGGGGCAAGAGGAAATGGAAATTTAAAATTATACCTTTTATAATGCTACAATAATAACCCAATGATTGTTATGAAGCTCAATTTCCACAACATCGCGGCCACCTCCATGGATTTTATCTAGTTTCCTTTTGAAAATTTTACTTGTTTTATTTTTCTTTTTAATTCTGAACTAAATAAATTTATCTGCTTGAGAACTCGAAAGAAAATCTAGCCAACGTTCTGCTTTCTAGAAAATTTCTAAGTAATGTAAATTAGAAAAGTTTAAGCAGTGGCACAACAGCTCTGTCTCTCCAAGGTTTAGCTAAGATATTATTTTACGTAGAGAGTTTAAGGCTATGGAAGAGGCTACAAAAAAAGGTATTTCCCAAGGTCCTTCCATTATTCTGCAAAATTTTCAGAATGCTTGGAAAATTTTGGAAACAGTAGAGAATATGCATAAATGTAGGCAAAGAATAAAAACTTTAATATGATATTTATAGAAAATTATTCACAACCCTTGAAATGCAATATCATCTACCTATTCAAACAAATTTGGTTGCTCTTTTGTCATAGACCAAAATTCTCTCCAAATAATCCCTCAAGACAACTCTCTCTTACTGTTAGTGTTATTATTTTCACAGGTAAAGGTTTTTGAGGAAAATATTCAATGGAAATGAATGGTGGGTTGAGATTTTTTGCAAACGGAATTTTGAAAAATAGTCCCCTGCTATTTTTTGTCCAATTCGTCAAGGAATAAATTCCAGCAGAAAATATTATGAGAAACTAATAAATTTATTATCAATGTGAGTCTGAACCTCTTAAGTTCATAAATAACATAAGAAAAATAATTTTTCTTACAGTGGGTAGGGTAGGCTGCAATTATTCAAGTGGCTGAATCTCTTTGGTGTGCTCCGTCTTCCTGATGTTTCGATTGTTTGTCAAGATATCACTCATTTAGTACTTTTAGATCATGTGATCACCTGTGTGAAAAGATTTACATCTTTGCCAAGAGTAGAATGAAAAGGGTAATCAATCAAAACCTTTTAGGATGCACTTATTGTGAATTAGCTCCATGACAACCGACGCAAGCATCTCTCTACCTTAACAGTACAGTATCCAGGGGCGGATCAAGGGGTGCGAGGGCCCACAGGCAAATAACTGGTGGAGGCCCACTCAAAGGCGGAGAAATCCAACATTTCTTATTTATTATAAATGGTCATGGAATTACATACGCATTCAGCATATACATTTGATACACATGAAATTTGAAATGGCAATTACGGCCGCGTTGTTTGCTATACTGGGGAAACTCTAGCTTGTGTTTTTACACATGAGAACAAATATTTATTATTTAAAAAAATTCTCAAGTGGTGGAGGCCCCTAGGCAAGTGCCTGGATCCGCCCCTGACAGTATCGCTGGATTTGGAATCTTTCTTAATATATTGGATATGTTTTTGACTCTTACTGTGATATTGATGTACCTGAAGAACGTTCCATTTGCAGTTGCAACTGACAGAAAGTAACCCTCATGATTAACAAAGTGCAGCAAATTTGTATGCCTTAGGTTAGGAGAAAATGAAATTAAATCATTCACTTTCTTCACTGAAATCAAAAGGCAGCAATGAGCCATAATTAACAAGTAAATCGGCCAATCAAGGAATGCTATTATACTCCATCGTATCGTCTTATGTTTTTCTTCTCCATTCCATTGACGAGCATCATACACTTCATGGTAAGTTTCAATTAAGTAACACCCTATAAAAATTATATTAATCCTATCAAAACAATAAAACAACATATATTTACAAAAATAATGTATTTTAAATTCAACATATTATACATATATTAGAGGAAAACATATAACTCCAATGTTTTGTAATTTGAAAAATATATCACAGTTAAGCCTCATGTTGATAAGTTGAATTTCAAAAGTGATTTCTTGACCTGAGAAACAGACATCAGATAATAAAAAATTTAGAAGTATATTTTCAGATTATTTTCCTTATCCTTCAATAACAAGAATAAAAATTTAAGCATGTATAAAGTTTATAAAAATATCTCAAAAGTGTTTGAAAAATTTACTACACATTTGATGCATCAGATTCAACTAAACTATGAGCAAGATCAAAGTCAACAGCTTCCACATCCAAATAATTTCATGGTGTCTCCATCTCCAGCAACTGTAAAGTATTATTGAATATTATGATAAGAATTCACAAATCTGTTATAATTTTCTTTTCAGTAATAAATTGTTGATAAATCTACGTAATTTAATTTAGAGTATATTTTCAATAAATTCAACATTCTTCTGTCTATTCTGCCTTTTCAAGTATGGATAAGGTTTACCCTTCCAAGCATCACCATTTGCAACATTATTACTCTTCTAAGTCTTAATTCAAATCAATGATAATCAATCAAATGATGGAAATGAAATTTATCTTAGCAAAAGGTGCAATTTAACCCAAGTTACTATTTTTCACAGTGAAAAATAGCGACTTGGCTAGGACTCAAACTCAGGTCTCCCAGTTTCAGGTGTTCTCAACTCACATGATCAACCTCTGGTGGTGGTTGGTGTTACTACATGGAGCACCACTTCCTTGAACATAAAATCCTCCAATTAAAAATTCAGGCTCAGTAGCTTAGTTGGTTAGAACACCTGCACGGAAAGTGTGAGACCTGGGTTCAAGTTCCAAACAAGTTATTATTTTGCACTTCTTTTACAACCTTAATCCAACAAATTGCTGGTAAAATATAAGCTAAACTGGATTTACCCATACAATCTGCACTTACTGAGAAAACAAGTTGCATCCCTCAGACAGCCAAAAGCACTGCATGGCAGAAAATACTTGAACTGTAATCTACTTATTCAAAATGCGCCATACAATACAGTTACTGAATTATCGGATGCCAAAGGTTCTTTGTTGTATTGGGATGCATATCATAATAAGAATTTAATTATTAAAGTTGCTGCTCCTTAGATAGTGGTCAAATTAAACATCAAAAACTCATTTATGAAACTTACATTTCCTGCATACAACTTTCCATAACTTTGATGGGGCCACTTCCTCGCAAAAGAACTGAAATGCAATTTGATCTCCATCTAATTTAGAATTTAAGCTTTCTGAGGGAGACTGCTGAAAGGAGAAGGAATATGATACTTCTATAAATAAGTAATAATTAGTAATGCCTAAATAATACACGAATAAATAATAATAAATCATCTTTATTTGGGCAAGATTCAGATTGAAGGTCTCTTCTTCCATCTAACCCATAAAAGATAGCAAGAGGGACTACCTATTTTATTAAGTCATTTACACTAATTAGAAAACTAATAATCACCTCCACAAAGGCATTAGGTATCTATTTGAAATACATTTTACTTCAATAATTCTTAAAAACAGAAGAGATGCATGACTTATATAAGTCTTTAGCTTACTCTATTTTGTATCTTGTAATAGAGTATAAAGTATAAAATTCAAATCACTGCCCTGAATCATTAATGCTCTTGATTTGATATTTATACAACTAATAGACACAAATGCAAACTACTGAAAAATTGAGATTTTGATCAGGGGTTCTATCATGGGTTCAATCTCAGGAGGTACAAAATGATACTGTCATAAGATCAGCATTGTGGTGCATCATGGAAATTTGAAGCATTTCCAAATAAAATAGACACATGAAAACCACTTAAAAAGGTGTCACACTGTGGTCAAATTTTTCACAAAACCCAACCGTCAATGGGATGCATAAAATTTATACTTTCTCTTGAAGTATATTTTAGGTTTACCTTTTCTCGAATATACAACAGTCGTTTCTTTTTGCTTAGGTCTTTTAATTCCTCCCATTCTTTTTCTTCAAGATCTAAAAAGTATCTAATATGATCGTCTTTCACTCGCAGATATGCCAAGCTAGTTCCATCGCCAACTGAAATGCTAAAAATAAAAAGTCTGTAAAAATCCAGCATTGAAAGATACAAGGTTCTAATAAATATCAAAGGCAGATTTTTATGAACCTCAACAAAATTCAATGCAACAAGTGAGTCACTTATGTCTAACCAATGAAGAACAGATTGCAAAGTTATCCATAAACCTGTAAAACCTTCAACTAATAAACAATGTAAAATAATGAACAATATTCTAATTATTATAACATCATACAAGGAGGTTTTGGAACAAACAGTCACGCCAAGGGCTGAAATCGAAAAAAGCGTTGGGTTGAAAATGGCTTTTTTGAGTGCAGATCTCGAAAGTTTGCACAGTTGAAGCAAAAAGATGAAATTTAAGGTTTCTGTTTCTAATTTTCAATATTTGCAGACATCTAAAAGATACAGGGCGTCAAATTTAAGACATTTTCACAGGAAATGGGAGTCTCAGATTCAGGTCACTCTGGGCGCCATAGAATCCCCAAATCCAGTTTCACTATCATTTTGGTGATGTGAAGTCTAAAACTCAACCTCTTTCATGTTTAATACTTAGTAATCATATTAAAAACCTATGCAAAGACAATTTAAGATAGGAATTTGATACATCTACAACACTAAATGGACGTTGAATTAAGAAAATTTTACATTAAACTGAAATAAGTCTTGTTTTTATTTCAACCATAAATAAACTTATGGTGATGTTTCCATCCTTTATATTGGTCAAGAATATGGTTGGCAGAAATTTCCTCGAGAAATAATCACATATGACAATCTTTGCCAACCCTTATGTCACTGAATGTGTTCTATGACACTCAAGTGTCCACTCATTTGCTAGGATAATTTCGTAGCTGTCATTCGGATTGTAAGGAAGGTTAAATTTTTCTTGACGTTTCAGTTGTTGTCGCCTATTTTGCTTGCTCGCCTTGCTTGCATTGTGAATGCAAGGAGACTCTATCAGAAGTCTATACATAGAAATCAGACAGCATTAATCTTCAGATCTGAGGTTGGTACAGTCGATACCAATATTTGGTGATTTTTGTGCCAGTATGGATAGCAAATTCTTATAATTATGGATAGCAATTCTTGCTGATTATTTCATACAAACTTTTCTTCAATATCAGAGATAGATTGAAGTTAAGTACTAGGTATGCAAGGAAAGCATGCGATGTTTCTGAAGCCAATCGTGACTCGATTGCACATACTTTAAAGAAATACAACAATTGTAATAACTAGCAAAATGAATTTAATCAAAAAGATTGAAAATTGAAAACATGTTAGAGATTGTACACAAATTACGTAGCATAAAATTCTCCAATTTTAGACCCCCCCTACCCCCACTCCAATCGGTAATGTAACAAGTATTTTGTGAAAGGTTTATATTCAGGAAAGAAAGATTTTAAGTTCCCAATAATAATTCACTTTTTAATAAACACTTCCAATTTTAAAGGCCATACATACATTCCACCAAGATTCGATGAGCTGTTGATAATCGTACAAAACACAGACATACCCATCCAGCCTACCACACTCCACTCGGACTCCGTCCGACACTCGCTCGGATCAGAGCTGCCAGTTTTCTCTGGTAAATTGTACGACAGTTTTAAATTCAAACTTTAAATATGCAGAAATTTGCTTTTTTCTAAAACTGTGAAGTAACGCAAACCTTGACCCCCCACGTACCAGGACGTAACGCCAGACCCCCCTCTTCCTCCAATTATGTCATTTGTGTATGGCCTCTTATAACTATATAGAGCAATCCAACCAAACAAACTGGAATAACAAGGACAAAAATATGGATATAATATATGGTAATTGTTAATCTGGGAAACGTTATTTGAAGAGATAGAAATTCTGAGCAGGTTGGATGCCAACCTTCGGAGATCTTTTCTCTGCTTTCCAATATTGATACAATTATTCACTTCTGAAGAATTATGTAACAGAAATAAAGCTTTCATTATCTACATTTTTCTAATCTTTTTACCTAAATTTCCTTTTCTTATATAAAATTAAAACAATATAGATAAGACAATATCGCAACTCCATTCTATAGAAACAATATTCTACATTTTCTGCTATTTTGTTTAGTGCCAACTTGTATATTTTGACTCAGCATTTCTTTTAGCCTCCCATTTCAAAATAAGGTGGTTTTACAGAATATATGAACATGCATTTCCCTAATGAATCTGCTTAGAAATATTTACTGATCTCACAAGAAAAATAAATGAAATGGTACAACTTACTTGGCCTTACAACTAATTACAGGCTCATTGACATGTCTTGCACAACTTCTGCATTCAAATGAGCCGACAGCTGATCCACACTTGTCACACTCAGGAGCTATCTCAACAAGCCATACTCTATAAACTGATAATATAGTCCAGAATGGAGATTTAAAGGACTGGGCACTCTCTTGCTTTAGGTAACTGTGTTTTATTTTAGATGGGCAGCTTACTCTTATAAGCAGAAGCAATTCACAAATAAAATTGATGCTGAACCACAAAGTGGAAATCTTCCAAAAATATTGAAACATGGCTTTTGGGGCACTTTGCTATGTTACACAATAAATTAATGACAGCATCTATAAATATAAATTTCCAACATTCTGCAATTCTCCAGATTCATGTAAGACTGCAATCTCCTGAGAGAAGATTACGTTTATAGATTTATAGGTTAATATTTAAAAATAAGATGTAAATACTTAACCCATTCATATCGGCTAGTAATTTCTATACTTTGGTCAGTAACTGAATCTAATTTTTTGGTCGGTGTAACATACATTTAAGTGTAAGTTACATTTTTTTCTCTGGTATCATTTATTATTAAGTATCAAAGAATACTGGAAAATGGGTTAAGAAAAATAACCTAATTTAAATATCTAAATAAGAAAACAAGTTAATTTTTATGATTAAAGATAACAAACATACACAAATCTGAAGTATATATCATTAGGGAAATATTTTGTATGTTTCATGGGACAATTGAAAAATGGTTCATAAAAACCAATTAGTTGAGAAATTATCAATGAAAGAATCCAAGTCATGGAAAAGAACAGACCTACTGCAACACTCAGCAGAGTACTCCACAACCTTGATGCTTGTGAGGCAAGTTGATTGGAAAAAGAAGTTACCCCTTGCGCTACGCCTCTTTTCGGTACACTTAATACAAATAGTTGCTCCGGGCAATAGACCCAAAGGATACTGTTTAGTTGCCCACTTGATGATATAGACATTAACTACCATATTATTATTAATGTCCTGCAGTTGTAATAATATATTTTTCTCACCTGAAAATAGAGGTAGAATTTCAATTTTATACATTCACAACTTTACCAATAGTAGAGATTTCCAATTAAAATCTAAAATAGGATTAGTGGTTTTACTTCTATTGTTTTAAGTGATTACCTCTGTACCTTTAAATAGCCCATTATAGACAATAGGTAATATCATTGATTTCATTTCACTTTTTGCATTTTCTACACAACATTCTAATTAATTTTAGTCCATACAACATGGACCACCACTGAGTTACGACTTAATTCTTTTAGTTGTCACAATTGTAACTGAATGAAGTGTTAAAAAAGCAAGGATCTTGTCAAATCTATCAAGGATTAGAAAGACTCAACTTTTTCCCACTGAATAAATAACCCAGTAAAAATCTTCTTGAGTTTTCAGTTTAGTAAGTTCTACTAAAAGCAAGGTTTCAGCTACCGACATGTCAACCATCTCCTCATTTATTGATACACTAAGTCTGGTTACCAAAGTGCGGTTGAATTTTAGAATTAGTTCCAGTTTGTTTACTGCCGCCAGGTAGCGATCAGCTCATTCGCAAGTTCCAAAGAATTTTTCCATAGAAAAAGTCCATAATTTGGGAGAAATTATAAAATTAATTAATTATAATACTACCTTATCAAAACCAGTCGCAAGAATATCTATACTGTGGAAGTTAGCAAGTGTTTTTTACAGTCTTGGTTAACTTTCTGCACCAACTGTTATGCTGGCCGGGTATTTTCAAAGTTAATAAAGAATATGGCAATTTTAAAATGGAGGCATACATTAATTCTTTCTTCTCAAGTTGTTTTCAAGATAAACAAAAAGGCTGTTGAGTGGTGTGTTATGTGATTTTGTCGTTCATATTATATTCATGAGTTCTTTTTCTACTGCACTTGCCTTCTTCGCTTGGGTATAAATTCATTGAATAAATTATTATTTTTGTGTGTTGTATAACATGTTATATTTGTACATGGCTCACCCACCCAATCTCTGCTACCGCTTGTGAGGGTAACTTCTAAACCGATCAAACCCCAGAGACCTCAAGGATGGAGCACAGGCGCAACCCAGAAACAACATCCAATGTTAGCAATGTAGGGGTGAAGTCCCTTGGCGGTGCGCCATAATGCAATGTATAGACTGTAAACTTGAAAACAGGGTATTGTGCTAGTGCTGCCACAGGCTACAGAATAAAACAGATGGGAACCAATTCTAAAATTTTACCCCAAATGTTAGTTTCTCAAGAACTTTTGTGGTTGACCCAACCAAGGAATACTTAAGAATACTAAATTGAGAATTCCTTGAAACTAAATGGCAGCAAGAAGAAATCAAAGAAGTAACCTCTACATATCTTACAAATAAGCTAATGGAGAGCTAAATGTATTAAGAAATTGTCTAGAAATACTTAATCAAAATACAGACTCTTCTGTTAACCATGGCCAAAAATTACACTAATATATAATGAACATGCTAAAATACCCATCAATTCTCAAGAGAGAGATGAAGGCTGATAATACCAGTTTAGCAGCTTTGATCAGAATATATGTTTCATATGTGTGGTAGGTAGCAAATACCAGGTAATTCTTCCTTCCAAATCAATGAGACAATTTAATTATGAAAAGCCACTTTAACTTATTCCATCTCATATCTGTTCAAAAAACACCCTCTTCAGGTAATACAGCATTTATCAATTAAAAATAAAAATATATTACAAGATCTCATCCAATTGTGGATTAGAGGCACCATGTTAACTGAGGAATTTTCCAAAATTCACAAAGGGAAAGGATAAAAACATTAAATACAAATAATAGAAAGAAAGTAAATATGTGTACATTAAGCAGAAGTTAATTGAAAACACAGATGAACATTCTTTGGGGACTACCCAAGTGTATCAGATACAAACTGATTAATTTAAAATGAATCAAGCCAGTCTGCTTCAAGTGGAGACCAACCACAAGAACCAAGCAGCAAAGTGCTCAGCAAGCATAGATCATTAATACTTAAAAGCTACTACTATTATTATAAACATATCTATCTAGTAAGTATGCTGGGAGAGTTTTTTATTGCAAACAACTACAATAGACATTTAGGCTAAGCTTACCAGGAATGCCACATTCAATGCCGCTGACATACACTTGATATTTTGGAGATTGGTGTTCAATAGCACCCCTTGAATATGAACAACGTCATTCACTGGAGCAACGCATCATTCACCCTAAAGTGAAAAGTCACAATTGATGATTAAGTAAAATGAGTCATTATTTATCACATTATTGATGCCAAAAGATATTTTTAATCTTACTTTTAATCTTAATTTTTAATGTTTGAAAATAACAAGAAATATTGATTCATTCACTGCCAAAGATTATATGAATGGTTACTCCATGCAACAAAGATTTACCTAAGTATACATTGGTTTAGGTAAAGATGTAATATAAATTGACTCAATTTTTATTTCTGCTACATTTTGAAAGGGAATCTTGATGTACATATATATGGCATGAAAATAACTTATGCCTTCTTCTTTTGCTTCTTATCAATTCTTTCCATGCAGTAACATATTTTCACCCTGCCACAGCAGGTAGAGGTTAGTGTACTTCATAAATCTGAAAAATGACATGCACCCAATAGCTGGATAATTTTGAGTTAGCAGAACAATATGTTTGTAGAAAACAAGAGATTAAAATTAAGATATCATTAAATAGTTTCCTAAAATTAAGTGACACATATATTATGTACCACAAAAATAATTAAAAATACACATACCTTTACCACAATATATAATTTGACAATACCTGATGATGACCTAAATAGTCAAAGCTATGGTTTTGGAATTAATTATATATTGTGGTAAAGGTATAAATGTTTTTCGTTATTCTTTATAGTTAAAACTATCTAATATAACTACATATAATAACTAAAGAGAGTTATTTAACACACTGTTGTGAATCCTAAAAGTCAACAAATCTTTCACATAAGAAGAGGCACAATAATGCAACAGTTTCAGGTACTGGAAAAGTGACCAGGTCAAAAACTTAAAAAACATACATGTACAATCAGTATATTTTATCTTAAAGAAATGCCTGACACTAATCATTTATTATTCTGCATATTAACTGAAAATCACTGATTCATAATATTTCTTTAGAGTGAACTCTATGTTCTTTTCATGGAAAATATTTTTGAAAGGTCAACCTAACAAGTGCAGTTTTATTAGATAAAATGGTGGCAGCTGTAAATAAATGAAACAGTCTCCATTTCTTATTTTTGGAGAAAGTTTGAGCATATACTTTTGGATTGAAAGGTTGAAATAAAGCAAAAATTTATATTGGATGCTTTCTGACAAAAGATAGGCACTCAAATACCGCCCTTGGTGGCCCTGGTGGTACTGGATGGTGGCTATAGTTCCTGCCCTGGGTTCAAATCCCGGCTGATCAGACTTTTCTGATCAGGGAATGGTTGTGTGTGTTCGTTGTTGCCTCAGTGAACACATAAGCTCAACAGAGTACTTCACGGATAAAGGGCAACAGTGGCTCAGCAGGAAAAAAGAATTCTTGATTGGAATGACCACAGTGCACTACAGCACATTTACAAACAGAAAACAAAATTGAACAATTCAAAAAACAAAATCTACCTCCTCTCACCCATAAATTTCTTTCTTTACCACAGAGTCCACAGGAAGATGAGGTGATTCAAACGGCCCATGCAGGGAAGAATCATGAGGAATCAAAACCCCATTTCGGATATATGGAAGAATCTTTTTTGCAGCATTTAATTCTGGCACATTAGAACTGATGAAATAAAAAATGCCATATTACAATATTTACTTGTTCATAAATAAAAAATCAAATATTAAAACATTTGATCAAATGCACTATGTATTCAAGAACTGACCTTAACCTGACCAAACGTAAGTTAACGTGATAGGAATATTAGTAGATAGGAGTATTAGCTTGCATGAGGCTAATATCCCCCAAACCATTTACATTGTGTTAAGGTTAAAGAAAATATGGCACAATGGCCCTATCTTTCTTGTTCTTGTGGCATAAATGTACTGCGTACTATGTAATGCAGGAATGCAATCCTTCAAAGATAAGAGAAAAAGAGACATCTTTGCATAGGCAATACTTAGAAATTTACACTTGTAAGATGTGAAAACCAGATCTTCTAGTAAAAAATTAGAATAAATAAAACAATCATAAACTTGAAACCATATTATACCAACTTACCTTTTATCAAAATAATGGACACCATAGCTTTTTGGGCACCAGATTTCATAAACTCTGTTCTCAGAGAGGAAAGGAAAGTGCTGCACCATGGTGCCTTGCATGCATAGCATTCGCCATCTTGAAAAAGAGTCTGACTCTTGGCTACAAGACACACCTGCGCTTCCTATGAGTGACACAAGAGCAAAGAACATAACCTTTGACTCCAGAATCAATGGTGAACTGGCATGGTGCAACACAAAGCGCTGTGACAGATGCTCATCATCAACGTCCATCGATTTATTGGCAGAAATTCTACTTTCACGCACTGAGAAACTCGAATCATTGACCAATCCTTTCTGAGCAACATCTTCAGCTCCTGTATCTTTGAAAATAAGATGGATATTTCCTGGGGACAGCAGAATATAGTTGAATAGTCTCTCCTCCAGCTGTTCTTTATATCTGGATGGGATCATGAACATTTCGACCACTTGGGAAGCCCCTTTGACGACTACTAATTTGCCAACTCATTGCTCAATTTCAGATTTCAAATGCTTGTCCTCAGGGATGAGACAGTTTATTTTGCAGCCACCTCTCAACAGCAAATGTCCTGTCTTTATATCTACTTCCAACTTCCCCACTAATGCTACATTGTAATCACCTCCCACTCTTGGAAATAATTTGTGTTTCCATAAAGCGCTGCAATCTTCCCATGGAGCATTGAAGCTAAGAAATTCATCAGGCGACAAGAGTTCCAACTTCTCTAGATAACCCTGAAAATGAAAGTAAGATTTACTTTGAAGTTCCTCCCACAGGAATATACTAAAAGAGCAGAATGATGCTTGCATACTGAAAGCTTACAGGAAATTATTTTTACATTAAAAAGTCCAATTTAGGTAGCAAACAAAATAAAGCCTCTCAATGGCAAAACCTGTTTAACCACTTGTCTGATCGGTTTTTATCTTTTATCCTCTCATAAAATTTCAGTTTTTTTATTTCTTTAATCTTTTCATATTGTTATGACCAGGATAAATAATCGATCGCCAATATATTTTTTCATTATTTTTATTTAAAAATTTCATAAATTATAGGTTCATGAATTTTATAAGTCAATTTAGACAAGGAGTGGCTTCCCCTGTCTGACACGGGCAAGTCAGGCAAGTGGATAATTACTATGCAGAACAACAGAAGATCACCAACTATAACTATGTGTAAAAACTCAAGTAGAAATATTGTCTGCAACTGCCTGTCCTACTTTTCACATATATTCCTTACGTGAGAAATTTTAATGTGCTCTGGCATCAAACCCAGGAACAGCATGCTCTTATGTAATTTTTTTCTTAAACGGATTCTTCATATGTATATTCTAGCAGAGCGAGAACTTCCTATCATTTCAATAAGTGCATCAAAAAATAATGAAAAACTAACCCAATGTATTTTAAAAGGGCAACATATTTACTGCCTGGCATCGAACCCGGGTTTTTCTGGCAATACTTCCTATGCAACACAATAGAAGATAACCATCTCTAACAATGTGTGAAAATTCAAGTAGAAATATTGGCTGAAAATGCCTCAAACAATGTCCTACTTTTCCCTTATATTCCTTATGAGAGAAATGTTAATGTGCTCTGGCATCGAACCCAGGAATAGTGTGGTCTTATCTAAATTTTATTCTTAAACCAATTCTTACCATACATCTTCTAGCCAAGCACAAACTTCCTATCATTTCTATAAGTGCATCAAAAAAAACAATGATAAACCAACTCAATGTATTTTAATATGCAGATTTTTGCATCGTCCTAGGATCAAACCCAGGATATTTTCTGTAAAAGTCGTTAATTTTTTCGATAGATCCTGAGCATATCTATTGGCTCCTAGAGTTTTGATTTTCTACTTATCCGGGAAGTGTTTATTTTAATTCCCGAAAATCAAAGCAATGCTTTTAAATGAGAAAAATCGGTATTTTGGGGCCCTCTGGAACTGAACCCATGACACTGAGGTTCAAAATCGCAATTTTTCTGGCGGTTTCACGTAATGGCCAATGAGTCGTAAAAATTTCAAGTCAATGATGCTTGTAGTTTAGCCTGTGAATTAGTATCCTATCTGGGTATATATATGAATGAATCCGTAGAAGGAATTATATTGAATAGATATACACACGAGTAAAAGTTGCTTGCATACTACATGCATACTGCATTAGCATATTGATAATCCAAATTCCAAGTCGGCATTATATCGAGAGAGTCCTCAAAAGAAAAATAAAGTGATTTAAGTGAAAATATTCTTAAATTGACGCAACTTCTAATGATTTGGAGAAGTAGAAATAAAATTTATTTAATTCAAATTTTGAAGTCGATATCTTACCGGGAAGATCCTAAAATAAAAGTTTGTTATCCCCATTTGAAATGCATAGGGTAGTGTATATAGTTCTCTGGGATCGAACCAAGGAACATCAGGAAAATCTTAAACAGTGTATATGAAAGTTACTTATGATCTTTATCCACATGCCGGGTTTTAAGTTTTTATTTTATCGGGAAGGGGTTAAAAAAAATGATAAAAATCGTAGTAATTTCAAACTTTAGAGACACCTGATGTCGAACCCAGGACCTACTGGCAGATATAAACAAACATTACAACTTGGTAGAACTTGAACTTCTTTGATTCAAATTTTAAAATCGATATCTTACCGGGAAGGACCTAAAATAAGATTTAGTTATCCCCATATTAAAGCATAGGGGAATGTAAATGGCTCTCTGGGATTGAACCAAGGACCATCAGGGAAACCATGAACTGCGTATAGGAAATATATTTACGATCTCTATTCATATGCCTGGGTTTCAAGTTTCCATGTTATCGGGAAGGGATTTTTAAAAATCTTAAAAATCGCTGCAAACCATTTTACATAAAAATAATATATGCCCTGACCTAGCATTGAACCAAGGACGATTCTCTACGATGTCAGGTATGCATGGTTTCCAGTGATCCCTTGAATTTCATCTCTCTACTTTGCTGGGAAGTGCCTCAAAAATTTTTTTCAAAAATCCCCACAGTGCATCTTTATTGAAAAATTCAGGACTTTGGGGCCTTCTAGCATCAAACCCATGACACTGAGATTCGAAGTTGCCTTTGTTTAGGAGGTTACACGCTATGCCTGGTTTGAAATTTCCATGTTATTGGGAAAGAATTTTGAAAAATCTTAAAAATCGTAGCAATTTCAAATTTTACAGATGCCTGGTGACAAACCCAGGATATATTGGCACATGTGAATACACATTATAACTTGGTATGACTTGAAATTATTTAATCTAAAGTTTGAAGTCGATATAATACCAGGAAGGTCCTAAAATACGACTCCATTATCCCCATTAGATATGCATTAAGGAATGTAAATGACTTTCTGGGATTACAAATTTCCCTATAGGGAACAGCCTACATAAAAGATATTTATGATCTCTATTCACATGCCGGGTTTTGTGTTTCCATGTAATCGGGAGGAGATTCAAAAATAATTACAGCACAAGTACAATTTTCATGATGAGCTTCTTTAATGGAAATTTATCCGGACGTAAAAGCACCACTAGTTCGGATGTCCGGGAAGTGGTGACATTGAAAATCAGAAGAACTACTTACACTGAAGGAAGGAAATGTATTCTTTTACAGGGGTATGAAGAATGGAAGACTTTGAGGCATTGGATTCTTGATCAACAAGAGATGGAAGGAAAATGTGGTAAAAATCAAAGGTGTATCAGATAGAATTTGTAAACTCATACTTAAGATCAATGAGCGTTACTCAGTACAGGTCATCCAAGTCTACGCACCAACAGCGGCAAGCAGTGAACAGGAAATTGAAAACTTCTACCAAACTCTTGGCATTGAACATGACAAGGAGGCTCAATACTATAAAGTCATTATGGGAGATTTTAATGCTCGTGTAGGTCAGCGGGAAGCTGATGACACTGTCACAGGACAATACAGACTGGGCCAGAGAAATGAGCGAGGTCACCGTTTAGTAGAGTTTTCAGAATGCACCAATATGTATATAACAAATACATACTTTAAGAAAAATCCTACAAGGAAATGGACATGGAGAGGTCCCAATGGAACAAAAAATGAAATAGACTACATATTGGTAAACAGACTACACTGAAACAAACTGTGAAGTTTTGAATAACTTCAACACTGGAAGTGAACACAGAATTGATATAAACCCCTGAATGGAGCGAAAGAAGTTGGTTTCTTGCAGGAAGGATTAGATAAGTATTGGTAAACTATCAGATAACAAGAATTCCAGCTGTAAATACAAAGCAGTAAGATCAAAAAATCAAATCAAAATAATGATATTCATATTCATATATTCATTCACAGGATAGAGTGGGTTGACTAAGAGCCATTCCTGAATAATTTTTTGGAATTTTTGAGGAGTTGTATTTCTTGCACTTTATTTTAAAAATGTAATTGCTGAATAATTTAGGCTGCTTGCAGTTTTTTAGTAAGTGTCAGGGCAGATCTACAGATGTATGAATTCAACATGATGTGTATTGTAGGAGTGAAAGGTGTAACAAAACAAACAGCCTATTAATGATATTTTTAATATAGAGGAGAAAATCATGTATGCAACAGGAGTAAACATTTCCTTTGTTCGATGAACAGTGGTTTGCAGTGCTCTCTTTTAGAGATCACCAGTTATAAGTAGAATAGCCTTTTCTGTTATAAGAAGGCAATCTGACATATTGTAACACATTTTCCCTTTTGGTAAAACTGTCACAATCCTAGTGTGGACTGCAAAAAAATAAAAGTGTAATGTCTTGAGTAAAGTGTGTGATATTACCCTCGGAAAGCAATTTGAACCCCACCCAAAGTAAAATGCGTAGTTCTGTGTACCGAGTAGCATAAAAAGTGGCATTCAAGGCAACTCCAGGGAAAGCAATAAAAGGCAGAAACACCATCTTCACCTCCACGGTGGTCTCTCAGCTCTTTTCTGTGTGGGTTGGAGGCCATTTAGACTCCCTTTCTTCAAAGACATTCTCGAGCCTGGGTAGGTACATCCTGAATACCCATTTCCATAGTTGGGTTTAACCCTCGCTAAAAGTTCACTCTGTCCACGAGAGCCTGTTCGCTCTTGGCTGCCACGATTTCTCAGGTACTTGTCACAGAAGTCTTCCCAAATTTAGTTTGATTTGTCGTGAACTCATCCAAAATCAAACATACTGCCAAGGGTAACTATTGTGGACGTACATTACTGACTCATTGCCTCCTTCTGTAAAGTGACTGTATGGTGCATTTGTGTTAGTTTAGGATTAGTTTCTATTTTGGAGGGGTTAAAAGAAATCACTGCCCTGTGTCAATCTTGGTCTGCTTAAAATTGGAAGTTATTTCATGAATTGGGAATTTTTGTTACGAGTAAGCTTAAGGGTTAGTCATTATTTTGGAGGAATAAAGAAATTTATTTTCCATGCGTGTTAACCAGTGTTTTTTTTTGTGTTTGTTATATTAAAATTATTGTTTTTCTAGAAAATAGTCTTTCTATTTTCATGATTTTCTGTCATGCTCTGGGAGTGATCACGTATTTTCTGCTAGCACGCAACTCAGGTCACAGGAACTGCCCCCTTAAGAATCTTTCTAGCATACTATCAATATCATCTTGGGCAAATTTTTCTACATAGCAAAATTGCTTTCATTTTATCAATTTACTAACTATGTTATGCAAACAAGGTGGCAGTTTTATTGCTGGTTAACAACGCAGTTTGCACAAGCAGCTGGCCTCCGGTTAAATCTATTTCAGAATAAATAATGAATTGGCAGTTGATTATTTTGTAGGTAAGAGCTGAATGCAAACGAGCGTCATCTGCATATTGCGGCCAATATTCGTCCCAAATTCAATGTAGGGTGAGCTATTTTTCACTCATAGTGGGAAATACAGAGGATATTTTCAAATTTTTTTCATACTGCTTCCAGAGAAAACAAGATTACTCAAGCTAGAGAATAATAAGAGTCCAGGCATTACTTCTTTGAAAATTCGTCCTACAGGAATTATTAGTAAACTCCAATTGTGTTTAAAGGTACTTTCCATGGACTAATGACCTCAAACTTATTTCCAGCAAGCTTGCAAGCAACATTTTACTCATGCGTTATAAATGCCTGTACATAAAAATGTTTTAAGGCTTACTTTATGGTTAAAGAAGTAAATATATTTTGTTTTCATGGTTTCAACAACATAACTCAATTAAGCTTTCTTAGGCACACTTCTTTCATGGGCCTGCATTGATGTGGAGATACCAAGAATCCTTTATAGACCTCTTTTGAAGATGCTCCACCCCTCTTATCTTGAATCTCAGGGTAGAATGAGCCCAAGACTTCGGGAATATATTCACTATGGAAAGAAAGAATACAAAATATGAATTGAAGGCATCTTGTCTATTATATATAGACGCTTCTCCGGATATACCTATATATACATTCATTCATAGGGGATATATCCTGGGTTCGATGCTAGGTCGGGGCAAAAATCCGCCGTTTAAATTGCATTGTAGCGATTTTTAAGATTTTTTTTGGACACTTTCCCGATGGCATGGAAACTTGAAATTCGGCATGGAGTTGGAGATCAATAATAAATTTCAGGATCAAATTTTACATATTCGCTGATGGTCCTTGGTTCGATCCCAGAGGGTAATTAAAATTCCTCAATGCATTTCTTACGGAGATAACGGAAACAAATTATAGGTACTTCCCGGCACGATAAAGACTTCAAACTTTCCACTAAGAAAAATCAAGTGTATACAAATCAAACTGTGCATTCCCAGCTGTCAATGTGTCCTGGGTTCGACACCAGGCGTCTCTAATATCAGTAACTGATCCGATTTTCAATAATTATTTTGAACCCTTTCCCAACAATATAGAAACTTGAAATTTTGGCATGTAGATAGAGATCATAAATAACTTTCAGAAACATTTTTTAGATTTCCAAGATCGTCCTTGGTTCGAATCCAGAGAGCCATTTAAATTCGTGAAAAGTAGGACGTCTTTTGAGGCAGTTGTAGCCAATATTTCTGCTTGAATTTTCACACATAGTTAGAGATGGTGATCTTCTATTGTGCTGTATAGTAAGTTCACAGTAAAGGCCCGGGTTTGATGCCAGACCAGGAATGTCAGCGAATTTTAAGAAAAATTTCAATCCTTTTTATTTCTCTTGAGGACCATCCCGATATGATGTCTATATGAAATTAGTATTGCCGATCTGCTTGCAGTATGCAAGCTACATTTTACTCGTATATATATATATACGAGGAAAATGTAGCTTGCATACTGCAAGCAGATCGACAACACTTAATTCATATCAGCATCATATAGAGACGGTATTCAAAAGAAAAGAAAGCATTAAAAATATTCTTAAAATTCGCTGCAACTTAATCGTCTGGAATCGAACACGTGTCTTTCAGGTCATACTTACTATGCAGTACAACAGAACATCACCATCTCTAACAATGTGTGAAAATTCAGGTAGAAATTTTGGCTGCAACTCCCTCAAACGACGTCCTACTTTTCCCATATATTCCTTATGTGAGAAATTGCAATGTGCTCTGGCATCGAACCCAGGAACAGCATGGTCGTATCTATTTTTTCTTGAACTGGGTTTTTATATATACATCTTCTATCTAAGCAAGAACTCCCTATTATATCGATAAGTATATGAAAGAAATAATTAAAAACCTTCCCAATGTGTTTTATATTGCAGATATATTTACCACCTGGCATCGAACCCGGGTCTTTCTGGAAATATTAATTATGCAGCACAACAGCGGATCACCACCTCTAACTATGTGTGAAAATTCAGGCGGAAATATTCACTGAAACTGCCTCAAACGACGTCCTACGTTTCTCACATATTCCTTATGAGAGATATTTTAATGTGCCCAGGAATCGAATCCAAGAAGAATTCGGTCTAATCTAATTTTTTTTCAAAAACATGATCTTAATATACATCTTCCATATAAGCAAGAACTTCTTATCATTTCGATAAGTGCATGAAAAAAAATCATGAATATCTACCTCAATGTATTTTAAGCGGCCGATTTTTGCATCGTCCTAGCATCGAACCTAGGATATTTTCCGTAAAACTCATTTATGTTTTCGATAGATCATGATCATATATACAGGCTCCTTGAGTTTCGATTCTCTACCTATCCGGAAAGTATTTTTAAAAAATTCCCGAAAATCAAACCAATGCATTTAAAGGGGAAAAATCGGGACTTTGGGGCCCTCTGGAATCGAACCCATTACACTGAGGTCCAAAATCGCATTTTTTCTGGAGGTTATACGTTATGGCCAATATGTTGTAAAAATTTCAAGCCATTGACGCTAGTGGTTTAGCCTGTGACTTTGTATCCTATCTATATACCTATCTATCTATATATAAATGAATGAATCCGGAGAAGCATCTATATATAATAGATGGATACATGAATGAATCCGGAGAAGCATATATATATCCGGATATACTTATATATATATACACTGGGGATCAAAAGTCTAACCATGTTCCACAAGTGCCACCGACTTGAAATTTTTACGACGTTATGGCCATGACGTGTAACCTCCAGAAAAAAGCCGACATTGAACCTCGGTGTCATGGGTTCGATTCCAGAAGGCCCCAAAGTCGCGATTTTCTCCATAAGGATACATGGTGGCGATTTTCAAAATTTTTTAGATAATACTTCCCGGACAGGCAGAGAATCGTAATTCAAGGAGCTTACAGATATGGTCAAGAACTATTATAAACATTAATGATTACTAATAAGAACGTCCTGGGTACGATGCTAGGACGATGCAAAAATCCCGCATTTAAAATGCATGGGGATAGTTTTTCATTAATTTTTTTGATGCACTTACCGGAATATAAGGAACCTTTCGCTCAGCTAGAAGATATATATTAAGAATTGGTTTAAGAAAAAAAATTTCTTAAGCTCGTACTATTCCTGGGTTCGATGCCATAGCACATGAACATTTCTCTCATAAGGAATATAAGCGAAAAGTAGGACGTCGTGACATAGTGATCTTCTATTATGTTGCATAGGAGGAATTACCTGAAAAATCCGGGTTCGATGCTGGGCGGCAAATATGTCTCCCGTTTAAAATACTTTGGTTTAGTGTTTCATTATTTTTTTGATGCACTTACCGAAATGATAGGATGTTCGTACTCTGCTGGAAGATGTATGAAAGGGATTGGTTTTAGAAAAAAAAATAGATAACACCGTACTATTCCTGGGTTCGATGCCAGAGCACATTAGCATTTCTCTCATAAGGAATATAAGGGAAACGTAGGACGTCGTTTGAGGCAGTTGCAGTTAATATTTCTACTTGAATTTTCACACATAGTTACAGATTTTGATCTTCTATGGTGCTGCATAGTATGTATGACCGGGAAGACCTTGGTTCGATGCAAAACGAATAAATTGCAGCGGAAATTAAGAATATTTTCCATCGATTTTTTTTTCTTTTGAGGACTCCCTCTATGTGATGCCGACAAAAAATTTGTGTTATCGATGTCCTTGCAGTATGCAAGCAACATTTTACTCGTATATATATATATAGGTATATCCGGAGAAACGTCTATATATATATAATAGATATATAGACGCTTCTCCGGATATACTTATATGTTTATATATATATATATATACGAGTAAAATGTTGCTTGCATACTGCAAGCAGATTGGCAATACTAATTTCATATCGGCATAAAATCGGGACGGTCCTCAAAAGAAAAAAAAAGGATTTAATTTTTTTTTCTCAAATTTGCTGAAATTTCATCGTCTGACATCAAACCCGGGTTTATACTGTGAACCTACTATGCAGCACTATAGAAGATCACCATCTCTAACTATATGTGAGAGTTCAAGCAGAAATATTGGCTGCAACTGCCTCAAAAGACTTTTACATATTCGCTGATGGGTCTTGGTTGGATCCCAGAGAGCAATTTACATTCCTCAATGCATTTCTTATGGAGATAACAGAAAAGGTTTTAGGCACTTCCCGGCATGATATCGACTTCAAACTTTTTATGAAACAAGATGAAGTCCTAATAAGTCATACTGAGCATTCACAGCTACCAATATTTCCTGGGTTCGACACCAGGCGTCTCTACAATCAGTAAATTATCCGATTTTTAAGAATTAATTTAAACCCCTTCCCAATAATATTAAAACATGAAAGTAGGCATATAGATAGAGAACATTGATTCATTTGAAAAACATGTTTTAGATTTCCTAGATCGTCTTTGGTTCGAATCCAGAGAGCCATTTACATTATTGAATAATAGAACGTCGTTTGAGGCAGTTGGAGCCAATATTTCTGCTTGAATTTTCACACATAGTAAGAGATGTTGAGTTTCTGTTGTGCTGCATAGTAGGTTCACCAGGAAGGCCTAGGTTCGATGACAGACGATTAAATTGAAGCATATTTAAGAAGGTTTTCAATCCATTTTTTTTCTCTTGAGGGCCGTCCCGATAGGATGCCGACATGAAATTAGTGTTGTCAATCTGCTTGCAGTATGCAAGCAACATTTTACTCGTATCATCTATTATATATAGATGCTTCTCCGGATTCACTCATGATATACCCAGATACCCAGATAGAATACTAATTCACAGGCTAAACTACTGGCGTCATTGACTCGAAATTTTTACCACGTATTGGCCATAACGTGAAACCCCCAGGAAAAAAGCGACTTTGATCCTCGGTATCATGGGTTCGATTCCAGAAGGCCCCAAAGTCGCGATTTTCTCCATAAGATTACATGGCGGGAATTTTCGAAAATTTATTTGAGGCACTTCCCGGAAAAGGAGAGAGTTGAAACTCGAGGGATCGCTAGATGCCCCCCATATCAAAAGAAAACCATAAAGATATCTACGAATATTATCCTAGGTTAGATGCTAGGACGGGGCAAAAGTCGGCCGTTTAAAATGCATTGCGGCGATTTTTAAGTTTTTTTTTGAACCCTTTTCCAATGGCATAGAAACTTGAAATTCGGCATGGCGTTAGATATCATAATTATATTTCATAATCAAATTTGACATATTCCCTTATGGTCCTTGGTTCGATCCCAGAGGGCAATTTACATTCCTCAATGCATATCTTATGGAGATTACAAACACGGATGAATGAATCCGAAGAAGCATCTATCTATTATATATAGATGCTTCTCCGGATTCATTCATGTATCCATATACATATACGAGTAAAATGTAGCTTGCATACTGCAAGCAGATCTACAACACTAATTTCATGTGGCATCATATCGGGAAGGCCGTCGAAAGAAAAAGAAATGGATTGAAAATATTCTGATTATTCGCTGCAATTTATTCGTCCGGCATCGAACCCGGGTCTTCCTGGTGAATATTACTATGCAGCACAATAGAAGATCACCATCCCTAACTATCTGTGAAAATTCAAGCAAAAATATTATTTGCAACTGCCTCAAACGACGTCCTACTTTTCCCTTATATTTCTTATGAGAGAAATGTTAATGTGCTCTGGCATC
The DNA here is from genome assembly GCA_947579665.1 of Sympetrum striolatum. Lineage (NCBI taxonomy): Eukaryota > Metazoa > Arthropoda > Insecta > Odonata > Libellulidae > Sympetrum > Sympetrum striolatum. Next base: position 4,646,661 of record OX388344.1, read on the forward strand.
GAACCCAGGAATAGTACGGTCTTTTGAAAATTGTTTTCTTAATTCAATTTTAACCGTACATCTTCCAGCCAAGCATGAACTTCCTATTATTTCGATAAGTGCAAGAAAAAAATAATGAAAAACTAACCCAATGTATTTTAAACGGGAGACATATTTACAACCCGGCATCGAACCCGGGTCTTTCTTTTGAAACTTCCCATGCAACATAATAGAAGATATTAATCTATAACTATGTGCGAAAATTCAAGCAGAAATATTTGCTGCAACTGCCTCAATCGAAGTCTTACTTTTCCCTTATATTCCTTATGAGAGAAATGCTAATGTGCTCTGGCATCGAACCCAGGAACAGTTCGGTCTTATCTATATTTTTTCTTAAACTAACACTTACCATACACTTAACGGCTAAGCAAGAACTTCCTATTATTTAGAGAAGTGCATCAAAAAAAATAATGAAAAACAGCTCCCATGTATTTTAAAGGGCAGTTCTTTGCATCGTCCTAGCATCGAACCCAGGATATCTTTTGTGAAAGTCATTGATGTTTTCGAAAGACCACGACCATAAATATAGGCTCCTTGAGTTTTATTTCTCTACCTATCCGGAAAGTATTTTTTTTTAATTCCCGAATATCACGGCAATGCATTTAAACGGGAAAAATCGGGTCTTTGGGGCCCTCTGGAATCGAACCCATGACTCTGAGGTCCAAAATCGCAATTTTTCTGGAGGTTACACTTTATGGCCAATATGTCGTAAAAATGTCAAGCCAATGACGCTTGTGGTTTAGCCTGTGACTTTGTATCCTATCTATATACCTATCTATCTATCTATTATATACGAGTAAAATGTAGCTTGCATACTGCAAGCAGATCGGCAATACTAATTTCATATCGGCATCATATCGGGAATGTCCTCAAAAGAAAAAAAAAAGGATTGAAATTTTTCTTAAAATTCGCTGAAATTTCATCGTCTGGCATCGAACCCGGATCTTACTGGTGAACTTACTATGTAACACAATAGAAGATCACCATCTCTAACTATGTGTGAAAATTCAAGCAGAAATATTGGCTACAACTGCCTCAAAAGACGCTCTAATTTTCACGAATGTAAATGGCTCTCGGGACTCGAACCAAGGACGATCTTGGAAATTTAAAAAATGTTTCTGAAATTTATTAATGATCTCAATCCATATGCCAAATTTCAAGTTTCTATATCATTGAGAAGGTTTCAAAATAATTCCTAAAAATCGGATCAACTTCTGATTGCAGAGACACCTGGTGTCGGACCCAGGACACATTGATAGCTATGAATGCATAGTTTGATTTGTTAAGACTGGTTCTTCTATCACGCTAAGTTTTAAGTAAATAGCATGCCGGGAAGTACCTAAAATTTGTTTCCGTTATCTCCATAAGAAATGCATTGAGAAATATAAATGGCGCCCTGGGATTGAACCAAGGACCATCAGCGAATATGTTAAATTTGATTATGAAATATATTTATAATCTCCAACACCATGCCGAATTTCAAGTTTCCATGCCATCGGGAAGGGGTCCAAAAAAAATCTTAAAAATCGCCACAATACATTTTAAAAAGCCGATATTTGCCTCGACCTAGCATCGAACCCAGGATATTTTCCGTAAAACTCATTTATGTTTTCGATAGATCATGTTCATATATATAGGCTCCTTGAGTTTTGATTCTCTACCTATCCGGGAAGTATTTTTTTTTAATTCCCGAAAATCAAAGCAATGCATTTAAACGGGAAAAATCGGGACTTTGGAGCCCCCTGGCATCGAACCCATGACTCTGAGGATCCTAATCGCAATTTTTCTGGTGGTTACACGTTATGGCCAATACGCCGTAAAAATTTCAGCTCAATCACTCTTGTGGTTTAGGCTGTGAGTTTGTATCCTCTCTATATATATATCTATTACGAGTAAAATGTAGCTTGCATACTGCAAGCAGATCGACAACACTAATTTCATAGCGGCATCATATCGGGACGGACATCAAAAGAAAAAAAAAAGGATTCAAAATATTCGTAGAATTCGCTGCAATTTAATCGCCTGGCAGCGAACCCCGGTCTTCCTGGCGTACTTACTATGCAGCAAAACAGAAGATAACCATATCAAACTATGTGTGAAAATTCAAACAAAACTATTAGGTGCAACTACCTTAAACGACGTCCTACTTTTCACATACACTCCTTATGTGAGAAATTATAATGTGCTCTTGCATCGAACCCAGGAACTGCATGGTCTTATCTATTTTATTTCTTAAACAAAGTGTTAATATACATCTTCCATCTAAGCAAGAGCTCCCTTACATATCGATAAATGCATAAAAAAATTATGAAAAGATACCCCATAGTATTATATATGGGTGATATTTTTACCGCCCGGCATCGAACCCGGGTCTTTCAGGCAATACTTTCTATGCAGCACAACAGAAAAACACCATCTCTAACCGCGTATGCAAATTCAAGCAGAAATATTGGTTACAACTGCCTCAAATGACGTCCTACTTTTCCTTTATATTCCTTATGAGAGAAACGTTATTGTGCTCTGGCTTCGAACCCAGGAACAGTACGGTCTTATGAAAATTTTTTTCTAAAACTTATTCGTACCATACATCTTCCAGCCAAGCACGAACATCCTATCATTTCGATAAGTGCATCTAAAAAAATAATGAAAAACGGCTCCCATGTATTTTAAAGGGCAGATCTTTGCATCGTCCTAGCATCGAACCCAGGATAACTTTTGTAAAAGTCATTGATGTTTTCGAAAGTCCAAGACCATAAATATAGGCACCTTGAGTTTTACTTCTCTACCTATCCGGAAAGTATTTTTTTTTAATTCCCGAAAATCACGGCAATGCATTCAAACGGGAAAAATCGGGACTTTGGGGCCCTCTGGAATCGAACCTATGACACTGAGGATCAAAGTCTCTTTTTTCCTGGGGGTTTCACGTTATGGCCAATATGTCATAAAAATTTCAGATCAATGACGCTTGTAGTTTAGACTGTGAATTTGTATCCTATCTATCTATATAGGTATACGAGTAAAATGTTGCTTGCATACTGCAAGCAAATCGACAACACTATTTTCATGTCGGCATCATATCCGGACGGCCATCAGAAGAAAAAAATGGATTGAAATTTTTCTTAAAATTTGCGTAAATTCCATCGTCTGGCCTCGAACCCGGGTCTTTACTGAGAACTTACCGTGCAGCACAATAGAACAACACCATCTCTAACTATGTGTGAAAATTCAAGCAGAAATATGGGCTACAACTGCCTCAAAAGACGTTCTAATTTTCACGAAATTAAATGGCTCTCTGGATTCGAACCAAGGACGATTTTGGAAATCTAAAAAATGTTTCTGAAAGTTATTTATGATCTCTATCTATATGCCGAATTTGAAGTTTCTATATTATTGGCAAAGGTTTCAAAATAATTCCTAAAAATCGGATCAACTTCTGATTGCAGAGACACCTGGTGTCGAACCCAGGACACTTTGATAGCTGTGAATGCACTGTTTGATTTGTATGGACTTGATCTTTCTACTTGCAAAGTTTGAAGTCGATATCGTACCGGGAAGTACCTAAAATTTGTTTCCGTTATCTCCGTAAGAAAAGCATTGAGAAGTGCAAATGGTCCTCTGGAATCGAACCAAGGACCATAAGCTAATATGTAAAATTCGATTATAAAATAAATTCATGATATCTATCGACTTGCCGAGTTTCAAGTATCCATGTTATCGGGAAAGGATCCAAAAAAAATCTTAAAAATCGCCGCAATGCATTTTAAACGGCCGATTTTTGCCCCGGCCTAGCATCGAACCAAGGACAATATTCGAAGATGTCTTTCCGATTTTCGGTGGCTATGCACGGCATTTAGCGGTCCCTCGAGTTTCAACTCTCTGCTTTTCCGGGAAGTGCCTCAAAAAAATTTTTGATAATCCCCGCCATGTAATCTTATGGGGAAAATCGCGACTTTGGGGCCTTCTGGAATCGAACCCATGGCACCGAGGTTCAATGTCGGCTTTTTCCTAGAGGTTACACGTTATGGCCAATATGTCGTAAAAATTTCAAGTCGGTGGCACTTGTGGAACATGCTTAGACTTTTGATCCCCAGTGTATATATATATAAGTATATCCGGAGAAGCGTCTATATATATATAGGTATCTATTATATATAGATGCTTCTCCGGATTCATTCATATATACGAGTAAAATGTAGCTTGCATACTGCAAGCAGATCGGCAATACTAATTTCATATTGGCATTATATTGGGACGGTCCTCAAAAGAAAAAAAAAGGATTGAAATTTTCCTTAAAATTCGCTGAAATTTCATCGTCTGGCATCGAACCCGGTTCTTACTGGTGAACATACTATGTAGCACAATAGAAGATCACCATCTCTAACTATGTGTGAAAATTCAAGCAGAAATATTGGCTACAACTGCCTCAAAAGACGCTCTAATGTTCACGAATGTAAATGGCTCTCGGGACTCGAACCAAGGACGATCTTTGAAATTTAAAAAATGTTTCTGAAATTTATTAATGATCTCAATCCATATGCCAAATTTCAAGTTTCTATATTATTGTGAAAGGTTTCAAAATAATTCCTAAAAATCGGATCAACTTCTGATTGCAGAGACACCTGGTGTCGAACCTAGGACACATTGATAGCTATGAATGCATAGATTGATTTGTTAAGAGTGGTTCTTCTATCACGCTAACTTTTAAGTCGATAGCATGCCGGGAAGTACCTAAAATTTGTTTCCGTTATCTCCATAAGAAATGCATTGAAAAATGTAAATGGCGCCCTGGGATCGAACCAAGGACCATCAGCGAATATGTTAAATTTGATTATGAAATATATTCATAATCTGCAACTCCATGCCGAATTTCAAGTTTGCATGCCATCGGGAAGGGGTCCAAAAAAAATCTTAAAAATCGCCACAATACATTTTAAACGGCCGATTTTTGCCTCGACCTAGCATCGAACCCAGGATATTTTCCGTAAAACTCATTTATGTTTTCGATAGATCATGACCATATATAAAGGCTCCTATATTTTCGATTCTCTACCTATCCCGGAAGTATTTTTTAAAAATTCCCGAAAATCAAAGCAATGCATTTAAACGGGAAAAATCGAGACTTTGGGGCCCTCTGGAATCGAACCCATGACACTGAGGTGCAAAATCGCAATTTTTCTGGCGGTTACACTCTATGGCCAATATGTCGTAAAAATTTCAAGTCAATGACGCTTGTGGTTTGGCCTGTGAGTTTGTATCCTCTCTATATATATATATATATGAATATATATATGGATACATGAATGAATCCGGAGAAGCATCTATATATAATAGATACCCAGATACCCAGATACCCAGATAGGATACAAATTCACAGGCTAAACCAAAAGCGTCATTGACTTGAAATTTTTACGACATATTGGCCATAACGTGCAACCTCCAGGAAAAAGCCGACTTTGAACTTCGGTGTCATGGGTTCGATTCCAGAAGGCCCCAAAGTCGCGATTTTCCCCATAAGATTACATGGCGGGGATTTTCGAAAATTTTTTTGAGGCACTTCCCGGAAGAGTTGAGAGTTGAAATTCAAGAGGTCGTTAGATGCCATGTATATCTCAAGGAAACCTTAAAGACATCTTCAAATATTATCCTTGGTTCGATGCTAGGCCAGGGCAAATATTCTCCCGTTTAATTTACATTGCGATTTTTAAGATTTTTACTTTCTCCCTATACGTAGTATAGAGAAAGTATTGTATTCGCAAAAAAATTCGATCTCCAGATTTCGACGGAAATAGATGTTTTGGGGCCCATAGAGCATGTTTAAGCTATTTTCCCGAACATGTCTGTCTGTCTGTCTGTCTGTCTGTCTGTCTGTCTGTCTGTGGTTAAAAAGTTTGTGTGCACTCTATCTTAAAAAGTAATTATTCGATCATTTTCAAAATTCATATTTAGGATTTCCCTAACAATGCCAAGAGTTGATTAGTTTTTGGAGAATACCGCTTATCCGGAAGTTACGGTTTATCCGGAACAAATTTTTGTTTCTTAAATATCTCTGTAAGAATGCAATATAGGTATATACAATTACATACAAAAGTTATAGATAATGTATTTTACTACAACTTTTGTATAAAACATTTTTTCGTAACACTGATCGTTTAGGAGTTATTCCCCAATAATGGTTAACTGGAAGTTGTTGTTAATCCAGAAATGGAAGTTTTTCATACATATCTCTGTCAAAATGCAATGTAGGTATATCCAATTATGTACCAAAGTTGTAGATAATGGTTTTTACTACAACTTTTGTATGAAACATTTTTTCGTAACACTGATTGTTTAGGAGTAATTCTTCAATAATGGTTAACCGGAAGTTGTTGTTTACCCAGAAAAGGAAGTTTTTCATACATATCTCTGTCAGAATGCAATATAGGTATATACATTTACACACCAAAATTGTAGATTATGTATTTTACTACAACTTTTGTATAAAACATGTTTTCGTAACACTGATTGTTTAGGAGTTATTCCCCAATAATGGTTAACCGGAAGTTGTTGTTAATCCAGAAATGGAAGTTTTTCATACATATCTCTGTCAAAATGCAATGTAGGTATATACAATTATGTACCAAAGTTGTAGATAATGGTTTTTACTACAACTTTTGTATGAAACATTTTTTCGTAACACTGATTGTTTAGGAGTTATTCTTCAATAATGGTTAACCGGAAGTTGTTGTTTACCCAGAAAAGGAAGATTTTCATACATATATCTATCAGAATGCAATTTTGGTATATACAATTATGTACCAAAGTTGAAGATAATGTTTTTTTACTACAAAGCTTGTATGAAACATTTTCCTGTAACACTCATTGTCTTAGAGTTATTTATATATTACCGGCATAGGCTTATGTTTTCAATAAATACGGAGAAAGTCATGTGTTGGCCACATCAGATTTTTTTTAATTACTTACAGATGACTTGGAAACTTGAAACTTAGCACGTGGATATATATCATAAATATATTTTATAATAAAATTTTAGAACTCGCTGATGGTCCTTGGTTCGATCCCAGAGGGCCATTTACATCCTACAATGCATTTCTTATGGAGATAACGGAAGCAAATTTTAGGTACTTCCTGGCAAGATGTTGACTTCAAACTTTGCATTTAATAAGATCAGGTCAAATCAAGTCATAATGTGTTTTTACAGCTGCCAGTAGGTCCGGGGTTCGACACCAGGCGTCTCTACAATCAGTAATTGATTCATTTTTTAGGAACTTTTTTGAACCCTTTCCCAATAATATAGAAACTTCAAATTCGGCATATAGATAGAGATCATAAATAACTATCAGAAATATGTTTTAGATTTCCAAGATCGTCCTTGGTTCGAATCCAGAGAGCCATTTAAATTCGTGAAAATTAGAACGTCTTTTGAGGCAGTTGTAGCCCATATTTCTGCTTGAATTTTCACACATAGTTAGAGATGGTGATGTTCTATTGTGTTTCATAGTAGGTTCACCAGTAAGACCGGGGTTCAATGTCAGACGATGGAATTTCAGCGAATTCTAAGAAAAATTTCAATCCACTTTTTTCTTTTGATGGCCGTCCCGATATGATGCCGACATGAAAATAGTGTTGTCGATCTGCTTGCAGTATGCAAGCAACATTTTACTCGTAATAGATATATAGATGCTTCTCCGGATTCATTCATGGATATACCTATATAGATAGATAGATAGATAGATAGGATACTAATTCACAGCCTAAACCACAAGCGTCATTGACTTGAAATTTTTACGACGTATTGGCCATAACGTGTAACCGCCAGAAAAATTGCGATTTTGATCCTCAGGGTCATGGGTTCGATTCCAGAGGGCCCCAAAGTCGCGATTTTCTCCATAAGAATACATGGCGGGGATTTTCGAAAAATTTTTTGAGGTTTTTCCCGGAGAGAGAGACAGTTGAAACTCGAGGGATCGCTAGAAGCCGTGCGTATCCAACGAAAATCAGAAAAACATGTTAGAATATAGTCCATGGTTCGATGCTAGGTCGGGGCAAAAATCGGCCGTTTAAAATGCATTGCGGCGATTTTGAAGATTTTTTTTGGATCCTTTTCCGATAACATGGATATTCGAAACTCGGCACGTGGATAGATATCACGAATATATTTCATAATCAAATTTTATATGTTCGCTGATGGTCCTTGGTTCGATCCCAGAGGGCCATTTGCACTTCTCAATGCATTTCTTACGGAGATAACGGAAACAAAATTTAGGTACTTCCCGGCTTGCTATCGACTTCAAACTTTGCATGATACAAGAACGAGTCCTTAAAAATCAAACTGTGCATTCACAGCTTACAATATTTCCCGGGTTCGACACCAGGTGTCTCTGAAATCAGAAGTTGATCCGATTTTTAGGAATTATTTTGATACCTTTCCCAATAATATAGAAACTTGAAATTTGGCATATAGATTGAGATAATGAATAACTTTCAGAAACATTTTTTAAATTTGCAAGATCGTCCTTGGTTCGAGTTCCCAGAGCCATTTACCTTCGTGAACATTAAAGCGTCTTTTGAGGCAGTTGTAGCCAATATTTCTGCTTGAATTTTCACACATAGTTTTAGATGGTGATCTTCTATTGTGTTTCATAGTATTTTTACCAGTAAGACCCGGGTTCGATGCCAGACGATGAATTTTCAGCGAATTTTAAGAAAAAATTATATTCTTTTTTTTTCTTATGACGACTGTCCCGATGTGATGCCGATATGAAATTAGTATTGCCGATGTGCTTGCAGTATGCAAGCTACATTTTACTCGTATATATGAATGAATCCGGAGAAGCATCTATATATAATAGATACACTGGGGATCAAAAGTCTAACCATGTTCCACAAGTGCCACAGACTTGAAATTTTTACGACGTGTTGGCCATAACGTGTAACCTCCAGGAAAAAGCCGACATTGAACCTCGGTGTCATGGGTTCGATTCCAGAAGGCCCCAAAGTCCCGATTCTCCCCATAAGGATACATGGCGGGAATTTTCGAAAATTGTTTTGAGGCACTTCCCGAAAAAGGAGAGATTTGAAATTCAAGGGATCGATAGAAGCCGTGCATATCTAAAGGAAACCATAAAGACATCTACGAATATTATCCTTGGTTCGATGCTAGGTCGGGGCAAAAATCGGCCGTTTAAAATGCATGGCGGCGATTTTTAAGATTTTTTTTGGACCCTTTTCCGATGGCATAGAAACTTGAAATTCGGCATGGCGTTAGATATCATAAATATATATCATAATCGAATTTTACATATTCGCTGATGGTCCTCGGTTCGATCCTAGAGGGACATTTACATTCCTCAATGCATTTCTTACGGAGATAACGGAAACAAATTTTAGGTACTTCCCGGCGCGATAACGACTTCAAACTTTGCATATAGAAAGATCAAGTCCATACAAATCAAACAGTGCATTCACAGCATCAATGTGTCCTGGGTTCGACACCAGGTGTCTCGGCAATCAGAAGTTGATCCGATTTTTAGGAATTATTTTGAAACCGTTCCCAATAATATAGAATCTTGAAATTCGGCATATAGATAGAGATCATAAATATCTTTCAGAAACATGTTTTAGATTTCCAAGATCGTCCTTGGTTCGAGTCCCGAGAGCCATTCACATTCGTAAAAATTAGAACGTCTTTTGAGGCAGTTGTAACCAATATTTCAGCTTGAATTTTCACACATAGTTAGAGATGGTGATTTTCTATTTTGTTTCATAGTAGGTTTACCAGTAAGACCCGGGTTTGATGCCAGACGATAAATTTCAGCGAATTTTCAGAAAAAATTTAATCTTTTTTTTTTTCTTTTGAGGACCGTCCCGATATAATGCCGATATGAAATTAGTGTTGTCGATCTGCTTGCAGTATGCAAGCAACATTTTACTCGTAATAGATATAGATGCTTCTCCGGATTCATTCATATATATAGCTATATAGATAGGATACAAATTCACAGGCTAAACTACAAGCGTCATTGCCTTGAAATTTTTATGACGTATTGGCCATAACGTGAAACCCCCAGGAAAAAAGTGACTTTGATCCTCAGTGTCATAGGTTCGATTCCAGAGGGCCCCAAAGTCCCGATTTTTCCCGTTTAAATGCATTGCCGTGATTTTCGGGAATTAAAAAAAAATACTTTCCGGAGAGGTAGAGAAATAAAACTCAAGGAACCTATATTTATGGTCGTGGACCTTCGAAAACATCAATTACTTTCACAAAAAATATCCTGGGTTCGATGCTAGGACGATGCAAAGATCTGCCCTTTAAAATACACGGGAGCTGTTTTTCATTATTTTTTTTGATGCACTTATCGAAATGATAGGAAGTTCGTTCTTTGATGGAAGATGTACGGTAAGAATTGGTTTAAGAAAAAAATATTGATAAGACGGAACTGTTCCTGGGTTCGATGCCGGGGCACCTTAAAATTTCTCTCATAAGGAATATAAGGGAAAAGTAGGACGTCGTTTGAGGCAGTTGGAACCAATATTTCTACTTGAATTTTCACACATGGTTAAAGGTGGTGATCTTCTATAATGCTGCATAGAAAGTATTACCAGAAAGATCCGGGTTCGAAGCCAGACAGTATGTATATCCCCCATATGTAATATATTGAGTTAGTTTTCATTATTTATTTTGTTGTACTTGTCGAAATAATACGAATTTCTTGCTTTGCTAGAAGATGTATATTAAGCCTCGCCTTAAGGAAAAAGTTAGATAAGACAATGCTGTTCCTGGGTTCGATGCCAGAGCACGTTAAAATTTCTCTCATAAGGAATATAAGGGAAAAGTAAGTCGTCGTTTTAGGCAGTTGCAGAAAATATTTCTATTTGAATTTCCACACACAGTTAGAGAAGGTGATCTTCTGTTTTGCTGCATAGTTAGTTAACCAGGAAGACCCGGGTTCGATGCCAGACGATTAATTTGCAGCGAATTTTAATATTATACCCTATCCTTTTTTTCTTTTTAGGACCGTCCCAATATAATGCCGATATAAAATTAGTGTTGTCGATCTGCTTGCAGTATGCAAGCTACATTTTACTCGTATATCTATTATATACGAGTAAAATGTTGCTTGCATACTGCAAGCAGATCGGCAATACTAATTTTATATCGGCATCACATCGGGACGGTCCTCATAAGAAAAAAAAAAGGATTTAATTTTTTCTTAAATTTGCTGAAATTTCATCGTCTGGCATCGAACCTGGGTCTTACTGGTAAAACTACAATGAAACACAATAAAAGATCACCATCTCTAACTATGTGTGAAAATTCAAGCAGAAATATTGGCTACAACTGACTCAAAAGACGCTCTAATGTTCACGAATGTAAATGGCTCTCGGGACTCGAACCAAGGACGATCTTGGAAATTAAAAATATGTTTCTGAAAGGTATTAATCATCTCAATCTATATGTCAAATTTCAAGTTTCTATATTATTGGGAAAGGTTTCAAAATAATTTCTAAAAATCGGATCAACTTCTGATTGCAGAGACACCTGGTGTCGAACCCAGGACACATTGATAGCTGTGAATGCATTGTTTGATTTGTTAAGTCTTGCCCCTCTATCATGCAAAGTTTGAAGTCGATAGCATGCCGGGAAGTACCTAAAATTTGTTTCCGTTATCTCCGTAAGAAATGCATTGAGAAATGTAATTGGCGCCCTGGGATCGAACCAAGGACCATCAGCGAATACGTTAAATTTGATTATGAAATATATTTATAATCTCCAACTCCATGCCGAATTTCAAGTTTCCATGCCATTGGGAAGGGGTCCAAAAAAAATCTTAAAAATCGCCACAATACATTTTAAACGGCCGATTTTTTCCTCGACCTAGCATCGAACCAAGGATATTTTCCGTAAAACTCATTTATGTTTTCGATAGATCATGACCATATATAAAGGCTCCTAGATTTTCGATTCTCTACCTATCCCGGAAGTATTTTTTAAAAATTCCCGAAAATCAAAGCAATGCATTTAAACGGGAAAATTCGAGACTTTGGGGCCCTCTGGAATCGAACCCATGACACTGATGTGCAAAATCGCAATTTTTCTGGCGGTTACACTCTATGGCCAATATGTCGTAAGAATTTCAAGTCAATGACGCATGTGGTTTGGCCTGTGAGTTTGTATCCTCTCTATATATATATATATCTATTATATATAGATGCTTCTCCGGATTCATTCATATATACGAGTAAAATGTAGCTTGCATACTGCAAGCAGATCGGTAATACTAATTTCATATCGGCATCATATCGGGACGGTTCTCAAACGAAATAAAAAAAAATATTCAAAATATTCTTAAAATTCGCTGTTATTTTATCGTCTGGCATCGAACCCGGGTCTTACTGGTAAACTTACTATGCAGCACAATAGAAGATCAACATCTCTAACTATGTGTAAAAATTCAAGCAGAAATACTGGATACAACTGCCTCAAAAAACGTTCTAATTTTCAGGAATGTAAATGCCTCTCGGGACTCGAACCAAGGACGATCTTGGAAATATAAAACATAATTTTGAAATGTATCTATGATATCTAACTACATGCTGAATTTCAAGTTTCTATATTGTTGGGAAAGGGTTCAAAATTATTATTGAAAATAGGCTCAGTTACTGATTGTAGAGACGCCAGGTGTCGAACTCAGGACACACTGGTAGCTGTGAATGCACAGTTTGATTTCTATGGACTTGATCTTATTTTATGCAAAGTTTGAAGTCAATATCATGCCGAGAAGTACCTAAAATTTGTTTCCGTTATCCCCATAAGAAATGCATTGTGGAGTGCAAATGGCCCTCTGGGATCGAACCAAGGACCATAAGCGAATAAAAAAAATTTGATTATGAAATATATTTATCATTTCTAACCTCATGCCAAATTTCAAGTTTCCATGCATTCGGAAAGGGGTCCAAAAAAAATCTTAAAAATCGCCACAATGCGTTTTAAACGGCCGATTTTTGCCCCGACCTAGCATCGAACCCAGGATATTTTTCGTAAAACTCATTTATGTTTTCGATAGATCATGTTCATATATATAGGCTCCTTGAGTTTCAATTCTCTATCTATCCGGAAAGTATTTTTTTTTAATTCCCGAAAATCAAAGCAATGCATTTAAACGGGAAAAATCGGGACTTTGGAGCCCCCTGGAATCGAACCCATGACACTGAGGATCAAAATCGCAATTTTTCTGGTGGTTACACGTTATGGCCATTACGCCGTAAAAATTTCAGCTCAATCACTCTTGTGGTTTAGGCTGTGAGTTTGTATCCTCTCTATATATATATATATCTATTATATATAGATGCTTCTCCGGATTCATTCATGTATCCATATATATATACGAGTAAAATGTTGCTTGCATACTGCAAGCAGATCGGCAATACTAATTTCACATCGGCATAATATCGGGACGGTCCTCATAAGAAAAAAAAACGATTGTAATTTTTCTTAAAATTCGCTGAAATTTCATCGTCTGGCATCGAACCCGTGTCTTACTGGTGAACCTACTATGAAGCACAATAGAAGATCACCATCTCTAACTATGTGTGAAAATTCAAGCAGAAATATTGGCTACAACTGCCTCAAAAGACGCTCTAATGTTCACGATTGTAAATGGCTCTCGGGACTCGAACCAAGGACGATCTTGGAAATTTTAAAAATGTTTCTGAAATTTATTATTGATCTCAATCTATATGCCAAATTTCAAGTTTCTATATTATTGGGAAAGGTTTCAAAATAATTCCTAAATTTCGGATCAACTTCTGATTGCAGAGACACCTGGTGTCGAACCCAGGACACATTGATAGCTATGAATGCATAGTTTGATTTGTTTAGACTGGTTCTTCCTTCATGCTAAGTTTTAAGTCGATAGCATGCAGGGAAGTACCTTAAACTTGTTTCCGTTATCTCCATAAGAAATGCATTGAGGAATGTAAATGGCCCTCTGGGATCGAACCAAGGAACATCAGGGAAAACATAAAAATCGATTATGAATTATATTTATGATATCTAACCCCATACCGAATTTCAAGTTTCCATGCCATGGGGAAAGGGTCCAAAAAAAATCTTAAAAATCGCCACAATACATTTTAAACGGCAGATTTTTGCATCGACCTAGCATCGAACCCAGGTTATTTTCCGTAAAACTCATTTATGTTTTCGATAGATCATGAACATATATAAAGGCTCCCTGAGTTTTGATTCTCTACCTATCCGGAAAGTATTTTTTTTAAATTCCTGAAAATCAAAGCAATGCATTTAAACGGGAAAAATCGGGACTTTGGAGCCCCCTGGAATCGAACCCATGACACTGAGGATCAAAATCGCAATTTTTCTGGAGGTTATACGTTATGGCCAATATGTCGTAAAAATTTCAGCTCAATCACTCTTGTGGTTTAGGCTGTGAGTTTGTATCCTCTCTATATATATATATATATATATATATATACGAGTAAAATGTAGCTTGCATACTGCAAGCAGATCGACAACACTAATTTCATATCGGCATTATAACGGAACAGTCCTCAAAAGAAAAAAAAAGGATTTAATTTTTTCTTAAAATTCGCTGAAATGTAATCGTCTGGCATCGAACCCGGGTCTTACTGAAAACCTACTATGAAAAACAATAGAAGATCACCATCTCTAACTATGTGTGTAAATTCAAGCAGAAATATTGGCTACAACTGCCTCAAAAAGCGGCTCTAATGTTCACGATTGTAAATGGCTCTCGGGACTCGAACCAAGGACGATCTTGGAAATTTAAAAAATGTTTCTGAAAGTTATTATTGATCTCAATCTATATGCCAAATTTCAAGTTTCTATATTATTGGGAAAGGTTTCAAAATAATTCCTAAAATTCGGATCAACTTCTGATTGCAGAGACACCTGGTGTCGAACCCAGGACACATTGATAGCTATGAATGCATAGTTTGATTTGTTTAGACTGGTTCTTCCATCATGCTAAGTTTTAAGTCGATAGCATGCAGGGAAGTACCTTAAACTTGTTTCCGTTATCTCCATAAGAAATGCATTGAGGAATGTAAATGGCCCTCTGGGATCGAACCAAGGAACATCAGGGAAAACATAAAAATCGATTATGAAATATATTTATGATATCTAACCCCATACGGAATTTCAAGTTTCCATGCCATCGGGAAAGGGTCCAAAAAAAATCTTAAAAATCGCCACAATACATTTTAAACGGCAGATTTTTGCATCGACCTAGCATCGAACCCAGGTTATTTTCTGTAAAACTCATTTATGTTTTCGATAGATCATGACCATATATAAAGGCTCCCTGAGTTATGATTCTCTACCTATCCGGGAAGTATTTTTTTTTAATTCCCGAAAATCAAAGCAATGCATTTAAACGGAAAAAATCGGGACTTTGGAGCCCCCTGGAATCGAACCCATGACACTGAGGATCAAAATCGCAATTTTTCTGGAGGTTATACGTTATGGCCAATATGTCGTAAAAATTTCAGCTCAATCACTCTTGAGGTTTAGGCTGTGAGTTTGTATCCTCTCTATATCTATTATATATAGATGCTTCTCCGGATTCATTCATATATATACCTATATAATATATAGATGCTTCTCCGGATTCATTCATATATATAGATAGGTATATAGATAGGTATATAGATAGATAGGATACAAATTCACAGCCTAAACCACAAGCGTGATTGAATTCAAATTTTTACTGCGTATTGGCCATAACAATTAACCGCCAGAAAAATTGTGATTTTGATCCTCAGTGTCATGGATTCAATTCCAGAGGGCCCCAAAGTCCCGATTTTTTCCGTTTAAATGCATTACTTAGATTTTCGGGAATTTTTAAAAAATACTTCCCTGATAGATAGAGAATCTAAACTCTAGGAGCCTTTATATATGGTCATGATCTATCGAAAACATGAATGAGTTTTACGGAAAATAACCTGGGTTCGATGCTAGGTCAAGGCAAAAATCGGCCCTCTAAAATGCATTGTGGCGATTTTTAAGATTTTTTTTCGACCCTTTCCCGATGACATGGAAACTTGAAATTCGGCATGGAGTTGGAGATCATAAATATATTTCGTAATCAAATTTTACATTTTCGCTGATTGTCCTTGGTTCGATCCCAGAGAGTCATTTACATTCCTCAAAGCATTTCTTATGGAGATAATAGAATTAGGTTTTAGGTACTTCCCGGCATGATATCGATTTTAAACTTTGTATGAAACAAGATGAAGTCCTAATAAATCATACTGTGCATTCAAAGCTACCAATATTTCCTGGGTTAGACACCAGGCGTCTCTACAATCAGTAAAATATCCGATATTTAAGAATTAATTTATACCCCTTCCCAATAATATTAAAACATGAAATTAGGCATATAGATAGAGAGCATTGATCCATTTGAAAAATATGTTTTAGATTTCCTAGATAGTCCTTGGTTCGAATCCAGATAGCCATTTACATAATTGAAAAGTAGAACGTGGTTTGAGGCAGTTGGAGCCAATATTTCTGCTTGAATTTTCACACATAGTAAAAGATGGTATTTTTCTGTTGTGCTGCATAGTAGGTTTACCGGGAAGGCGTAGGTTCGATGCCAGGCTATTAAATTGCAGCAAATTTTAAGAATATTTTCAATCCCTTTTTTTTCTTTTGAGGGCCGTTCCGATATGTTGCCGACATGAAATTAGTGTTTTCGATCTGCTTGCAGTATGCAAGCTACATTTTACTCGTATACCTATATAGATAGATAGGATACAAATTCACAGCCTAAACTACAAGCGTCATTGATCTGAAATTTTTATGACATATTGGCCATAACGTGAAACCCCCAGGAAAAAAGAGACTTTGATCCTCAGTGTCATAGGTTCGATTCCAGAGGGCCCCAAAGTCCCGATTTTTCCCGTTTGAATGCATTGCCGTGATTTTCGGGAATTAAAAAAAAATACTTTCCGGATAGGTAGAGAAGTAAAACTCAAGGTGCCTATATTTATGGTCTTGGACTTTCGAAAACATCAATGACTTTTACAAAAGTTATCCTGGGTTCGATGCTAGGACGATGCAAAGATCTGCCCTTTAAAATACATGGGAGCCGTTTTTCATTATTTTTTTAGATGCACTTATCGAAATGATAGGATGTTCGTGCTTGGCTGGAAGATGTATGGTACGAATAAGTTTTAGAAAAAAATTTTCATAAGACCGTACTGTTCCTGGGTTCGAAGCCAGAGCACAATAACGTTTCTCTCATAAGGAATATAAAGGAAAAGTAGGACGTCATTTGAGGCAGTTGTAACCAATATTTCTGCTTGAATTTGCATACGCGGTTAGAGATGGTGTTTTTCTTTTGTGCTGCATAGAAAGTATTGCCTGAAAGACCCGGGTTCGATGCCGGGCGGTAAAAATATCACCCATATATAATACTATGGGGTATCTTTTCATAATTTTTTTATGCATTTATCGATATGTAAGGGAGCTCTTGCTTAGATGGAAGATGTATATTAACACTTTGTTTAAGAAAAAAAATAGATAAGACCATGCTGTTCCTGGGTTCGATGCCAGAGCACATTATAATTTCTCAAATAAGGAGTGTATGTGAATAGTAGGACGTCGTTTGAGGTAGTTGCACCTAATAGTTTTGCTTGAATTTTCACACATAGTTTGATATGGTAATTTTCTATTTTGCTGCATAGTAAGTACACCAGGAAGACCGGGGTTCGCTGCCAGGTGATTAAATTGCAGCGAATTCTACGAATATTTTGAATTTTTTTTTCTTTTGATGTCCGTCCCGATATGATGCCGATATGAAATTAGTGTTGTCGATCTGCTTGCAGTATGCAAGCTACATTTTACTCGTATATATATATATATATGGATACATGAATGAATCCGGAGAAGCATCTATATATAATAGATATATATACGAGTAAAATGTAGCTTGCATACTGCAAGCAGATCGACAACACTAATTTTATATCGGCATCATATCGGGTCGGTCCTTAATAGAAAAAAAAAGGATTGAAATATTTCTTCAAATTCGCTGAAATTTCATCGTCTGGCAATGAACCCGGGTCTCTCTGGTGAATTTACTATGCAGCACAATAGAAGATCACCGATTCTAACTATGTGTGAAAATTCAAGCAGAAATATTTGGCTACAACTGCCTCAAAAGACGTTTTAATTTTCACGAATGTAAATGGCTCTCTGGATTCGAACCAAGGACGATCTTGGAAATCTAAAATATGTTTCTAAAAGTTATTTATGATCTCTATCTATATGCCAAATTTCAAGTTTCTATATTGTTGGGAAAGGTTTGAAAATAATTCCTAAAAATCGGAGCAATTTCTGAATGCAGAGACACCTGGTGTCGAAGCCAGGAGTTACTGTAAGCTGTGAATGCAAAGTTTGATTTGTAACGACTGGCTTTTCTATCATGCAAAGTTTGATGTCGATAGCATGCCGGGAAGTACCTTAATTTTGTTTCCGTTATCTCCGTAAGAAATGCATTGAGAAGTGCAAATGGCCCTCTGGGATCGAACCAAGGACCATCAGCGAACATCTAAAATTTGATTATGATATATATTCATGATATCTATCGACGTGCCGAGTTTCAAGTATCCATGTTATCGGGAAAGGATCCAAAAAAAATCTTAAAAATCGCCGCAATGCATTTTAAACGGCCGATTTTTGCACCGACCTAGCATCGAACCATGGACAAAATTCGAAGATGTCTTTTTGATTTTCGTTGGATATGCACGGCTTCTAGCGGTCCCTCGAATTTCAATTCTCTCCTTTTCCGGAAAGGGCCTCAAAAAAATTTTGGAAAATCCCCGCCATGTATTCTTATGGGGAAAATCGCGACTTTGGGGCCTTCTGGAATCGAACCCATGGCACCGAGGTTCAAAATCACATTTTTTCTGGCGGTTACACGTTATGGCCAATACGTCGTAAAAATTTCAAGTCAATCACGCTTGTGGTTTAGGCTGTGAATTAGTATCCTATCTATCTATCTATCTATATAGGTATACGAGTAAAATGTTGCTTGCATACTGCAAGCAGATCGACAACACTATTTTCATGTCGGCATCATATCCGGACGGCCATCAAAAGAAAAAAAAAGATTGAAATTTTTCTTAAAATTTGCCTAAATTCCATCGTCCGGCATCGAACCCGGGTCTTTACTGTGAACTTACTATGCAGCACAATAGAACATCACCATCTCTAACGATGTGTGAAAATTCAAGCAGAAATATGGGCTACAACTGCCTCAAAAGACGTTCTAATTTTTACGAATTTAAATGGCTCTCTGGATTCGAACCAAGGACGATCTTGGAAATCTAAAAAATGTTTCTGAAAGTTATTTATGATCTCTATCTATATGCCGAATTTGAAGTTTCTATATTATTGGCAAAGGTTTCAAAATAATTCCTAAAAATCGGATTAACTTCTGATTGCAGAGACACCTGGTGTCGAACCCAGGACTCTTTGATAGCTGTGAATGCACTGTTTGATTTGTATGGACTTGATCTTTCTACATGCAAAGTTTGAAGTTGATATCGTGCCCGGAAGTACCTAAAATTTGTTTCCGTTATCTCCGTAAGAAAAGCATTGGGAAGTGCAAATGGTCCTCTGGGATCGAACCAAGGACCATAAGCTAATATGTAAAATTCGATTATGAAATAAATTCATGATATCTATCGACGTGCCGAGTTTCAAGTATCCATGTTATCGGGAAAGGATCCAAAAAAAATCTTAAAAATCGCCGCAATGCATTTTAAACGGCCGATTTTTGCACCGACCTAGCATCGAACCATGGACAAAATTCGAAGATGTCTTTTTGATTTTCGTTGGATATGCACGGCTTCTAGCGGTCCCTCGAATTTCAATTCTCTCCTTTTCCGGAAAGGGCCTCAAAAAAATTTTGGAAAATCCCCGCCATGTATTCTTATGGGGAAAATCGCGACTTTGGGGCCTTCTGGAATCGAACCCATGGCACCGAGGTTCAAAATCACATTTTTTCTGGCGGTTACACGTTATGGCCAATACGTCGTAAAAATTTCAAGTCAATCACGCTTGTGGTTTAGGCTGTGAATTAGTATCCTATCTATCTATCTATCTATATAGGTTTACGAGTAAAATGTTGCTTGCATACTGCAAGCAGATCGACAACACTATTTTCATGTCGGCATCATATCCGGACGGCCATCAAAAGAAAAAAAAAGATTGAAATTTTTCTTAAAATTTGCCTAAATTCCATCGTCCGGCATCGAACCCGGGTCTTTACTGTGAACTTACTATGCAGCACAATAGAACATCACCATCTCTAACGATGTGTGAAAATTCAAGCAGAAATATGGGCTACAACTGCCTCAAAAGACGTTCTAATTTTTACGAATTTAAATGGCTCTCTGGATTCGAACCAAGGACGATCTTGGAAATCTAAAAAATGTTTCTGAAAGTTATTTATGATCTCTATCTATATGCCGAATTTGAAGTTTCTATATTATTGGCAAAGGTTTCAAAATAATTCCTAAAAATCGGATTAACTTCTGATTGCAGAGACACCTGGTGTCGAACCCAGGACTCTTTGATAGCTGTGAATGCACTGTTTGATTTGTATGGACTTGATCTTTCTACATGCAAAGTTTGAAGTTGATATCGTGCCCGGAAGTACCTAAAATTTGTTTCCGTTATCTCCGTAAGAAAAGCATTGGGAAGTGCAAATGGTCCTCTGGGATCGAACCAAGGACCATAAGCTAATATGTAAAATTCGATTATGAAATAAATTCATGATATCTATCGACGTGCCGAGTTTCAATAATCCATGTTATCGGGAAAGGATCCAAAAAAAATCTTAAAAATCGCCGCAATGCATTTTAAACGGCCGATTTTTGCCCCGGCCTAGCATCGAACCAAGGACAATATTCGAAGATGTCTTTCCGATTTTCGTTGGCTATGCACGGCATTTAGCGGTCCCTCGAGTTTCAACTCTCTGCTTTTCCGGGAAGTGCCTCAAAAAAATTTTCGAAAATCCCCGCCATGTAATCTTATGGGGAAAATCGCGACTTTGGGGCCCTCTGGAATCGAACCCATGACACTGAGGTTCAAAATCGCAATTTTTCTGGAGGTTATACGTTATGGCCAATATGTCGTAAAAATTTCAAGCCATTGACGCTAGTGGTTTAGCCTGTGACTTTGTATCCTCTCTATATCTATTATATATAGATGCTTCTCCGGATTCATTCATATATCTATTATATATATAGATGCTTCTCCGGATTCATTCATATATATACCCAGATAGGATACAAATTCACAGGTTAAACCAAAAGCGTCATTGACTTGAAATTTTTACGACGTATTGGCCATAACGTGTAACCACCAGAAAAAATGTGATTTTGGACCTGAGTGTCATGGGTTCGATTCCAGAAGGCCCTAAAGTCGCGATTTTCCCCATAAGATTACATGGCGGGGATTTTCGAAAATTTATTTGAGGCTTTTCCCGGAAAAGGAGAGAGTTGAAACTCGAGGGATCGCTAGATGCCGCCCATATCAAAAGGAAACCATAAAGACATCTACAAATATTATCCTTGGTTCGATGCTAGGTCGAGGCAAAAATCGGCCGTTTAAAATGCATTGCGGCGATTTTTATGATTTTTTTTGAACCCTTTTCCGATGGCATAGAAACTTGAAATTCGGCATGGCGTTAGATATCATAATTATATTTCATAATCAAATTTTACATATTCCTTTATTGTTGTTGGTTCGATCCCAGAGGGCCATTTACATTCCTTAATGCATTTCTTATGGAGATTACGGAAACACATTTTAGGTGCTTCCCGATATTATATCCACTTGAAACTTTGCATAAGATAAGATCAAGTCATTACTAATCAAACTGTGAATTCACAGCTACCAATGTTCCCTGGTTTCACCACCAGGCGTCTCTACAATCAGTAAATGATCCGATTTTTCAGAATTTTTTTGAACCATATCCCAATTATATAGAAACTTGAAATTCAGCATACGGATAGAGATTATTGATACATTTCAGGAACATGTTTTAGATTCCCACGATCGTCCTTGGTTCGAATCCAGAGAGCCATTTGTATTCGTGAAAAGTAGAACGTCGTTTGAAGCAGTTGTAGCAAATATTTCTGCTTGAATTTTCACACATAGTTAGATATAGTTATCATCTATTGTGCCGCTTAGTAAGTTCACCAGGAAGACCCGGGTTCGATGCAAGACACTAAAATTGAAGCGATTTTTAAGAATATTTTCAATCCTTTTTTTTTGTTTTGAGGACCGTCTCGATATGATGCCGAAATAAAATAATATTGCCGATCTGCTTGCAGTATGCAAGCTACATTGCACTCGTATACCTATATAGATAGATAGATAGATAGGATACAAATTCACAGCCTAAACTACAAGTGTCATTGATCTGAAATTTTTATGACATATTGGCCATAACGTGAAACCGCCAGGAAAAAAGAGACTTTGATCCTCAGTGTCATAGGTTCGATTCCAGAGGGCCCCAAAGTCCCGATTTTTCCCGTTTGAATGCATTGCCCTGATTTTCGGGAATTAAAAAAAAATACTTTCCGTATAGGTAGAGAAGTAAAACTCAAGGTGCCTATATTTATGGTCTTGGACTTTCGAAAACATCAATGACTTTTACAAAAGTTATCCTGGGTTCGATGCTAGGACGATGCAAAGATCTGCCCTTTAAAATACATGGGAGCCGTTTTTCATTATTTTTTAGATGCACTTATCGAAATGATAGGATGTTCGTGCTTGGCTGGAAGATGTATGGTACGAATAAGGTTTAGAAAAAAATTTTCATAAGACCGTACTGTTCCTGGGTTCGAAGCCAGAGCACAATAACGTTTCTCTCATAAGGAACATAAAGGAAAAGTAGGACGTCATTTGAGGCAGTTGTAACCAATATTTCTGCTTGAATTTGCATACGCGGTTAGAGATGGTGTTTTTCTGTTGTGCTGCATAGAAAGTATTGCCTGAAAGACCCGGGTTCGATGCCGGGCGGTAAAAATATCCCCCATATATAATACTATGGGGTATCTTTTCATAATTTTTTTATGCATTTATCGATAGGTAAGGGAGCTCTTGCTTAGATGGAAGATGTATATTAACACTTTGTTTAAGAAAAAAATAGATAAGACCATGCTGTTCCTGGGTTCGATGCCAGAGCACATTATAATTTCTCAAATAAGGAGTGTATGTGAATAGTAGGACGTCGTTTGAGGTAGTTGCACCTAATAGTTTTGCTTGAATTTTCACACATAGTTTGATATGGTAATCTTCTATTTTGCTGCATAGTAAGTACACCAGGAAGACCGGGGTTCGCTGCCAGGCGATTAAATTGCAGCGTATTCTACGAATATTTTGAATTTTTTTTTCTTTTGATGTCCGTCCCGATATGATGCCGATATGAAATTAGTGTTGTCGATCTGCTTGCAGTATGCAAGCAACATTTTACTCGTATATATATATATATATGAATATATGATATATGAATGAATCCGGAG
Organism: Sympetrum striolatum; assembly: GCA_947579665.1. Taxonomy (NCBI): domain Eukaryota; kingdom Metazoa; phylum Arthropoda; class Insecta; order Odonata; family Libellulidae; genus Sympetrum; species Sympetrum striolatum. The sequence goes on from OX388344.1 coordinate 4,670,283, forward strand.
AAGCATCTATATATAATAGATACATGAATGAATCCGGAGAAGCATCTATATATAATAGATAGAGAGGATACAAACTCACAGCCTAAACCACAAGAGTGATTGAGCTGAAATTTTTACGGCATATTGGCCATAACGTATAACCTCCAGAAAAATTGCGATTTTGATCCTCAGTGTCATGGGTTCGATTCCAGGGGGCTCCAAAGTCCCGATTTTTCCCGTTTAAATGCATTGCTTTGATTTTCGGGAATTAAAAAGAAATACTTCCCGGATAGGTAGAGAATCAAAACTCAAGGAGCCTATATATATGAACATTATCTATCGAAAACATAAATAAATTTTACGAAAAATATCCTGGGTTCGATGCTAGGTCGGGGTAAAAATCGGCCGTTTAATTTGCATTGTGGCGATTTTTAAGATTTTTTTGGACCATTTCCCGATGGCATGGAAACTTGAAACTCGGCATGGAGTTGGAGATCATAAATATATTTAATAATTAAATTTTACATATTCGCTGATGGTCCTTGGTTCGATCCCAGAGGGCCATTTGCATTTCGCAATGCATTTCTTATGGGGATAACGGAAACACATTTTAGGTACTTCCCGGTATGATATCGACTTCAAACTTTGTATGAAATTAGATCAAGTCTTAGCAAGTCATTTTGCGCATTTACAGCTTCCAATACGTCCAGGGTTCGACACCAGGCGTCTCTACAATAAGTATATTATCCGATTTTTAAGAATTAATTTAAATCCCTTCCAAATAAAATTAAAACATGAAATTATGTATATAGAGAGAGAACGTAGATACATTTCAAGAACATATTTTATATTTCCTAGATCGTCCTTGGTTCGAATCCAGAGAGCTATTAACATTCGTGAAAAGTAGGTCTTCGTTTGAGGCAGTTGCAGCCAATATTTCTGCTTGAATTTTCACACGTATTTAGAGAAGATGATCTTCTGATGTGCTTTATAGAAATTTCACCAAAAAGACCCGGGTTCGATGCCAGACGATTAAATTGAAGCGAATTTTAAGAATATTTTTAATCCTTTTTTCCATTCCGGGACGTCCCGATATAATGCCGTTATGAAATTAGTGTTGTCGATCTGCTTGCAGTATGCAAGCTACATTTTACTCGTATATATATATGGATACATGAATGAATCCGGAGAAGCATCTTTATTCATATATCTATTATATATAGATGCTTCTCCGGATTCATTCATATATATACCCAGATAGGATACAAATTCACAGGTTAAACCAAAAGCGTCATTGACTTGAAATTTTTACGACGTATTGGCCATAACGTGTAACCACCAGAAAAAATGTGATTTTGAACCTGAGTGTCATGGGTTCGATTCCAGAAGGCCCCAAAGTCGCGATTTTCCCCATAAGATTACATGGCGGGGATTTTCGAAAATTTATTTGAGGCACTTCCCGGAAAAGGAGAGAGTTGAAACTCGAAGGATCGCTAGATGCCGCGCATATCAAAAGGAAACCATAAAGACATCTACAAATATTATCCTTGGTTCGATGCTAGGTCGGGGCAAAAATCGGCCGTTTAAAATGCATTCCAGCGATTTTTAAGATTTTTTTGAACCCTTTTCCGATGGCATAGAAACTTGAAATTCGGCATGGCGTTAGATATCATAATTATATTTCATAATCATATTTTACATATTCCTTTATATTCCTTGGTTCGATCCCAGAGGGCCATTTACATTCCTCAATGCATTTCTTATGGAGATTACGGAAACACATTTTAGGTGCTTCCCGATATTATATCCACTTGAAACTTTGCATAAGATAAGATCAAGTCATTACTAATCAAACTGTGAATTCACAGCTACCAATGTTTCCTGGTTTCACCACCAGGCGTCTCTACAATCAGTAAATGATCCGATTTTTCAGAATTTTTTGGAACCATATCCCAATTATATAGAAACTTGAAATTCAGCATACAGATAGAGATTATTGATACATTTCAGGAACATGTTTTAGATTCCCACGATCGTCCTTGGTTCGAATCCAGAGAGCCATTTGTATTCGTGAAAAGTAGAACGTCGTTTGAAGCAGTTGTAGCAAATATTTCTGCTTGAATTTTCACACATAGTTAGATATAGTTATCATCTATTGTGCCGCTTAGTAAGTTCACCAGGAAGACCCGGGTTCGATGCAAGACGCTAAAATTGAAGCGAATTTTAAGAATATTTTCAATCCTTTTTTTTTGTTTTGAGGACCGTCTCGATATGTTGCCGAAATAAAATAATATTGCCGATCTGCTTGCAGTATGCAAGCTACATTGCACTCGTATACCTATATAGATAGATAGGATACAAATTCACAGCCTAAACTACAAGCGTCATTGATCTGAAATTTTTATGACATATTGGCCATAACGTGAAACCCCCAGGAAAAAAGAGACTTTGATCCTCAGTGTCATAGGTTCGATTCCAGAGGGCCCCAAAGTCCCGATTTTTCCCGTTTGAATGCATTGCCGTGATTTTTGGGAATTAAAAAAAAATACTTTCCGGATAGGTAGAGAAGTAAAACTCAAGGTGCCTATATTTATGGTCTTGGACTTTCGAAAACATCAATGACTTTTACAAAAGTTATTCTGGGTTCGATGCTAGGACGATGCAAAGATCTGCCCTTTAAAATACATGGGAGCCGTTTTTCATTATTTTTTTAGATGCACTTATCGAAATGATAGGATGTTCGTGCTTGGCTGGAAGATGTATGGTACAAATAAGTTTTAGAAAAAAATTTTCATAAGACCGTACTGTTCCTGGGTTCGAAGCCAGAGCACAATAACGTTTCTCTCATAAGGAATATAAAGGAAAAGTAGGACGTCATTTGAGGCAGTTGTAACCAATATTTCTGCTTGAATTTGCATACGCGGTTAGAGATGGTGTTTTTCTGTTGTGCTGCATAGAAAGTATTGCCTGAAAGACCCGGGTTCGATGCCGGGCGGTAAAAATATCCCCCATATATAATACTATGGGGTATCTTTTCATAATTTTTTTATGCATTTATCGATATGTTAGGGAGCTCTTGCTTAGATGGAAGATGTATATTAACAGTTTGTTTAAGAAAAAAAATAGATAAGACCATGCATTTCCTGGGTTCGATGCCAGAGCACATTATAATTTCTCTAATAAGGAGTGTATGTGAATAGTAGGACGTCGTTTGAGGTAGTTGCACCTAATAGTTTTGCTTGAATTTTCAGACATAGTTTGATATGGTAATCTTCTATTTTGCTGCATAGTAAGTACACCAGGAAGACCGGGGTTCGCTGCCAGGCGATTAAATTGCAGCGAATTCTACGAATATTTTGAATTTTTTTTTCTTTTGATGTCCGTCCAGATATGATGCCGATATGAAATTAGTGTTGTCGATCTGCTTGCAGTATGCAAGCAACATTTTACTCGTATGATAGATAGATGCTTCTCCGGATTCATTCATATAGATAGATAGATAGATAGATAGATAGGATACTAATTCACAGCCTAAACCACAAGCGCCATTGACTTGAAATTTTTACGACGTATTGGCCATAACGTGTAACCGCCAGAAAAATTACGATATTGATCCTCAGTGTCATGGGTTCGATTCCAGAGGGCCCCAAAGTCGCGATTTTCCCCATAAGATTACATGGCGGGGATTTTCGAAATTTTTTTTCAGGCTTTTCCCGGAAAAGTAGAGAGTTGAAATTCAAGGGATCGCTAGAAGCCGTGCAACTCCAACGTAAATCAGAAAGACATCGCCGAATAAGGTCCATGGTTCGATGCTAGGTCGAGGCAAAAATCGGCCGTTTAAAATGCATTGTGGCGATTTTTAAGATTTTTTTTGGACCCTTTCCCGATGGAAAGGAAACTTGAAATTCGGCATGAGGTTGGAGATCATACATATATTCCATAATCAAATTTTACATATTCGCTGATGGTCCTTGGTTCGATCCCAGAGAGCCATTTACATTCCTCCATGCATTTCTTATGGAGATAACAGTAAAAAGTTTTAGGTACTTCCCGGCATGATATTGACTTCAAAATTTGTATGAAATAAAATGAAGTCCTAATAAGTCATACTGTGCATTCACAGCTACCAATATTTCCTGGGTTCGACACCAGGCGTCTCTACAATCAGTAAATTATCCGATTTTTAAGAATTAATTTAAACCCCTTCCCAATAATATTAAAACATGAAATTAGGCATATAGATAGAGAACATAGATACATTTCAAAAACGTGTTTTAAATTTCCTAGATCGTCCTTAGTTCGAATCCAGAGAGCCATTTACATTATTGAAAAGTAGGACGTCGTTTGAGGCAGTTGGAGCCAATATATCTGCTTGAATTTTCACACAAAGTAAGAGATGGTGATTTTCTGTTGTGCTGCATAGTAAGTTCACCATTAAGACTCAGGTTCGATGCCAGACGATTAAATTGCAGTGAATTTTAAGAATATTTTCAATCCTTTTTTTTCTCTTTGGACGGCCTTCCCGATATGATGCCGACATGAAATTAGTGTCTCGATCTGCTTGCAGTATGCAAGCTACATTTTACTCGTATACCTATATAGATAGATAGATAGATAGGATACTAATTCACAGCCTAAACCACCAGCGTGATTGACTTGAAATTTTTACGACGTATTGGCCATAACGTGTAACCACCAGAAAAAATGTGATTTTGAACCTCAGTGTCATGGGTTCGATTCCAGAGGGCCCCAAAGTACCGATTTTTCCCGTTTAAATGCATTGCTTTGATTTTCCAGGATTATTAAAAAATACTTCCGTGATAGGTAGAAAATCGAAACTCTAGGAGCCTTTATATATGGTCATGATCTATCGAAAACGGTAAGGCCTTCACGCAAAAGATTCTGGGTTCGATGCTAGGACGATCCAAAAATCCGCCCTTTAAAATACATTGAGGTAGTTTTTCATTATTTTTTTTGGTGCACTTATCGAAACAATGGGAAGTTCTTGCTTCGCTACAAGATATATATTTTAAGAATTTGTTTCAGAAAAAAATTTTCATAAGCCCGTTTTACTCCTGGGTTCGATGCCAGAGCACATTATAATTTCTCTCATAAGGAATATATGGAAAAAGTAGGACGTCGTTTGAGGCAGTTGTAGCCAATATTTCTGCTTCAATTTTCACACATAGTTAGAGATGGGGAAATTCTGCTGTGCTGCATAGTGTGTATCACTAAAAAGACCCGGGTTCGATGCCGGACGAATTAATTGCAGGGAATTTTAAGAACATTTTCAATCCTTTTTTTTTCTTTTGAGGACCGTCCCGATATGATGCCAATATGAAATTAGTGTTGTCGATCTGCTTGCAGTATGCAAGCTACATTTTACTCGTATATATATATGGATACATGAATGAATCCGGAGAAGCATCTATATCTATTATATATAGATGCTTCTCCGGATTCATTCATATATATACCCAGATACCCAGATACCCAGATAGGATACAAATTCACAGGCTAAACCAAAAGCGTCATTGACTTGAAATTTTTACGACATATCGGCCATAACGTGCAACCTCCAGGAAAAAGCCGACTTTGAACCTCGGTGTCATGGGTTTGATTCCAGAAGGCCCCAAAGTCGCGATTTTCCCCATAAGAATACATGGCGGGGATTTTCGAAAATTTTTTTGGGGCACTTCCCGGAAAAGGAGAGAATTGAAATTCGAGGAATCGCTAGAAGCCGGGCATATCCAACGTTAATCATAATGACATCGTTGAATATGGTCCATGGTTCGATGCTAGGACGGGGCAAATATCGGCCGTTTAAAATGCATTGTGACGATTTTTAAGATTTTTTTTGGACTTCTTCCCGATAACATGGAAACTGGAAATTCGGCATGGGGTAGGATATTATAAATATATTTCATAATCAAATTTTATATATTCGCTGATGGTCCTTGGTTCGATCCCCGAGGGCCATTTAAATTCCTCAATGCTTTTCTTACGGAGATAACGGAAACAAATGTAAGGTACTTTTCGGAATGCTATCGACTTGAAACTTTGCATGATACAAGAGAAGGTCTTCATAAATCAAACTGTGCATTTACAGCTTACAATATGTCCTGGGTTCGACACCAGGTGTCTCTGAATTCAGAAGTTGATCCGATTTTTTGGAATTATTTTGAAACCTTTCACAATAATGTAGAAACTTGAAATTCGGCATATAGATAGAAATCATAAATAATTCTCAGAAACACCTTTTAGATTTCCAAGATCGTCCTTGGTTCGAGTCCCGAGAGCCATTTACATTCGTGAAAATTAGAACGTCTTTTGAGGCAGTTGTAGCCAATATTTCTGCTTGAATTTTCACACATAGTTTGAGATGGTGATCTTCTGTTGTGCTGCATAGTAAGTTCACAGAAAAGACCCGGGTTCGATGCCAGACGATGAAAAATCAGCGAATTTAAGAAAAATTTCAATCCTTTTTTTTTCTATTGAGGACCGTCCCGATATGATGCCGTTATGAAATAGTATTGCCGATCTGCTTGCAGTATGCAAGCTACATTTTACTCGTATAATAGATAGATGCATCTCCGGATTCATTCATGTATCCATATATCTATTATATATAGATGCTTCTCCGGATTCATTCATGTATCCATATATATATATATATATATACGAGTAAAATGTAGCTTGCATACTGCAAGCAGATCGACAACACTAATTTTATAACGGCATTATATCGAGACGGTCCCAGAAAGGAAAAAATGGATTGAAAATATACTTAAAATTAGCTTCAATTTAATCGTCTGGCATCGAACCCGGGTCTTTTTGGTGAAATTACTGTGCAGCACATCAGAAGATCATCTTCTCTAAATACGTGTGAAAATTCAAGCAGAAATATTGGCTGCAACTGCCTCAAACGAAGACCTACTTTTCACGAATGTTAATAGCTCTCTGGATTCGAACCAAGGACGATCTAGGAAATCTAAAACATGTTTTTAAAATGTATCTATGTTTTCTATCTGTATCCCTAATTTCATGTTTTAATATTATTGGGAAGTGGTTTAGATTCATTCATAAAAATCGGTTAATTTACTGATTGCAGAGACACCTGGTGTCGAACCCAGGAAATATTGGTAGCTGTGAATGCACAGTATGACTTATTAGGACTTCATCTTATTTCATACAAAATTTGAAGTCGATATCATACCGGGAAGTACCTAAAACGTTTTTCGTTTATCTCCATTAGAAATGCATGGAGGAATGTAAATGGTTCTCTGGGATCGAACCAAGGACAATCAGCGAATGTGTAAAATTTGATTATTAAATATATTTATGATATCTAAACGCATGCCGAATTTCGAGTATCCATGCCATCGGGAAGGGGTCCAAAAAAAATCTTAAAAATCGCTACAATGCATTTTAAACGGCCGATTTTTGCACTGACCTAGCATCGAACCCAGGTTATTTTTCATAAAACTAATTGATGTTTTCGATAGATCATGACCATATATAAAGGCTCCTTGAGTTTCGATTCTCTACCTATACGGGAAGTATTTTTTAAAAATTCCCGAAAATCAAAGCAATACATTTAAACGGGAAAAATCGGGACTTTGGAGCCCTCCGGAATCGAACCCATGACACTGAGGTTCAAAATCGCAATTTTTCTGGAGGTTACACGTTATGGCCAATATGTCGTAAAAATTTCAACTCAATCACTCTTGTGGTTTAGGCTGTGAGTTTGTATCCTCTCTATATATATATATATCTATTATATACGAGTAAAATGTCGCTTGCATACTGCAAGCAGAACGACAACACTATTTTCATGTCGGCATCATATCGGGACGGCCATCAAAAGAAAAAAAGGGATTGAAATTTTTCTTAAAATTCGCTGAAATTCCATCTTCTGGCATCGAACCCTGGTCTTTACTGTGAACTTACTATGCAGCACTATAGAACATCACCATCTCTAACTATGTGTGAAAATTCAAGCAGAAATATGGGCTACAACTGCCTCAAAAGACGTTCTAATTTTTACGAATTTAAATGGCTCTCTGGATCCGAACCAAGGACGATCTTGGAAATCTAAAAAATGTTTCTGAAAGTTATTTATGATCTCTATCTATATGCCGAATTTGAAGTTTCTATATTATTTGCAAAGGTTTCAAAATAATTCCTAAAAATCGGATCAACTTCTGATTGCAGAGACACCTGGTGTCGAACCCAGGACACGTAGATAGCTGTGAATGCACAGTTTGATTTGTATGGACTTGATCTTTGTACATGCAAAGTTTGAAGTTGATATCGTGCCGGGAAGTACCTAAAATTTGTTTCCGTTATCTCCGTAAGAAAAGCATTGGGAAGTGCAAATGGTCCTCTGGGATCGAACCAAGGACCATAAGCTAATATGTAAAATTCGATTATGAAATAATTTCATGATATCTATCGACGTGCCGAGTTTCAATAATCCATGTTATCGGGAAAGGATCCAAAAAAAATCTTAAATATCGCCGCAATGCATTTTAAACGGCCGATTTTTGCCCCGGCCTAGCATCGAACCAAGGACAATATTCGAAGATGTCTTTCCGATTTTCGTTGGCTATGCACGGCATTTAGCGGTCCCTCGAGTTTCAACTCTCTGCTTTTCCGGGAAGTGCCTCAAAAAAATTTTCGAAAATCCCCGCCATGTAATCTTATGGGGAAAATCGCGACTTTGGGGCCCTTTGGAATCGAACCCATGACACTGAGGTTCAAAATCGCAATTTTTCTGGAGGTTATACGTTATGGCCAATATGTCGTAAAAATTTCAAGCCATTGACGCTAGTGGTTTAGCCTGTGACTTTGTATCCTCTCTATATATATATATATATATATATGAATATATGATATATGAATGAATCCGGAGAAGCATCTATATATAATAGATAGATGCTTCTCCGGATTCATTCATATCTATATATATATAGATGCTTCTCCGGATTCATTCATATATATATATAGATAGGTATATAGATAGGATACTAATTCATAGCCAAAACCACAAGCGTCATCGGCTTGAAATTTTTACGACAAATTGGCCATATCGTGTAACCACCAGAAAAATTGTGATTTTGAACCTCAGTGTCATGGGTTCGATTCCAGAGGGCCCCAAAGTCCCGATTTTTCCCATTTAAATGCATTGCGTTGATTTTCGGGAATTTTTAAAAAATACTTGCCGGGAAGGTAGGAACTTAAAACTCAAGGAGCCGATATATATGGTCATGATCTATCGAAAACATAAATGAGTTTTATGGAAAATATCCTGGGTTCGATGCTAGGTCGAGGCAAAAATCGGCCGTTTAAAATACATTGTGGCGATTTTTAAGATTTTTTTTGGACCCTTTCCCGATGACATGGAAACATGAAATTCGGCATGAAGTTGGAGATCATAAATATATTTCAGAATCAAATTTTGCATATTCGCTGATGGTCCTTGGTTCGATCCCAGAGAGCCATTTACATTCCTCAATGCATTTCTTATGGAGATAACGGAAAAAGGTTTTAGGTACTTCCCGGCATGATATCGACTTCAAACTTTGTTTAAAAATAAGATGAAGACCTAATAATTCATAATGTGCATTCCAGGCTAACTATATTTCCGGGGTTCGAACCAAGGCGTCTCTACTATCAGTAAATTATCCGATAATTAGGAATTTTTTTGAACCCCTTCCCAATAATATTAAAACATGAAATTAGGTTTATAGATAGAGAACATAGATACATTTCAAAAACATTATTTAGATTTCCTAGATCGTACTTGGTTCGAATCCAGAGAGCCATTTACATTATCGAAAAGTAGGACGTCGTTTGAGGCAGTTGGAGCCACTATTTCTGCTTGAATTTTCACACATAGTAAGAGATGGTGATTTTCTGTTGTGCCGCATATTACGTTCACCAGGAAGGCCTAGGTTCGATGCCAGACGATTAAATTGCAGCAAATTTAAGAACTTTTTCAATCCCTTTTTATTTTCTATTGAGGGCCGTCCCGATATGATACCGACATGAAAATAGTGTTGTCGATCTGCTTGCAGTATGCAAGCAACATTTTACTCGTATATATATATGGATACATGAATGAATCCGGAGAAGCATCTATATATAATAGATATATATAGAGAGGATACAAACTCACAGCCTAAACCACAAGAGTGATTGTCCTGAAATTTTTACGGCGTATTGGCCATAACGTGTAACCACCAGAAAAATTGCGATTTTGATCCTCAGTGTCATGGGTTCGATTCCAGGGGGCTCCAAAGTCCCGATTTTTTCCGTTTAAATGCATTGCGGTGATTTTCGGGAATTTTTAAAAAATACTTCCCGGATAGGTAGAGAATCAAAACTCATGGAGCCTATATATATGGTCATGATCTATCGAAAACATAAATGATTTTCACGGAAATTATCCTGGGTTCGATGCTAGGCCGGGGCAAAAGTCGGCCGTTTAAAATGCACTGCGGCGATTTTGAAGATTTTTTTTGGACCCCTTCCCGATGGCATAGAAACTTGAAATTCAACATAAGGTTAGATATCATAAATATATCTCATAATCAAATTTTACATATTTGCTTATGGTCCTTGGTTCGATCCCTGAGGGACATTAATATTCCTCAATGCCTTTCTTACGGAGATAACGGAAACAAAATTTAGGTACTTCCCGTTATGCTATCGACTTCAAACTTTGCATGATACAAAAGCATGTCTTTACAAATGAAACTATGCATTCACAGCTTACAATATGTCCTGGGTTCGACACCAGGTGTCTCTGAAATCAGAAGTTGATCCGATTTTTAGTAATTATTTTGAAAGCTTTCCCAATAATATAGAAACTTGAAATTCGGCATATAGATAGAGTTCATAAATAACTTTCAGATGTATGTTTAAGATTTCCAAGATTGTCCTTGGTTCGAATCCAGAGAGCCATTTACATTCGTGAAAATTAGAACGTCTTTTGAGGCAGTTGCAGGCAATATTTCTGCTTGAATTTTCACACATAGTTAGAGATGGTGATCTTCTTATGTGGTGCATAGTATGTTTACCAGTAAGACCCGGGTTCGATGCCAGACGATGAAATTTCAGCGAATTTTAAGAAAAATTTCAATCCTTTTTTTTTTCTTTTGAGGACCGTCCTGATATGATCCGATATGAAATTAGTATTGCCGATCTGCTTGCAGTATGCAAGCTACATTTTACTCGTATATTCATACGAGTAAAATGTAGCTTGCATACTGCAAGCAGATCGACAACACTAATTTCATAGCGGCATCATATCGGGACGGACATCAAAAGAAAAAAAAATTCAAAATATTCGTAGAATTCGCTGCAATTTAATCACCTGGCAGCGAACCCCGGTCTTCCTGGTGTACTTACTATGCAGCAAAATAGAAAATTACCATATCAAACTATGTGTGAAAATTCAAGCAAAACTATTAGGTGCAACTACCTCAAACGACGTCCTACTATTCACATACACTCCTTATTTGAGAAATTATAATGTGCTCTGGCATCGAACCCAGGAACAGCATGGTCTTATCTATTTTTTTTCTTAAAGAAAGTGTTAATATACATCTTCCATCTAAGCAAGAGCTCCCTTACATATCGATAAATGCATAAAAAAATTATGAAAAGATACCCCATAGTATTATATATGGGTGATATTTTTACCGCCCGGCATCGAACCCGGGTCTTTCAGGCAATACTTTCTATGCAGCACAAAAGAAAAACACCATCTCTAACCGCGTATGCAAATTCAAGCAGAAATATTGGTTACAACTGCCTCAAATGACGTCCTACTTTTCCTTTATATTCCTTATGAGAGAAACGTTATTGTGCTCTGGCTTCGAACCCAGGAACAGTACGGTCTTATGAAAATTTTTTTCTAAAACTTATTCGTACCATACATCTTCCAGCCAAGCACGAACATCCTATCATTTCGATAAGTGCATCTAAAAAAATAATGAAAAACGGCTCCCATGTATTTTAAAGGGCAGATCTTTGCATCGTCCTAGCATCGAACCCAGGAAAACTTTTGTAAAAGTCATTGATGTTTTCGAAAGTCCAAGACCATAAATATAGGCACCTTGAGTTTTACTTCTCTACCTATCCGGAAAGTATTTTTTTTTAATTCCCGAAAATCACGGCAATGCATTCAAACGGGAAAAATCGGGACTTTGGGGCCCTCTGGAATCGAACCTATGACACTGAGGATCAAAGTCTCTTTTTTCCTGGGGGTTTCACGTTATGGCCAATATGTCATAAAAATTTCAGATCAATGACGCTTGTAGTTTAGGCTGTGAATTTGTATCCTATCTATCTATATAGGTATATATATGAATGAATCCGGAGAAGCATCTATATATAATAGATATATATATATACGAGTAAAATGTAGCTTGCATACTGCAAGCAGATCGACAACACTATTATCATGTGTGCATCATATCGGGTCGGCCATCAAAAGAAAAAAATGGATTGAAATTTTTCTTAAAATTCGCTGAAATTCCATCGTCTGGCATCGAACCCGGGTCTTTACTGAGAACTTACTTTGCAGCACAATAGAACATCACCATTTCTAACTATGTGTGAAAATTCAAGCTGAAATATTGGTTACAACTGCCTCAAAAGACGTTCCAATTTTCACGAATTTAAATGGCTCTCTGGATTCGAACCAAGGACGATCTTGGAAATCTAAAAAATGTTTCTGAAAGTTATTTATGATCTCAATCCATATGCCAAATTTCAAGTTTCTATATTATTGGGAAAGGTTTCAAAATAATTCCTAAAAATCATATCAACTTCTGATTGCAGAGACACCTGGTGTCGAACCCAGGACACATTGATAGCTATGAATGCATAGTTTGTTTTGCTAAGACTGGTTCTTTTATCGCGCTAAGTTTTAAGTCGATAGCATAACGGGAAGTACCTAAAATTTGTTTCCGTTATCTCCATAAGAAATGCATTGAGAAATGTAAATGGCGCCCTGGGATCGAACCAAGGACCATCAGCGAATATGTAAAATTTGATTATGAAATATATTTATAATCTCCAACTCCATGCCGAATTTCAAGTTTCCATGCCATCGGGAAGGGGTCCAAAAAAAATCTTAAAAATCGCCACAATACATTTTAAACGGCCGATTTTTGCCTCGACCTAGCATCGAACCCAGGATATTTTCCGTAAAACTCATTTATGTTTTCGATAGATGATGACCATATATTACGGCTCCTAGATTTTTGATTCTCTACCTATCCCGGAAGTATTTTTTTAAAATTCCCGAAAATCTAAGCAATGCATTTAAGCGGGAAAAATCGAGACTTTGGGGCCCTCTGGAATCGAACGCATGACACTGAGGTGCAAAATCACAATTTTTCTGGCGGTTACACGTTATGGCCAATATGTGGTAAAAATTTCAAGTCAATGACGCTTGTGGTTTGGCCTGTGAGTTTGTATCCTCTCTATATATATATATATATGGATACATGAATGAATCCGGAGAAGCATCTATATATAATAGATATATATTCATACGAGTAAAATGTTGCTTGCATACTGCAAGCAGATCGACAACACTATTTTCATGTCGGCATCATTTCGGGACGGCCATCAAAAGAAAAAATGGATTGAAATTTTTCTTAAAATTCGCTGAAATTCCATCGTCTGGCAACGAACCCGGGTCTTTACTGTTGAACTTACTATGCAGCACCATAGAACATCGCCATCTCTAACTATGTGTGAAAATTCAAGAAGAAATATGGGCTTCAACTGCCTCAAAAGACGTTCTAATTTTCACGAATTTAAATGGCTCTCTGGATTCGAACCAAGGACGATCATGGAAACCTAAAATATGTTTCTGAAAGTTATTTATAATCTCTATCTACATGCCGAATTTCAAGTTTCTATATTGCTGGGAAAGGGTTCAAAATAATTATTGAAAATCGGATCAGTTACTGATTGTAGAAACGCCTGGAGTCGAACCAAGGACACATTGACAGCTGGGAATGCACAGTTTGATTTGTATACACTTAATCTCTCTTAATACAAAGTTTGAAGTCTTTATCGTGCCGGGAAGTACCTATAATTTGTTTCCGTTATCTCCGTAAGAAATGCATTGAGGAATTTAAATGGTCCTCTGGGATCGAACCAAGGACCATCTGCGAATATGTAAAATTTGATCCTAAAATTAATTATTGATCTCCAACTCCATGCCGAATTTCAAGTTTCCATGCCATCGGGAAAGGGTCCAAAAAAAATCTTAAAAATCGTCACAATGCATTTTAAACGGCCGAATTTTGCCTCGACCTAGCATCGAACCCAGGATATTTTCCGTGAAACTCATATATGTTTTCGATAGATCCCGACCATATATATAGGCTTCTTGAGTTTCGATTCTCTACCTATCCGGAAAGTATTTTTTTTTAATTCCCGAAAATCAAAGCAATGCATTTAAACGGGAAAAATCAGGACTTTGAGGCCCTCTGGAATCGAACCCATGACATCGAGGTTCGAAATCGCAATTTTTCTGGAGGTTATACGTTATGGCCAATATGTCGTAAAAATTTCAAGCCATTGACGCTAGTGGTTTAGCCTGTGACTTTGTATCCTCTCTATATATATATATATATATATGAATATATGATATATGAATGAATCCGGAGAAGCATCTATATATAATAGATATTCATATATATATACGAGTAAAATGTAGCTTGCATACTGCAAGCAGATCGGCAATACTAATTTCATATCGGCATCACATCGGGACGGTCCTCATAAGAAAAAAAAGGATTTAATTTTTTCTTAAAATTCGCTGAAATTTCATCGTCTGGAATCGAACCCGGGTCTTACTGGAAAACCTACTATGAAACACAATAGAAGATCACCATCTCTAACTATGTGTGAAAATTCAAGCAGAAATATTGGCTACAACTGCCTCAAAAGACGCGCTAAAGTTCACGAATGTAAATGGCTCTCGGGACTCGAACCAAGGACGATCTTGGAAATTTAAAAAATGTTTCTGAAAGTTATTATTGATCTCAATCTATATGCCAAATTTCAAGTTTCTATATTATTGGGAAAGGTTTCAAAATAATTCCTAAAAATCGGATCAACTTCTAATTGCAGAGACACCTGGTGTCGAACCCAGGACACATTGATAGCTATGAATGCATAGTTTGATTTGTTAAGACTGGTTCTTCTATCATGCTAAGTTTTAAGTCGATAGCATGCCGGAAAGTACCTTAAACTTGTTTCCGTTATCTCCATAAGAAATGCATTGAGGAATGTAAATGGCCCCCTGGGATCGAACCAAGGAACATCAGGGAAAACATAAAAATCGATTATGAAATATATTTATGATATCTAAACCCATACCGAATTTCAATATTCCATGCCATCGGGAAAGGGTCCAAAAAAAATCTTAAAAATCGCCACCATGCATTTTAAACGGCAGATTTTTGCATCGACCTAGCATCGAACCCAGGTTATTTTCCGTAAAACTCATTAATGTTTTCGATAGACCATGACCATATATAAAAGCTCCTTGAGTTTTAAGTCCCTACCTATCCGTGAAGTATTTTTTTTTAATTCCCGAAAATCTAAGCAATGCATTTAAACGGGAAAAATCGGGACTTTGGGGCCCTCTGGAATCGAACCCATGACACTGAGGTTAAAAATCGCAATTTTTCTGGAGGTTATACGTTATGGCCAATATGTCGTAAAAATTTCAAGCCATTGACGCTAGTGGTTTGGCCTGTGACTTTGTATCCTCTCTATATATATATATATATATATGATATATGAATGAATCCGGAGAAGCATCTATATATAATAGATACGAGTAAAATGTAGCTTGCATACTGCAAGCAGATCGAAAACACTAATTTCATGTCGGCATCATAGCGGGAAGGCCGTCAAAAAAGAAAAAAAAGGATGGAAAATATTCTTAAAATTCGCTGCAATTTAATCGTCTGGCATCGAACCTGGGTCTGAATGGTGAACTTACTATGCAGCACAACAGAAAATCACCATCTCTTACTATGTGTGAAAATTCAAGCAGATATATTGGCTCCAACTGCCTCAAACGACGTCCTACTTTTCAATAATGTAAATGGCTCTCTGGATTCGAACCAAGGACGATGTAGGAAATTTAAAACACGTTTTAGAAATGTATCTATGTTCTCTATCTATATGCCTAATTTCATGTTATAATATTATTGTGAAGGGGTTTAAATTAATTCTTAAATATCGGTTAATTTACTGATTGTAGAGACGCCTGGTGTGGAACTCGGGAAGTATTGGTAGCTGTGAATGCACAGTATGACTTATTAGGACTTCATCTTATTTCATACAAATTTTGAAGTCGATATCATACCGGGAAGTACCTAAAACTTTTTACTGTTATCTCCATAAGAAATGCATGGAGGAATGTAAATGGCCCTCTGGGATCGAACCAAGGACCATCAGCGAATATGTAAAAATTGATCCTGAAATTTATTATTGATCTCCAACTCCATGCCAAATTTCAAGTTTCTATGCCATCGGAAAAGGGTCCAAAAAAAATCTTTAAAATCGCCACAATGCATTTTAAACGGCCGATTTTTGCCTCGACCTAGCATCTAACTCAGGATATTTTCCGTGAAACTCATTTATGTTTTCGATAGATCATGACCATATCTATAGGCTCCATGAGTTTTGATTCTCTACCTATCCGGGAAGTATTTTTTTAAAATTCCCGAAAATCACGGCAATGCATTTAAACGGGAAAAATCTGGACTTTGGGGCCCTCTGGAATCGAACCAACGACACTGAGGTTCAAAATCGCAATTTTTCTGGAGGTTACACGTTATGGCCAATATGTCGTAAAAATTTCAGGTCAATGACGATTGTGGTTTAGCCTGTGAATTTGTATCCTCGCTATATATATATATGGATACATGAATGAATCCGGAGAAGCATCTATATATAATAGATATAGAGAGGATACAAAGTCACAGGCTAAACCACTAGCGTCAATGGCTTGAAATTTTTACGACATATTGGCCATAACGTATAACCTCCAGAAAAATTGCGATTTTGAACCTCAGTGTCATGGGTTCGATTCCAGAGGGCCCCAAAGTCCCGATTTTTCCCGTTTAAATGCATTGCTTTGATTTTCGGGAATTTTTAAAAAATACTTTCCGGATAGGTAGAGAATCGAAACTCAAGGAGCCTATATATATATATGGTCATCATCTATCGAAAACATAAACGAGTTTTACGGAAAATATCCTGGGTTCGATGCTAGGTCGGGGCAAAAATCGGCCGTTTAAATTGCATTGTGGCGATTTTTAAGATTTTTTTTGGACCCCTTCCCGATGGCATGGAAACTTGAAATTTCGCATGGGGTTAGAAATCATAAATATATTTCATAATAAAATTTTTTGTATTCGCTTATGGTCCTTGGTTCGATCCCAGAGGGCCATTTGCACTCCACAATGCATTTCTTATGGGTATAACGGAAACAAATTTTAGGTACTTCCCGGCGTGCTATTGACTTAAAACTTAGCATGATAGGAGAACCAGTCTTAACAAATCACAAAATGCATTCATAGCTATCAATGTGTCCTGGGTTCGACACCAGGTGTCTCTGCAATCAGAAGTTGATCCGATTTTTAGGAATTATTTTGAAACCTTTCCTAATAATATAGAAACTTGAAATTTGGAATATAGATTGAGATCAATAATAACTTTCAGAAACATTTTTTTTATTTCCAAGATCGTCCTTGGTTCGAGTCCCGAGAGCCATTTACATTCGTGAACATTAGAGCGTCTTTTGAGGCAGTTGTAGCCAATATTTCTGCTTGAATTTTCACACATAGTTAGAGATGGTGATCTTCTATTGTGTTTCATAGTAGGTTTTCCAGTAAGACCCGGGTTCGATTCCAGACGATGAAATTTCAGCGAATTTTAAGAAAAAATTAAATCCTTTTTTTTTCTTATGAGGACCCTCCCGATGTGATGCCGATATGAAATTAGTATTGCCGATCTGCTTGCAGTATGCAAGCTACATTTTACTCGTATATATATATGGATACATGAATGAATCCGGAGAAGCATCTATATATAATAGATAGAGAGGATACAAACTCACAGGCCAAACAACAAGCGTCATTGACTTGAAATTTTTACGACGTATTGGCCATAGAGTGTAACCGCCAGAAAAATTGCGATTTCGCACCTCAGTGTCATGGGTTCGATTCCAGAGGGCCCCAAAGTCTCGATTTTTCCCGTTTAAATGCATTGCTTTGATTTTCGGGAATTAAAAAAAAATACTTCCCGGATAGGTAGAGAATCAAAACTCAAGGAGCCTTTATATATGGTCATGATCTATCGAAAACATAAATGAGTTTTACGGAAAATATCCTGGGTTCGATGCTAGGTCGAGGCAAAAATCGGCCGTTTAAAATGTATTGTGGCAATTTTTAAGATTTTTTTTGGACCCCTTCCCGATGGCATGGGAACTTGAAATTCGGCATGGAGCTGGAAATTATAAATATATTTCATAATAAAATTTTACATATTCGCTGATGGTCCTTGGTTCGATCCCAGGGCGCCATTTACATTTCTCAATGCATTTCTTATGGAGATAACTGAAAAAGGTTTTAGTTACTTCCCGGCATGATATCGACTTCAAACTTTCTATGAAATAAGATGAAGTTCTGATAAGTCATACTGTGCATTCACAGCTACCAATATTTCCTGGGTTCGACACCAGGCGTCTCTACAATCAGTAAATTATCCGATTTTTAAGAATTATTTTGAACCCGTTGCCAATAATATTAAAACCTAAAATTAGGCATATAGATAGAGAACATAGATACATTTCAAAAACATGTTTTAGATTTCCTAGATCGTCCTTGGTTCGAATCCAGAGAGCCATTTACATTATTGAACAGTAGGACGTCGTTTCAGGCTGTTGCAGCCAATATTTCTGGTTGAATTTTCACACATAGTAAGAGATGGTGATTTTCTGTTGTGCTGCATAGTACGTTCACCAGGAAGGCCTAGGTTCGATGCCAGACGATTAATTTAAAGCGAATTTTAAGAAAAATTTCAATCCTATTTGTTTTTCTTTTAAGGACCGTCCCGATATGATGCCGATATGAAATTAGTATTGCCGATCTGCTTGCAGTATGCAAGCTACATTTTACTCGTATATATATATGAATGAATCCGGAGAAGCATCTATCTATTATATATAGATGCTTCTCCGGATTCATTCATATATCATATATTCATATATATATATATATAGAGAGGATACAAAGTCACAGGCTAAACCACTAGCGTCAATGGCTTGAAATTTTTACGACATATTGGCCATATTGTATAACCTCCAGAAAAATTGCGATTTTGAATCTCAGTATCATGGGTTCAATTCCAGAGGGCCCCAAAGTTCCGATTTTTCCCGTTTTAATACATTGCTTTGATTTTCGGGAATTAAAAAAAAATACTTTCCGGGTAGGTAGAGAATCAAAACTCAAGGAGCCTATATATATGAACATGATCTATCGAAAACATAAATGAGTTTTACGGAAAATATCCTGGGTTCGATGCTAGGTCGGGGCAAAAATCGGCCGTTTAAAATGCATTGTGGCGATTTTTAAGATTTTTTTTGGACCCCTTTCCGAATGCATGGAAACTTGAAATTTGGCATGGGGTTAGAAATCATAAATATATTTCATAATAAAATTTTACATATTCGCTGAGGGTCCTTGGTTCGATCCCAGAGGGCCATTTGCACTCCACAATGCATTTCTTATGGGGATAACGGTAACACATTTTAGGTACTTCCCGGTATGATATCGACTTCAAACTTTGTATGAAATTAGAGCAAGTCCTAGCAAGTCATTTTTTGCATTTACAGCTTCCAATACGTCCAGGGTTCGATACCCGGCGTCTCTACAATCAGTCACTGATCCGATTTTTAAGAATTATTTTGAACCCCTTCCCAATAATATTAAAACTTGAAATTCGGCATATATATAGAACTTATAGATACATTTCGAAAACACATTTTATATTTCCTAGATCGTCCTTGGTTCGAATCCAGAGAGCTATTAACATTCGTGAAAGTAGGTCTTCGTTTGAGGCAGTTGCAGCCAATATTTCTGTTCTATCTCCGTAAGAAATGCATTGAGGAATTTAAATTTCCCTCTGGGATCGAACCAAGGACCATCAGCAAGTACGTAAAATTTGATTATGATATATTTTTATGGTATCTAACCTCATACCGAATCTCAAGTCTCTATGCCATCGGAAAAGGGTCCAAAAAAAATCTTAAAAATCGCCATAATGCATTTTAAACGGCCGATTTTTGCCCCGACCTAGCATCGAACCAAGGATAATATTCGTAGATGTCTTTATGGTTTCCTTTAGATATGCACGGCATCTAGCGATCCCTTGAATTACAAATCTCTCCTTTACCGGGAAGTGCCTCAAAAAAAATTTCGAAAATCCCCGCCATGTATTCTTATGGACAAAATCGCGACTTTGGGGCCTTCTGGAATCGAACCCATGACACCGAGGTTCAATGTCGGCTTTTTCCTGGAGGTTGCACGTTATGGCCAATATGTCGTAAAAATTTCAAGGCAGTGGCACTTCTGGAACATGGTTAGAATTTTGATCCCCTATATATTTATAGGTATATCCGGAGAAGCGTCTATATATATAAGTTATATATATATACGAGTTAAATGTTGCTTGCATACTGTAAGCAGATCGGCAATATTATTTTTATTTCGGCATCATATCGGGCGGTCCTCAAAAGAAAAAAAAAAAGGATTTAAAATATTCTGAAAATTCGGTTGAATTTAATCGTCTGGCATCGAACCCGGGTCTTCCTGGTGAACTTACTATGCAGCACAATAGAGGATCACCATCTCTAACTATGTGTGAAAATTCAAGCAGAAATATTGGCTGCAACTGCCTCAAACGACGTTCTACTTTTCACGAATGTAATTTGCTCTCTGGATTCGAACCAAGGACGATCTTGGAAATCTAAAACATTTTTCTTAAAGTTATTTATGATCTCTATCTATATGCTGTATTTCAAGTTTCTATATTATTGGTAAAGGTTTCAAAATAATTCCTAAAAATCGGATCAACTTCTGATTGCAGAGACACCTGGTGTCGAACCCAGGAAATATTGTAAGATGTGAATAGATAGTTTGATTTGTAAGGATTTGCTTTTGTATTATGCAAAATTTGAAGTCGATAGCATGCCAGGAAGTACCTAAATTTTGTTTCCGTTATCTCCGTAAGAAATGCATTGAGAAGTGCAAATGGCCCTCTGGGATCGAACCTAGGACAATCACCGAACATGTATAATTTGATTATGAAATATATTTATCATGTCTATCCACGTGCCGAGTTTCAAGTATCCATCTCATCGGAAAAGGATACAAAAAAAATCTTCAAAATCGCCGCAATTTTAAACGGCCGATTTTTGCCCCGACCTAGGAAGAAGAACATTCTTATAAGACCGTAGTATTCCTGGGTTCGACCGCAATAACTTTTCTCTCATAAGGAATATAAGGGAAAAGTAGGACGTCCTTTGAGGCAGTTGCAAGCAATATTTCTGCATGAATTTGCATACGTAGTTAGAGATGGTGATTTTCTGTTGTGCTGCATAGAAAGTATTGCAAGAAAGGCCCGGTTTCGATGCCGGGCACTAAATATATCCCCCATAACGATTTATTGATTTGAATCATGAATGTAAGAAGACAAGTAATTGTAAAATATGAAAAATTATGTAAAGATAATGCAGAATATTTAATAAAATGTGTCAATGAAAATGTAATTAATTGCAAAATTACCTTAATCATTTTTATAAATTCCAATCAAATTATGTTACCCTGGGTAGACGACCATGTTTTATGACCATTAGAAATAAAAAATATAGAATCATTACATTATTCAAAAGTATTCATCCCCAATAAATGCAAATGTAGTTTCCATTCATGAATATTCTTTGAACATTTCAAGAAGAGTATAATGTGTAAAACTAGTTTGGTAGATGCCTATAATGTTAAGAATAAACTCCTAAATGTTACCTTACATCAAAATTTATTATTATTTACTACATCAAAAAAATTACAAGATAAAAACTCACTTCCATAAGCTCTGAAGAATTAACAATTATTTCTTCCAGTCTAATGTTTGGCTGATTGTTAAAATATTTTACAAATTTATGACTATTATTTTTCATATCAGAAAGTTGTCGGATGATAAAATCAGTTTGGTCTTTGACATTTATCAACTCTGAATTTTGGTCATTGAATGGGCTTTCCTGCACATCTCCCTTCATATCTATTAGAAAACTCTATATTAATGGGAAAAGAAAGAATATTTAAACTTTTAAAATGTTATGTATTTGAATAGAAAAATGTTAATTTTGAGAAAATTTTCAGCATAAAATTCAGTTAAATTAATACTGCATATTAAAATAATAATGGCTAAGCAATGTTCGGTAAAACATATACCAAACAAGATATTGATCACTTACCTTAATATTTAATTTATTTTCAAAACCACTCAGAGATTAGTTAAATTATGAATCACTGAGGGAACTCTTCATCTGTTTCAGCAGTTCACACTTCTTCTTTAAATAAATACACAACTCACTTATGTCACTGTCTAATGAAGCCAGAAGGTTTGTCATTTCCTATGTAAGAATAATAAAATAGTTACAAAACAGACATATAGTAAATAGTACTAATATTACATTGCTAGTCCTAGGATAAACACTAAAAAATTAGAAAATTAATATTTAATTAAGTTTTATTCAATACTTATAATAATCTAAATTAGTGACATCAATTTTAAAACATTGCTTCTAAATTTAGAAGCATATACAGGGTGTCCCAAATATTATTTTGAATTTATATTTATGATCTATAAGAAATAGCAAAGGGATATAGAAAAAAATAGAATAATGATACCAGTACCTTAGAGGAGATCAAACCAAATCAAACGTGAATATCAAATGATGCGAGAGCGGGAAAACTAAAGTTCCCGCTAAGGTGCTTTAGTTCCGCAGGTTCCGCAGTAAGCATCGCAGCTTGATGGATTTCATCATACTGTTTCATATGGCGCGGTTTCCGCGCTTTTGTGTAACCCAGTGTAACTGTAGTGAGATAGGACTTATTGTAATGGGAATGATTGTCAAGTTCAACGAGTAATTGTAGCTCATTTTCCTACATGACTTCCAATATTGTTAAAGTTTTGCAAAATGTAATTTGATTAGAAAAGAAAGAGACTAGTTTTTAAAATATGTACAAACGTAGTTTAGGAGGAAGGCGCAACGTGCGAGGAATTCTTAGTTCCCAAAATTCCTCTCATTCTACATCAAAAAGTGTAGATAAAGCTAAAAGTTCTGCGCTGACCAATGATGGCAACGATGTACTTATTAAGTTGGGTCTGTCATCAAATGAAGATGGCCCATCTTCAACCCAAACTTTTAAAGCTCCGCAGAATGGAAGTAAGTCACAATTAAAGAAGCCTGGAAATTATTTCGAAGAAGTTATTTCATCATCTGGATTAATGTTTGATGGCTCAGGGGATGCATTTCAATTATGTAAGTATGTTAGAATAACCAGATAAGTGTTTAATTTATTCATAGAGAAAGGTGTTGTATCTTGTTTATACTTTGTAGTTATTTTGTAGATTATTGTGAAGTTTTTTGTGATTAAATTTATAATACTAGTTCCTTTATATGGCAAAATATTCTGTTATGTTACAGAATTTCGTAGAGTAACTCTACATTTAATTTGTTATTGAGGAAAGATTAGTTTCAGTTCAGTTCCAAACCAAGCCAGCTTTTATTAATACGTAGCTCCTAGTTTGTAAGGTAACTTTATCGAAGTATCAGCGTTTAATTTATGAAATGGTTTCTTATCTAATGGTTTTGCCATCTTTTGATTTTTTGGCTTCAATGCTGGGGCTTTTTCCCTTTTTTGATTTAGCTATTACATGTTGGGATGATACTAATTTCCTTTAAAACATTTTAGTAGTTTCTTATTTTTATTTATAGGTAAGGACCAAGCATTATTTGTGAAAGAATTGGAGTGTGAACTCAAAAGTCATTTAACTTATCCCAAAAATGTGGATGAATTCATAAGCGGCTTTGAAAAATATATATCTTCCACAGGAAGACTCAAAAAAGCTTTAGCTCAGACCAAGGTAAGGTGTTGTTGTGTATACTGTAGTAGAGCAAGATTTAGAAATTTAATCATTTCAACGTAACCTTTGCAGACATCAAGCACTTGCACAACTGCCAGGTCAATGCAGCAAGATAGCCTCGTTCGTTTACTACTCCTGACTGCCGAATTACAATCCAGAGTATCAAAATTAATGTTAGAAAAGGTTGCAGAGTTTGCTTTCTCCTCTGTGTGAGTATCTTAGTCAATTGTATGGTGTATATTCTAAACCAATCATTAGAGTTCTCTTTCATCAGTTTTATCAATTTTTATTCATTCCCTAATCTCTTTGGGAAAACTAAAAATAGCAATCAATGTTTTTAAAGAAATAAAACATAATATATAATTATACCTGAGAACTTTGCTACCTATAATTTCTAATATTAAAGCAAGGAATGTTGCAGTGTACGTATGCATCAAGTATGTTATGTAAAGTTGGTTATTCATAGTTAAGCGATCCATTATTTACTCTAAGAACTTTAAGTTTTCCAAATTCATCTCAGTTTAGCCATTTAGGGCTGTGGAACCTAAAGGGGGGCCTCTTTATGGACATCATCTCAGACTGTTTCCTGAGATTTTTCTGATGATAGGACACCATCCATCCATCGTAAAACTGCAAAAATAGTACAAGCTGTCTTCTATGGGATCCCCTAAAGATTTCTTTTTTTTTATCAATTCGCAAAATGTTCTTCCCTAAAAAAAGGTTAACTAAGTCTCTCATCTTAAAATCATTTTCTATAAAATATGGGAAAATATGATTGATTGAATTATAAGATTGGCTGAACCAGTAGGTGCTCTGTCGTTGGTCATTAGATGATCCTCCATTTTTGAAGCTTTACTTTGTGTTAGGATGTATTTTGTTTGTCAACAAATACAATCGCATTTCCATGTTTCAATCCCATTCTGTCCTCCCACACCACTCGTCATTGCCTTTTCCTCCACCACTCCCCTCCTTCGACCTTTTTGAAGCCTACTACTTCCTTGGCTTGGAGATGACTATCATTAAACAGTTGAAATGAAACTTGTTGATCAGTAAAAGTGTTGTTTATTAAACTTGGTTTATTTAACAATTTTTAGTTATGTCAGAATGCCACAAAGTTACGGCCTCAGTGAATTTTATGTTTTGTTTGTATCATTCTGAACCACTGAGGTGGAGACATGCATTATTTGTTTATTATGGAGACATGGATATTTATTTTGGGTTCATAAACAGGCTTACATCTTCAATTTTGCTTCCTCTGCCTTTCTTTCCAAAATCTTTGAAGAAATATTTGGCCCATAGGACAAATCGCAATCCGATTGGCTTTCCTTCTATTCGGAAAAACGTCTGTTTCTCTGAGCAGTGTTTCCTTTCATTCATGGATAAAATAGACAAATTTTGTATTAGCTTGCAGCTGGTACCTAATGGTGAGAAACCATGATCAAATTTTTAAAAATAGTGACAAAACTGGGACATTGTTTTAAAACTTTTTTCTAGTAATTTCTATGATTTTTTTAAACTGGCATGAGAAGTACTACAAAGTAATTCTATTTCTGGATTGATTTCCTAATGATTTCATATGCTGGAGAAAGATTCCCAATCCTCTGATTTATGTATTATTTGTAGAAGAGACTTAAGTTCTGAACATCTGTTCTCTATTGCTTTCATATTAGCCTTTGTGTTAAGTGAAAATAGAGCAGGTTATCTTGGTGCTCCCTCTACCCATGAAGGCAATACAGCAGGACTTGTTCTATACATATTGTGCAATTGTTTCTCAGTGTAAGCCTTAGGGCATAGAATTTATTTTCGTTTCTAAACTTGAAGAAAGCAAAAAGAAGCAAACATGTAGTACGGTGAAGTGCTGAGGGTATTTTTGGGGTGACGTTTATGAATTAAACTAGCGGTTCCGAGTAAATCATAAAACATTTGTACATTACAGGGATGATATGGGAGACGACGATGATGAAGTGTCTTGGGTGAGGCTGATTCTTAGTCAATTTAGATTACTTGACCTTTTGGTGGACGGAGATGCTCTTGCCAGACAGCTCATTGACATTGTGCAAGTTGCTCCTGAAGCGGTTAGTATTTAAGCCATGAAATTTGATTATATTTCTGCCTCTTGATGGATCACCTGAGGGATGCAATTTGGCAAACAAACTCGCCACTAGCAATGTTGAACAACATTTTAAATTTGGAATAATTTTTAGCTTGTTAATCTGAGAATATATTTTTAGAATTTTGCAAATGAGTTATTAGTAATACATTTTAATGCAATAATTTTTTTTATAATTTATGAAAGAGGAATTAAAAAGTAGAGCCCAGAACCGTATTTTATTATCAAATTGCTGGTTATTTGATTAAAATGGTGCAGTGAGCTTATGCACACTGAAACAACACAATGTCTTTGTAAAATTTAAAAATTCTAGATAGTCTGAAAATGCTGAAGTATGTTGTATTTTAGTATTTATAATTCAAATAGTCAATGTACAAATATATCTTCTTTGTAATGCCCTGGCATAAAACCCTTTATGGGGAAAATTGATGGTACAGAAACCCCCTTTATGGGGAAAATTTTCAAATGAAATAATATTGAAAGGTCCTTTCCCCCATGTTTTGAAATTGTCAGCTGAACGTGAGAAATGCCTTCTGGATTTATATCAAAATTTTGAGTTTTCTGATTATCAGAAAATACTATGAAAAAATTGGGAAAATTTTCGCTGTGTGTTCCTTATGGGGACAAATTTGCCCTGACCTTGTGTCAAACCCAAGGTGATATTCTGAGATGTTGTGGTAGTTTTGGTCAGATATGCTCAACTCCTATTTTAAACTCTAAATTGCTTTTAATTCCTTATATTAGAATTCTATTTTGCCAGGAAAAGCCTCAAAAGAATTCTTGAAATCCAGCCAATGTATTCTTATGGGATTTTGGGGCCTTATTTGATCCTTAAATCAATTTCTCTTTATCCTCTATAATAGATCTACTATAGAAGCATCTAGGTATAATACATACTGTAATTATGTATGTGCCGGTGCTGAACAATCCGGCAGATGACCATACAGGAATAATAGCTTAGAATTCCATTCTCTAAAAGCCAAATTCATATTATACATGGCGATAAGAAAATTCTCACATTGCGCTCGTAATAACGTGGGTGCGTCTTATAATTGGAAAATTACGGTATATATAGATGCTTCTGAGAGTATATATAAGGGATTCACACCTGTATCCTAACCAATAAGAGTCATTGACTCGGGTGTGTAGTATTTTTAAAGAAATAAATAAAAGATAAATTGATAACAACTAATATTGATATATCATATCATGTTAAAAACTGTGGCTCATAAATCTGCATCTTAATAAATACGCTTTCAGGTTGTTCTAAGGACTGAATACACGATGTATGAAAACGTACTGGTTAATGCACGAATCTATAAATGAATGGATTGACGAAGTTAGACTTAGTTACGTTCTACTTTATGGCCATGCATTCAAAACGTTGCGATACACAATGAATTTTTGGTGGATCGTACATTAATTCGTACGTGTTCTTTTATCACGAGTACAGGCCTTAAGAGATTTTGCCCTTCACATTTATATATTTAGCCCTCTTTATATAAATACAAACAAACAATTAAATGGGAAAGCATTATATTACGATAAATCAGAATCACAAAAGTGGTAAGGTTGAACGTTAGTAACATGGGTGCAAGAACTGGTGTGAGATCCATTGTCCTCGTCCAAATATATTCCTAAATAAAATATAATAACTCTATTACTCTCGAAAATTCTTGATACTCTTTGAAAACCATTGACACAGGAACCAACAAAGAGAATTATTTTGTTACCTTCCATACGATTGACCTGCCCTGAGTAACAAAATAAGGATCGCAATGGTACCCTTGTGCTTCTATTTCTGAGGTTTTGGTGACAACGTTGTGTAAATGGATCAAGTGATACTGCAGTATCATCATGATGATAGTTAATGGAATGTGATACTATTTATCCCTCTTTCTGGGTGGAGTGACTTGCGCTCTTCATTTCAACATGTGGGTCTGCTCAACAGTCGACACACTAAGTGCATGTTGTCAGATTTGTACACAAAAATCAAAGGAGCGCTTTAGCCGCCGTGCAATATGATCTGTACAGAAGCTAGAAAGATTGCTTGAGAAATGGGGATTTTGAGGGTGGATTTCCAAGCGAGTTCTGGGTGGTAACGGAGGATGACGAAGAGGAATGGGTTTTCCCTGTGAACAAAGGTTGCTCAGCAGTTACAGCAATTCTGTGAAGAGAAGATGCTGCGTTTCAGCAATTCATCATTCATCTACAGCAGCGTTACCTGTTGGGGCGAATAGGCAATGCTGACCAGACACCAATATATTTTGACATGCCCAGTTCCGCTTACGTGGAAGAGAAGGGATCAAAATCAGTGTCAATTAAAACCACAGGAAATGAAAAGATGAGAATTACGGGCATCACAGCTGATGGAAGGAAGCTATCACCTTATGTAATATTTAAGAGGAAATCTCTGCCAAAACATAAAGATTTCCTCCTGGGATTCATGCAAGGGTTCAAGAGAAAGGGTGAATGACTGAATAGATAGTGAGAGACTGGGTGAAAGTGGTTCGGCAGAGAAGACCAGGAGCTCTCCTCAATATGCCATCAATCCTTGTGCTAGACTACTTTATGGGTCGTGTTACTGAGGGAGTAAAAAAGGATATAAGGGCAGAAGACTGCTCTCCTTGTGATAAAAAAGAAAAGTGATAAAGATAAAGATCAAGTGATTTGTCAGGAGATAGTGAATAGAAAAAGCAATCACAGACAAAAAGATAAAAATGTGCATTTATCCATATTATTACTGTTGTATTTATTGGGAAAAATTGTTTTATTCTAATTATTTCTAAACAAAGAATAGAGAAACAATTTTTTTATAAAATATGTGAAGGCTCAAAATTATTAAAAATGTGTAAAAGTTCAAAGTTTAGTATTTCATTCTCATGCTTAAATATTAAAAAAATCGCATGAAACCGGTATGTATGTCCCTAATTCAGACATTCTATTATACATATATATATATTTGGTGGAGGGGGCTTAAATTCGCACTCGGGCCATATTTGGCCATTTATGGTGTACTGAACACTGAATGAACTTTTCTCATCCTGAAGATGAGATTGCCCTGACTTGGATGGAAACCCGTTTTTCTGATTCCAATTCCCTCTCCTTAACCCCTCATATGAGTGATACGAGTAATATTGCAATATTAGTGTGATGGTTACACTTCCCTTTGCAGGCTACTCTAAAGATAAGGAAGACTTAAGCACCTCCTTGTCTATAAAAACTCCTCTCTAGTACCCCTCCATCTTTACCAAGCATCTGTCAAGTGTGAAGGTCCCTTTAAGAAATTTCCAGAAGCTGTCAGAAGTGATCCAAGAAATGAGGCTTCTTTTTTACTAGCTTTTAGGGATTGGAGTGACATATGATTCATACAAATAGTTTTGCAGTATCATGGTTTCTTATCTGTAAGCATCATCGTTTTTCATAGCATAGAATAAGTTGAAAATTAAGTAAGAATGATAGAAAAATAAGTACATCTTAGTAGTTTGAAACATGTTTGGCCAGCAACATTTTTTGGAAATCAACCTCTGTAATTTTGAATGTTGGCTTTCTTTTTGCAAAATAGCAGGATTAATTCAGGTGATTAACCATTTTGTATTGTTATTCACTTAACTCTCGAGTACTCGCGTCTGGGACGACCCATGTGAGTTTTAAAATTCCATATCTTTTTATTAGTGCTTTTTTACTTCTTCTTTCTCAAAGTTGCTGAGTTTTAGAAAGTTCTGAACCAGCCATGCATTTTCGCCAGGTCGGAAATGGAAGTCTAATTATTTAAACAGAATTTCCTTAGCGGTAGTGCCAAGTAGATGAAAGACCTTCTACGTAAAATATTGCAATTTTGACCCTGTTTCTGCCTTAATTTTTAGAGATGTTATATAAATTTCATATAATAAACAATTATAATTAATATATTAAATTTTATTTTATTTTTAAACAGTTTACTTTTTATACACAATATTCCAAATTCATCAGCCATATACTCGGCTTCAGGGATATCGAATTTTTACTGAATATTAAAATTATTTGAAATTTTTATTTTATTTTAATAACCAGGTTAACCATTAATTAATATGACATCATCACTAATGAATTAAAAATTTATTCACTGCATTTTGAGACAATTTTCCCCTTTGGAAGATGTCGGGTCGATTCCACCCAACGGGAGTACTGACGTGACAATTTGTGATGCGAGTACTCGAGGGTTAAAGAAGCTGTTGTGGAATAAGCTCATTGTTGATAAGTATATGTTAAATATGTTTTTTTTTATTTATTTATATTATGGTGTGCCTAAGTTATTTATTGAATATTTTTAATACCAGCTGTGAGACACTTTGGTATACTTCTCTGTTGCCAGAGTGATAAATTATTTTAATATTCTTTAAGTTGATGAAAATACCCAATTTAACCAAAGCACCAGAGGATAGATTTGATAATGGGAAAAATCCTTGGATCAGTGATATCAAATCTGTGGCATCCAAATTACTCATGAGATCATTTTCCTGGCCTTTTCTTTACTCCTCAGGTTCAGCAAGAAGTCATATTCTTCATGCCACAAATTATATCTGATGACAAGCATCAAGATGCTGCTGAAAGTTTGAGGTGAAAATCTCTTTTTTCTTCAATCGTATATCTAAGCTGTAATTTTTAGAAAAATGATAATAATCAAAAAATATTCAACCTTCAGTAAGTTGCTGCGTGAGAACTTTGCGTTGACTCCTATCATCTTGGATGTACTCTCTCAGCTGAATATTGGTAGTGCCCTGAGAGCGCAAGTGTGTGAAGAGATGCTGGATGCCTTAAGGAAAGCACCCCTTGAGTTCCTGCCTTCCATTGTAGCCTTCGTCTTATCCGAAGCTGAATCCGCAGACCTCAAACAGGTAACTTCTGTGATTTCTAACATTCTTGCTAGTTTTGTATAAGTATATATTTTATATAACTTCCCTGAACGAGTTTGGATAAATTCGATTCTCTTCAAAGACATTCTTGCTTCCAATTTCCTCAATATTATTGTTATTGTTCATTATTACCACCTTAAATTATATTTGCAATGAAATATATTTTTCAGAAGTTTTCCTCTTTGCCTTTTCAGTAATTATTTTAAGTGGGTGTTGTCCCTTATGTTAATGTTAGCGGATTAATGGCTGTCATATAAGTATATCTATATAGATGGTAGGTAAACTTTTCAAGTACCCACAAATGGAAATTTTAGTCAAATAATCACCCTCTGGTATGTTTCAAGTTCATGCAGTTGCAGTTAATTAACGTTTTTGGCTTCATAAGTTCATTTTTGTAAATACTGTATATACTCCTGCATAAGCCAAGTTTTTAAGGACATTTTCTATGTTGAAAAAGCCCCTCTCAGCTTACACTAGAGCTAGGGTTTCACTACCCCAGTGGATAAAGTCTGTCATAGTCAGAAATTGACTCGCGAATTCCTCATTTGTCGATTTAACAAATCTCTCTAAACAATTTTTGTAACAAAAACACTTGTTCAATAATACTCAGAATCTTGTACAAATCCACTCTATTTAACAAACACACAACCAGTTTCAGCCGTCATCCTCTGGTGCAAAGTAAACTGAGATTCTAAGAAGGCAAAAGGGGGATGGAGGAAATCATAACATTTTGCAAAATATGGGTGTTAAAACTCAAACTTTATGAAAATATTTCTCAGCTTTTTGTAGTTATATATGTCTATATAATTGGCTTTTTTGGTCAAGCTGGTTGCTGACATCCGATGCAGCGATTAATTAATTTTTTCAGGTGATTCCTCGTCTTCGCCTTGTCCTGGATTTAACAGCTGCTCCCATTTCAAAACATAGTTGTGCTTCACAGAGTGGGTCATGCAGAAGCACTTCTCAGTCGAGCTTTGAGGTGCTTACTTTAGAAGCTATTGCTGTGAGGCTGAAAGTGGGGTCGCAGGGTCAGAAACTGTTTGATGCTTGGCTGAGTTCAGTTAGTATCTATTATATCTCTTATTAAAATCTTGTGTTTATTTATTTACCCAGCATTTATCTCTAACTTCGATAATGTATAAACATGGAATTCATTTATAATTTTTTCCCTAACCCCCTTTTTCTAAAATTTATTAATGGTTTTACAAAAATGAGTATTACCAGAAGAAAGTGCATTATTATTTATCATTATAAAAATAAACTAGTAGATTAACCTATTTTATCGTGAATTATTTAAATACAGGTTTCTTAGTTGAAATTCAAAAACATTGATAAATAATTGAATATTTTAGAGAGGGGTTAGAGGAGACTTCGTTCTTTCCCAGTAGTTAGACTCCTGTGAAGCACTTCAACAATTTTGTTAAATATAGCATGCTTGAAACATAATGTATGTATACCTATAGTATGTATGTAGGTATACCTATGGCAACAATTGAAGTTGCGAAGACCTGCACCGTTGCAGTCTTAGCTGTATGTAATGAAAAAAGTCAATTATTGCAATAAATGACTTAAATTATAGAGGCAAATGACTGAATATACAATCATTGCTGTAATAGTTTGATTCAATGATAGTGTCTGTATTTAGTAAGGAATTTGTAAACAACAGCAATTGGTGAAAGTAAAGAAATGCAAGTAAATAAATATGTAGAGGATGGTTACAGTTCTACAATTAAAATTAGGTTCTTGATATTTTATTATTTTTATGTTGTGTAGTACATTTAACTATATTTTTAATTGCGATAATTTCCCTATATTTCTATTTATTCCTCCTTGTAATAATTGACTCAAAGGAAATCTGAACAGCATTGGTAACATAGGGCTGCTATTTCAAATTTTTTTCTTGGTTTACTATTGACTTAGAAGTATTCTCTGAATGAGTTGTGTCTGAAGATTCATTGAGGAGTGCAAAATTATGTATCAAATGTAACACTTGAAGAATTTCAGTGCAGTGGAAAATGAGCATTTAATCTCTGGTGTATGATATTTAGCATCACCTTGATCACAAATTTGAGTTTTATGTAAAACACTTAAGAATAATTGTAGTTCATTTTTCATTAATTGTATGTTTTGCTAATTTAACATTGTTCCTGCAAATAGTTACAAATAAATTCAAGAATACCTTACGCTTAAACAGTGCCTTATAAAAAAACTTGTAATTGGAGAGAGAAGTAACTATTGATTCTATTTTTAGTATTACACTAGTTTTAATTAATGAATAATGTTTTAAAAGAAATAAGTTACAATTGTTTAGAATATAATAGTATTGAGCTATTCCTTTTGTAGGATTGGCCGTGGCATACCCAAAAATGGCTGCCTTAACTAGAAATTTTGTTGTTTGAAAAGGTTAAAGCTCCTTTATTAGCTTTTCCAGATATCCCTCTCATAGTTCATGAATTGGATTAGTTAAATAACTTACTTTGTCAAAATATTGGTAAAATTCTCTTGTTCGCTTAATATTTTTTGGTGTAAGCAATGCTTTGAAATTTTATTATGCTCCTTTACACTTCAGCTGGAAGCTGTCAAGTCTGCAGCAGATCATCGTCCTTTGGATCTCCTCATCATAATCATTCTTCTAGACAGTGTCATTGGTGTGCAAGATGGCCCCAAAGAAAGAGCGTACAGGAGGAAGGTGGAAACTCTACTCAAATCCAAGGTCCGATCCTCCTCATTCAGTGAAGATTTGCTGGTGAAAACCTTTGCTCAACACCCAACTGTGAGTTTCATCCTTTTCTAACAATAAGTAAAATTAAATATTTCTGAGGATGATTTCCAGATTCCCAAAGTTTTGAATTGTTCGAGAATTGGTGTAAGAGAATCACATTGAACGAATGAATATTTTTGTTGCCCTGAATATTGCACATGAAATCAATGCAATATAATTTACATAATTTTAACAGATACTAGAGCTTTAGGTGTCAAATAAGGATATCCTGTATTGTTGACACCAATTAATTTTTGGGGTTTTCATACAAGTCGTGGATATTAAACAGGGAAGCCGTCTCTGAATTGGTGCTTGCAGAAAGTGCAGCATTGAGCCTTAAGCTTCTTAAATGAATCCAGCATGAATTTCATATTTCAAGTGCAACTCACATAGGGTTACATATTTCTGGTCGCTCGGATTTGTGGAAACCCTATGTGAGTTCCCACACATCCTCTATTTAAGATTCTCTTAAGATTTTTGGGAAGAATCCCAATTTTTGCTTAGAGTTCTCTGTACAGTGTCAAATGATATACAAATTTTTTTCTAAACCTTGAAACATGCTAAAGGTAATATTGAGTAAAATCAGTCAAGTGTGTTAGCATTTAACAAAATAAAGATTCAATCGAGTTTTTTTATTCAATGTCAAATAAAATTAGGAATTATGCTCTTTCAAAATAATAAACATTTAATGCATGTGAAACTTGGGGTAATAATGACTTACTTTGTTTGGATTAATCTTAAAAGCTCGGTAACCCAAAGATCATTTCAGATAATACGCAGTAGCAATTCTGCCAGGATTCTGAAACTTATGTGTTTCTCTCAAAGCATTCCATGTTTTGAAATGAAGAAATTATCCATTATTTTATCATCGCACTCCTCGGCAAAGATCTGTGGTAGAGCAATGAAGGATGAAAGTACGTTCGTCTGATTGTTTGTTTTACATCTTCAGCTACGATAAGGAGGTGAAAATGTGATGAATTTGATTTAGCTGCTTCTCGAATTTTCATCAGGTGTATTTGAAAGTGAACTCAAAACCTGTATAAGTAAAAGTAACGGAGATGAAGGCATTTAAAGAAGCCTCTGGTAATAATTAGGAAAAAAATAGAGCCTTGTTAAGATTCCTTAGTATATTTACCCAATGGAAAGATGTCTAGAATGAGCTAATGTTTACAAAATGCATGTATTATTTTGTAATAACTCATCATTTCACGAGGGTGGTTTGAAAAGTTCTTGGAATGGAATAGGAAAATAGTATTTACGTCACTGAAACTTTTTTATTTTTCAATGTAGTCTCCTTGTAGATCAATGCACTTGGTCCAGAAATGTTCCGATACCTTGATCCCATCTCGAAAATGAGGTTCCTCCAGGCCTGCAAATTAGTAGTCAACTTGGGCTAGCAATTCTTCGTACGAAGTGAATCTTTGTCCACTAAGAAATTTTTGAGCTTCGGGGAGAGATTGAAGTCTGATGGAGGCAAATAAGGCAGGTGTGGCAACAATTCATACTTAAGTTCATGTAATTTTGCCGTGATGATGGTGCATGTGTGCGGGTGTGCATTGTCTTGATGGAAGATTACTTTCTTCCTTGCTAAACCTGGCCTTTTTTCTGTAAGTGGCTCAGGTGGTTAGCATAGTATTCTCCAGTAAATGTTTGCCCTCTGGGAAGATAATTTTCAAACAGAATCTAGGAAACAGAATCAAATGATTCACATCCCAGAATACTGATGCCAAGACCGGCCAAAAGAACTGTCTTTGCTTTCTTTGGTGGTGGAAAATCAGCATATTTCCACTGCTTTGACTGTTTTTTTGAATCTGGGGTATGGTAGTGGACCGAAATTTCATCTTTGGTCACAGACCTATGCAAAAAATCTTGTTTATTTCTCATAAAATGGGCAAAACATTATTCCGATGTTTTCATTCTCATGTGTTTTTTATCCAGCGCCAAGAGTCGCGACAGCCATCTTGCAGATATATTTTCTAATTCTTCAGATACAATGTGATGTACCCTTTCAGATGATACCTCGCAAGCTTTAGCAATATCTCGCACTTTGAATTGGATACCCCAGAATTCATTTTGCAATGAATTCTGGGGTAGTGACACATCTTGGCAAACCACTTCATCATCTAAGCTCTCCATTCCAAATTTTAATTCACTAGTCCACATGTCAACTTCAACAGTTGAATATGAAGAAGCAGAGTCTCCCAATGTATTCTAGAAATCAGTTCGTATGTCCTTTGCTTTCATAGCTTTTTACTTTCTCCCTATACACAGTATAGAAAAAGTATTGTATTTGCAAAAAAATTCGACCTCCAGATTTCGACGGAAATAGATGTTTTGGGGCCCATAGAGCATGTTTTAGCTATTTTCCCGAACATGTCTGTCTGTCTGTGTGTCTGTCTGTCTGTCTGTCTGTCTGTCTGTGGTTAAAAAGTTTGTGGGCGCTCTAACTTAAAAAGTAATAATCCGATCATTTTCAAAATTTATATTTAGAATTTTCCTAACAATGCTAAGAGTTGATTAGTTTTTGGAGAATATCGCTTAGCCGGAAGTTACGGTTTATCCAGAACAAAATTTTGTTTCTTAAATATCTCTGTAAGAATGCAATATAGGTATATACGATTACACACAAAAGTTGTTGATAATATACTTTACTACAACTTTTGTATAAAACATTTTTCTTCACACTGATTGTTTAGGAGTTATTTTTCAATAATTGTTAACCGGAAGTTGTTGTTCACCCAGAAAAGGAAGTTTTTCATACATATCTCTGTCAGAATGCAATTTAGGTATATAAATTTACACACACAAAAGTTGTAGATAATGTATTTTACTACAACTTTTGTATAAAACATTTTTTTGTAACACTGATTGTTTAGGAGTTAATCCCCAATAATGGTTAACCGGAAGTTGTTATTAATCCAGAAATGGAAGTTTTTCATACATATCTCTGTCAAAATGCAATGTAGGTATATACATTTACATACAAAAGTTATAGATAATGTATTTTACTACAACTTTTGTATGAAAAATGTTTTCGTAACACTGATTGTTTAGGAGTTATTCTTCAATAATGGTTAACCGGAAGTTATTGTTTATCCAGAAATTGAAGTTTTTCATACTTATCTCTGTCAGAATGCAATGTAGGTACATACAATTATGTACCAAAGTTGTAGATAATGTAATTTATTACAAAGCTTGTATGAAACATTTTCCGGTAACACTCATTGTTTTGGAGTAATTTATATATTACCGGCATAGGCTTATGTTTTCAATAAATACAGAGAAAGTCATGTGTTGGCCACATCAGATTTTTTTACAAAGTATTAATCACAGCTCAAATCTCGATATTTTTCCATCTTCGT
The DNA here is from genome assembly GCA_947579665.1 of Sympetrum striolatum. Classification (NCBI taxonomy): domain Eukaryota; kingdom Metazoa; phylum Arthropoda; class Insecta; order Odonata; family Libellulidae; genus Sympetrum; species Sympetrum striolatum. Next base: position 4,707,654 of record OX388344.1, read on the forward strand.
AAATCACTATGCAGGAACAACAATGGAGCCACATCACGTCCACAGTTCTCTTCCAAGAGCACTGACATGAAGTGTGTTTACAGCCAACAGTCAAATGAATATCACTTATAAGTTTCAAGGACCTAAGTACTTTCTTCGTATTCTGAGATCTTTTCAAACCGCCCTTGTACAATGGCCCGCAAAAGTATCTTAAATTTTTCAATTATTAGTTTCGAGTTTTTCTGAGTTTTATGTTTTGCTTGAAATATTATTATTATTAGGGTCTTTATTAGGCGAGATTGAGACTAAAAGGTTAGGGATACATAATTTAAGAAAAGGGTTCTGCCGCATATCTTGCAACACCGCCGCTCCGCCTTAAATACCGTTAGGGCTCCTTTGCACACTGCCCTTGCTCCTTGCGAGGTCGCGACGACCTACTGTTTAGAACTATCACAGCCCTAGGTACCCTTACGTTTCCAACCCGACGGTTTCGGGTTCTATTATCGGTGGGGGCCTATGAACTAAATGCCCTAAGCTTTTGAGGGCTTTTAACAATGCAATACAAAAGTGAGTAGAAGGAGAATATCTGTCGTTATACTTTTTGCGGCACTAGCAAGATTGGGAAACGAAATGAATTTCAAATTAAGTTGAGTTATTTCTTTAGAAATCGATGGAAATAAATGCCCAAAAAGGCCGTAGGTTCAATTTTTTAGGTTATGATATTACATCGACTCAGTATTCCGGCAAATCAATTAACTTTGGGCTATTGGACAACAGTCATTAATCTTAGTTAAGTCAGATATTCTGAGTTAAAATTATTCGCATAAGTTTCTTATCACAGGTTAGGCTATAGGCTAAGTCTGTTTCATTAACTACTAAAATTGATTACAATATATGTGAAACAAAACGAACACAAAGAAGACAACTCTAAAAGAATGATACTTTATTAATAAACATTGGAAAGAGAATTTGTTAGTGGGAAAAAATCTTCGCAGCTGAAGGCTGATGAAGAAAAAACCCACTATGCAGGAAAATACCCACACAAGTAGGGGGGTGAAAAAAACCCACAAAAATGCAGGCTATATAAACATTAAAATGATGAAAGAAATAAACTTAATAATATATATTAATCCTTAAGCTAACATACAAAAATTTAAAAAATATTCTCCTAAAAAATTCCTAATAATATTAATAAAATAAATAATCTCCTTTACTGCTGCATGTCTGGCTTCCAGCCCATGGAAACGCAGTCTCCGGCGGACAGTATCATGGCTGATACTCAGTCCAACAGCATGTCTAGTTGAAAATTATAGAGAATACATTTCCATAATATATACCACGAAGAGGGAAGAAACCCACTGACATATGATGCAGTAAATAAATACGTCGTTTTGTTACCTCGCCTCCTCTGCTGTTGAAAATGGTTTCAGCAGTATGCGATCGACAATACGTGGATCCTCTTCCCCTTTTGTGACTCTTGGCCTCCCTGAGACCTCCTTACGATCGACGGATAGAGTTTCCTCCCACCTTTTCTTATATGCATAAACGGTTACATATGAAACACCAAATTCTAGCGCTATCTCCTAAATTGGTGTTTTAGCAATTAGCATGCCTACTATTTGATTAGGTTTTCTTGGACTTAGCTGAGGCATGAGTGTATATATTCGGAAGTGTGTTATTATTTTGTCACCTCTTGATGTAGCGACGCTATGAAACATGGATCATGTTATTCGGATATTAAATTAGTGGTGTAGTAAAAGTTTGTTTATCATGAATTTTTTTTCTTAGCAATATCAGCGCACTTCGGACAAAACAAGAAGAATCATATTTATGTTGCACTAACATGTTAACATTTGAGGATTTAACTCTCTATCAAAACTCTAAGACGTTATAAAATATTTCACTGAATTATATTCACTACCCTAACCTCAGGAAAAAATATGAAGAGTCACAGCGACACCGACCTTCTTCCTTTGCAGATGGAGAAGAACTAAATTTCAGAACGGCTATTCCCCTTTTGAAAAGACACGCGAAAATCGAAATCCTAATCCAAGAGCGCAAGTGAGCCTCAAACCGTTCCTTTCCCCAAATTCATACAGGACACAAATATCCACAGGAGATCTGCTGGGTTTTTCCAAGCCCTTCCATTTCAGAGAGAGAACCTACGCAGTGGGGGGGCATAGGCGGCTAGGACTTCGCCTACAAGAATGTCGGAAGCGTACCATATTTGATGCCTATAGAAATGCCCTTTTGGGAAAAGGAGAAAGTGAAACAAAGAATACCTGAGAATCCCCCTGAGCCCCTGCTATGAAGATGTCATTCTTGTCCTCTGCATGAGGTATTGTCTAACGCGGAAATAGTAGCCCAACAGTAGAAGGATATAATGAGAAGAAGACAATACCTTCGCCCTGTGTACCGCAGCAGATCCTCCGCAGAGCTTCCTTGTGTCTTGGATGGAATCTATTATCTTACTCAACTTACCGATCTTGATTACAAGCAATGCTTCGTTAATGACGCCCGTTAATCTAATTTGGTAAAATGTTATTTACAAATGGTGTATGCGATTTTATCAGTCGGTAAAACATACGTCGCTTATATAATTCATCCTGAGAAAAGAACCGTAAATAGTTATTTCCCAACGGCTACGATAGCTCACAAGTATCGACTGTTTAATCATCGGTTTGTTGCTGCTCTGTTAGGGCCTTTCAAAACAATACAATGTATGGAAAGTTAAGAGATATTCAAAGCAAAGAAAACATTCAAAAGTCGTTCTTAACTGTCAGAGGTTCGAAACCAGGAGGCCCTGAAATTGCCTACTTTCCGACAGGAAGGCATTGCGCCGATTTTTGGGTTATTTAAAAAGTTCTTACTGGAAAGATAGATTACTCTAATTTATGATTCCGAGAGTTGTGAATATTTAACATAAATTGGAGAGAATTCTTCAAAAATGATCCTTCGTTCGATGCTAGACCGGTGAAAATATGTCCAATTTAAAATACATTGGAGGTATTTTTTACGGAGAAATTACCTGTAGGATATTGCGTTTGCGCTTTTTATATCGATAGATATCCGTATAATTAAGAAAAGCATTAAAATGTTTCCTTAACTATCCTGCATTCGACACCAGGGCACACAAGATATTCAAATGTAACCCAAAACGTCTTGAGGTTGACGCCAGGTTTATCCCGATTTTTCCGTAAGGTATATATTGTAGAAATTTTAAAAGTAATTGTTAACTCTTAACCGATGAGATAAACGATTATTTAGCATGGTGATGATTAGTTTCGAGGCTTTTTACTCAAAATGACTTGCTCAAAAATACCTTTCGATTAGCATACCTTACTCGTTTATAACTATTAGATATAATCCCTTCCTCGAATAAATATATGCATACATCTATCTATTATGTGTCGACGCTTTTCCTGATTCACTGATTCATATATGTAGGAAGATACAAATTGAGGGGCCAAACTTCTGGAAGGATTGGGCAGCTTATATTTTTGTAAATGGCCCAAACTCATATCCCCAGGAAAAATCAGATATCCTTTCTAACTATCATGGGTTCGAAATTAGATGCCCCCAAAATCACGAATTTTCCCGTTAGATTGCATTGCGCCAACTATTAAATAAAAAATACTTTCTGGAAAGACATAAAATTCAAAATCAAGGTGCCTAGAGATATATAGAGATTGGGTTTCCTATTGACTACTCTAAGCATCTTGAAGTATATATGTACACCAGTCTAAATTGGAAATCAGGGTCATTTTCGAAAAACTCTTTAGAAGATTCAATAGATAATTTTTTCATCTGTTGGAGTCCTGAATTTCAATTCTTTGTAATTCCGGGATTTTTTTTAAATCTCAAAATTCGGTGTAATATGTGACAGATAAAAATGCATTGCGCCAATTTTTGGGATAAAAAGAAATATTTTTGCTAAGAAATAGAACTCAAATTAAAGGAGCTAAGAGATATGTTTCAGATCTAACAGAAACAGTAGAAACTATTGCATTAAGTATTCATGGTTCGATATCTGGCCGGTGCAAAACTCTCCTGTTAAAAATAAAGATATAGAGGTGCCACATTGATGAATATTTAAACTATATGTTATATAAAAAAATTAATTTTTAACCATAGTTATCTTAGGTTCAAACCAGACCACGCCAAACAATCTCCTATAACAAATAAATGGGAAATTAAGCATATATCAAAAAGTAGTTAAAGACCTGATTCATATTTCATATTAATTTTGCACTTAGCTGAAAATTCATCTTCTTCAACGTTATTTGCAAGGATATATTTCAAAAGGTCCTGGATTGAGAAATTCGGAAATAAATTTTTCGTTTATTACCGCTAAGATTTATGACTGCTCTCCATGCTGATGACCAATTACTATATTTTTACAAAAACTTTAACTTTTGCTTGCAGAATGTAAGCAGCATTTTACTCGTATATTCAAGCTGGAGTTGTGGTAAAAATACGTATTTTTACCACTTTTAGTGGCTTTTAGTCCAAGCGTGACAGGTATGAAGAGTTCCTGGGGCTCGATTTAAGAAGAACATGAATAGGAACCTTGTGTTTATGCCATCAGGAAGGATTGCGTTCCTCTTGTTTCATTGAGGGATAAGAGGCTCAGGCCTAGGTACTACTAGGCTACGGCGGTGTTGCAAGATTTGCACCCGAACCCTTTTCTTATGTAATGTATCCCTAATCTTATATTTCATGCAAAACATTAAACTCAGAAAAACTCGAAACTAATATCTGAAAAATTTAAGATATTTTTGCGGGCATTTGTACAAGCTTCTGCTAATTTTTTTTTTTTTTCAAAGCTCAAATTAGTTGTCAAAGTCAGATTTTTGTACTTTTGAGATGTTCTCTCTCTAAAAATTTAACATTAAGCAGTTTTTATTATCATGATTCTCATTCGTTCATCATTTACTATTAGCAATGCATCTCTTATTTTCAGGCTCTTCAGGAGCACTTAAAAGCTGTCACAGCAATTGCTTCTCTTTTGCTGTCCTCAAGAGAGTTGGTTCTGCTCAATCATGGTGCTGCATGGCTAAGGTCATTTTTCCACAATTGTGAAAACAATCATTATGTAGTTTTAAAATGTCATTACTTTTTTACTACCTTATATGCTTTGTATTAGTGGAACTTTAAATACAGTACTGTAAAACCTATCTAAGGCGGAAACCTCCTTAAGTCAGAAACATTAATAATATCTATTGCAGAGGCTGGTGATCATATTTTAATTTTTGTCTGGGTTAGCAGTTTGTTTCAAAAACTTATAAATGATATACAACTTTTCTCATTCATTTTGATCTTTAGGCTTTATAAATGGTTCATGTTGAAACAAGGAATGTTTGAAACAAGGAATGTCTGAAACAAGGATCAAAGTTTTTGTTTTTTAATATGCACTTCTACTACGAAATGCAGTCTGATACAGATAAATGAGTAATGACTCCTTTTCGGGAAGTGCACATATATACATGAGTGTTCTACCTTTCGGTAGGTTCATGTACACTCAAAAATCCTTATTAAGCGCCATCTCCTTCATTTCCTTATAGTTAACCCCACCCCTTATTTCATCCAATATCTTCTGTCTCTGTCTTCCCTTCTGCCTTTTCCCCTGAATCCTACCCTCCATTACAACCTTTACCAATCCCCTCTCCCTTCAATATTTGACCCACCCATTTCTTCTGACGATGCTTAATTACTTCAATTAAAGCCCTCTCCTCCCCAACCATCTTTAACACCTTCGTTTTTGTTTTCCTATCAACCCAACTAACTTTTTCCTCTCTGTCATACCCACATTTTGAAGGCCTCCAATGTTTGACTTCCTCCTTTCTTAATGTCCATGTCCACCCATAAAGCAAGGCACTCCAAATCAATGTTTTCCTGATTCCTTTATCAAGATGTTTGGTCATCAATTCTCTTTGCTTCATAAAGGCTTCCTTGGCCAAGGCTATTCTTTTACGTACCTCATCTTTGCATCTTCCATCCCACGAAAGAGTACTTCCCAAGTAAGAAAATGTATCTACCTGCTCTAGTTTTTCCCCATCCACCCTAATAGTTAACTAAGCTTTCTTTCCCTAAGTGAACCTTGTTACTTTAGTTTTACTTGTGTTAATTTTCATTCTAAACTCCCTTGTAAGCTCCCCTTAAAAATCAGGGTAAACACTAAAGGGTTGACCTTAATTTTTCAATTTATTGAACAATATATGATCTCAGGTTCAGCAATCAGCTTGATCATTTATAATTTGATGTTTATGAGCCTTGATGAGTTTTTAAAATTCAAGTCTTTCCTCAGGTTGTCTTTTGTGCATCTAGCTGAGTATTTAAGAGCCACCATCCTTGGAGAGATAATCATGCATGCTGCAATTGGAAAAGTGGAAAGTGTTAATGTAATGCTGCAGACGTTACGCTCTCTTTCTCGTAATCATTATGACAAGCTGGCCCCACGCTCTGCACTTCTCATGGTAACATATCTTTTGAATAAACTGCTGGTTATAATTTGTAGAAGTCTTGGAATTGGAATTATCTCAAATACAAATTAATAACATGTGCTGTAGAGCTTTGTTATAATGTTTTTCAATTGTTTAGTGATACTTAAGCAGAAAATTTAATTTTATGTGTACTATCTATGTTGTATCTATTACGTACTCTCCAGTATATCTATTATCATAGATACTTTTCTGCTCCTTCAGATACCAATTCACAACCTAAACCACAAGCATCACGTAGTATATAGACCTTTTCAGGTTTCATATTTTTTCCTTTTTCTGGTTTACCAGAGAAAATAAGATATTGATTCTATACTCTATCCTCCATCACCAGAGTAAATAATAACTATCTTAAATGCAATAGTGTATTTATCTCTTGGGGAGGAATTCACATGGTGTTGCAACTTTTGTGTTTAAATATAAAATTATTCAAAATTGTTTAAAATATTTTCATAGTGAAAGCGAAGCCAGAGAAAATACTATCATTTATTTTAGTTTATCTACCAACTTAATCACCGAAAAAAAGGTTACCTTTAAAATAACTGCGGATTTTGTTCTGATTTTGTGCCTTGGGTTCGCTAGATTAAAAAACAGAATTTTTAATTTAGTAATTAGCCTAGGAAAAAATATCCAGTGGGATAGTTTATTCATTCAAAATTCATATATGGCATGAGAATTTCTTTTAAGGGTTAATGCATCATATGAGGAAGGCCATGCTCATTGGTATAGCAAAATCTTTATTCAGTCTTCCTGGTGTTAAGATTGCTTTTAAATGTTTTATTCATTTAATAATTAGTTATACTTAAAGTAACTGCATATGTCTGAATCATTCAAATATGGAAAATTGTGCCATATCCAATTTTTCTAAAAGGCTACAGTGTTGCTGTGCTGTGGGCTTCTCAACTGAAACACTTTTTATGCTAGTTGATGAGGTTAACATTATTTGCAATAATATTTCTACTATTGTTAATTTTTTCAGAGCAAAATGCATCTCCTATTTGGGTTAATTATTTTCCTGTCCGCAATGCTAAGTCACTTTTTTCCTGTATTCAAGGGGGCTTCTTTTCCACCAATTTGTATTGCTCAACAAAGACGCCACGTACAATACCACACCATCAGATGAAACCATGTGCACTTAACTGTAAAATCTCCTAAATGGCTTGTCTAAATATCCTGGTTGTATAGCTTAATCCTTAGACGCTCAAGGTACTGACGTATTCCACTTTTTGCCTTGAGCATTTAAGGTTTACAACTTGAAGTGCATCAAGGGAAACGTTTTTGATTCCACGTGAGATGACAAGTATCTATGGAAAAAAAATCTGAAATTTGGTAGTTTTAATTTATACTTATTTATATGCTAGTCGTGCATCTATTTTCATCATTTTTGGCTCATGATAGACTTTTGATAAGAATTAATTTGCATGTTTTCCTTTTGGTATGCAACAACGCACTTCAAATATTCAAAAGGAATATTTCAATTTATATTTTACTTATCCTTTCAAATGGGCTCATAAATTGGTACGGATTATCTTTAAATTCTTTGGAACCTCTTTTCTTAGATCCCGGATAGATTATTTATTATTGAATTTTTATTGACATTTGGGTACAGTATATATGCAGACCGTTTCTTGTATGAGAAATCTAAGGGACTTCTGATGAAGCAAAATGAGTCACCACGTGGTCAGTTTATTGTGAAAAACTTCTCAAAGTAACTGCACTCCAATCTTTTATCCGTCATAACTGCATCTCTAAGTACATTTATTTTATTTAAACCACCATAATAGTGCAATGTGATTTGAGGTGATTCTTCTAAATATTACTTCATGGGTTTGGTTGCTTTGACAAGAATAGTTGATGGTGCCACTATGTGGATCACCACTGCTGAGCTCATAAAACCTCCCTTTAATATCATGTAAACACAAACCTCCTTTTTATTGCTAAACTTTCAACCCTTATCCTATCAAAATAAATTATTTTGCTAAAAATCAATTACTACGATTTAAAATATTATATGTTTCAAGCAATCCATAAATGCATACGTAGAACAATTCTTAAACAACCAACCCTGGGTACTGCCACAAATTTATTGAAGCAAAATTTAATATGCAATAGTATTGACTTCTGAAGTATGAATGAATTGAAAGGAGGCCGGGGTTTACCCGAAGGCACTTAGACCTTTAACCCTTTCCCGACCGAAGCCCTTTAAACTGCCCGATGCGTCCCCGACCGAAACGCCCGAAACCGCCCATCTCGAAATTTCCGCGTCTGGCCTAAGCGCCCGAGACTGCCCGTAATCTCTTCCTTCCTAAGAGGCGCCTTCTGAAAGAGTTATGATACATCTCTGCTAAACAACTCCTTTCATTTCATCTGTAAACAGTGTGGTCATCCTGCACACTTGGCCATAAGTGCCTTTTCTTGCCCTTCGTTGTTACGAATACTCCCCAGTCTTTGACCATGGCTGGTCTGAGTAGGAGTGCTATCGAAGCAGAGCTACGCGGGAAAGATTGTAGTGACTCTTCTTCTTCGGATGATTCGTTGAGTAATTCCTCGAGTGATACAGAGGAAGTTTCACATTTACAAGAAAATGAAGAGTCATTGATTGCATGTGCTGTGGGAGGTGACTTGGAAGAGATTGTTCAAGCGCCGTTGGAATCAGCTGACTGGAAAGAAGAGAGAAATTCTGAAGCTCCAAGGGATTTTATTGGTGAATTTGGGGTTGTGCATGACTTATCACCAGGAAGCAGTGAGTTTTGTTATTTTAAGTATATCCTAGGAGGTGACTATATATTTAAAATAATAGCTCAAAATACAAACAAATATGCCATATATAGACAGAACCAGGAAAAGAAAGCAGACCAAGAATGGTTTGAGACTACTTCAGAAGAAATAGTAGCGTATGTTGGTGTACTTATTTACATGGGCGTGTACGATTTGTCAGAAGCGATAGACTATTGGCACAATCCTGACATCGAGTGTTCTATCATCAAAAATTGCATGACCTATAAGCGTTATAAAAAACTTACAAAATATTTTCACGTCAGCGTTATTGAGGAGGAAAAAAATGCCCATGATAAAGGGTTTGACGTATTACAGAAAGTAAGGCCAGTATTAGGTATAATGGAAACTTTTCATAAAAAATATAGACCAGGAAGGGAATTGGTAGTTGATGAGGCAATGGCGGCTTTCAAGGGGCGTCACCATATCAAACAATATATAAAAAATAAACCGACAAAATGGGGGCTCAAGGTTTGGGTGCTTGCTACTCCACACGGCTATGTACTGAAGGGGAACGTGTATTTAGGAAAAAAAGAAGTCAGAAACAAGGGAATGCTTCTTGGCAGTCAGGTGGTAATGAATTTAGTAGAAAGTTATTTAGGATTACATCATCATGTATATTTTGACAGCTTTTTTTCAAATGTTCACTTGGTAAGATTTCTCTTGCAACATAATACTTATGCATGTTCTACATCTCAACCAAGTCGTAAGGAATGGCCCAAGGAATTGAAATTGACCAAATCTTTATAACTAAAAAGAGGTGAATATAAATGTCTTCAATCAAATGGTGTTGCAGCAACAGTGTGGTGTGATAATAGATATATTTGCGTACTTTCGACTAACTGTGATCCAAAAGGAAGTGTGAGTGTTTTGAGAAAAACTGGCAAAGGCAATGAAAGGCTGGCTATTTCTTGCCCTCTTTCAGTAGCAAAATACACTAAATTTATGGGTGGAGTAGATAGAGCTGACCAGAAAAGAAGTTATTACTCATTAGGTAGAAAAACAAAGAAATGGTGGAAATATTTGTTTGGATTTGTAATGAACACTGCGATAGTAAATAGTTTTATTTTGTACAGTGAAACTAATCAACCTGCAAAATCCAAGCATGGGGATAATCAAAAAGAATTCCGGAAAGCCTTATATAGGCAGATGATAGGAAATTTCTCATCACGAAAGAGAGCAGGTCGCAAAAGAAGCGTAACACCAAATGTACTTTCATCTCAAAATTCTCATAAAATAATTAAAATAGAGGGTAGGAAAAAGGTGTGCGTTCAGTGTAGTGAGAACAAGAAACATACAGCATCCGGAAAAGCAATTCAAACTACATGGAAGTGTAAAAACTGCGATCTACCTCTGTGCAAAATCGGATGTTTCCTTGAGTTTCACCACAAAAAGGGAGTTGAGGTGGAAAACTAAGATGATAAGGTAAGATGAAATTTAAAAATATATATAAACAGTATTGTGACTTTACAACAAAATCTCTTGTAATGCACTAGATAATATAACATTGGATTGGTAAAACGATTTACGCATTGTGTGACGAAGCCAGAATGTAGGTCAAAAATTGGGTCCGTGATGGGGATTTTGGGTATTTAAATCCGGTCCTCATAGGGATAACTCAAGTCGGGCGGTTTCGGGCGCATTGGACGGGAAAGGGTTAAGGTCCATTGTGCCATCCGCCATAATAAGAGATTACCCATGGAGTCCCAAGGCCTTTGTAAAGACAAGGACACTACCTATGGGTGAATCTCTTTTATTGCTGGGTTCCTGTAAAAAGGTACCCATGCAATGATACCGTGACTTCTGAAGTAAACTTAAAGATAATTTACCGTTGTTTTTCGTGCATTACTTATAACTTTTGTTCCATATTTTTTAACAAACATAGCAAAAGATGAAGGTAGTTTAATTGCATCACATTTTGATTCAATTTCAAGTTATATATTAGTCAAGAAATGAGTAAATGAATTGTCAATATTTTGACTGAAGACTTGTGATCAACATAAAAACTAAGGTTGGAAATACACACATTCAATGGTCGTGGTAAACTAATTAGTAAGAAGAGATTTAATCTTTTTTCCCCTCAATTATTGAATTTGAAAAAAAAAATGAATGCTATTTGTAAATAGCCTTGTACTACATTTAGTTGTTATTCATGTAGAGTTTGCTGGAAAAAGTTGAAGATATGGATGTTGAGCAAGTGCGTCAACTGATGGATGTGTTGTGCTTCCTGGCGTTTTCTAAGGATGAGCATGGCTCTCGACTGCGTTCCGATATCACAATATTGATGAGGAAACATCTGTCCAGCTCTAACACTCAGTAAGTAAACTTATTTTCATTGCATTTTCCTTCTTGATTCTTATCTTCTAAGAAATTGATTAAAAGTTTATTTCTGATTGTTTCAAAAAAACTATCTCTGTTTGTTACATCACTTGAGAAAAAGTCTTCATCGTCCAATTCTTCCTTTTAACCAACTTTTTTCATTGAATCATTTCAAGAAGAGATCACTTCTCTCTCAAATTATTTCTTTATGAAAATGCAGTCTAAGCCTTCTTGGGACTTCTGATTTTGCAAAGTCAAATTATATTTTTTTCTAATTTCATTGCTGGAAACTTTGATATATGTCTTCTCTCAAAGAGAGGGATTTTGCACTGTCTCAAATCGTAATCTAAACCTTCAAGTTGAAAAAAATTGTTGATGGTTATTATGTTGAATAAAACTATTAACAAAAGATATACAGTAATTTCCAATTTTTCTTTTGCTTTTTATAGTGACAAAAATTATAGTTTGGTACAATCAAATGAAATGTACTTCTCAGTTAATTTAGACTTTTTATATTTTATAAGCCAGTAAAACAACTAAATCTTTGAGTAAGTAATCACAAATATTCCAATTACCATCAAAATTGAGATCCGCCTATGGTGGTGGGTCTCAATTTTGATGGTAATCGGAATATTTGTGATTACTTACTCATATATAACCATCAGCTGATATTTTCGTGATAACTAAATCTTTAGAGCCATTTAAAAAAAGGCAAACTAATCAACCCTAATTCCTTAGATTGATATCTACTTAATCCTGGGATTTTGCGATTGAGAAATTGAATGAGATTCCAGATTTTGAGGTCCTGGATTGCAGTCACTAATTCTGCCTCTATTATATTTCTTAATGAATATTTTCCAAAGGTTAAAGAGGAAAGGAGTTATTAGTGCAACAATGGTAGTGAAGCACATGGCTTCCCTAGAATCTGAAAACCAAGGTCCGATTGATGGTGCGTCTAATTTGAGAGGGAGTACCTGCAGCCGCGATTCTCAGGCCAGTGACGATTCTTTAGTCCCTGGGAGCAAAGCGTTCAATGCGATGATGTATATAGGTATGTTGAAGAATTCACTCACTGATTCTTGGTTGGTTTAAACTCAATATCAGCTGTATTCCAAAGGTAAATACCAAGTATTGTAAATAGGCTGTGACTACAGCCATGAGTTTGCCCTGGTGCATGAGCATACACTCATAAGCCTTCCAAAAGGACACCAAATACTCATATCTTCATAGCCATTTTGTGTGGCATTAAACAATCTTGTCAGACTTACCCCTGCTAATATTCAATTTCATTTGATTAAAAACAGTGGACATCTCATAATTTCAGAAAGCACAATACAAGTTAATTTTGAGAAGGCTGCTCCAGAATGTTTGGTGAAAGAATTTGTTGCAAGGCTTTAGTCTGGATTAAAGATCTTGTTGAGCATAAGAAAGGAAATCTTTAACAACTCCATAGTTATGTCTATGTAAGAACCCTGCAAGCCGCCTTTCGGCGTGTGGCAGGGGGTGTAAGCACATTGACTCTATTTTCCTAAACGGTTGCTTTTGCGTATACTTTGCGGAAAAAATGAATTTTTGAAACGATTCGTTTTAGCATCTATTTCCCTAATCTTTCTGGCAGTATCAGAACGGCCCATATAACAGGGGGGTCACATTATATCTGTTACATCATCTGAAAACGTAATTTCTCTGAACTTATTTAATAAATTTATCCTTTGAATTTTTCTTCTATCTTCTAATGATTCCCATCCCGCTTCCTGTAGCATCTGAGTGACACTCGCTGTTTTATCGTAGCAATTCCTTACAAATCGTATCGCCTTTCGTTGTACTTTTTCTAAATCCTGAATATGACATTTCTCGGTGGGGTCCCATACACTACATGCATACTCGAGGTGAGGCCTAACTAATGCTAAGTAACATCGCTTGCGAAAAGAACTTTAGTTAACTTTCTCTAGTCTTACTAGTTTCTTTTAGCTTAAATTTGTGGTGTTATTCAGTCAAGAGTTCAGTGCAGTGTTATTTTTTTTAATGGTAATGTTGTATAGAATTATGTATGAAAATATACGTTGCCAGAAACAAGTAATTCTGAAGCGGAAACTTGTTATCTTGCACAATATTCCATACTCACACATGGCTGCCTGCTAAATTGAAAAATTTCAATTTTTCATCACTTCACTCTGATGTGGGAACTGCTGTAAATTCTTCTTTTATCTCAATAATGCAGAGATTCTCAATTGTTGGAAATCTTTTTATGCAAATGATTAAAATCTCACGTGGTTGTGTGTGGTGGTTTGAAAAAGCATGTGTCAAGGTATCATAATTGATTGGAACAAGATGATTATGTACGTTCAAATATACCATATATACCGGGGTCAATATCTCGCCTCTGCTTAACTATTACACAAGTTTCTTTCATTGGTATCACTCAGGCTCAGGCTGCACAGATAAAAATGTGTTGCAAAACAGAAACACAATAGGATGAAGAATTGATCATAGAAATATTGGTAATACAGCCTAGTAATATCAAATCACGACACTGCTAAAAACTGCGAAGAATTTGTTTTCTTTCCAGCAAATTTTAAGCAGTGATTGAAGGATAAATTGCAGATTTAAAAATTATTTCCCAACAATTTTTTTTGCATCAGCTTTAAATTGTTCTATTCAAACAAAATATGTTTGTTTTCTCTAACTTATGCTATGAAAATCAATGCAGCATTGTTTATTAGTATGGAGCATGATGTAATGCATGGTGGGAATGTAAGGAAAGTACTAACATGCACCAGATTTTACCCAAAAGGAGTTAGTTCAGACTCACTTTGAAAGACATAGAAGCAACTGTTAGCAAACTCATCTATTTTATGTCTCTATTGGATATCAAATGTCACCCCTCCCCCCAGTATTACATTTATTATAATAAAGAGATTTTAGCATTTCTGAAAATACAGTGTTTAAATTATGATGCATCCATCTAATTGATGACTCTCTATCTCGAGACTTTCAATTTTTGCAGTACAGAGTGTAATCGAAATGTCTGAGATTTTGTCTTTTTCGTTTTGGAAATAGAAATGGTTCTGACCACTTGTAGCTGCTATCCTGAAGTATTTGGCCTTTTATTCGATCAACTGTCTTGCATGGCCATGGATGCTGAATTGGATGAGAAGTTTATGGTGAGTATTACACTTTACAACTATTAGCGTTATTTCTGTTTAAATTAGGGGTGGAAAGAGTGCTTCCAGAAAAATATTGTTCTTTGTTTCCGTCTCAGTCACTCTCACCTTGGTCATTCATTTTTTTGTTACACCTGGATTCTCCTTTCGTGTAGCTTTGTAGCGATATAAACAGTAAGGAAAGGGTTGAGGTGACTTTGCACATAAGGGTGTGCACCCAGGAAAATTCCCAAGGAAAAATGGACTTGAAAATATATATATAGGGGATAAAAATTCTAACCAAGTTAAAGTAGCGTCATTGACTTGAAATTTTGACACTGTTCTGGCCGCAGCGTATAATCTCCATAAAAATTGGGACTTTGATCATAACTATCATGGGTTTGATGCCAGAAAGCCCCCAAATCCTGATTTTCCTCCTGAGAACGCATGCAGGATTTTTTGAATTTTTTTGGCACTTCCCAGCAAATTAGAGAGTTGAAATTTGAGGGATCACTGGAAGTTGTATCCAAGGTAGTTTGAAGATTATGCTTTGTTCACTGCTAGGCAAATGTTCTGCATAATAAATGCACATAAAGTTCCTTCCGTAAAGAATACATTGAGTTGAGGTCATTTTGGGCACTTACAAAGGAGATGTGTAGAAATCTGTAATCCAGTATGATTATTATCATTTATTTCTGGTGCATGCCTCCTCATGCGAAGTAAAATTCAGTTTGTCACTTATTTGAAGTATCTCATCAATACCTATCAGTATGTATAAGAAAACGGTCTGTTCCATTTTTTAATATATCATTTTATAGTAGTTCTAGCTATGCAATCTCTTTTGGATCAGTATATTTAGTCTTTAACTCTTTTTACAGGAATGGATTGTTAAAACAATGAGCTTGGACTTGCAGAATTCATTTTTGGTTGAGTCATCTTCTGACTTTGAAGCGTAAGTGTTAAAGTTATATTTTATATGGGAGTTACGATAAAACTTTAAATGATAAATATATTACATTGATATAATAAAGATCATTTGTAGCTTGTTAATATTATTACTATGTGTAATAAATTATGATAACTAAGTATAAAAATTATCTGAGGACATTCTTTGACTTACTGAATAAGAAAAACCTCTCATAATTGTTTTTTAATATCAAGTAAAATCTAAGATGAAAATCCAGTTAAGCAGCTTAAAAATTATCTGTGACATTTTTAAAATGGGGCTCCCAGGTAGTGTGCAGTTCTTTGATGAAAGCAGTTAAGTAATACCGTTATTTGTGATATGATATCAATGTTAGGCTTTACACATCCCACCAACTTAGGAATTGACAGATAACAAAAGGGTTCTGTCAATCCCAAGGGGACATAGATTCACATCCTGTCAGATGCTCTATTGTATTTTATTGATCAAATTTTCATTGTCAAGATGATTTTGACCCAGCATTGTGAAAAATAAAATTGGAAAACTATTAAGTCCTTTGGTAGCATGTATAAGTGGCTTATAAAAATCAATGACAGTGGTGTGATAATCATTTTCCATAACATGCCACTGGGTATGGTCATTTAACTCAATGGGATGATTTTTCCATGGATCTTATCTGCAGATGGATATTTCTTGATGGACAAAAAATATAAAATACATATACTCCCTCATGTCCTTCTTTGGCCATAATATTGGCTTACTTGAGAAGGGTAATATTTAAAATATATATATATATATATATATATATATATATATATATATATATATATACGAGTGAAATGTTGCTTGCATACTGCAAGCAGATCGACAACACTAATTTCATATCGGCATTATATCGGGACGGTCCTCAAAAGAAAAAAAAAAGGAATTAATTTTTTCTTAAAATTCGCTGAAATTTCATCGTCTGGCATCGAACCCGGGTCTTACTGGTAAACCTACTATTAAACACAATAGAAGATCACCATCTGTAACTATGTGTGAAAATTCAAGCAGAAATAATGGCTACAACTGCCTCAAAAGACGTTCTAATTTTCACGAATGTAAATGGCTCTCGGGACTCGAACCAAGGACGATTTTGGAAATCTAAAAGATGTTTCTGAAAGTTACTTATGATCTCTATCTATATGCCGAATTTCAAGTTTCTATATTATTGGGAAAGGTTTCAAAATAATTCCTAAAAATCGGATCAACTTCTGATTGCAGAGACACCTGGTGTCGAACCCAGGACATATTGTAATCTGTGAATGCACAGTTTGATTTGTATAAATTTGCTCTTGTGTCATGCAAAGTTTGAAGTCGATAGCATGTCGGGAAGTACCTAAATTTTGTTTCCGTTATCTCCGTAAGAAATGCATTGAGAAGTGCAAATGGCCCTGTGGGATCGAACCAAGGACCATCAGCAAACATGTAAAATTTGATTATGAAATATATTCATGATATCTAACCTCATGCCGAATTTCAAGTTACCATGCCATCGGCAAATGGTCCAAATAAAATTTAAAAATCGCCGCAATGTATTTTAAACGGCCGATGTTTGCCGCAACCTATACATATACAATACTGGAGGTTACACGTTATGGCCAATATGTCGTAAAAATTTCAAGTCAGTGGCACTTCTGGAACATGGGTAGAATTTTGATCCCCTATGAATGTGTATATATATGCATATATATATATAGGTACGAGTGCAATGCAGCTTGCATACTGCAAGCAGATCGGCAATATTATTTTTATTTCGGCATCATATCGGGACGGTCCTCAAAAGAAAAAAAAAGGATTGAAAATATTCTTAAAATTCGCTTCAATTTTAGCGTCTGGCATCGAACCCGGGTCTTCCTGGTGAACTTACTAAGCGGCACAATAGAAGATCACTATATCTAACTATGTGTGAAAATTCAAGCAGAAATATTTGCTACAACTGCTTCAAACGACGTTCTACTTTTCACGTATGTAAATGGCTCTCTGGATTCGAACCAAGGACGATCGTGGGAATCTAGAACATGTTCCTGAAATGTATCTATAATCTCTATCTGTATGCTGAATTTCAAGTTTCTATATAATTGGGAAATGGTTCCAAAAAATTCTTAAAAATCGGATCATTTACTGATTGTAGAGACGCCTGGTGGTGAAACCAGGAAACATTGGTAGCTGTGAATTCACAGTTTGATTAGTAATGACTTGATGTTATCTTATGCAAAGTTTCAAGTAGATATAATATCGGGAAGCACCTAAAATGTGTTTCCGTAATCTCCATAAGAAATGCATTGAGAAATGTAAATGGCCCTCTGGGATCGAGCCAAGGACCATATGGGAATATGTAAAATTTGATTATGAAACATAATTATGATATCTAACGCCATGCCGAATTTCAAGTTTCTATGCCATCGGAAAAGGGTTAAAAAAAAATTTTAAAAATCGCTGCAATGCATTTTAAACGGCCGATTTTTGCCTCGACCTAGCATCGAACCAAGGATAATATTCGTAGAAGTCTTTATGGTTTCCTTTTGATATGCATGGCAACTACCGATCCCTTGAATGTCAAATCTCTCCTTTACCGGGAAGTGCCTCAAAAATAATTTCGAAAATCCCCGCCATGTAATCTTATGGGGAAAATCGGGACTTTGGGGCCTTCTGGAATCGAACCCATGACACCGAGGTTCAAAGTCGGCTTTTTCCTGGAGGTTACACATCATGGCCATAACGTGGTAAAAATTTCAAAGCAGTGGCACTTGTGGAACATGGTTAGAATTTTGATCCCCTATATATCTATTATATATAGACGCTTCTCCGGATATACCTATATATATATACGAGTAAAATGTTGCTTGCATACTGCAATCACATCGATAACACAAATTTTTTGTCGGCATCACATAGAGTGAGTCCTCAAAAGAAAAAAAAATTAATGGAAAATATTCTTAATTTCCGCTGCAATTTATTCGTCTGGCATCGAACCCAGGTCTTCCTGGTCATACATACTATGCAGCACCATAGAAGATCACTTACTCTAACTATGTGTGAAAATTCAAGCAGAAATATTGGCTTCAACTGCCTTAAACGACGACTTACTTTTCCCTTATATTCCTTATGAGAGAAATATTAATGTGCTCTGATTAAGCTACATTTTACTCGTATATATATACGAGTAAAATGTTGCTTGCATACTGCAAGCAGATCGGCA
This sequence comes from Sympetrum striolatum, assembly GCA_947579665.1. Classification (NCBI taxonomy): domain Eukaryota; kingdom Metazoa; phylum Arthropoda; class Insecta; order Odonata; family Libellulidae; genus Sympetrum; species Sympetrum striolatum. Next base: position 4,726,536 of record OX388344.1, read on the forward strand.
ATACTAATTTCATATCGGTATCATATCGGGACGGTCCTCAAAAGAAAAAAAAAGGATAGATATTTTTCTTAAAATTTGCTGACATTCCATGTCTGGGATCGAACTCGGGCCTTTACTGTGAACTTACTATGCAGCACATTAGAAGATCACCATTTCTAACTGTGTGAAAATTCAAGCAGAAATATTGGCTACAACTGCCTTAAAATACGTTCTAATTTTTACGAAAGTAATTGGTTCTCTGGATTCGAACCAAGGACGATCCTGGAAATCTAAAACGTGTTTCTTAAATTTATTTATGATCTCTATCAATATGCCGAAATTTAAGTTTCTATATTATTGGGAAAGGTTTCAAAATAATTCCTAAACATCGGATCAACTTCTGATTGCAGAGACACCTGGTGTCGAACCCTGGAAATATTGTAAGTTGTGAATGCACAGTTTGATTTGTAAGTACATGATGTTATTTTATGCAAAGTTTGAAGTCGATATCGTTCCGGGAAGTACCTAAAATTTGTTTCCATTATCTCCGTAAGAAATGCATTGAGGAATGTAAATGGCCCTCTGGGATCGAACCAAGGACCATCAGCGAATACAAAAAATTTGATTATGAAATATATTTATGATCTCCAACTCCATGCCGAATATCAAGTTTTCATTCAATCGGGAAAGGGTCCAAAAAAAATCTTAAAAATCGCCGTAATGCTTTTTAAACGGCCGATGTTTTCCTCGACCTAGCATCGAACCCAGGATATTTTCCGTAAAACTCATTTATGATTTCGATAGATCATGACCATATATATTGGCTCCTTGAGTTTTGATTCTCTCCCTATCCGGTAAGTATTTTTTAAAAATTCCCGAAAATCAACGCAATGTATTTAAATGGAAAAAATCGGGAATTTGATGCCCTCTGGTATCGAACCCATGACACTGAGGTTCAATATCGCAATTTTTCTGGCGGTTGTACGTTATGGCCAATACGTCGTAAAAATTTCGAGTCAATGACGCCAGTAGTTTAGCCTGTGAATTAGTATCCTATCTGGGTATCTGGGTATATACATGAATGAATCCGGAGAAGCATCTATATATAATAGATATATATAGGTATATCTGGAGAAACGTCTATATATAATAGATATCCGGAGAAACGTCTATAAATAATAGATATCCCCTCCTCATCACCGCCACAGTTCATTGCCTCATCGGGGCGGAGGGGTGTTAACGGAGGTTGGAGGCGATGCATAGCCCAGGTTCAACCATGCTAAGAAGGCTTCAACAATATCTCCGGCCAAATAATGAAAGTGGTATTCACCAACCGGCAGTAGGACAGTTTGGTGAATTATTGTCCTAACCCCCCCAAATACAAGTACAATTTTCATGATGAGCTTCTTTAATGGAAATTTATCCGGACGTAAAAGCACCACCCATTCGGATGTCCGGGAGGTGGTGGCATTGAAGAGGTCCATCATGAAGAAAAGAATTACTACCCTGCAATTCACAACCTACAACTGCCGCAGCTTGAAGAGTGAAGAACGACTGCTGGAACTACTCAATGAAGCAGAGAAGATAAAATGGGATATCATCGGTCTCAGCGAAGTCAGAAGAAAATCAGAGGAGCTACTTACACTGAAGGAAGGACACTTATTCTTTCACAGGGGTACCAAGGATGGAAGAAATGGAGGCGTTGGATTTTTGATCAACAAGAGATGGAAGGATAATGTGGTGAAAATCGAAGGTGTATCAGATAGAATTTGTAAACTCATACTGAAGATCAATGAGCGTTACTCAGTACAGGTCATCCAAGTCTACGCACCAACAGCGGCAAGCAGCGAAGAGGAAATTGAAAACTTCTACCAAACTCTCGGCACTGAACATGACAAGGAGGCCCACTACTATAAAGTCATTATGGGAGATTTTAATGCTCGTGTAGGGCAGCGGGAAACTGATGACACTGTCGCAGGACAATATGGACTGGGCCAGAGAAATGAGCGAGGTCACCGCTTAGTAGAGTTTGCAGAATGCACCAATATGTATATAACAAATACATACTTTAAGAAAAATCCTACAAGGAAATGGACGTGGAGAGGTCCCAATGGAACAAAAAATGAAATAGACTACATATTGGTAAACAGACTCTACACTGTAACTAACTGTGAAGTTTTGAATAATTTCAACACTGGAAGTGACCACAGAATTGTTAGATGCAGAATCAATATTAACCCCCGAATGGAACGAAAGAAGTTGGTTTCTTGCAAGAAGGAGGAGATAAATATTGATAAACTATCAGATAACGAGAAAAAGTTTCAGCTGGAACTTAGAAATAGATTCTCAGCACTTCAGGAGGAAGAACTCGAAACCAAAGTTATGGAAATTGTAAAGAAAGCGGCAGAGGAAGTAGCAAGCATGCCAAGAAAACCTAAGGATAAGAAATTTAGTGATAGAACCCGGAAAATGATGAAACGACGGAAGGAACTGAAGAATTTAAACACTCCAAGAGATAATATCGAATATGCCGAGCTTAGCAAAGCCATCAGAGTAGCAATCAAGGAAGACGTGAGGAATTTTAATGAAAAGATTGCGCAAGAGGCCATAGAAAATAACAAAAGCATAAAGAGGGCTAGAAGACGCCTAGCAATTGGTAAGAAACAGATTTTAGCCTTACAGAAAGGAGATGGCACCACAACATATAACAGACCAGCAATATTAAGGATTGTAGCAGAATACTTTGGCAACCTATACAAGAAGGTAGGAAACGCCGAAGAGGAGAACCAAGATGAAAGCCAAAGCTCACAAAATCTCCTCTCAATCCTCCCAGAAGAAGTAATGGCGGCGATTAAGCAGATGAAGAATGGGAAAGCAGGAGGAGCAGATGGGGTGTTGGCGGAATATCTGAAAGCTGGTGGAACAGAGATTGCTAATGTTTTAGCACAATTATTCAGTAATTGTCTAAAACATGGAATGATTCCCAAGGAATGGAACCACGCAAGGATTGCCCTTCTGCACAAGAAAGGAAGCAAAGAAGATTTGAAGAACTATCGCCCCATTAGCCTCCTTCCAGTTGTCTACAAAACATTCATGAGGATAATAGCTGAACGTCTTAAGATGACCCTGTCTTCAGCCCAGCCTAGAGAAGCGGGATTCCGGAAAGGCTTCAGTACTATGGACCACATCCACACATTACAGGAAATTATAAACAGAACGAATGGTTACGAGATGCCACTCGTCCTTTGCTTTGTAGATTATGAACAGGCCTTCGACTCGGTAAGTACCTCCTCCACTCTGAAAGCTCTGAAGAATCAAGGGATAGATTCTGAGTACATCCGCCTCTTACGCAGTGTCTACGAGAATGCCACAGCTTCTGTAATGCTTCATGAAGAGACCGATGAATTCAAGATTGAGAAGGGAGTTCGACAAGGTGACGGTCTATCTCCCATCTTGTTCACAGCCATTTTAGAAGAAGTTTTTAAAACCCTTGATTGGGAAGAGAAGGGGTTAAGAGTAAATGGGGAGTACATCAGTCACCTCCGTTTTGCAGATGATATAGTTCTCTTTGCAGCTAACGCAGAAGATCTAACTTCAAGACTTGAAGAGCTAAACACAGCAGGATAGAAGATAGGACTCAGGATAAACCTAACAAAAACAAAGGTAATGTATAATTCTTTTACAGTGCAAGAGCCAGTCAAACTTCAAGGAAAACCTCTGGATGTTTGCTTGGAATACACATACCTGGGACAACTTGTAACAACAGGAGAGAAAAACAGGATTAATGAAGTAAACAGAAGAATGAAACTTGGCTGGAGCGCATTTGGAAGGAACTCACACATTCTGAAGTCAGGAATGCCAATGGTTTTGAAGAGGAAGGTCTTCAACCAATGCATTTTACCTGTCTTGACCTATGGAAGTGAAACTTGGGTGTTAAATGCTGCAAAAACCCAGAGACTTCAGACGACGCAAAGGAGCATGGAGCGCTGCATGCTGGGAATCACAAGAAGAGACAGGAAACGAAACACTTGGGTGAGAATGATGACTGGAGTTACAGACATAATAGATAAGGTAAGATCACTAAAATGGAGGTGGGCCGGCCATGTTGCGAGAAGAAACGACAACTGTTGGACATCTGCAGTTCTCAACTGGATACCAAGAGATGTGAAGAGACCAAGAAGACGACCTATGGACAGGTGGAACAGAAACATCATCAAGTACTTAGGTGTAACGTGGCAACGAGAAGCTCAGGACAGAGAAAATTGGAAAGTACTTGGGGAGGCCTACATCCGACGTCGGATTGAAAATGGCTGATGATGATGATAAATATATATATATATATATATATATAATATTGTGCTTGCGGTTTTGACTAAGATTTGCAGCCGATATTCTCGCAGATATGCTGACGATAACCTACAAAATATAATAGATGTTAAAATTCCGATGTCTGCCATTTTGTAACATAAAGTACGCAAATGCTCAACTGTGATCATTTAAGTGTTATGAAGGATAAAGAGCTCGTTTATAACATGGCGTTGTGGTATTTCAATGAATTTCCGCTGATGAGTTCCGCATTGGTTTGAACTTGAAGAATTTTTCAAAAATAATTAAGAGCATTATTTTTCTCAAAATTAGGTCCACTTCAACCACCTGAGTAATTTAAATGTTCAGGAATCAAAGTAATTTACTTAATAATAATATTAATGGTTATATATGAAATTTATTTATCAGGAACTATCCAAAGTGTCTAAGTTCGCACAAACAAAATCCACTTTTTAAATTTCATTTCTTTATTTTTGGTCAGCTTATTTCGATTCCAGCCTTCTGTACAAAGTTATGTATATTTGAATAAATGCTAACTAAAATTAAAGAATGCTTGGAAGGTTAAAATATGAAATTTAGGTTAAACAACCAATTATTTTCTTTCTGGACCACTTGGTATGGACCATATGGCAATGCTCAATTTTCTTAATACCAGATTCACATAATAATTATATTTTATTATTTTATCGCCGCATATTTTTCTTGTATTTAATTTGAAATGGTTTTGTTAGTCTTGGAATCCTCTGCAGCTTCTGAATGAGAAAATTAAATATTTATCTTATTTACAGTTACAGCAACAGCTTTGAAGATTTGCCTGTTTCAATTCTTTATGGACTGGATACAGATATTAACAATCCGATAGCATTGAACCTTACCCCTTTGGTTGCCCAAAGAGAAGAAAGATTAGGTGGACCACGAGTTAGCTTTGGAGGAAAGAGTTCGGAAAGGTATGAGTATTCATTTCCTAAAGCTTTTATTTGTTCAGTTCCATTTTAACGAAGGCGTTCAATGGACCCCAAAGTAGCTCTTAAGAGTGCTATGGCAACCGGTGGATAATTAATAACAGGTATAAGCCAAGATGGTCAGTTAAAGATGTGGAGTTTAGTATTTGTGTTAGTATTAGTATATTATTATTAATATTTGTGGATGGAGAGGGGATTTTAGGAGGAACGGTCAGGATATTTAACAAAAACAAAATGTAAATGAACTTAAAAAAAATGTTTCTTCCTTAGAAACCAAACGGACTTCTTTCACAATTTGATGGAGCACTTTCTAAGCCTTTTCTACTATCTCCAGGATTAGAAATGAAGTGAATTGGATTACAACTTCATTCACCTGCGCATGCTTGCATTGTGTTTTGGAGATTGACCACGGAGTTCATCCCAACTATTGGCTTTTTTCGTTTACATCCAGCTCGAACACAATCGCTAAGAACCTCCTGTCTTAAAAATTTGGAGATTTTGAAGGAATAAAATAGTTTTAACAATTTTGAAAACATACTTTTACATTTTGGCAAAGTTTGTGTTAACAATCAAATATTTTATATTATTATGTCGATATACAATAAATTCCATCCTTTTTAAAATGACACTTCAGACATTTTTCCGTTGGTTAAGGTAACCATTCAGTAAGCACTATTTGAGGGTAGTAGGGAATTGGAGGAAGGAATTCGATTTCATGCGAAAAGTCAAGAATTCTTTCCTTAAAACATGTAATTAATAAAACTTAAAAGAAGTAATAAACTCCTTCAAGTGAATTCTTAAGAGGTGATAGATGCTTTAAAAAGGAGTCTGTCGATCAAATGGACAGTCTATAGCTAATTATTAATTTATTTATTTCCCAGGGCTGAGCTTCCGTTGGAAATGCTGAATCCTGCTTTACGTCTCATGCGAATTCTTCGCTTTCGCATTGAAAATGGAGACTTATCCAGCATCGATGCCCTCTTAGGTTGTGGCATTGTGCTGCCCAAGTTGTTAATGAATGGAAATGACGAGTCAAAGATTGTGGAAGAATTTGCAGGTCTCAGCTTAATCGAACAGAAGACACTTCTATCATCCATGATGTATGCCATCAATTGGCTCAGGGAACTTGTCAATGCATTTGCCTTTCAAAAGGACCAGGAACTGAGGATCAAGGTAAGCCTTATGGATTTTTTTATGGTGTATTTAATTTGTTTTAATCCAAATAAACCCATTCCTGCCCTTTTAGTTCTCTTTATGTTTTACCTTTAGCATAGCTATCCCCATGTCTGTTTTTCTTGTTGTTTGTGAATTTTAAATATGTTATATCCTATGCTATAATGAAGATTGTGAGAACCTAAAAAATAAAAAGTTTCTCTATATGACCCTGTGCCTTAAGCACTTGCACTTGCTAGAATAATAGAAGGAACTTAAGGTTAACTTTTTGTGTCAAAAATTAGATCATGGTCTTCTTCTTGGTTACTTCATTCTTGGTTTAGCTTAAAAAAAAAATTGTCCCAGATAATTTCCCATTTTTCTCTAATGCCTTTCAAACCAGTCTTACAAATTACAGTACAGTACCCTCATAGTAAATTATGAATGTGTCATCATGATTGAAATAAGTTTCAGTTGTAACCTTGAAATTGAAATATTTCCTATTGATGAAAGACAATTATCATGTAACTGACTTTTTAAATGACAATTTTACTGATGTGTAAATTTTGCGTTATTTTGTAATATTTTACATATTTTTTATTGCCATATCCATGTTACTCAGTAATCTATGGATGTAGAAAAAATAATAATAATAATAAGCTATTCACTAATTAGCAGGTTGATCTCGTGTGTAGGTTGATACTCAAGTTTTCTATTTTCGCATTCATTAATATCAACAATGTTCTATAATTAATAATTATGTAACATTATCATTAATTATTTATGGAATATTATAACTATCATCCTGTTTTTAATTCTCTTATGTAATCAGTTGTTATTAGTATTATTTTGACCTATGAAGTGTTGTATTCTATAAATGAGATTGTGTTCACTCATACTTCATACGAAATGGTGTATATTCATACATGCATCAGCCGAACTCACAATTTTTAATGGAAATCTTGTTGAAGGTTTTCTCGTGTGAAAATTTATATGCAGTAGAAGTTTGTTATAACGAGAGCTGGCAAAAATTGGAAAAGTCCTTGTTATAATGTGTACTCGTTATAACCGATTACTAATAGTATATGTCCATCCTCTTGAATCCAAAAGCAGCGAGTGCGCAGAATTAACCTGGAGGGTTTTTAATCCTTACACTAATGCTTCATAATGCGTAAAAAGGTAACTTTGCATCAAAAATACCATATTTACTCGAAAATAACCTGCACCCTTTTGGTTCTTTTTTTTGGCTCAAAAATCGGGGTGAGTGTTAGAATTGACGGCAAACTAGGCTAAAACTACTCGTTGACCTGTAGCTGGGGCAGGCAGCATATCCTACGCTCACCCTGGTTTTTGTAAATTTTGTATACAATTTATACACATATAAATATACGCATTTACTAGCATATGCCTGTATCGTTAAGACATATAAGGTGCAGCGACTGGCGTGACCGCATTTCTTAAGGGGCGTATTACATTTGCAGGCAAATGATTTTTCAATGTCCGACACTCAAATTTCGGGTGCCCAATACTTACAATGGTGCGTTATTTTCTAGTTCGCACATTATTTTATTGATTCATGCATCATAACAAAACTGCAACCTCTAATATAAAATGTAGGAAATTATTGCTCAATAATTTGCTCGAAAAATAATTGTGTGTCATTAGACAATATTAATTCATATCAAATTGCTTTCTCAAGATATTTTTCTTTCACATGCTTCATAAGCAATGACTGAGGGAGGGCAAGAAGTTACCCCGGGAATCCAAATCAGCACTGCTTTTATCTCCTATATTCCCACCGATCCTCGATCAGACGATTTGGTGCAAATTTTTGTACGAAAACAAATCCCATGCGTAGATCCCAATATGATGGTAACTCAATTAAAAATTCCAGCGCTGACTAGAGGGGTCGTTGCAGAAAAGAAACAAGAGACGAGGTGATAAGATGTACCAAGGGATAAAGGGGAGAGTGAAACTCGTGAGAAGTTTTTAATTAAAGCTCCCTGAAGCATCTTTGCCGAGGAAGGGTGAAGCGACTTGTGGAAAATAAATGCATGAATTAGGTGACGATAGTTTTTGCATTTAATACTTCTACTTATACAACGGGCAAAAAAATCACTCGCTATAACGCAACTCTTGTTATATGCGGTACTCGTTATAACGGGCTTTACTGTATTATCATGATTCTTTTCAATATCTTATGGCTAAATCCTGGATATAAATACATTAAGAAATTATAATCATGAAAATTATTTATTCATTATTGTATGCTTTCCATGCAGGTAATTAAACGTGTTATGAACATAGTTGAACTGCAGGAGATTCTTATAGAATGCCTTCCACAACTCCCCGGCTATGTTCCTCCTTCTGCTAACTTTCTTAGCCCCGTTGCTGTGCCTCCATCATTCGGAGCTGCGGGAAAAAGCAAGGGATCAAAGAAGAGGTGAGATGAATGTGGTCAAGTAACTGGTAAAGACAATCAATCTTGCACAATCTGAAAAAGCAGGTGGCTCAGATATATTTAAACAGTTTTTGTATAGCCATGTCACCTTTGGCTTTGTATCTTTTCAGAGGAGTATTTAATATCACGCTAAAGAGTATAAGAACGGTTAGAGCCACAGTTTCTTGGCAGTACTTTTTCCCAAAATCTTATAATTTGTTTTTTTGGAGTGGTACAGGTTCTAGAAGACTGGAATTCCTAATACTTCCATATACTATCTTTAGATGTATTTAATTACCGTTTCTATTGGTAATTACACACATTGTCATATTATATGCACCCTGATTTTAGGAAGAAATTTGAATTAAAGAACTTAGTCGCTTAAAGAGTAGTTGCCAAAGTCTATGATAACTGCGGTCTATTATTATGATTTGATAAGCTAACTGTGATTTTGATAGGGAAAATCTTTTTTGTGCAACCAATAATTATCATTCTTTAAATATCTTTTCTTTTAGATTTTGTTTTCGATTATATATTGAAGTAATAATTTTAGGTTTTTATCCTATTATACAGATTATAATAATCATACAATTGTAGAATACTATCTTGGCAATGCTTGGGTAATTTCAAATACTGCCTGTGACATTTTTGTTGAAAACCAACTGAAATTTTTTCAGGAAATCTAAGAAAAGCAAGAAAACTATTCAGTTGACTGGTGCAACGGGTACTCAGGCAGCAGAAGAGGAAGAGGACGAGGAGATGGAGGAGGGTGGGGGGGGGAAAGACCAAAAGAGAGAACTAATCCTCTCTGCCTTGTCTCCATTCTTCAGGGAGTTAGACATGGAGATATTTGGGGTTCTTCTCAGTGAAGAGTTGGTCATCAATCCTCCAAACAAGGTCTCGCTTTTTACATTTCGATTTATTTACTTTCAGAAAACTCAATGCAGATCTTCAGATGTACGAACAGTCAGTTGTGGACTTGCGATAGTTTGACTTACAACGGAGGATCTGTGAATGGTGATTCTTAGCTGGGTAGCGCATGTCTTCATGATTTTAATAAAAAGATTAATTTGTTAACTTAAAGAATGGTTTAATTTAAACAAATGCTGAAAAATTATAAATAGCTTATATTTTTTTGTTTTGTTTAATTAAAAAAGTTATTTTTTTTATTGGAGCAGTCTCCATCTAGCAACAAGCCTTAGTATTTCTATCAAAATCCACCAAAAAGCTATGAATATCTAAGTTGCCTCCAAATCAACTTATGACCAGTCTGTCTGAGCCAAACATGCTTGTAAGTCGACAACTGACTGTATATTAGTAGGTGATTGCAAACATTGCTTATCAAAGAAGACGCGCACTGTGCGTTATTGGAAGTCAAAATTATTTTTTGAATAAAATACATTAATCAATAATTCATTTTTATAATTTCAAAACTTTATTTAATTAAGTAACACATTACATTTGTTACTTTTTTCATAGGAGTTTCCTAGTGTTTTTCATTTAGCTTTGATTGCTTCTTAATTCATTTTATCATTGCTCTTCTGAAAAATTATTTTTTGTTTTATCAAAAATATAAATAATAAACTGGAATTTATGAAATAATTTATTATATATTTCGTTAATTTTTGGTAAGAATTATATAGGATGAAATGTAATTAAAAATAATCAATCAATAATTTCTTGTGTTTAACATATGTGAACATTTTTCAGAACGAGAGGCCTGCAGAACTTGGAGCAGCAGAATTGCTTTTCCTTCTGGAAGACTACACTCTTAAAGTAGAACATGCCCTGTGCACTAATCCCACCATCACCATATCCTCGTTTGGGAGTCAAGTCAAAGGAATGCCATTCTCAAGCAAAAAGAAAAACTCATTTATTTTTTATAATTTAGATGTTCATGAGACGAAAACAGTGGTTCGCTCTATGATCTCACTGTTGCCATTTCTCTGTAAGAAACTTGAGATGATATCAGAATATTTTCAGGTATGTCACATTGAATTGGATTTTATTAAGCCATGCAAGGAAATTGGCGAATGGCAAAGCACTTTATGATCCCTTTCAACTGGAAATATAAGAAAAGTGCAATAGCTACATTGAAATTATATCTTCTAATTGCGAAACAGTCAGTTGTGAGTGAATTGATGCACACACAAATATCTCTCAATGAAAGTTGGTCACGAATGTGCAGAGTCAGTCCCAGTCTTTCTTTGTATTCCCTAAAATATATATTTTGGCTTGCAAATCTAATATTATGTTGTAAATTTTGGAATTTAGCGAATTGTTTTAATTTTAATATAAAGTTCTGGAAATTAAATTAAAGAGAAGAAAAGTATGTAGTTAGATGAATGTCTATACTCAGCTAGAGCCTCAAATGCCCTGTTAGAACTGATGTTTTAACAGGTCTTTCCCTGTAGATGATCGTGTTATGAATGTAAAATTTGCAAATCTTATAGCACATTTGCAATGTTTTTCTCTTCAATCAATTTAAATGTTTTATTATTTGAAATACCTGTAGTATGTAGCTATCATCCTTATAATTCGATCAGAAATACTTTTTGTTATTAGTTGTTACACATTTATGAATCTTAAGATCACTTGAAATCTTACTACATATATTTAACGTACAATAATTTTCCCTCTTATAAGTTGTTGTTTTATAAGTTTCTACAGTACTAACTTGTTCTCACTTATTGTGAATCGAGTTTTTATCCTATTGTTATATAATTATTTATCACTGGCCTTGGTGGCCATGTGAATAGCATTCCATCTACGCTATCGCTCCTACCCTAAGGTTCCGGGGTCGAATCACAGCTCATCAAACTTTTCCAATCAGGGAAGTTGTCTAGGACAAGTTCAATAGAGAGCTTAGGTACTCAACCTGGTGCCCGGAGTGACCTTGCACAGTGCCTGCCAAGCTTCGGTAAAAAGATTATTTATATTTGCCACAACAGTACTACTTGGGATTGCACTAGCAGGGAGATAGAGTGGAGGTTCAGCGGGATAGGGGTCAAAAACTTGGTTGGCCAGATCTTGGGTTTCGTAAACATTTCACCCCTCTTATGTCAAGATTAAAAAGACATATGAATGCAAAGATTCAGCTTATCAATGCATCAAACTCCAATGACTGCTGCTTTTCATAATGCAACGGTGCACAAGCAGCGAAAACCTTCATATCAGGTGCATTAATAAAACCCGTAATTAAATTTTCTTCGGAGATAAAGATTTTCTCACATTGCGACGTTATGACGAAATTATATGTGTGGTAATATTTTCGATCGTATTTACCATGGAGCGTAGTTTTTAACCGGCAACGGTTAACTGCTAAAATGATAATATTGCCAAGGGATGGCCTGAATATCACCCTGGACAGAAATGTTATGTGGTGCCTGCTTCAATCACGGAAGCACCCTTAGGTCCACGGGCGCCCAAAAAGGTTGAGTACCCCTGTCTTAGGAGGACTTCAGTGATAAATGGCTCAAGGGCCCCCTCCAAAAAAAGTTGAGCTGTAATATTCCATTCTGAATTTGTTAAAATGTATCTGATGCTCAGCCATTTAGGAAACAGATGAGATTTAAAGTAGCTTTAGAAATTTCTCTTCAATTATTATGGATTTGCTTGAAATTCCTCCTTTCAAATAGATAAATTCTACCAAGTCTGTATCATAAATGTTTACACAATTTTGAAATAGTGAATTACTTCTTATATAGTATTGTTTGTAAAGTATGCCAAACCCACCCCTATTGATATGAGCGTTGCAGAACATACCTCTCAAAAAGAAATGAAATTATTTTCTCACTGAATTTTGAAATTCCTCTTTCGATAAATTTGACTTCAAAATAAACTTTTGCTCTTATAACAAGGCTTTCATATTATATATTCCCCGACTTACAAACACGTTACGATCTGCACTTCTCGTCGTAAGTCGAATTGGTCGTATGTTGGGTTTATGATATGCGGTATAGCATAACTCACCCTCCGTAGTGGTAGCTTTCCGGCGTTACACCATAGAAGAACAGACTATGTTGTCATTACATTTTAAGTTTGTATTGTAACACTTGATATTGGTATTTTTTAATGATTTTATCAATATATCTTTATGTCTTTCCGTAAAAATTTATAGCTGAGTAGAAGACCTTCAAAATAATACGAATGGGAGTGATTTACTGCCAGAAATATATTTTTGGAATGTTAGGAAATGAAAGGGTTGATTATGAACGAGGAAACAAACACTTATTCATTCATATCACTACCTTCTATCAACGAAAACTAGCCCCTAAATCCCAAAGAGTATGAAATCGTTGAATGTTGAATTCTAAGTTTGCATATCAATATGCAATCGTTATTTATATCACTAAATTTGCCCATTGAAAAGGAACTAAAATGCGTAATAGTGAATGAAATATGGAGCAAATAAGAGAAATATGAATGTACATCAAACATTTATATTGTATATTTATAACGCAAACAGCACGCAATACAGGCTTCCTCAGACTAGCCAGCTTCTCCGATTCACGGACGGAATGTTTTGGACGCTTATCTAATCTACTTGATTAATTCAAATAAAGTCGGAAATATCTCGAAGAATATTTTTAATTCAGCTGTGCAGATTTTTAAATACTCCAAGATCGATGGCGTTAGAAGACTCTGCCAAGGATACCCAATATATAGTTTGACGCAGGGAGAAATTATATACAGTAATAAATGCCTAAAACAAACAAGTGAAACAAGAACCAAATTGAAACTGAACAAAATATCTCAGAATCGAGGATAAGAAATGAAACATGAGACATTAAGTATAAAATTACCCCATCCCGTCATAAAGTATTCCATAAATGCTAAAAACTTAGTACAAAATAATAATAGCCATTCTAAGCAAAAACATTGTTTCATTTTTATCATAGTTTGAAATTACACATATCAAAATCTTTTGGTCGTAACATCGGACAGTCGTAAGTCAGACGTTCGTAAGTTGTGGAGCATCTGTACAATATTTTACCAATTATTTGCCAACAAAATTCTTTCTATAGGATACCATTCGTGACTTTGATGGTGTTCTGGATAACCCTCAGATGTTTTTGGGATTTGCGCCTGTTTTAGCGAGATGTTTGCATTTGCTGTTGAGGGACATTGGAGCTCTAGTATCATGGAATGGATATTCCTCGTTGGGATCCCAAGGAACTTCCTTTATAAGAGGTAAATTACTGATAACATTTTACGCAATTTGATATTTGAGATCCAAAGGAAAATATTTTAATTGCTGTATATCATATTAATGTTTGAATTGGTCTTTAACTTAAGACTTGAAATTTTTATGTTTTAGATTATATCCTGCACATTATTTCTTGTGTATAATTTGATCTTTAGAGTCCTTTTTAGTAAAACTTTGAGAGTGTTATATGACATGAAATTCAACAATAAAAGGATAAAGTAGATTTTCATCTGCCTCCTTCATAAGTTGACCATACTTGTTTATGATATTCATTTTTATATTTTGGTATCATATTGAATAGATTCATATATCTGTACTTTGTATAAGGATGTATTATAATAGTATTCATTTTCACGTTGTATCTTATTACATAGATTTATATAGTTCAATTTTTTATAGATTTGTATTTTATTATATGATTTGAATTTTTAATACTACGCAAATGTCTTGGTTAAGTGGAAGATGAGACTAAAAAGTCCCATCTTTGCCAAATAAAGTCCCTTGTCTGTATTTCCATTGATCCTAAAATTTACATTCAATTTTTTTGGTCTCCCCATCATTAGTATAATTGCACTCTGCTGTGTTGTTATTGATAACAAAGTTCCACCAAATTTTCATTTTTTCTATTATTGTTAATTCTCTTATGAATGCAATTGTATATTTTCTATTTTATTTTATCTTTTACTTATTACATAAAGTAGCTACATGAAGATTTTACAAAATTATAAATGTCCTTTGATTACACATTATGGTTTCATAACAAATTTTAAGAAATATAAATCGTTTAACCAGTGCTTTGTGTGTATTTACGTCACAGATACTGTTGTTAAATTGCATAGCCATGCAGTTGAAATTTTTTAAGCCATTCACTTTTAAGGAGCTACATAGTTGTAAGTAAAAAAAACCACAAATCATATTTTAATGATTTTCTTGAATCCTGATTGACTATTACGAATTTACATATTTAGAGTAATAATTATATATTGTTTTATAGTGTTCCTAAGTATATTATCAAATCTAACTCAAATTTATGCTAACAATATGCTGCGATTCTTCAATCTTATCCTTATCACCGTATTTTTTCCATATTTTATTACACTTCATACTCTTACAAGCTTATCTAATTTATACTAGTTAACTTTTGGCTGGTAATATCTCCATTTTTCCAGATGGTTATGCCGTTTGAGAATTGGAGATAATATCGCATCTTCTAAAATAGTCACTTCTGTTGCATTTGCAGAGGTTTTAAGTATAATAGGTGCTCGTGCCGCAGAAGGAACTACGCAAAGGACAAGGACTGCCATGACAATTAATCAGCTAGCACAGGAATGCTGCTCTTACTTTGGGCGATTTGCGGAGTGGATTGTGAGGTTGCCAACTGCCGTGGCTCTTGTTTCTTTGTTGCATCAAACTGCTGCTTTGGCAGACTCAGACCATAGCCAGCGAGAGCACCTTGGTATGTGATCATTTACTTTCTTTCCATTTGTTCTGTTGACATTCAATAAGCGCCGAAACCACTTTTAAATCATTATATTTATGCATTCTGTGTTCTTATATTATTACTCTGCTATGTTAATGACACTTAACTAGGTATGTTAGAAACTGTTTGTAATAAAACTAATGAAAACACAACATCCAAACAATGGAAGCAGACTGTGTCCTCCGTCTTTATTTTTCCCTTTTCAAGGCTAGTCTGCCTCATAATTGGTGTCTGCTGTGCAAGTTGCATCCTAAGTGGTTACTCTTTTTACCTAACCATACATTTGCTATTATTATTGATGATATCTTGGGTTACTTCCATAAGGGAGAAAGCTTAATCAAGTTTAAAATGTATATCGCTGATTAAAATAAGTTTTGATTATTGATAAATTTTAAGGTATAGTTTACAGAAACCTTTTGCTATAAAGTAAACTAATTAACGTTATGAGATTCTTATAAACATCTTGTGATGATGTTTATAGGATTCTCATAATACCTAGCAATAGCCGTAGTCAGTTAATATTTTAAAATTGTTGGTATTTTTATAGAATCTGTTAAATTCATTTGTAGAGATTATCAGCAAAACTTTGATTCTTGATAAGATCTTTATGCAGAGATGGGGATGATGCAGTTCAATTTTAAGTTTCTTTGAAATTTAATTGAAGAACTGGATTTGTTTTTAGTCTCGGTTTGCCGTATGTTCTTGAGTCGGGAATGGATTGGCATGGACGGACTTCCTGAAACTGGGACAGGTCCTGCTGTCGACCTTGGTCTGCTGATGACTTCTTTCCTCTGGGGCTCTTGCTCTGGAGCTGTAGGGGAAGACTCTCCTTTGACCACTTTGCATGGAATCATAGAAGAAGTAGAGAAAGCTGCTGATGACATGAAGAGTGCTAAGGACCGCCTCTCTGCCTTTCCATCGATTACCAAGTGAGAAAAATTCAACTTCATCCGTGCGTGTAAAATCCTTTGCTTCCTATGCAACGCTCGCAACTTAGGTCTCATCCAACGCGGATCCTTACGCTCCCTAACGGTTTTAATTGGGACAGACCTAGCTAAGCCTTCTCTTAGTATTTGGAGAAATTCCATCCAGCTATCCTCAATAGTATTACCACTCAAAAAACTACAGAAGTCTTCCTTCTTCGCATTGATATAATTCCTGAATTCCGGAAATCTCGCTTTGCGAAATATATAAACCTGCCGCGGTGGCTTGAGGGATTTTACTATTTCCGCTTTCATAACTGCAGTTATGACATCATGGTCTGAAATTCCAGCAATAATATTAAGATCATCGATCAAGTGAGAATGCAAAGTTGCTAATAAATCAAGTACTGTACCTTGACCTTTGTGAATTGTCCTTGCAACCTTCTTATTAAGTTGATCTAAGGCGTGAAGCGAAAATGTATCCATCAATGTCTGTGATATAGTCTTCTCTCTTCCGGAGTTCAAACTCACTAAATTCTCCCAATCAATATGGGGGAGGTTAAAATCCCCTCCTACAACTATTCTGCTGCACTCGCTGCTCTTGGATTCAAGAGGATGGACATATAGTATTAGAAATCGGCTATAACGAGTACTCGTTATAAAGTGTACTCTTGTCAGCTCTCGATCATGGACTTCTACTGTATTATGATTCACCTTTAGTCATCTGTACTTAACTGATCATGACTATATTCCTTGATTCACCAATGAATGAAGACATTAAATCCATTCAATTCCTTGCACTTTCAAATATGTTGTTTGAATATGGAATGTCAAGTTGTGATAGTCTATGGGGTGTATTATAATATCTCTAATTTTTATTCTGAAGCCTTTCTTATTGGAAAATTTGCATCTTAAAAGTCAATTGAAGCCTGAGGAATCTCCAATAGACATCAGTGCTCCACACCAAGTTGCTGCTGATTTTGGAAACATTAGAAATTCCCGTACTACTGACCTTCTAACAAGTGCCCAATGTACATTGTCCATTAGTGGCAGTTATGCAGAGCACTGACAAAACAGTTATTGGAGATTCATTTTGGTTTCCAAAGAAATTAAAACGGTCAAGTTCCAATATTTTGTGGAACTTTCCTTAAATATTAATCCATGGGGATTGGATAAGCTTTATTTAATAATTATGAAAAAACTACGATCAACTTAATAATATGGAGTTTTTTATGTATATTTAAGGGATAAATGTGTATAATGGTGTAATTGATAATTAGTTCCTGAATAATTCTATTGCTGTATAATATTTTTGAAATCTTATAGTATAAAACATTTTCCATGTCCACCAATCCAAATTTCATGGATTATTTTTTTTAATTTTTGAAGGAGTACTTTTCACGTTGTTTACCAAGCTCTTGCCACATGGCTTGTGTCAGTGGTACGAGAAGAAGAAATTGAAGTGAATTCAAAACAAACAGATGGAAGGCAAGCTACTCAAGCATCTCAGAGTTTGTTTTCTCAACCAGCTTCAGGGCCTAGTATGGATAAGAAGCTTGATTGGTGGCAACTTGCCGTCAAGTGTCTCCTCTCTCTTGTGAAGATAAGCAAAACTCAGGATTCCAGAAGAAACCTCAGCATATTGCTCAAGGTTTGCATTTTTTAAATTCCTGAAACTTAACATTCTTGGGCTTTTACATGTAAGTGCAATGTTTTACCACAAACATAAAGTCCTTTATTATTATAAAAATAGGTATGTTAGTATCTAGTCTCGGAACTTTCTTAGATATTCCATGGAAAAGTATTAGGTCATTTTTGGAATGGAGGGTAATCAGTATATGTTTCATGTCTGAGACATGCTTTCCTCTTTAGTCATGAATTCACTACTCTCGTTGAAAATATATTTCTAATTTTCCACAAAGGTTTTTATTCAGGAACTACTGGTTTCAGTATATTACCATCGTCAGGTTCACACACGACTGAATCATCAAACTGCTGAGGCATACATTGCAATTTGAGCGATGACATATAAAATTACAATGTAGAAGTTGGAAATAGACATACATACAATGACAACCAATCAGGAGGGGTAGTGGTAGTTTACAGATGACTAAACGATGGGGGAGAGGGTGGAATCCAAGATGGGGGAGGGAGAAAGAATAAGATACTCGTTAATATGGGAACAATGGGGGTAGGAGAGGTGACGTTTAATTTCAAGCTGTTCTAGGGCATTGAGTCGAGGACTTTTACTTTGAAAGTGAAGGATTTCTGGAGAAAAATCACTTAAATGACTGTTTTCGAAAAGGTGTTTCGCAAAGTGGGAGGAGGGAGATTTATGGAGGAAAGCTCTATGGTGTTCTTGTGTTCTGACATGTAAATTCCATCACATTCCTTACAATTTAGTTTATATACTCCCGGTCTGTCTAAAGCTTTGAATTTATCTTTCGAATTGGCTAGTAATTTCATTAGGTTGTTATTATTTTTATATCCTGGAATCACGTTATATTTTTTTAAAAGGTTTTGCAGATTAAAAGATATGGAGCCTTTAAATGAGAGCGCTACACGTTGAGGGGTTTCTATATCAGTTACAGAGGCAAGGGGAAAAATTCGTTTGGTAATGAGGTTCTTCACTTTCCGTGAAAGCAATTTGTCAATTATACTGGTAGGATATCTAAAAAAAATTTCCGGAGAGGAAGAAACGTTTTGATGACAGTGTTGTCATGACCAATTTAAAGCTTATAATACATAACCGTGCTCTTTCTTTCTGCATACTTTTATACTGCATTTTGGCTTCATCGTAAATACGCAGCATGGGGTCGTACAGAGTTGCTGTTTCCAAGGGTATCCTATTTCTCTATTTATCTTATAGGATCATTAGTTAACGTCTTAGTTTGTAGTTGGTCTTTTTTAGTGGATGTCAGGAGTTGTCCTAATCCAACATGTAAGTTGTCAGTTTCCCTTTAAGGACACTACCCTATTCACAACTTAATCATTCGTGTATTCTAGGGATACATTGAGAAAGTAATTGAACCATTATCACCTGGTCATTAAAAGATTTTAAAATTTTCAAAGAGATTGACGAAGTATTTCAAACAAAGTTTATGTTTGGGAAATGTAGAATATTAATCTGTGGATATAATTTATGTAAATTAAAATAGCTGCATATCCCTCTTCTTTCTGGATGCTTAAAAAGTATAGATACTCGAGTTTGGAGTATTGGATAATGTAACATTTTTGTTTGTATATAGTTTCTATTTTAATGTAAGTTAAAATGATAAAATTTTCCATTTTTTCATGCTCATTGAAATGTTCATTTTGAAATTTCATTATATATAAATTTCAAATAGCCATCTAATCTAAAAAATTTTTAAAACCATATTTGTATACTCATTTTTTACTGAAAAGTTGTAGATTTTTTCCTTTACTTGTGTTATCGATTTTGTAAAACAACTTTTTCTCAGAAATAGATTGACGTGAAAATGCAAACTTGTGAGCCCTAAAAGCGTTGTCTGTGTCTAGGAAGGGCTCTGATGCCAATAAAATATTATGATGAATCTATGAACTGTTTGTCACCAATTTGTGAGCCCCGAGTTTGTAATGATCTAATTATCACTGCATGTCTAATGTTGGGATAAAATAATATTCCTGTGCAAATCTGGAACATCCTGAAAAAGTAAAAACATTATCCAGGAAAACCTGGAAAAGTCAAGGAATTTCTTAATCGCTAGATAGCGATTAATTTTTAATGTAATTAATTTATGCTTTCCTTGTAATTTTTTCTTTTAAAAGAAAAAAACTTTGATTTTTACCTAACAATTATTTTTGATTGATTGAAATTTGCTTGTTTTTTAAATAAAATTCTCAATTTCTTTATGCAAAAATGAATTATTTTCGTCCAGGTTTATTTCTTTCAAACAGAAAAATTGTACCCTTCTTACTTATAAATTGATTACATCGATCAAAATCAGCTGCATTTTTCAGCAAAAATCTCAATTTCTCTTTGGGAAATTATATTTTTGTCCAACATTATTCCTTTTATAAGAAAAAATCCTACGATTCTTACTTAAAATTTGATTATATTGATTGAAACTTGCTTTAGTTTTTAGCAAAAATTTCAATTTCTTCACTCGAAAATTATTTGTTTTTGTCCATAAGTTTGTCCTTGAAAAACAAAAGGATTCTTACTTCAAAATTTATTATATCAAAATTTGCTTTATTTTCAACCCCTGCTAACTAATTATCGGCGAATCAAATATATTTAGAAAACAAATTTGATGCATATTTATTCTTCGCAAATTATATTAATTGCTTTATTTCGATGTTTTCTTTTTACAAATGAAGATCAAAAAGCACATCATGGTTTGTTTTTGTTTATATAATCCTTATGATTTGACTTAGCGGTAGGAGTTAAAGGAAGTTGTTTTAGCAGTGTGGTGAATTGATATAACCATGCTATATTACCATTATATCTATAATAAATTTTAAATACCATTGTGTTTCTAGGCTAAAACCTGAAATTCACCTCAAAATTTTGGGGGTCGACTTATATGCCAGCATATGTGGTAATTATGATTTGTTAATGACTATATACTGGGAATAATACCTAAAAAGTTCTAATATCAATCAAAATGTGCTTCATTGTTAACCAAAAATTAATTATTAAGATTTTTGTTTAAATGAACCAAATTTCCATCGATATAATAAATTTTCAATTTAGGATTGTACAATTTTTTCTTTTAAAAGGAATAATTATCAACAAAAATAATATATTTTGTGTGTATAATTATAGTCTTTGGTGATTCATTTTTATTCAACACAAATTTCAGTAACAAATTACGGAAAATTTTATGAGATTAAAATTTTTGTTTATGGTATGCCCCAATGAACTAAGATAATGACAGATACTATATTATTTATCACTTTTACTATGTAGCAGTATTTAATATAAATTATTTTTATCAAATTGACTGAATTCTTTTTTATTTCAGAAATCTCTTCTTTTTATAAACTTATTCCTTTCCAACGGGATGCCTGTTCTTGATAAGGCGCTGTGTTCCCATCCCCAGAAAGTCTATGCTCTGCTCCGAGAACTGCAAAATAGCACCAGGTTTCTTCAGCATCTTTGCTGCGACTGCAAGGTATTTTTTTTTACTTGTTAACTGTACGTGGATATTTTGACAGAAATAGTTTACCTGTGAATGTTCCAATATTAAGTACAAACTAAGAAGTCGGATATGAACTAAGCGGAGATAAAAGAGTTTTTTCTGTATTCATAATTTAATTAGCTTTGTTGTCTGGAATCCTTTATAGGCTGATGCAATTGGTTTATATATCAACAAATTTCTGTTAAATTCTTATCTTGTAAATGTTTTAAAGTGGCAGAAGTGGCAAATGCCATATCTTCCTAATGCCCACCTCATGTTTACGGTGCACCTTTCATTTAAGTGCTTATATAATGCATCTCTACTAGATATTGCTCCCTTTGTAACTCATTATTTCATGAAAATGCGATAATAATTTGTCTTTCTTTTTGGGTGTATTTTAATAATTGATGACCATTCTTACAATAAACCCCATTTCATTTTTTTAAACACACATACAACCATGGCCTAACCAGGACTCGAACCCAGGACCTCAGTGTTGCAAGGCCAGCTAACTAACCACTTTACCACCAATGATGCGTAATCCTATCCTATTACAGATTAATGAATAACAGAACAAAATATGTTTGGAAGTGGTGCTGTCCTTGTTTGTTTCTTGCATTGATGAATTGAAGTGGTCGTCCTAATGTTTTGATTTTTGAGCATGAATTAATGATAACTTAATTGCTCTACATTATGATATTATTCTTCTTGTTCAAATTCTCTATATTTTGACCCAAAAATGATATTTTACAACCAAAATCATAAATGAATTCCTGTCTCTTAGTGTTCATCTCCATCTTGTTAGGACATCATTTCTATTTTAAAGATGAAAAGGAGCAAATGGTCAAAAATGATTGTTGGGTGCAGTTCTTACGGGAATATTATCGAGTCATCCAGAGCCAACTCGTGGTACTTTTGGCAAGAAAAATATCTATATTTAATAGTTCATTGACACGCTCTTGAATCCCTGAATTTCAAATTTTTGTCTCATCGGGAAGTGCATGAAATTAACTTTTTTAAATTTCTTACTGCTTTTCTTACGTCGAGTTTTTGACATTGGATAAATGCATTGGTGATTTTTGCGTGAAATTTCTAAAATTGCTTTTCTAATTGGCCTCACTTTTGATCTCAGACTTTCTCAGCTTTATTCATATTAATCATTTTGTGACCTTTTATCAGGTGAAAGGGGATGTCGGACTTACCACTCATGTTCCCCCTGTCAAGCGCTCTCTGGAGCAATTGGTCTTCCGTGTGAAGGAAATGCTTCTGAAGAACAATTGCGCTGTTGCATTTTGGGTTGGTAATTTGAAGAATAAAAACCTTAGAGGTGAAGAAATTGTTTCACAGGTACGTTGCTAAGATTTTAAAGTGAAATGTTTTAGCTCTTACGCTGCTTTGCACATCTTTAGACATTTTGGGCCATTGATTTGTAATTTAATTTGCTTAACCATATAAGCTGGTAATTAATTTCAACATAATTCCCAAATCTACAAATAAAGTGTCATTATAACATGGCGCTTCTCTGTCCAGGTGGAAGGTGTAATTTACAAATATGGTTTCAAGAATTCCATAATTTACTGTTTAAATGATAATGAAAATTATAATGTGAAAGTACTGTTGTTCAGATGTATCTGAATGGTTAAATATTTGATTGGGGCAGAAACAAGAAGGATTTTGTCGTATGGAAAAGTTGCTCATTCAACATAGAATTGAAATTAATCAATGATGTAGCAGTGAAGGTAGTTAGAAGCTATCTCTTCTAATTATGGGCATTAGGGAAAGTCAATGGGCAAGTTCTGCCTTTGGTCTTGCAGACAAACTGGGCAATTACAATTGCTGCACTTGATTTGTAAGTGATGAGGAAAGCAGTGTTGTGTTTTACAACTTAGGGCAATTGTGGAGGGGAGGAGAAGGAATCATGGTGGAGATTAAGGACTCAGCATAGGAGGGTGTTAAAGGTCTATGGTTGAAGTAGTTTACCAATTTCCGTTCTGAAATTGGAATGTGGAGCTGATTGCTGGTGACTTCAGCAGACTACTTATAATGTTATAATATGTATGATATGTTAACTTCCATTTTTGCTTTTATGTTCAATATTTATCTCAATTTTAAAGGAATAATTTTATTTAAGAGTAATTTGATAGAATATTACTGTCTCACTACAATGTCTTACTATTATAGAATCATATGAAAAGATTTTTCCTGCTAGAAAAGTTGTTGGTGATTTTAGGTGTCTCTCAATACAGTCAGTAGTCAACTCACGATTCCATTTGAATTTAAGTCAAATATTGATATTTTATCGGTAGATTTCGGTATAAATACTTTCTAAAACTTTTTTGTTCTATAATGGAGGCTTCTTATTAAAAAAAAAAGTATTTTAAACTGATGTTCAATTAAGATCCCTTGGCATTTTTGTTCTACGATCCCAAAGTCCCATTTAATATAGCCAGAAATAAAAATTAATGAAGTTGCAACAGCTACTGATAACAAAGTGGCAGTAGTGAACTTTCTAGCAGGGTTACCCAACTGATCAATACCATTCATTCCCCTGTCACGCACTCAGTCGTAAGTCACATGAGTCGAAAGTTGCACAGGTCGTAAGAAGACAACTTAATTCTACATCAGTATTTACTGAAGAAAAATAAATTTTAAGAGCTCTCTTATAGCTGTGTTGTTTTCTCTTGCAAGGAGCTTGTATTCATTGTATGAGCTTTTTATAGGCTATTTAATGTATTGTATATGCCGGCGTATAAGTCGACCTTTGAAGCCTAAAAAAATCTCTCAAAACCAGGGGTCGAGTTATACGCCGAACATAAAATTCAACCCTTTTACCACCAAGGGGTAAATAAATGAAACTTTCTGCTTAACACTTGTTGTGCACAAACTCTTGCAACTCACCACAATTATTTCTTACTGAAACTAATTTTTGGCAAGTCTAATTAACGTAGATTTAATTTTAAAACAAATTTCATCACAAAATACAATTGTGGCCGAAAGAAAAATGTAAAGCCCTGCAAACTAATTATCGGCAAGCCAATGGTGCCACAAACAACCATCCTATTACCAAAATCATCGCACAGACAAAGTTCTCTTTGAAATCAATGTGAGAAGGCATGACATTGTAAAAAGCCATTATAATTAAATTAAATGTTTTTGTTTAACAGTTCTCTTTATTTTACACCATGAAGATGAAGAATTTTTAGTATTTTAAAATTACAATGTATGAGTTATGACATGTTTTCATAATAAAAGAGGTGAATTAATACACCATTTTCATATCTTTAGAATAAATTTGACGCATATTTATTCTTCCCAAATTCTATTCAATTCTTCACATGTATTTTTATTTTACAAAAATTTAATATATATTTCGATGTTTTCTTTTTACAAATGAAGATCAAAAAGCACATCATGGTTTGTTTTTGTGTATGTAATCGATATGATTTGACTTAGCATTAGGAGTTACAAGTTGTTTTATCAGTGTCGAGTTTTGACATTACCACACTTTATTACCATTATTTCTATGATAATTTTTTAATACCTTTGTGTCTCTGTTTCTCAACGTATTTTTGTGTATCCTGAGTGATACCAACGAAAGAAACCTGTGTATACTTTATCAGAGGCGAGAAGTTGACATGACTTCTGAAAGAAACAGTTCTAACGTCTTAATTTCATGTGGTAAATATTCCTCAAGCTATCTTATATTTATTGATACTGCAGTTTTTCTTCCCATAAAATAGAGCTGGGGTGTTGCCTTATTATTTTTTTTGGTCGACTTATATGCCGGTATATTTCATTGTATTATAGTATCTTTTGGTGCAACATGGTTCTACAAATGAATTGTTCACGACGTTAATATTTTTGATCTGAGGTATGAAAGATGGCTTTCCACAAAGTCTTGCTTTTCACTATTGGTTTTGTAATGTTGATGAGATTTATGTTGAACTTTGTTAACATTTATTAATATTTTAATCTCATCAATGTAAAACCCTTATTTTCAGCATGTTTCTCAAGATCCGTCCCTGAACTCAGATGAAGGCTCTGCAGAAGAGGAAAATGCAGATTCCGATAGCTCTTCAGTGGCAACTGGGAAAACGCCAAGGGGTAAAAGGAAAATTGTGAGCGATGAAGATGATTCCGACGTGGGCAGCGATTTAGATTGATTATCTATATTTGTTCATAAAGGTTACATATAAATTTGTATTGTAAGCCATGTTTTTATACTATTTCAAATGATCCTGATATATAATACACATATTGAATAGCCTCTCTCTAATACTGAGAATTATATCTTTATTTTGAAATCAGTCCGAGTTTTCATCCATTTAGGATTTGCTGCATCAATTGGTTCATCCATAGTCCATTCCACAAAGTCAACGTGATTTTCATGATCAACCAGAATAACTGTGTGTGTCCTGGAACATAGAAAACTTACACTATAGAAAGAATATAAATTAAGCTACATTTGACCCATGGATGGATTTGTTTCCATCGAAGTCTACCTCCAGTCTAGAGGCTGCTTTGCCAGCCTTGGCCATCTAAAGCTTTAAAAGGAGAGTGGTGCACTCTGTGGAGAGTGAAACAATTTGCCATTTCTCACCTCATTGAGTCACTATAAACAATTCAGAGGAAATTTATACTCAACCTTTTGACAAGTAGTGAATACAATAAACGTCATTACTTGACATTGCTGCTAAGAATAAGTCAAAATAAAATGAAATATTTTTCCTAGCCTGCTCCAAAATTACCGCATTTCCCAGCCTATAAGACGCACCTTGATTTTTCAGGTAAGAATTTACAAAAAAAACTTACTTTGTTACATAAGGTTGAGTGCTGGTAAACTCTTTATCGCGAGAGATACAATGTATTAGCATAGGGATGACATCTCCGTTAGCCCAATGTGTATAAGTTTTGCAGCAGCACCACATGCGAGATTAAACTAAACGTGCTACATTGTATGCATTTCCGATTTACCTGGGAATTTGAAACTGTATTCCTTACTACTTAATCAAAAAAGTGTTATTATCGAAATTTGTAATTAACTGAACTATATTCAATGCCTGATCCGGTATAAAAAATTAATGGTACGCATTTATCCCGGCGAATCGGCTTGCTTATTATAGGATGGAGTTATACCTGCATACCATCGGCGCATAAGATGCAGACTGATTTTAGAGCATATTTTGGAGTCAAAAAGTGCGTCTTATAGGCTGGGAAATACGGTAATATTCAATTTTTCAACTGAACGTACCCTCTACCATATTCTGATGGTTTATTTGTGATTGGGATAAATCTTTCATTTACTTCAGTCACAATTTTGATCATGGCTGTGATGAAATGGAAACCTCTGAGGTAAGAATGCTCTGATCAGTGGCACTAATTTAGTTTTCTGCTAGATTATTAAAATAATTTAACCCCAAGATTTTAAAGTTAAATGAAATAATCCCCCTTTTATGTTATTTGAGCCTCTAATTAAAGATAAAACGCAGGTAAGAAGCATTAAGAATCTATAGAGGTGTTATTTGTAGATATGCAAAATCGTGATCCTTTTCTGTTGCTCAATAATCGTTGAAAAATAATGGTGTGTCATTAGATAATCTTAATTTATGTCAAATAGCTTTCTCGAGATATTTATCATTCACACTCTTCATAAGAAATGACTGAGTTGCGAGGGAGGGGAAGAGGTTACCCTGGGAATCCGAATCAGTACTGCTTTTATCTCCTATATTCGCACCGATCGAAAAAATTACAGAAGAAGATATTTAAAGATTGCCTATGACATTCATTTAAAACGAATGCATTATATCCATTTTAATTCTTCACATTAAATTATGTGATTAAATTTTTATTTACCTTAGGGGTTGTCCATTAATCACGTGATGTTTTTTGCAACTTTTTAACCCCCCCTCCCCCCTGGTGAGGTTTTAGACTATTCCCCCCCCCCCCCTAGCCAAAATCACATGTATTTTTAGGCACAGAGTATCTTAAAGTTTTCAGAAGATTATCTTTAAAAACAGGTATAATCTAATTTAATTCTGAAAAATTAGGCACCATGAAAAAATGTGCAGACAGACATTAAGGTTGTAGGTTATTTCTGACTGGCATAAAATAATAAATGAAAGGTGTAATCATGTGAAAAACATATAATTTTACTTATTATTGTTTTAAGGGAAAATATACACGTCAACGATTTACGCATGTTTTCTGTGCAAAATCACAGACTTACTGCGACTAGAAAGCCGAGCCGGGCAGCTGTTTTTACTTTCTCCGTATACGAAGTATAGAGAAAGTATTGTTTTCATGAAAAAAATCGACTTCGAGATTTCAACGGAAATACATGTTTTGGGGTACCTAGAACACGTTTTGACCATTTTTGGAATGATGTCTGTTTGTATGTGTGTCTGTGCTTGTGGGCGCTCTAACGTGAAAACTGTTATTCATATCAATACCAAACTTCATATGTAGTACTATGGTGTGTGCTGTCAGAGTTGATTAGTTTTTGGAGTAAATCGGTTAACCGGAAGTCGAGCTTCATTCATCAAAGCTCATTTCCGGTTTTCACAATATCTCCGTAAATATGATATATAGGTATATTGTATACCTGATAAAAGTTTTAGATAATTTGATTTCCTATAACTTTTGAATTTAACATATTTTTGTATCACCGGTTGATTAGGAGTTATTCGTGAAACACTGATAAACCGGAAGTAGCTGTTACGTACTTTGTGGGCGCTCTTACATGAAAACTATTTGTTAAATCGACACCAAATTTCATATATAGTACTTTTATTACAGTCGTAAGAGTTGATTAGTTTTTGGAGTAAATCAGTTCAGCGGAAGTTGAGCTTCATTTTTCAAAACTCATTTCCAGTTTTCGAAATATCTCCATAAATATTATATTTTGGTATAAACTATTATTTAAAAAAGTTTTAGAAAATGTAATTTACTATAACTTTTGTATGAAACGTTTTTTTATCACTGATTGTGTAGGAGTTATTTGTAAAATACTGATAAACTGGAAGTTGCTGATTGTGTACGTTGTGAGCGCTCTGGGCACTGGGGCGAAAGGCCATTTCATCGAACATGTCCCGAAAAACATTATTTATAATGTTTGTGATGTAAAAGATAATATGATATATATTAATCACTCATCTTCCAAGTTTAGATTGAATATAGAGTTCAAAAATACTGTCGTAGATAAATATTTACATCTTATATATGGAGAAAGTCATGTGCTGGCCACATCAGATTTATCTGTTTAGAAATCGCACGCTCAACGAAAAAATGAATACACGTGATATCTCACTGCACCCCCCCTTTCCAGCCTCACCTGATTAATGGACAAGCAAATTAAATATATTCCTGAAGCACCATAATATCCCTTAAAATACAATATGGACTATGTCAATCACTGTGGTTGTGAAAATGAAATCAAGTACATCAGCTTTAATCTTGTACAAAAAGTAACCTTAAATATATATGGTATCATACTGCAATATTCTGTTTACTAACAATGGAGGATGGATCCATTGGATAATTATATATGATGCAAGAGATACAATTTCTTAGACTTATGATAGAATGCTTCAAATAATTAAGCATTTTCATAAAGAAGACTATCTTCAAGATAAATTAACTGAAACATCACTTACCTTGTCCCATAGTCCATTTTAGGAGATTTGACATAAATTGAACTGTACATTTTCTGCTTCTCTACTGGCAAGTCTGGAGCAAGTTCCTGAACAATTTCATCAGGGTAATGACTTGTCTCGCATTTCAGAAAGTGCATCAGCTCTTCTATCAGCACGTCTTTATTGTCTCTCATTCCATGTTTGCTTACAATACTTTCAAAAGTTTTCTTTCCTTCAACGACTTTCCGGAATGGTTTATTAAAGGAACTATTACCAAAAGCAAGAGTCCCTCCGCTGAGGTTTTCTGGATCTCCATCTCCATACTGACTAACTTGAACAGTCTTTTCTCTGTTGGAGAAAACATTTTCCTTTGTTCTATAGTAAGTCTAATTAAGAAAATTAAATGTATTTTAAGAAAGTAACTTGATCTTTCCCCTGTTATGATTCACTAAAAATGAAAACTTAAGGATTATGGAATAAATGTAAAAACTAAGCAAAATTATCTTGCAGTGATGGAAAGACTTGCATGCGACTTGAAAACCTATGGTCTTAACTTTTAGCTATAATTTGCAAAAAATGAAAGTGGTTTGATATTGTCCATTGCATTAACAGTATGAATCATTTCACTGAGAAAAATACATATAACAGCACATAAAATCACAATTGTAGAAGAGTCCACACCATATGTTACTGTTCCATGAGCATCATTCAGATTTAAAGTCGATTTTCCAAAACCATTGAATGTGATCTTACATTTTATAGTTAAAATCTAAAAAAAGCTCTTTTTGCTGTGAGTTGTGACATGAGAGCTGTTTTGATGTATCTTCACTTTATTGCGATAGATACAGAGGGATTCTGTGTCATTGGTAATGCAAACCCCAATTACATCCCAAAAACTATTTTTGTAAGAAACAGAATAAAATAAGTGAATTCATGATGCTGCCTAGAAAGCTGTCTCAATTATTTGATCCATAAACTTTGAATTAACCTGCATACTGTTGCACAAATTTGCCATAAAATAACATCGACTTATTCTGTCATTTTAAAAGGCAAATTTGTGCAATAGCATGTAGGTTAATTCAAGGTTTGTGGATTAAGAATTGTCCAATGCCCTTGGCAATAGGAAACTGAGAATATATTAACACAAACTCTTTCTCTAAACCAAAATGTATTAAATTCTCTACTCAGGTTCAAAATATCTAAACTAATTCATATTAAATATAAATTATGAGTGAATTTCCATTGAAATAAAGAACTACTAACAGATAAATTATCTGTTAATGATTTTCATCGATGAGAAGGAGAAAATCAATTCTAACTCGACTATTATCAATCTAAAAGAAATCTATGGCTTAACATAGTGATTAGTGCAAATTCCTGTTAAGATTATACTCGGATGTTCTATTCAGAGGAAGCTACTTGGCTTTTGAAAAGTGCTCCCTACTTTCACCTCAGCAAAATTCAAATTTTCTCAAGAACAGATACATTAACATTTTAGAGACTCTTATCCTATTCAATTACATGTTAGATATTCAGTTTGATCTAAGATTCCCAGCATATTACATTAGTGTGATCAACAAAACTATTAATTCTGTTTTCTCCTCAGCCTTCCAATTTCTCTGCTGCGTACATGGGTCTG
The DNA here is from genome assembly GCA_947579665.1 of Sympetrum striolatum. Lineage (NCBI taxonomy): Eukaryota > Metazoa > Arthropoda > Insecta > Odonata > Libellulidae > Sympetrum > Sympetrum striolatum. The sequence continues at coordinate 4,757,421 of OX388344.1, forward strand.
AAAAGTTTCCCACCCAACAAAGATTTTAATTTGATAGTCAAACAACAACTGCGCCTCCAAAATGGCTGCAATTTTGGTGAGCACCTTCCAAAAGACGCAAAACGCTTTCAAAAACCATAACTTTTCAGACTACTCATGCACATTTTCATAACTTCCATTTTTACTAAACGTTATCCTCAACTGAATTTCCTCAGAAAAAAATGAAATACAGTACATATTCATTTTTGTCGCATCAGAATTTTATTTCAGCATCTTTGCTTACGTAATAGAAGAAATTACAAAGGCAATAAAATATAGCGAAAAAAAATTGCAGCCATCGAAAGAGGACATGTTAAAATTTTAAATATTTTCAGAAGTAAATGGTAATAAGAAAAACACTTGTAATTTGGTATCATTTCATGCACAATTAACACCATAACCGTTCATGTCAACAATGAATTAATATAAAATGTCTCTCTTAATTCACAACACTGTGTTCATACACATAAGTTAATCAATAATACATACATACCCATAAGTTAATTAATAATCTTCCTTAATAAAAATAATTCTTGTCATCCTATCAAACCCTCATTATTTATTAAAGAACTTTTAACGCTTGTGCAAATTAGGGTTAAGAATGTTTTAAGATGTAAATCTCACCACACAGTCAAGAGATTAATTCATTATTCCCAAAAAACCTTCTCAGAAGTAATTCTGCACCTTCCATCTCATATTGGAAACCCTTACATAATAATTCTTTTAACAATCCCACATGCTTATTGTCATTTAATCTGTTCCATGTTATTTTTCTCGTGTTCACTTATATGCCTCAGCAAATTTGCTCTCTTTTAACATACTAATATTTGAAGCCATCCAAAAATGCCTAACTTTCTAAGACGCCAAGGATATGTTTTCACGTTAAAGGGATTTCATTATATTTAGACTGTGGCATAATCTTGTTATAACTTATCAGTCCATTAACAACCAAACTCAGTTTAGCTCTCTTCATAAGTTCCTTTAAATGCTCTGGAATAAATACATATTTCTGTTACTTTTCTTACTGTTGGATCACTCCGTCCATTTAATATTTTTATTCTTATTTATTTTTTTTATTTTCATAAGACCATAACAGCCCTTCAGTTTTTTTTATTTTAATCAAAATCTCCTTGATAACTAAGCTGACTTTGAGGAGACTTCCTCGGCTAAAATATCAATAAGTAAGAATATGAAAAATGAAAGCTCAAATATGAGTATTTGAAGAGATCAGGAAACATCATTGATGCTTGATTGATTAATGAAAATAATCGATGGAAACACCAATTGCTATAAATCCTGAATTTCGCTTTCAGAAAAAGATTGCTAATTTTTTTACCAGATCATAGCGGGGCTTGTATGATCTTAAAGCATATTAGGACATTAACCAATAAGAATGTAGTAGTAGTAGCATATATATATATATATATATATATATATATATATATATATATATATATATATATATATATATATATATATATATATTTTAAGTAGGGATACAAATTTTTATCATATTAAAAAGAACAAGACAAAAGAGGAATTTGGATTGAAGAGGAGGTGACTGCAGACAAGGAACTACAAGGTTCTTTCCAAATAAAATAAACATCCTTGTCCCAGGAAGACTTTAAAAAATGAGTATCACGTTACTGATGGCATTCAAAAGATAAGCTACAGCTAACCAAATAGACAAAATAATTCTTAACCAAACGTGGTTTCAGTATAAATCATAACGATTCTAAATTGATTGAGTAAAAATAATTAGCAAATTAAGCCGTCATCACATGGAAGGCCGATTAACATTTCTTGAAGAATAAACTGTATTAGCTATATTTATTAGGTTTGGGCTTGGGGAAGTTACAATCGAGTAGCCACGGCCTCAAGAAAATCCAACAACGACAACCCAACAAAAAATGACATAATAAGAATATATTGAGATTCATGGGCAGAGTAGGATATGAGATAAAGCTGGCACACGCGAGTTTCCAGAAAATTAAGCCCGGTTCACACGGTGTATGTTTTCTAGCTTAATTCTTTGCGTGGATCTCTGCATGCTTGCTAGCAGTAAATAGTTCAGCTAGCAACGCATAGCAACCAACCATCAGCGAAGCATGCAGGAAAAATAGCACCTGTCCTAGTTCTCAAAATCAAGCAAGGGAGCATGCCCAGCAGCAGGCAGACACGAAATTTTCATGCTAGCGAGCATGCAGGGTTCCACGCAAGGAATCAAGCTAGAAAACATGCACCGTGTGAACCGAGCTTTATTGACATCTGGATATTGAGTTGCTACGGTTTCAGGTATTTAAGAGGTATATAGATAATTTATTATGGATGTTTTCAATACATTTAACTACAGAGCAATAGAAAAGAAGAGAATATACTACAAGGTTAAAAGTGACTCGTCAAAAGTGATGACACACAAGTGGTAGCTTTCTAAATAATCTTATACTGTTTCTATTCGCATATTATTAATCCGCGAACACAGAAAAAACTCTGTAAAGAGAAGATCACAGCGGAACTATTCACAGAAAAGCTCATGAGAGATATACAAGGCTCAGAAACAATTCTTCACGCATAAGAAGACGAAGCGGAAAACATTCTAGATATGGCTCAAATGTCACTGCGAATAAAATTGGTCGAAATAAGTAATTTATGATGATATTTATTCATTCATTTCAGAATGAATAAATTAAACATATTTCACTGATGAAGAACTCACATTAACAACAACATCGGACGAATTTAGTGATAGACGTGATGTATAGAAAGATATGACAACAAACCTGATATCAACAGCGACCATGTTAAATAAATTGTACAGGCTACCCTCATTTTTCACGTTAGTCAGATACTCAATGCCTGAAAATCCTGTACTCTTTACGTAATCAGCAACAAGACATCCTCTTCCCTTGGAGTTCGGATACACCGACGGCATTAGAATATTCAATAAAATTCCAATTTTCCCAGTGGTCGACATAGCTAACCAGGTTCCACCTTCTCTTCCAGGTTCCATATCTCGTCCTGTTCATAAAGCATCTTTATAACATTCATGCATGATCGAGTGTTACAATCCTAATAGTTACAATATTAAATAATATAAAAAATATAACCTCCAAAAATGTGTCTATCTTCTTCCCAATAATGAGCTTGTCTTGCTGGACGCTTATACGCCTCATCGCGATTAGATGCCAGAATTAATTTGAATTTTTGAGGATTAGTTAAATTTTCAGTATGAATGAATAATATACACATCTTTCACCTGAGATTCCAAAATTGCATAACAGCTTAGATAACGATAGGGCTATTTAAAGAACCACGGATGTACTGCAAAAACGCTTGCTTGAGATTAAGAGCAATAATTAAATATAATAACTATAAAATATCTAGATTATCGAAGATTCAACTCCACAAGATATCAGTATGACCCATATGACAACACCAAAATAAGCTCCGTCGTCCTCGACCAATCATGACGATCACGAACAAGATTAACAGCTGACGAAAGAAATGCATGGATCGTAAAGATTGGTAAAGATCGTAAACATCGCAAATATCTCGAATCGATGTGTCATGAGTTAAAATATTAGGGAATGTCCGTGGGAATTATGAAACTGAGTTTCTCACTATCCCGTGAGAGAATCAGTGAAAGTATTGTCATCAAGCTACTCAAAGTTAATCGGTTTTTATTCTTCCCTCCAGTGCCATCAACGATTTTTCTGTGTCACGTGTGAATTAATTGTTAAAATTTCGCAGCAGTGAATGGGAGGATGTAACTGTAGTTAGCATATAAAAATTATCATTGTGTGTGAACTTTTATAGTTTGCCTCACTGTAAACAATGATCTATCTTACGTAGAGATCGTATTAATGATTGATTCCATTTCTTTAATTATCTCCAAATGTACATGTTATGTAATTGGTGAACAGTTTTCATAATGGAATCTGAAGGTACACCATTACTCTTACATCCCCATCAATCAGGCCCGTTGCCATGGGATCTCAGGCGTAGTCGGATTGCCGGTGGTGTTATTCTTTTAACACTTACTTTGGAAAGGTTGGCTTTTTACGCCCTTGTTACAAATCTCTTAGTCTTTCTCACCAAAGGAAGACCAGAGTATGACTCTTGGAGTACTGACCAAGCAATAACAGCAGTACTCGTGTTTGTGGGATTATCTTACTTTTCAGCATTACTAGGTGGATGGTTGTCAGATGCTCTTTTCGGTAGGTTTTGGACAATTTTCTTTGGATTCTCAGCGTACATACTGGGATATGCATTGCTGGCTTCATTGGCGAATAACTCGCTAACTTTTCTTGGCTGTGATCGATCAAAAATATCTGACAATCCTTCACCATGCGTAGCTCACGTTTATATCATTTTAGTCACTATTGGGCTTGGGGTTGGCGTTGTCAAGGCTAACATACCTCCATTCGGAGCAGAACAGGTAATTATATCCTTTTAATTCATAAATTTCTTTATAGATTGGACTGTATATAATTTATTTACATTCTTAGGTGAGGTACGGTGGCTCTGAGTCCATGAGAAAGTTTTTTAACTGGTACTACTGGTGTATCAATGTGGGAAGCGTTATTGGAGTAGGAGCACTGTCATATGTGGAACAAGAGATGCCCAATGGTTTCTTCTGGGCCTTCCTCAGTGCTACAATTTGTTTGGTTTTAGCCTTGGGAGCATTCTGCTTAGCACGACCATATTACTTGATTCACCGACCTACTGGCTCTCTTCTTACAAATATCCTGCAGATCATCGGGGAAGGTATTTGCGGTCGTTTCCGTCAGAGGCACACTCTTCAAAGGTTATATTTCAAGCCATATTTTGATCTAATTTGAGAAATCTCCTTTATTTAGCAATTGCCATGTTAGAACCGTTGTTGTAATTTGGCTACTTGTTATTCAACTATAAGACTTGTTTATTAAAAGAGGTAATAATACTACAGAGTAAATTTTATCTATAAATCTCTCATTGCTTCCCTTATGTGTTTCCTTATTATTCGATCATCTCATCATGTTTCATTATTTAATTATTGGAGTGGCTTGTTTATAATGGTGGTTTAGTCATTGATGATGAGCTTAAAAATTCTTCTTGCATTCAAAACTTAGTAGTGATTCAATAGTATATTATTCAATGTGTATTGTCAATGGTCAGATTATGTCTGCATTACAGCTGCCTATTTTGCCCATTTGTTTTATGATTACTATTAAAATTTTATATAAAGAAATGAGAAGTAATTCGATAATTTATGTTAGTCGGTAGTTCCCAATCTTTTGTACTATTCTCCTTCCACGTATGTATCACAAAACCCCATCTAATTCCAATGCCCCCTCTAGATATAATTGTGTTTTTTCATAGAAAAGATTTCCACTCCCTTGGAGAAGATGCTGTTAAAATGTCAGAACAAAGATTGGGGCAACTGTGGAAGAGATATGACAGAATAATTCAATTTCAGAAGAAGAAATTCTTAAAATGTTTAAAAGAGTATAAAGTGATCTGGTTGTTACCAAGATTAAGCTAATTTCAGAGATTGCATATCAGTTATTATGTTTACAAGTAAGCTTTCGTAATCAGAAGAAAGCACTTGAAAATTCTCAGACCTGCAATATCTATGTAAAAGATTTTGTTTCAGTGCATTGTACGATTGTTGGATTAACGATATTTGGATTAACGATATTTGGAGCTGCTTTTGTCACTATTACTACTTGTAACCTAATCACTGAAATTGCTCCCTTTTCTTTGTCTTCAGTTTTTGTATCTTTCAGATTTTGGAATAATTTATCTAACATTGTATATTCATAATTTATAGCTTTTTGAACGAAATATTTCTGATTTATCTCTTCAGTTCTCCAATATTTGGCTTCTATCGCAAAAGGAATTCAAATCGACGCTCACCATCTTGGCTAGATTATGCCAAAATTCGATATGGAGGAAGTCATCACGACTCAGCAGTTGAGGACGTGAAGCGCTTGACTGCTATTATTCTTCTCTTCATTTGCCTTGTTCCATATTGGTTGGTCTTTTTTCAGGTACATGAAATTTTTTTTTTAGCAGAGACTATATTTTAACCTTATGATGTACTGGTTAGTAATTAGGACTATAGTAGATGCAAATAAATAATGATTTAGTTTGAGAAATGCTGATCTGTTGGAAAGCATTCGTATAAAATTTGAAGAATTATTATAAACAGAAGGTTTTTGGAGGGGTCTTTGGGTGAATGCCAGACCTAAAACTAATTTGTTATGTTCTAACATTGCCACCTGGCTAGATGGCCAACTTATAGTAGAGTTTGAAATAATTGTAACATTCTTCCTTTCTAATCAGCAATGATAACTAAACAGATCTTGAAGAGAAGCATTTATACGGCGACTTAATTAAAAATCTTTATTTTTTTGTTAGATTGAGACTGGTTTCCAAGCTCAAGGTGTTCATTTGGATGTTGGATTAGCAAAAAGAAAAAATGCATTCCAGGTAAGGAGAACATGGATTCTGACTTTCTCTAAAATCAGTCTTCAAAATTTGACTCAAAAGTGTTTGCATATAAAGACAAATAAAGTTGGGGGTCACCAAAGTTCTTCAAAGTGGTTTTATGAGAAGCCTTTTTTTTGTCCATCCCAAAGTTGGGACCTTAAAACTTAGCGTGCCCTCATAGGTCATTCAGTTCTCATATGTCCTAATGTGGCCTACTAAAGACTGCTTTGCGATTCCATTTTACACGAATAAATGGACAATATCATCACGCACAAAGATCACATATTTTATCAATTAGCTTGGCATTTCTAAGTAAGAAAGTGTGTATCTATTATGTACAAGTATGTAAAACTTACTTGTAGATATAACATTTTTGCATAACTTTCATTTCTAATTCATAATGATAGAGCTCCTGTTCAATGAGAGAAATGTTTGTCAATTTATGAGTATTATTTGTTATCTGTTAAGAGATCTTGTCTTTGCGCTTTCTTATCGTAGTGGTTAGGTTCTTTATATTTTATGTAATGGCGTCTTATGTTCATAATTTTTCAGATCCCAACATCTTGGTTGACACTATTTGACCAGGCGTTTATTTTGGCTTTGATTCCCATCATGAACACAGTTGTTTACCCGACTTTGGACAGATTTGGTATTAGAGTCACTCTCCTCACACGCATTGGTAAGTCACTATTATTTTCAACAGTAATAGAGTTATGGAATGTTAATATTTTAATATTCTTAACTTATTCCTCATCCATATCTTTGTGATGAACTAACTCGTTATCATTAAAATTTTACATATATTATGTAGAAAAATGGGGAAGATTATCACTCATCATTAATATTGCGTAGAAAGGAATGTTTTTCATAGTAATATCTATTGTTCCATTATAACGCAAATTTGAGGCTAAAGAAGGTAGCAACCAAAAAGAAGCCCTTGAAACAAAAAATGTGAAACGATTCTTGCAACTATGGAGATCCATACCATGACATTATCTGTAGAACCACTAATGTTTCTAATGATTATGCAATTAAATGCATAAGGAGAGTGTAATCAAAGAGACAATCAATGCTGCCACACGCCACCCCTTGAGGAGTCAAAAAAAATCATTGTGGAAAGCACTCTATGGAAAATATTTTTTTAGCCTTTTTAAAAACCTATTAAGTATAAATAATTTTCTCATTTTATTTATATATATTATTTTTCCGAATCTGAGAATGGATCGTCTTACCAGAAGATATAATGGAAAACTGGATTTTAAGATACAATCTTTCCAAGATAGCAATACTATACATAGGTTGGCATACATTGCATTTCAATTATTTCATTTTATTGACTGGTATAATTTATCAACTATTACTGTACTATGTTTACCTTGATCTAAAGCCTACTGAAAGATGATGGTTTTTCTTTTCTTACCATAATCTTCTGTCTTTTATGGAACCTGCATAGGAATGTGGATATTGAAGTGAAATTTTCATCCATTATTATAATTAGTTATATGTTTTGCTCTCAAAATTAAATGTTGAGAATTATATGTTTTCTATTAAAAGAAATACTTAACATTTTGATCGTGGTTGTCAACTATAGTCCACAGTCTATTAAAACGTTTCATGAAATGGATCTTGCCAAAAATACTTTCATTGATTTAGGACAAACTTTTTCTTTTTTTTTAAAGAGATTTTGTTTAAAATGTGAAAATTTTATAGCATGAATATGGTGATATGAATAAAATAAAGGCCTAAATTTCTTAGAAATGCAGCTGTAACATATAAAAGGTGGAGTGCAGTTGCATTGAGAAGTTTTTCACAGTAAATTGACTGCATGATGACTCATTTGGCCTCATCTGAAGTCCACGCTACCTTAGATTTCTCATACTAGAAATAGGGAAGCAGTCTGCATTTACTCAAGGGGCAATACCAAAATATCGATAAAAATGCAATTATAAATTATATATCCACGATAGTCTAAGGAAAAAAAGGTTCCATAGAATTTAATGATAATCTGTAATAATCTATGAGCCCGTTTTTAAGGGCAAGTGAAGTATGAAATAATAAAATAATATTTGAAGTGCATGGCTGCATATTCAAATGAAAAGCATGCAAATTAATCATTATCAACAGTACATCATGAGCCAAAAATGCTGAAAATAGATGCACGACTATCATATAAAGAAGTAGAAATTAAGCAAATTTCAGAAATGGAATTTTTCATGGATCATCTGAAGTGGAATCAAAAAAGTTTCCCTCGATGCACTTGAAAAGGGTGAAAACAAATTTATGTGGATTCCATCAATTGATTAAAGTTGTCTCTTAATGTTAATGTTGTAAGCACATATTTATAACTATAATATGGTTTAGCACTGGCAAACAAGTCTTTCATATATGAGACTTCCCCCACTAATTCCTGATTCAATGAATTACTTTTTTAACTCATTATTTTCTCTTTAAATAGCAATTGGTATGGGGTTCAGCGTCAGTGCTGCAGCAGCTGCTGGTTTGTTGGAGTACTTTTCTCTGAAGCGTTGGGCTCAAGGATTTCATGTGGTTCAGACCATTGGCAACTCCACCTACAACGCAAGTGACATCTCTATTTTGTGGCAAATTCCCCAGTATTGCCTTGTTGGGACAGCAGAAGTTTTTGCTGGGGTTGCTGGTAAGACATTGACCCTTTGGCATTTGCCTCAATATTCAATGCTACTTTGCTTATTTACACCACAAGTCATCCTTCCTCTTCTACTCTTTCCCTCACATTCTACCCAAGATAGTGATTTCTCTAGCAATCTCTGTCTTATCTTTATGTGACGCACCCAATTCCTCAGTCAATGTTTAATAAATTCATTTAAAACCCTCTCTTTCCATCTCTAGCACCTCTATCTATCTCACTTACCTTCTCCATTCCACACCAACTTCTAGAAAGCATACATAATTTTGATGTATTTTTCTAAGGCTCACATTTACAATTTTATATACGCTAAAAAACTCCAAACAGTGTATTTCACTTATCTTTTCCTAGTTTTAGTATTACTTTTATTTATTTACTTATTTAGATATTTCATTCTTACAAATAGAATAAAATTCAGGTGGTAAGATTTAAATAGACACGACAGCATTATAATACCTTAAAACATATATTCCTAAAGTCATTTTTGGGTAGGGTTTGAGAGCCCCTTAAGGTAACATGTTCCAATATTTTATCCCCCTATTTATAAAAGAATACTTCGCTATATCCGTTCGTTGTTTCCTAAACTTATGTTTCTGGTCCCCTTGAGCTACATAATGTGGTTCCTCTATCCTGTCCTTTATCTGTCCATACCTCACCTCCGTTTCTAACCTGAAAGATTCCTACTAATCGGTTTATCCTCCTCCTATTTTATCTAGTGATTCCCAGCCATGCTTCTCCAGCATCTCTGTAATGCTGTCTTATTTCTTATGTCTTCCTTAGGTATATCTTGCTACTTTCCGTTGCACTTTCTCTATCTTTTTAATGTTGGGTTTATCATGAGGATCCCATACGTTGGTCACATATTCTAATATCGGTCTTACTATTGTTTTTATGCAAATTCTTTCACGTTCCTACTACTACTCTTTTGATTTCTCATCATGAAATGTAAATTTTTAAATGCTTTAGAAACAATTATGCTTATAAGAAAACTCCAGTCCAAACTTTTCATGAGTATGACCCCAAAGTATCTGCAATTACTATCAGAATTTTCTCACCATTTAACTCATATCTAATCTCTCTCTATCTTTCCTTTTATTAGTGAATGTAATATGATTACTCTCATTTGCATTTATCATCATTCCATTCATTGAAACCCACATTTTAACTATTAGAATGTCATCTTCAGTATTTTACTATCTTTCTCACTATTTATTTCTCTGTAAATTATGCAATCGTCAGCAAAAAGCTTGATTTTCGATTTCAATCCCTTTTCCAAATCATTAATATAGATTAAGCATAGTTAGGGCCCAATTATGCAACCCTGGGGTACCCCTGACGTTATTTCAATCTTTTCTGATAACATCTCACCTAATTTTACTCGCTACAATCTACCAATTAAGAAATTACCTAACCAGTTTTTAATCCTCTTTTTTATATCGATTTCATCAATTTTTTTATCAACAGATGGTGGGTACTAAGTGAGGAAAATTACAGGCTGATCAGTTTGACGTCAGTGACTTGCAGGATAATGGAGAGATTGGTAGCTGATCATTTAAGAAGATTTTGAGAGGATACAGGGTGGCTGTACAAGTATCAAAATAGTTTAAGAAGAGAATTTTCATGTGAATCGCAGTTACTGAGTTTTTATCAAGATATATCAGACTCATTAGATCTGCAAAATGAAAATTCTCTTCTAAAACTATTTTGATACTTGTACAGCCACCCTATATCCTCTCAAAATCTTCTTAAATGATCAGCTACCAATCTCTCCATTATCCTGCAAGTCACTGACGTCAAACTGATCAGCCTGTAATTTTCCTCACTTGTCTTGATTTTTTTCTTTGTGAATTGGTGGTAGCCTTTTTCCAGTCCTCCAGAATAGTGTTATTACTTAAAGTTGCTTGAAATAAAACTTTTAAGTATTGGACAGTTTCAGTTGATCCCAGTTTCAATAACTCTCTTGATCAGGACTACAAGATTTGTTTTTCTTTAATCTTTCTAGTTGTTTCCTAATCATCTTGTCTGTGAAAGTGATACTGATGTATTTAAGTGTATAAACTACATAACTATGTGTATTCAATATGGTATATAACTATATTGAATACACTTGAATACCTTATTAAACTTAATGCCTTAAACACTTATTTAAACAGTATGCCTTTTCTGTGTCGTCACTTATTTCTTTCCCATTCACATATTTGATCAAGATAATATTCTCTTTATTGTTGCGTATTTTCCTTAGATATTTAAAGAAATTTCAACTGCCGTATTGTCTCAAGATATTAATCAAGTATTTATCCTTCACTTTCTCTTCATTCGGCAATTTTAGATAACCCTTCTTATCTATAATTCGAACTTCTAAGGGATCTGAAATCTTTAGGAACGTATATTCCTTCAGTAAGAATATATTTAAGCCCTGTCCACATTTTTTCCACAGTTTAAAAATTTCTCACTTTTATTCCTCCTACAATTCACCTGAAAATAATTCGATAACCGAATTTCCGTATAAATTTGAAGAAGTATTGGAGCAATACAAGATATAACTAAAAAATAATTTTCGATGATTTTATTGATACCATTTTGGAAGCAAATCAGTCAGGTAAAAGGTATTTTGCGCATAAGGTACGCACATATTTATTGGAACAGTGACTTGATGGCTTGAAATAAATTTGATGAACTGTTAAAACTGTGGCTTAAATTCTCCATCTTCCTTTTTCCTCCTTCCACCAATTTTTTTCTTTGGTAATAGAATTCAACGAATCTCATGACTTATCCAACCACGACTTAACAAACTCATGACCACGTGGTCATGCAATGCCCCTTCAAAATTTCAATTCATGGAAAATTTTTGTTTTCTTTGAACACGGTGCGTAAGACTGGGTTTGCATCAGCTCTCTGCTGGTTAACTACTACCTAGTCTGAATAATTGTAAATTGACGACTTCATTTGTTTCACCTTGGTATGTGACTTTAATTCTCAAAATTCAATTATAATATCAACTATAAGCAAGAGTGTACTGTATTTTTTAATGCAGCCGAATTTTTAATGTTCGGTTGGTGACGCATTCAATTGAATACTTAGCTAATACATAAATAACAAAATCAGGCTTAATTGTAAACCTATCAGAAAATTTCATCTGATATAAATGATTTTTTGTTTCTGAGAAGAGGAGTTAATTTTAAAAACAAGGGATGAAGTCACTCCTAAGAAACCTGCTGATGATATAGTCTAATAACGAATAATATTGAAATAAGCATGGGCGTGCCAATGTGGGGATCTAATGAGTGGATATTACGTTTTTTGTAGCTTGCCAAATAACCGTAACTAATTTTTTCCTTCCCACGCTTGGCAACCTCTTTGAAGAAAGAACTCTCAAAGACACGGGAAGTTTATATCTACAACACTAAAAAACTTCAGCATAGAAAAAAAATTACTTTTTAATAGATATTGGACGTATCCAATCTAGAAATCCAAATAACACTTATGATAAGTTTTCAATAGTTCGCTTATGTAAACTACTATCTTGGAAAGTGTAATCAGTTGGCCACATAAGCGATAAACTCCTCTATTTTTTCAATGTATTTAGTTTTTGAAAGAATTGACATTTATTGTAGTGGGCATGAATATACTAGCCTCTGTAAGTTAGGCATTTTTTGGTTTCCTTGGACCCCCCATTGGCAAATCCTGGCGTTGCCACTATCAGAGTGCAATGTGTTCTTTTTTGCTACTAATGGAAAAAGGTGGAATGGTTGCAACAATGTTTATAACTTGTAGAAATTTTATTTGCAAAGAGCAGCAAATGATAATTAAGTGTTTAATTTTAACATAGTTTATGAATAAACCATTTTAAAATTTTTGTACATTTCAAATAAAAGAGAACTTGAAATATAAATAATAAATTTAAATGATTAATTAAAAGAGATGAATTAGTTCTGACTTGGAAATTTTTCATGTAATAATTATATGAAATCATGGAAAAAGTTGGTAGCACTGTTTTTTGGAGTTGATAGCCATTATTCATTATGAAGAATAAAAATTGGACTCATTTCCTAGGATATTCAAGTATCCTATTTTGTCTGAAAACATACTTCATCCTTTGGCTTAAAATCTGTGTTGTTGGTTACCTGTTATCTATAATTTTTTAAATGCTCTTAGGGATCACAAAATACTTAATTAATTCTTACTGGGCAAATACATGCTCATAAAATTCGAATAAAGTAACAGAGCTATGCAATAAAAACTTTCTAATAACTTGTTTTTAACAGTTGAGTCCTTTGCTTCGTGAATTTGGTAGGTTGGATATAGGTTTATACATGTTTATTAATATTAAATAGTTTAAAATATATTTTATAAGCCCCAAATTTAGTCTGATACACTTCTTTCTAAATAACACTTTTACGGGTTGGTAATGCTGATAGGATTAATTTTAAGATTTTTAAAATGTTACTAATCAATTTGCCATTGTCAAAAGCCCTCAGCTGAAAGTTTCATAAAAAATTCAAAAATTTATTTTTGCCCTAACTTTTGACGTTTTATCCATAAAGAGAGAAATCAATGTTTATTCTTTTCCTACATATAGATATTACTCCTTACAGACTTAGTAAAACCTTTATACAGTCTGATAACCTGTGCTTCAAAATGTTTAACAAGCTTCCACAGTCTGCTTTTAGCATTGATTGTAAAGAATTTAATGTGATTATTGAACAGTGGTTGTTAGCTAATCCACTATACTCCTATAAGGAGTTTTTTGACTCTAAACTAAATGATATGATATTTGTCTAAGTCTCTAGCAATTGTAAATATTACCTGTCAGTTTTTATTAGTGATTTCACATGTATGTGACTTTAAACATATCTATTATATTTGACGATGCTATACATTTGTAATGTCTTATGCAAATAAATTATCTATCTATCTATCTATCTACAAATGGCATTTAAAACATGATAATATGTTTAAAAAGCTGTATATATATTTTTTTTTAAGGATCATGTATGTTCTATGATAAATGGAATTAACTGATTTACTATTGAAAGGGGTCCAAAAAATTCAGAGAATTTTGGGCTCATATTGAACTCCAAGAGTACCCAAAGGTATGACTGTTGTAGATTTTTCTCAAATGGTACGGAAATTCATCGATGTATCATTTCTTGTCCAGGTTTGGAGTTTTCGTATTCGGCAGCCCCAAGGTCTTTGCAAGGAGTGGTCATGGGCTTATTCTCTGCAATGGAAGGCGTGGGATCTTTCCTTGGCATCACTCTAGTGTCTGCAATTGGTGAAACTTGGATACCGGGTGATGCACACCACTTCTCCGGTCATCTGGACTACTTCTTCTACCTGTTGGCATCTTTACAGGGAATCACTTTAATCCTCTTTTCTGGCTGGCTCGCTGCTCAGAGTTTAACTCCTAGTCAAGGCAAATCTGATGACGAAGATGAGGTTGACTCTGATGTCATCAGTGCAAGTACAGTTGGTGTTGACAGCAGTAGCACTCTTCATTCTTAGCGAAAATCGCTCTCTTTTTAGAATATAATTCAAATGGCAGCTCATTTTCAGTTGTGTTTATTTATTTGGAATCTGCTTTCATCCCCATAGCATTAAGGATTTCTTTGCACAAATTTATCGTTATTCACTTTACCTTAAGTTACTAAGTATCGAGTTAATTCCATTGATTTCATATTATTATTTTTTTCAAAATACTAAGACTAACTTTTCATTTAAAATTGATATTTCTGATGAAAAGTTAGAACATTTGCTATCTGTGTTCACATTGGAAACATTACAAACTTAAAGCTGGGGATGAAGGACTGAAAATGAGTTGAATGTGATTTGTTTTAAATCTGTGTGTTGATCTTCATTATAGTCACAATATTTCTTGTTATTTAGGATATACAAATGTAAAATAATACTAAATTGTAATTATTAAATGATTCATGGCTCTCCTGTTGTTCAAATGATAAAGATTTTTCTTCTCGCCTAAAAATGAAAAGTATGTTTGGCGTCTACTATATCCAAACATAATCGATACTTCTTATTTTCTGTGAATACCTTTTGAAAAATAAGCTTTTTATTTTTATATACTTGTGTTACTTTGTATGCAGTAAAATTATAAAATCTCTGTACCGATCATGTTAATCTTTGAAGAGTTTTTTGGCATAATAAATCACACGAATAAATAATTCCAAATAATTTAACATTGGCTCTTTGCAGGACAGTGGTACTGATGCTTTGTGTAATATTGTTTATTGTGGCATATAACTATATTGTTAAGTATTACATAAGTACAGACAAATTTACTAATGTTTATTCTTGAATATAACAGCATATTACATAAATGCATATTTTTGTGTAACTATGTTATTTATTTTTTTACCTCAGTATTTTTACCTAAGTAAATACATTGAATCGAATTTGTTAAGGACAGCTGTTATACCTTCAGAGATTGTTATTTATTAACTGAGGCTGATAGTCTAAAGCCACAGCTTTGGTAAGAGATGAGCCATACAGATCCAAACGTTGTGTCATCTGAAAAAGTGATTAAGTATCTTTCTTGAATACAAAAAAATGAAAGGGACTGTTAACGTTAACAACATCTTACAATTGGTTGCTTTTTGATATAAAAATTACCTGCAGAATATAATTAGAAATCCTGCTCATGGAGAGTAATTAATGAATGGCTCACTGATTTCGATCGAATTTGAAATGTTAATATCCCAAGATTTTAACCAAGAACGATATAGTTCATTACTACTTGCAAATAGCACAAATACCATTGGTTTGGGCTTGTTGGGGGTTTTTACTTTTCACCTTAATGTTTTCAGTTCCATCTTTTTCAGGAAAAGAAATAACACTATTTTTTAATTATTCATTGCTCAAATATGCATTTTTAATTGATGAAGGAAAAAACTCAAAACTTGGCCTTGATTATAACTAGATGCTGCCAACTTTCTTAATTCAACTTGGTTGTCCATGAACATAATCAACCAATGAAAAAAGGGCATTCAGAAGTGTGATGACAGCATACCAAACTAGGTATCTTTACCAGGTACTTTTAAAAGACTTTACTTTACCTAGAACACAATTCAATTATTAAACAAACTGTGTTTATTGCAAGTTTGAAATTTTCTCTTCCCGAATTTGTATTTTGCATCTTGGTAACTGAAGGCATAACTGAAAAATCACAATTCCTCTTACCCGAAAACCCCAGAGATCTTTAGCCTGCCTGCATAAGTTGAGGTCCATTTCTGCAATCAGTAATCCATCTCTTGTCCGTGATAAACCCTGAGTTGGTGAAGAAAGAAGGCAAGATGTATTGGGAATTCAGAAAATATTCCATTAATGTACATGCAAATACGAGGCTACACTTTCTAAAGAGGTAAGTAGTAGTTCTAAAAGATTCATCAGAGTCATTAAATACAATATACTAATATCTAGTAATTTAAATTATATTCTGGTTTACCATTAAACTAACCGTTTTTTGAGAAGTGATTGATTTTACATTGAAAAGGAAGCTTACTCACAATTCAATAAATAATCTCAGAATGTTTTTCCTCATGAAAAGCTGTAATAATGGCAATGAGATATGCTTTCATAGAAAATGTTTCTAGGAAGTGTAAGTACAAAGCAATTCATTATCACCACGTAATTTGGTTTTCTGTAATATTTTTATTCCCCTGATTTAGTTCTATATTAATAAATTCTTATATATTGTCACAATAAATTAATGCATTTTACCATAGCTTCCATTAATTTCACGAACATTAAGTGAATATTCTGCTGAGAAAATCTCAAGGTTATATGTATTTTAAGCGACTCTTGAATTGTAATAATTGAATATCAAAATAGTGAATGAGAACTCTTTCATGGGGAATTTTGAGTCGATGTATGTTATTATTGAAGTATCAAGAATATTTGAATATGTATTATCTAAAAAAATTAATATTTTTGGTTCTGTTGATCAGTAAACACTCATACTCCATCTTTTGCGTAAATTAATGGACTTGAAGATTGATTTATTAAATACCTGGATTGCATTGCTTTAGCAAAAGTTCATAATCTAGAGAGAGTTAAATTTATACCTCAGTTCTGCTGCCATCTGGAGCTGCAACATAACTGGACCCATAGAAATGACCAAAATCCTTATGAGCTGGTTTGCCATCTGCAGAAGTGAATTCGTTGGGAAAGGATTCTGTCCCCACACGATTAATGGCCACAGTGAAGAAGCTGTTTGCAATCGCAGCATTTCTCGCTTCAATTCCCCACAGTGGCTCACTAACAAATTTGGGATTCATGAAATTACATTTAAGGATTAAATATGTACAAGAGTGTTTCCTTATTATCAAATACTAAATCCTGCTGATAAAATTATCAGCCAATAACTGGTACAAACACAGGAAGGTAAAGGTAAGATGAGTATGCCAAAAAAATGAATTCCTTTACAGATAATTGGACTTTCCTCATTTCCAAATAAAATCAAAATTTCACCCACCCCTGAATTTTTTTAGAGATAATGAATTTATTTTTATCTCATAAGGCTCTTTTGCCCCCCAAAATTTCCCTCATTGTTTTTATTCTGTCCATAGGTGCATATTTAATTTCACTTAATTTTAGATGCATCCCTCCTAAACTCTCATTTGCATTTTATGGTGGCCCCTTTAGATTTTTTGTCTCCTGCATAGAGAAGTAGACAATTCTTTTGGGTTGGTATAAGTGCTCCTGGGTTTGATTTCCGGTGGGAGCCCATGAGCAAAATGACATAAGCTGTCAAAGCTCATTTTAACTCTTAGTGATCAACTTATCAACGATGTCATTTCAAATTCTGAAGATGACTTTGATCAATGACGATGGAATGCAATCTTACATGGCATGAGGAAACCATGAAACCAGTTTTGCCTCAAATTTGAAGCGGAAAATTACAGTTTTTCATTTCAATTGTGTTTTATCCTTAACATCTCCCTAACATTGTTTGGCTAACTTGCTCTCCCTTCTCCATTGCAATTAACTATGCCTCAAAAGCTCATCACACACACACACACACACACACACACACACATATATATATATATATATATATATATATATATATATATATATATATATATATATATATATATATATATATATATATATATATATATATATATATAAAATGTATGTGCATGTGTGTGCATATTATCACTTCTACATATATACTGCTGAATGTGAGTCAAAAATGTATTATTTTACCTTTGGCTATTCATCCTATAATTACTTGATCCTCTTTCATGATTAACGTCCTTCATCCAGCTATGAATTAATCTTTGGTTGGTATTTGATTCCATTTGAATACTGGTTCCAGTTACCATATTCTGATGAATAGAATATTTTCATTTGTCTTTTGGTGCAGGATAGAGGAAAATATATCTTTCATTTACTTTTATCACAGTCTTGATCATGGCTGTTATGAAAGCCACTGAGGTATGAATGAATAATTGTACTAATATCTCCTTATGGAATGCTAAGAAAAGATTTACTTATGTACTTGACATTTTGCTTTACTCTGGCTATTGGGCTGAAAACCTAACAGAAAGTACATACTATTGGCGAAAATTTCTCTCGTCATCGTAAACAAATGCAGCATGTTCTGGACCCATGAGAATCATTTCTTCCATAATTTGTGACCTGAAATTAAACTGCGTATTCTAGGCCTAGGATAAGAATTATATACAGTAATTTAAGGGTTGCTTTTAAAATTTCAAGATTAAGAAAACCCTTGATCGTGGAATCAAAAGGGAGGAGATTGCCACAAAGTTTTCAGTTCAAATCGTAAAAACAACTTAGTGGATTCTTAAGGATAACAATGATGATTTACCTGGAGTTAATGAGGACTAACTTACATTTTATAGGATGTTTTATAATGAAAACACCATTATCATCCTAAAAATCACAAAATCAAAAGATATTCTCAACTATTTAATTAAAATTTCTGACAAATATACATATTTGTATAAATGTATTTATTGGTTTTTATCATCTATGTTGTACAACTAAAAAATAGTTAAGCTTTATTTTAAATTTTGTTTTAAAATATCAGGTTTCTAATCCTAAATACTAGGAAAGCAAGATTTTTTCAGTTTAAATCCATCAAACCTTTTCTATCTTCTCCAAGCCACGATTATATAGGTTTGGCACAGGTTAAGGATGTTAAGATGGGCTGCTTGGGAAATAAGAGAGGAATGTTGTTGTATATAATTTACCTGAGGGCACCAACGGTGGCAGATGGATTGAATACAATTTCTGCTCCATTTATTCCATACATCATCCAATTTTGAGGATGGTGCCTTCCATAGCAAATATTTACAGCAACTTTTCCAAAGTCAGTCTGAAAGAAAGTTTTACAGTACAGAAAGAATTGTCATATCAAAAAAGAACAATATTGATCATCATAAGCAAAGAAAGTTTCATTTATATCTATTATTTACCATGTAGTGCTTCCATAAATATAGTAAAAATTCAACGCAAACCAAGCATTTTTAAATAAAAAATAATGATTATCTGGCACTTTTCTTAATAGTGGCATGGCGATAACTTTCATTAGTTACCGTATTTGACGGCATATAAGACACACCTTTATAACAAAATTGTCTCGAAAAATTTCCCTGTCTCTTATATGTGAAGGTTCAACCTCCACAGGTTAACTTTCAGTACTGAATGCTATTTTTAGCCCAGATGGTCTATACTACCTATTTCATAATTGCATTCAATGATTGTGTTAATATTTGGCTTTTACGAAAGGTGACAACTAAAAGAATCTACATTTTAAGTTATTGTGGTGCCGCACTTTTGCATGGACTATTAAATTTTTTTTTCCTTTCAAGTGGCCAACTTGATGAGGGTACGTCTTATATGCCGGTGTGTCTTACATGCCGTCAAATACGGTAAATTCTGGTCACCATAAAACAATTTTGGTTCAACCATGCTAAGAAGGCTTCAACAATAACTCTGGTCAAATAGTGAAAGTGGTTCACCAACCGGCAGTAGGAAAGCCTGTTGAATTATCATCCTAAATCCCCCAGTACAAGTGCAATAATCATGATGAGTTTCTTTAACAGAAATTTATCTGGATGTAAAAGCACCACCCATTTGGATGTCTGGGAGGTGGTGGCATTAAAGAGATCTATTATGAGGAAAAGAACCCTGCAATTTGCGACTTACAGCTGCTGCAACTTGAAGAGCGAAGATTAGCAGTTGGATTTCCTGAATGAAGCAAAGAATATAAAATGGGATGGCATCAGTCTCAGCAAAGATAGAAGAAAATCAGGACTACTAACACCAAAAGAAGCCCAGTTATTCTTTCACAGGGGCATCAACAATGGAAGACTTTGGATTTTTAATCTACAAGGGATGGAAAGATAATGTGGTAAAAATCAAAGGTGTATCTGACATAATTTGCAAAGTTGTACTCAAGATAGATGAGCGTTAATCATTTAAGAGGAAGTGAGAAATTTGAATGAAACAGTTGAGCAAAAGGTCATAGAGAACAAGAAGAGGGGGATAAAAAGGGGCAGACAAGGCCTAGTAACAGAGAGGAAGCAGATGCTGAAAGGAGATGGCACAAAAACAGACCAACAATATTGAGGAGAGGAGCAGAATACTTGAGCAACGTACACAAGAAAATGCCAAAGAGGAAAGCCAAAAATCACAAGGTCTCTCCTCCATTATCCCAAATGGAGTAATGGCAGCAATTAAGCAGATGAAGAATGGGAAAGCAGGTGGGGTGTTGGGAGAGTAACTCAAAGACGGTAGGTCAAAGATTTCAAATGCTTCAGCAGGATTATTTACTAATTGGGTAAAACGAGTTGGAGTACCCAAGGAATGGAGCCATTCAAGGATTGCCCTTCTGCATAAGAAAGGAACCAAGGAAGATTTTACGAAATACTGCCCATTAGCCTCCTCCCGGTTAAGTATAAAACATTTATGAGGATAATTGCTCGACATCTGAAGACAACTCTATCCTCTGCACTGCCTACAGAAGAGGCAGGATTCTGGAAAGGCACTATGGACCACATCCACGCAATGCAGGAAATTAACAACAGAACGAATGAGCACAAGATGTGCTCTGCTTTGTAGACTACAAGAAAACCTTTGACTTGGTAAGTACTTCCTCTACTATGGAAGCTTTGGAGACTCCAGGGATAGATGCTGAGCACATCCATCTCTTACGCTGTACCTATAAGAATGTAACAACATCTTTTCAGCTGCATAAAGAGACAGATGAGTTTTAGATTGAAAACTCCCATCATACTTACAGTAGTTCTGGAAGAAGTTTTAAAACCCCAGATTGGGAGGAGAAAGGTTATGGTTATGGATAAATGGGGAGGACATCAGTCTCCTGCATTTTTCATATAAAAGTTCTCTTTGCAGCAAATGCCGAAGATACAACTTCCAGAATCCAAGAACTAAATACAGTGGGACAGAGCTTTCACATTTTAAAGACAAGAATACTAATGGTTTTAGGGAGGAGGGTCTTCAATCAGTGCATTCTATCTGTCTTGATATAAATGGTAGTAAAACTTTGGTGTTAAGTGCAGCAACGTAAAGGAGCACTGTATGCTCGATATTACAAGAAAAGACAAAAAACGCAATGCCTAGAGGAGGATGATGATTAGAGTGATAGATATCAAAGACGAGGTAAGATCACTAAAATGGAGGTGGGCTGGCCATGTGGCGAGAAAGAAAGACAACTTTTGGACATCTGAAATTATCAATTAGATACGAAGATATGTGAAGAGACCAAGGAAAAGACCCAAGTACATATAGAATAGAGACCTCATCAAAAACTTAGACATAACCTGGCAACAAGAAACTCAGTACAAAGAAAAGATTTAATTGGGCTGGCCTATGTATGACCTTAGATTGAAAATGGCTGATGCAATTAATATTTTTGTAGCTTTGAATTACATATTATTGCAGTGAACCAATCATCTTGTAAATTCATAGCTCAATGAATACAATATGCTAAATAAATTCACTACCAACCTCAAATACTCTATGACCAGTGTTTCCTTCAGAATAATAAGTTGACTCGTTGAAATCTCCAACTCTCGGTATGTGATTTTTCCTTGTTTTGCCCAAGATGTTTCCTCTATTGTTGAACAAAACTGCAGTGTTCCACAATACATCTCCATGGTTTTCATCTCTCTCCAAAATTGGTGAAATCATAACCACTTTGAACTGCTTACTAAGCTACAATATTTTGGAAAAAGATAACGATGAAATGCAAAACACTTTTATTTATTTATGTTCGTAAAATAAATCATTAGAAAGGCAGAGAGAACCTCTTTCATAAATTGTGCAGTTGGCCCATCTTCAGCAGATTCTGCAAATTCGCACCAAGGATATTTCTCGCGGGTACAGAATGCAAATGGCATGGCTATAGAAAAATTATGAAATTCAGTCAAAATAAAAAAGACTAAAATGTCAATTTGAAAAAAGTATGATCGCACTAACTCCAAGCTTCCTGGAGGCAAATTAAATTGGCCCCACACAATGCAGCTGCTTTCACCATAACCTTAACTTTCTCGTAGAGTGCATTCCGTTGATCTTCAATTGGTGAGTTAGTTGGTAAAACAATCTTATTCTGAATAGCTGCAACTCTGATTACTCTGAAAAAGAACTTTTATACATTATCAAGACGAATACGTTTAAAATAATTTACTAACTTTGGTGCCATCTTAGAAGCTAACATTTGGTGGATAAGGAAAATCACACAAGTGTGATGAAGGCATTTAAAATGGACCAGAGAATGTGAAGCATAACAGGAAAAGGTCGGTAATTACTAAATGAATGAAGCAGCACGATTAAAGCGCTGGTTGACCAACAATAAGGAAGTGTCAATTGGTTTGGGGAAAAGGAGAAGAAAGGCATGCAAGGTGAAAAGAATGAATGAAATGTAGGGTCACAAATTAAGTATCTAAGACAGGATAGTACGCGGAGTGAGTTGGATTCTATAAACAATTTTCTGCTCATCTTGAAAAAGAATCACTTGATTGATACATATGAATTTAAATAAACCTTTGATATCATATGATCTGTATGAATGGGGAAATCTTATGTTTCTCTCATTATAACTTGAGTTATGTGTCATCAAAATAATTTAATACATTCTATAGAAAAGGATCTTGGAAGTTATAATCCTGGGCCAGTGATGAATGGGGAGCTCTACAATGGCAAAACTTGTAAATGGAACTGAGAAATGTGTAAGACGATGGTTTATGGGAACCTTACAGTAAAAATAGAATTGACAGCTTAGTGTAATTACCTACTTTTCATTTAAATGAGAATTAGGTAATCTGAATCTGTAGGGAAAATGTTTTGAAACTGCAAAACAAAAACGGGCACTGCAGTAGATATCTGTTGTAAAGACATATATTTCTCACTCTGTTCCTTGTTAAAGCTTAGGCTGAATTATTCCCTATATATAGAAGTACCACTTCGTAATATAAACTCGGCATTTGGTGACTGATCTCCCCATCCCAGTCATGTAATTAACAGAAAATTAGTTTTTCACTGCAAAATTTATCTAAGTTGAATTCCATGCAGTAGGTTATAATCAGCAATATCTTCTATTTATTCTGATGTTATCTGTTTGCTGTATACTCCTAGATATTTTATTTAACCTCTGATTTTAGTATTAATATTTTTCTACAATATAACAAATTCAGTTTCAGAATGTAGACAATTTTCTGTATTTCCTCATCACAAAATTTAAAATTTTATATTGGCAATTAATATACAACTTGAAGAAGGTTTTCAGCAGAAGCAATGGATCCAATAAATAAAGTTGAATAAAAAGCTGTAATTTTATATAGACTTAAAGAAAGGTTTTAAATGAGAGTTTGTCTATGTACACTTAAGAAAATTAAGCATTGGTATATAATAATTGGGTGATACTGAGCATAAATCTCACAATAGGCAGATTGAAATGAAAGAGTCATCTTTTATCATTTCATTTCATCAGGTATGAGAGTTCTAGTATAGGGTAAACTCTTCAATAGATTCACGAAAAATAATACAGCAAAATATCAGCTCTATTATTTTCTTTCTAGAGCCTCTGTGCCAGGTGAACTTAATTGGTCCCTTAAAGGCACTATCTATGCACTTAATTCCAACAAAAGAAGCAAATTGACTAGGAATAGATTTATTTATACTACTACCACTTCTGTGGTATTAGTATAAATAAATCTATTCCTTGTCAATTTGCTTATTTTGTCATGGAATACCACCAAGTAAAGCCTCATTTAGTCGAATTTAATTCCAATAACTATTCTTCAAAGACCCCTTGCATTGAGATTATTTCCTTTAATAAAATCGGTAACAAATAATAATAGAGCATAACTGTGAATCAACCAACGCAGATGCTTTGATCAATTTGAAAGGTAAAAACAATATGGCAATTTTCAGGTATGCCTTAGTATATACACCTTAATATTAAGGCGGCCCAGAAAGAACACGATTTTTTCCGTCGTGTTAAAGCCGTATTGCTTCTTGCATCCAATCAGTATACGCAGCAGGGATCGTAAAAAAGATGAATGTACGAATACATTTTATTATGATTACTTTACTGTTAGATCGATGTTAAATTATTTGTAATGTATTGTGTGTAATCTTACCTTCGTTGAGAAATGATCGTTTACGTTAGTGAGTTAATATAATAACAAAATAAATCAAGAAGCTGAATAAGTGTTCTGTGAATAAGTTCAGCAAATCGTGTAGTATAGAACAATTATTCTGAGTTTATACTGCAAAAGGTCGCAGTTATCAATATGATTGCTTCTCGTAACTTACATTAACATGTCAAAGACAAAATATGCGATTCGGAAACGGTACGTTATTATTGCTTTTGGAAACACATCATGAAATAGTGTAATTATCATCATGAAATGCATAATTACTTCTGTACTTGTACTTTTGTATGACAAAGAAAAGTCTGGAAATTGTAAAGTCGTAATTTGCTCCAATCTAACAATCACCTTGGTCTTCGCAATTCTTCCTTGAGTGCCGAGAACTGGTAGCCAGCTACATCAAAATCATTTTCGTTGGATATGCTAATAGCTTCTGTCGGCAATTTGAGGGGTCTGTGATAAAAAATATGAAGTTAAGCTCCATTACGCACATTCCAAAAACCTTAGCTGTCTTGCTCGCAGCGTAAACATTATGCAAATCAAAGGATACTAACGACAATTCTTTTCCATATAGCACTCTTTTTACTTCTGACAGTTCCTTCTGAGGTATGTATTTCTTTAGAATGCTCTCTACGCTTTCATATTCAGCTCCAACGATTGACGACATGTTTGAAACTTTTAAAGTTGCTGAAAGTCTTAATTGCTGATCCTATTCTGTCCTCACAGATCAAGGTTAGACGTTGGACTCCAAATATATCCGAAGCATCGAAAGTGCTCGCGATACGTTATCAACGTTGCATAGTATAGACCGTAGACAGTTTCTCTTTATAACTTTTAATTCCTTAATAAGTGTTTATTAAAAATTTCATACAGCAAAAATTTGAGCTATGTATGACAAATAATTGCGCTGATAAATGGTAACGATAACGCATTTGCGTCATAGTGTAGCAGGATATTTTTTTTCGTTGCGGAGTTTCCAGAATCTCGTTCGTGAAGATACCGTCAGAAACACCGATAAAGCAAATTAATCTGGGAATCGGTGGAACGGGTGGGACGCAAGTTGGTACAGTGCGATGCGAAGCGCTTCAATCGCTAAACAGCTGTCTCATGCCTACACATCTAATTGTAAGACCATCTGGGATAAGGATCTAGGAATTCTTAACCACCCTTAATCCAATCACGAAATGAAAATAAACCTTAGCGCAAAGTTAACGAAAACTATATGGCCTTAAGGAAATCTCATTTTTCATTCCTGAATTGTCGTATGTTCTCGTTCAATTTTCCCCTGCCTCCGTATAAAGGAATAGGAACCTAATCATATGAACATAATAAGAGGTCGTGGAGCTCTGATGTAGCAGATAATCATAACATTCTAAATGTCAGATTCTTTCCAGACTTCCCGTTGAAATCATATCAAACTTCGTAATCCTAGTTTTAAGGGGCCAAATCAGCCAAATGATTTAATTTTACAAAGCGCGACGAACGCTGATAATGGTTCAATGGAGCACATTTCTCACTTTTAAATCTTGTTCACTAATATTTATTTTTCCAGTTAAGGTTTACTCCGCTTTGGTAAATGAGTTGGGAAATAACAGAAAATATCACGCAAATCTTTTACTTAACTTTTGTGTTAGTCTGTCTCATTTTCTATTTTTGCGAGAAAATCATAGAAACTTTTATTTGATAATTATTAATCAAAAAGTATGGAGAGGGCATGATTGTTAAAGTAACTAATATGACGACTTATAGGATGGATAAATACTTCGTAATAATTTACAAGACGAAAATTATTTTGAATATTCCGCCATGGAAGAAGGAATTATTGTTCACTGATTCCGCTGGATCGTAACAACGAAAACCTGAAATTTAGCTAAAAGTTGAGCCAATGGCTTAAAATCCCTAAAAAATTTATTTCTGTGGAAAATTTGTAATAATTTTTCAACAACCACGGAAAATGCATCTTGTTTAGCAACAATATTCCCTTTATAACTCTTTGAATATTTTCATGTTCTTCTTTCGTGTTGGCAGCGCCGTTTGGTCAAAGTTGCTCAGGTTGCTCATGTTAAAGGTAGTTTTGGACATCCAAAGCATACAAGTTTGATGGAATTAGTTGTTTTGCGATGAAGTTCTATACCGTCATTTGGGAGTTTTCTGTGTGGTTGTATTGTTTCTGAAACACTTTTGATCCAACTTCATGATTTAGTCATTGTTTTTTTATGTGTGTTGTGATGTCAACACCCGTAACGCTCTGTGTCTTTAGAATCGAAATATGCAAAGGTTTTCCGATATTAAATCATATTAATTTCACCAGTAAGTATTTTTATAATTATCTGTTGGTACAGAACCTCTTATGTCGTATCTTATTGAAATAATCCTCTGTTAACACTTACATATATCTTACAGCATCAAAATTTCTTCCTATAATGGATTCTGACGAAATAACCGCAAACGACATTGCCTCAAGCAGCAAAGATACCAGCGTGTTAGCGAGAAAAGTTCGAGGTTGCCGACAGATGCAAGATATTACTATAGAGACTTATGAAAATCAGACACAGATGGAGGGAGGCGAAAGTAAAAGTTCAGAGACCCAAGTTATAGGTGCTCCAGATCGAAATTGCAATGATCAAGATACTATTAATTCCAGCGAAAGCCTTTCAAAATTTAAAGGTAATAAAGTAATTTTGCTAATTTTTCTATTGTGGTTTATATTATCGTCTAAAAGTAATGTAATTCTGGCAAACTGTAAATAAACTTTAAGAAGTTGCGTTGTGGTGTAGGTAATGAAATCACCCAGAAATTTGAAAGTGAACCGAGTGATCATCCTGCTACAGAAATAAGTAAGCAGCGAATCCCGGAGACAGTTGGCTTTATCTCAGGGAATCCTTTTGTTGAGATCACGAAGGGAATTCTTCACTTGTACAAAGAGAAGTAAGTAACATACAATAATGTGTTATAGTCTACACCAGTGGTTCCCAACCTTTTTCAACTGGCGACACACCTTTCCTTATCGGTATACCTCCACGGTCCATGGTGCAGTAAAAAACCTTATTTGTATCGTATCCCTTCCTTATGAATAAAGGATAACTTTATGTATAATTTACCATCAAATATTGCATTTACATAAATCTTCGATTTTCCTTATCTTTTCTAATGGTTTTTTCGATGGTTTCTGATTGTTTTAGGATAGAGTCCGACCCACCTGTAACCCTTCCGCGACCCACCGTTTGGGAACCGCTGGTCTACACATATCTTCTTTTTTACTTCCTTTAAATGCGGAACGTGCATCATGTTACGGCGTACATTCTCGGTTTAGCTCATTTACTGCAGTACAATGAATGTATTAGACACCAGCCGAAAATTGCTTCTCGTAGTTTAATCGACATTTTTGCATTCACTTACTCTTAAATTAGCAGTTATGCTCACAGTCATGTGCCTGTTATTAAATTGGATTATTATCCATATCCTTAAGAATAATGCATAACATTATTGTGCCAAGCTCATAGTCTGAGGAAACTTTTTCTCTACGTTAATTCTGTTAGAACATTGTAGCTAGTTATTATTTTTCAAAAGTAGACAATCTAAATTAACTTAATTCTTGAATTTTGAAAATTTTTCGCTAACTGTTCTGTTGTAGTCTTAAAGAAATGAATAAATATCTATAATTCATTTCGATAAAACCTAGAAAAGCATTCTTAAAACAAGGTATTCATCCAGTGTATTATCTTTTTTCCATTAGTAGGGTTAATTGTTATTGCCTAGCCTGTAGTATAGTTATTCGTAGACAAGCATCAGTGATTCATTTCATATTGGTGCACCTCTGTAGTTATGAATTTCTGGTTATAAAACTTTCTAATTCAGAGGACAATTCTCATCAATTTTAGCATTTCATCGTTTTTATCGAATTAAATTATTTTTCAGTAAATCAACATCGATGGAACATGGCTTAGATCGCAGTGAAATGATTTGTATGTTAGCAGTGCCGGCTTCAGTGACCTGCCATGATCTACTTTGCTTTGTTGCCGCATGTGAGAGAGACATGCTTCACCTCCGAATCATCAGGGATTCCACTCCCAATCAATATATGGCATTGATTAAGTTTAGATCTCAGGTATGTATGATTTTGAGATGCAGAAAACAGATCACCATTTAGAATACCAATTTTTATTTGAAAAGGGGAAAAGGCTAATGATTTTGGGTGAATGAAAAGTGAAATCATATTTGTAATTTTTGGTATGTATTATATAAATACATTAATTCTGTTTTGGCTGTATTTTAGTTATTCAGGTTAAACCATGATTCTGGCTAACGATTCTGTCTGTAAATGATGTTATTAGACACTGAACATGCTAATATATAAGAAGAAATGCAAGAAAATCGCAAAGGAAATATTAGATCATCAGAGTTTATATCAATGAAATGGCTTCATGAAATATATTTACAGCAATTGGGAACATGTAATTCATAGAGGAGGCATACAATTTGTCACAGGCTTACGGTTATGTCAGATATCTGAGGTCGGATTCATCTTTGTATCAAGTTTTGTTCAAGAGCTAGATTTCCTTGTCTTTCACCCTCTCAGAATCTGTTGTTATCGAAAGAAGCATTCTAGAAGTTGCAAACTTATGCATTATTAAAACACCCTGCTGATAATTGACAGCTTTTCGAGTATCTAATGGTCTCTATTTCTATCCTCTAATAGTTGCTCCTTTGGGAAATGCATGGAAAAGTTATTTGAATCATTTTTCTCTATTAAAAACATATCTAAAAGAGGAAAATCATACTAGCTTCAGAAAGTTCTTGTTGGTAAGATTGATATTCTTATTGCTAATGATAGATTTTGGTTCCAAAGTATGTCAAATTTAGTAAGATTAAACACTTTGTTTTACGTAACCTGTACCATAGAACTAAGCTAAAATGTGTGACGTTAGATTCACTTCTTACAAAGAAGACTATTATCCACATACCACTGTTTAGTCCTACTTCATTTTCCCACTTGACAATGAATGAGTCCTTCAACTACTTCTTCACATCAAACTTTATTGAATACTAGTAAAATCTCTCGTCATGGATGATGGGTCTTAATTTCAGTTTTTTAATAAATATGCAACATATAAATATAGATGACATAATACGTAACTTATCAATACCCAATTTTTTTTTATTACAGTATAGAATTTTAAGCTAAGAATATTGAGATTACGAAATATTACAAATTCGATTCTATTGAAGATCATGCAGTTCATGACAATCAAACGAACGCGCTGCTTTAAAATCTCTGCTATGAAATCAAGTCAGCGTTAAAATTCTATCTCTCAAAAATCTTCTTCGACGTAATATTTCTTCGTCATCACCACAAACGAACGTATAAATGTCCTCTTGTAATTCGGTTTGATATAGAAAAACTCCAAAATGGCCGTAATTTAGTTCCTGATATTTAAATATCTTAATTTAAATTTGCTGAAATCTCAGTAAATTGCCTCCTTTTCATAAATTCTGACCTTAGTTCCTACCATTAATTTGGTAGTATTGTAAAAAGTGCTTCGACAGCTTAGGTCATTTCGCACATTGGCTTCCACCGGGAATCGAACCGCTTTTACCAAAGGCAGACGCACTATCCACATGACCATCCTGGAACCCCATTAATTCGATATCAACTGATAATCACCGTGTATTCTTGTTGGAAAATTAATGTATTAGACTCAACAATCACCTTGGCTGTCATGAGGACTGGTTGTTTACTATGGTGAAATTTCACAAAATTTTCGTTTATTTTGACATAGTTCTCGTAATTTTGATTCAAAAAGTGTTTTTTTACGACAATTATAAGATCCTTTATTTAATTTACCTTTGTTTGGTACTTTTCTTGACTTTGTAGGACCATTATTTCCAATTTAAATCTGTCAAAGTCGCAAGGCACGAAAATGAACTTGCATTCCTTATGGAAACATATTATGGAGTCCTGGGTTTGAGCCTTCATAGAGATGAGAATAGTTTTCGTGGGGCTTTCAGCTTATTAGAAATACTCTCACAGATCTATGGCTAATAGTTTCTGAGATGGAGAAGGGACGGACGGATGGATTCTGCTTTTTATATAATAATGCTATACAATAATGTATTGTACAATTTTCTTAACTTTAAAAGGCAATTTGGAAAAATCCATAAGTAATTGATTTTAGGTAGTGCCAAGTAGAAAATCTTTACAGGTTTCGTTTACTAACAACTGTGGAGCTCAAATCAGAAGAGTTCAACCTGAAGACAGCATCATCTGCTCATCTTTTACTATGAAGTCTAAAACATTTTCCCAGCCTTTGCATTTGTTTGACTCAAACAACTTCTTCAAATAGAGATGCATCTCTGTATCTATCTGTATGTTGACATGATCATCTAGTTCTTTATACTTGTAGATTCAGAAAAAGGGGCAAAATTCATATTTGCCTGTTGATAGCCTCAGAACTGTGGTAATGGAATGCCTTATTTAATAAAAATGTTTTCAAAGATCTTCATATTTGAAAGTAACACCAATTACTTGTACATGTAACTGAGAGAAACTTAGTTCTTATCTCAAAAAAAAAACATTCATCGTCTTATCAATAAATGAACTTAAGTGTTTTCAGTATCATCTATTTTATATAGTTGCAATAGATACAGTGCAAATTACGGTTAATGGTAGTTATGTGAGGTTTTTTAAAGGTCCATCCCTAGGTGCAGTTTTTGCAGCTTTATCACGGTTTTTTCCCACGACTCGAGCTCGGAGCTGATAAGGGACCTCGACTTATCAGCGGGCAGCAGGAATAATCAGACTTTAAGGTAAAAAAAGGCATGCAGTACGATTTGAAAAGTTATAAATAATTGCAATGTATAACAATTTGATATCTCCGTCGTATCCTTCCTCTGAAGACTAGTACATTCGTCTTTTGATCTACACTCTATGTTGAAGATTAAGAATTTTTTTTGTTTTCAATAGAAATTACCCGGTGAGTTATGGCAACGCTGCATTGCCAGGAGATCTAGAGGCGGGGATTTCAAGTATTTGACCATGGAAAATCTCCATTAAGTCTAAATAATTACACTAATTGAAGAGTACAAAATACTCCACAAATCAGCAACCATAATTTTGTATGGCCTTCAGTTGTAATGTGAAATTCACGTAGCACAAGGGTTGGGCTGGGTTGGGATCTCCTGGCAATGCAGCGTTGCCATAACTCACCGGGTAATTTCTATTGAAAACAAAAAAATTTTAATCTTCAACATAGAGTGTAGATCAAAAGACGAATGTACTAGTCTTCAGAGGAAGGATACGACGGAGATATCAAATTGTTATACATTGCAATTATTTATAACTTTTCAAATCGTACTGCATGCCTTTTTTTACCTTAAAGTCTGATTATTCCCGCTGCCCGCTGATAAGTCGAGGTCCCTTATCAGCTCCGAGCTCGAGTCGTGGGAAAAAACCGTGATGAAGCTGCAAAAACGGCACCTAGGGATGGACCTTTAAAAAACCTCACATAACTACCATAAACCCAAATTACTTTAGGAAAGGCTTACATATCATCTTTGATGAATTGGATACTGTATGAGATCGAAGAAAGTAATTTCATGTTGGGTTTAGTTCTGTAGATTAGTTTGGTAAAAGAATGCAATGCTTCTATTTTGATATCGATTATTTCCTTTAATAGGATGCTGCAGATGCATTTTATAAGACTTTCAATGGCATCCCATTCAACTCGATGGAGCCGAATGTTTGTAGTTTGGCGTTTGTTTCAAGAGTAGAGATGGTGCGAGAGGATGCAGGAGAGAGTGTTCTTTGGCCACCTCCAAATCACACAGAACTTCCAACTTGCCCCGTCTGCTTGGAACGCATGGATGAATCAGTCGATGGCATCCTCACCATTCTTTGCAACCATTCATTCCATGGAAGCTGTCTCTCCAAGTGGGGAGACTATACGTGTGTAAAAAAGCATTTTCTATATTCTGTAGTTAATCTGAGGTCAATGGGAGATGAAAAGACTTGTTTTATTGAGAGATTTCCTAACCTTGTTGATAGTTGAAGTGATTGATGTTAGGATAAATGGAAAATAGTTTGAGGAAAGAAATTCTAGATCTCTTGTTCAACTCACTTGTCTGCCCCTTAGCCTTTCATCCTTCTCACTTTCTCCCATTTAAAAAATATTTTTGGCCCTTATTAAGTACTTTTCTGTTGTAGTCACCTTGATTTCTGCTACAGCTGTACAAGGCTTTCTATTGTAATTAGCATGTTGCAAATTTAACTTTGAGAGAGTTGGGATTGCATTTAATAAGCATCATTTCATAACTAACAAGGAGATATCATTAATTAAGACTTACTGATTATAATCAAATTTGGTAGGATGACAGTATTCAATGTTCCTGAATGAGTCACCACTCGTATATTGGTTCAATTTCACATACATGAGGGATCTACCTTTTGGTAGGTTCATCTCTATCAAAAATCCCTTTTAATGCCTTCTCCTTCACTTCCTTGTAGCTTACCCTATGTATTAATTCATCCTGCGTCTTTTGACGTTTTCTTCCCATCTGTTTTTTCCTTTAGTACTTCTATCATTTACATTCTTCTCAGCAGCCCCTCTCCTCTCAATACGTGACATGTCCTCTGTTGATGTTTAATCACTTAAAGCCTCACCAGCACCTCCATGTTTGCTTTCCAACTTACTTTTTCCATTCCATACCCACATTTTGATGAACTGAACATTTCAACTTTCTCAATGTCCATCCTTCATGCCCATAAATGAAGACACTCCATGCCAAGGATTCCTTTATTTGGTCATCAATTCTCTTAGCTTCACGAAGGCTTCCTTGGCCAAGGCTAATCTTTTACAAACCTCATATTCCTTCCCGAGAGTACTTTCCAAATAAGAGAATTTATCCACCTGTTCTAGTTTTTCTCATCCCACCGTTATCATTAGCTAAGCTTTCTTTCCCTTAGTGAACCTCATTATTTTAGTTTTACTTGCGTTAATTTTCATCCCAAATGCCCTTACTTAATGTTAAGTGCATTTACTAAAATTTTTAAACCCACTTTGGAATCACAAATTATAGCTTTATCATCTACATAGACTTCACTGCTTTCCTACTAACCTTTACTCCCTTACGTATTTCTTCCCTAGCTTCTTTCCTCTGCATGTATTAAAAATAATGTGCTAATGACGTTTGCCACCTTTGTCTTACTCCCCTTCCCAACTCAGCCCATTCTGATTCTCCATCTATCCTTATGTGGGCTGTTTGATTCAAGTACAAATTCTGCTCCAATCGCCGATCTTTCCAGTTCAACCTAATCTTCTTTCCTCGTCGGTTTTGGCTTCTGGCCTCTATCAAAAGGCATTTCAAAAGCATACATCCTTTTTAAATTCCAGGATTCCTTCTGCAGCTATTCTCATAACCCCAATTGCATCCCGTCGTCCCAATCACATAGTTTTATTTGTTCTCTGGAAACTGAACTGGTCTTCTCCAATTTGCCCTTTGAATTTTCTCCACAACCAGTGTATTCAGGATCTTTAGAAGTACTTTGGCTGCATGAGATGTTGTACTAATTTTGCAATAATCCTGACATTCAGTAGCGTCATTCTTTTTTGTAAGGGGTTAAGATAGGTTTGGTATAATCCTGTGGCCATTTCCATTCATCATAAAAGTTCCTACATAAAGCATAGCAACATTTCTTATCATTGCCCCCCAAGTTCTTAATAAATGGGATCAACCATTGCTTCCCTTTCATATCCTCCAATTCTATTGCATTGTCTAGTTCCACTGGCAAAACATAGTCTTTTTCACTTATTTCCTTATTCTCCATTTCTATGCAGATGGGTTACAAGTTTTTCCCATACAATTCCTCAGTGTATTATTTTGATTGCCCCCATATAGTGAATGGGGAAGATATTTCCTAAGCTATCTTTTACCATCAACATTCTATTACTAATTTTATTTCCTGTCAATCGCTTTACCTTTCTATACACCATGCCAGCCAAGCTTCCCTATTTCATTAGTCCCTCCACCACTGTTCCCTTGCCTTATTTGTTTCTCTTCTTGTTTTATGCTACGTGATTTTCCATTTTGTAATCACTAGTAGGTAAGTAGACCTGAACTAAAAACACTAATTTTGGTTCTAACTTAACTTCTACTTACCTAACCCGGTCACTTATTTGCTCAATGGCTGTAATTGCTTCTCCCACTCTCTTGTCCAACACTACAGCTACTCCTCTTCAGCTCGTACGTCCACTGAAGATAATCCTGAAATCATCTTTCAAGAAATCTCCACCTTCTTTCCATTGTATTTTGCATAGCCCTATTATATATTAATGCAGGACCTCTTAAACTGTCCAACTCCCCTTTTCTGTGCATCTTCCTGTCATACCAGTTCTCCACACTCATTTCCATATCCATGTCTTCTTTTCTTGCTGTTCCTTGTGTTTTGTGGGATGATGACGAAGATGTCCTTACTGCAGAGCCTCTCCCTGAGCCCCGTTTTTGCCATTACCAATATAATTATTATTCAACATCATATCTATGAAGAAATAGTCAAGGTTGTTTCCCTTTTCCTTTCTCAACAGGGTTTTAGTGTGACTAGTGAGATTGTTAAAACTTATTCTTCTTTATTTCACCAAATTTGTGCTCTCACCATCTCTAGGATTCCTTTAGGCTGTTTTTACAAATCTGCTTCTCATTTGTTTTACTGATTCGAGTATCTATCGTTAATAAGTTTTTTATTCGGTGATTATTTAAATTGGATATGAACTGAAAGCATTGATTTAAAAATAATAATGCTAATTGTTTCCTAAAATTTCTATGAAACGAGGAATTCATCGTTGAAATAAAAGTATAAATATTTAGAGGTACTCGCATAATTTTCATACACTGTTAATCATTAAGAATTATCTTCGTAGTAGCAATTTTTTCTCTGTAATATTTCGTCAGGTTTTCTCTGGTATGAAAATTGAGTTTCATGTAAAAAGAAATTATCTTTTAAAATTGCGTTATTATAATTTGTATTTGATTTCCTCTTCGATAGGTGTCCAGTTTGCCGATTTGTCCAAACACCTGAAATGTCTGCTGACAGCAGGTGTTTTGAATGCCACTCTTCTGAATCATTGTGGATCTGCCTTATCTGTGGTCACGTTGGCTGTGGACGTTATGTTCAGGGACATGCCTACAAGTAAAGCTGCTTTCTAATTATTTGGCTTAAGATTTAAAGTTACTTTTTAATTGTTCAGTGTTTAGTTTTTGAGCATTTATAGAGCTGATAAGAATTAAAACCATATTTACTCAAATATAATGCGTACCCTTTTGTCTCAAAAATCGGGGTGCTCGTTAGAATCGATGGCGCGCTAGATTCAGCCACAAAATACTCTTTAATTTGTCCTGTGGTGCAGTGCATCCTTGGCTCACCCTGGTGCTATATAACTTGTCTAATGTTCCACCAATGTGCTATTGATGTTTCCTCAGTCAGAGCCGCTCTCGACTAAATTAATAATTTAATTGAAAAGGGAATAGGGCTAGCCCATCAAACATTTGAATTTCAAATCAAATTTTGAAGTGGTGCATACTATCATACGACAATTTGGCATACACAACCATCAGCATTTTGTATTCAGTGTATATGCCCATAACTATGTGTGTATAGTAAACACCCACACAGTGCTGCGATTGGTGTGGTACCATGTCCCAAGGTGCGCTTTCTATTTGCAGGCAAATCATTTTTCAATTTCTTACACTTGAATTTTGGAGTGCACCTTACATTTGATGGCACATTATTTTTGAGTAAATATTGTATGTAAGCATATTTTATAAACACACACACACACATATATAAAACAATATAAACACTTTGCCAAATTTCCACACGTTTATTAATAATTCCTCCCCATTGCCTGAAGATGACTACATAGATGAAACCGGTCGTGTGTTTTATTAATAAACGTGTGGAACTTTGTTAAAGTGTATTTATTGTTTTATTATGCAGTTCCACAAAGTAACAACTGATTCCATTGATTTTATTACACACACAAATGTATGTGTGGTGAAGTATGCAAGCGGTATTTCCCTATAGATGGTGCTATCAGTT
Source organism: Sympetrum striolatum (assembly GCA_947579665.1). Lineage (NCBI taxonomy): Eukaryota > Metazoa > Arthropoda > Insecta > Odonata > Libellulidae > Sympetrum > Sympetrum striolatum. Next base: position 4,794,331 of record OX388344.1, read on the forward strand.
TTAAGACTGCTTCTGCAGCACCATCTACTCCCTCTAACGAAGTTTGTCAACTCGCAATAACCTAAATTTCATACACCAGTATATTTTTCTATTACCTCAAACATGTCGAGTTTTGTGCCTACGAACTATGATTTGCGGACAGCATTGGTTTTCTACTATCATTTGAAGAAAACTGCTGCAGAATCGCATAGAATGCTTGTTGAAGCATACGGTGAACATGCTCTTGGTAAAACTCAGTGCTTCGAGTGGTTTAAAAAATTTAAAAGTGGTGATTTTGACGTGAGAAACGAGGGCCGTGGGAAACCACCGAAAAAGTTTGAAGACAAGGACTTGCAAGCCTTATTGGATGAAGACGATACTCAGACTCAACAATAACTTACGGAACAATTAAATGTGATGCAGAAAGCAGTATCTCTTCGTCTGAAAGCTATGGGAAAGATTCATAAAGTGGGAAAATGGGTCCCACACGAACTGAATGAAACACAGCAAGAAAATCGAAAAACCACTTTTCAAATGCTGCTCGTCAAACATGAAAGAAAATGATTTCTCCATCAAATAGTGACAGGTGATGAAAAGTGGATATATATTCAGAATCCTATGCATCGTAGATCATGGGCGAATACAGGCAAACCATCGACATCCACTGGAAGACCAAATCGTTTTGGAAAGAAGACAATGCTCTGCATTTGGTGGGATCAAAATGGTGTAATGTATTATGAGCTACTAAAACCTGGTGAAGCCATTAACACTGATCGCTACCAACAACAAATGTTTGATTTTAACCGAGCAATATGTGAAAAACGACCGGAATATGCAAAAAGGCAACATGAAGTCAAACTGCTTCATGATAATGCCCCCTCTCGCTCAGCAAAACGGGTCACGAATACGAACAAGGCATTCAATTGGGAAATACTAGCGCATGCGGCTTATTCTCCAGACTTGGCTCCATCCAATTACCATCCATTCGCATCATTGGGACACGTACTTGCCGAAAAACACTCGATTCGTATGAAAATGTACGAGAATGGCTCGACAACTGGTTCTGTTCAAAGGAAGAATTGTTTTCTTGGCGTGGCATTCATAATCTGCCGTAGAGGTGGAAAAAATGTATAAATTCCAATGGAGATTATTTTGAATAAAATATTTTTTATAATTTTCAAATAACAGACGTGTAATTTTTAGAAAATCCGGTTTCATACTTCTACACCTGGTATATATTTATAAATGCCACACTTATAATTTTGGTGTATGAGTTATTTGAAAAATGTTGGAGCTCTCAGCTTTCAGATAATTAATTCATTTGTAATTTCCCATTGCAAAATTTCCTCTTAAAATTATTATCTATATTTTATTATTATGGGTGGTACAGCTGATAGATACAATGATATTTATGAGCCCATGTTAAGCTGTTGATATGAAAAGTAGAATACCTGCCTCTAATATATTCCCAATTACTTCCTGCCACAAATAAGCACATTTTATTTAACTTCCTTAAGATCACAATCCACGCAAAGACCTCCAAATATAAACCATTAACATAGTTTCGTCCAGTTATATTTAAAACAAAAGCACTGCTCATAAATTTGGAATTGGTGTTCATCCTATCTTTTTCTCTCCTTGAAGCACTTGGATCTATTTTCTTATTTTTAGTCACTTCCTGGACACCCAGCACTGCTATTCGATGCAGCTCGGAAGTAACAGAGTGTGGGACTACGTAGGGGATAACTTTGTGCATCGTTTGTTGCAAAACAAAGCAGATGGGAAACTGGTTGAAGTGGGAGAAGGGAGGGTTGTGGGCAGTGGTGGCCGTGGCTGTTTGGATCAAGGCTGCGACTGTGCCGGATCAGGACAGCAGTGCCAAATGTCTGAATGCAGCTTAAGTGGGAAGTGCCATCGTCACGGATCAAGCGATGAAAAGTTGGATTCCCTTCAGTTGGAATTCACATATCTTCTAACTAGTCAGTTGGAATCACAGAGACTTTATTTTGAAGAGGCCATTTCAAGGATAGAGAAAAAGTCAGAAGTAGAGGTATTTATATAATTTTAGGTTAGCTGATAGGTAAATGAAGCCTATTCAGTAATCTGTAAAATATACTTACGAAAAATCAATAATCTCTACTTACTTGAGTTGCAGTTGTTTCTTGTCTAGAAATAAGAATGGAATGATTAATAGACTGTTTACATTTTGATAGCAATCGGAGCTGAAAGAGAAGGTGTCCGGCATTCTCGAGGAGAATCAGAAGCTTGAAGCGAAGCTTGCTTCTGCTCTACGTGAAAAACAGGCTCAGGAAAGGAAAGTGAGTGTTTTAAAATTACGTTATTTATCACTTCATACCTCACTGTAATGTACGAATAAGAATTGATTGTGAAGACCATTTTATGAAGGGAAAAATATTTGATCGATTTTAGCTTCGTTTATGCTGATGAAAATTTATCATCGTTATAATTTTGTATTCAGGGAAATCCCAAGGAAATATGTATATTTACTATGTAAGTAAGTCTCTTGTTAATAGTTATCATCCATGGTTTCTCCTTTCAAAACAAACAAGTAAGTAGTTTTATTATTGAATTAAAGTTAAAGGAGAAAAATAACATTTGTTGAAATAATGACTTCATATTCTATGAAGTTCCATCAAGATGTAATTCTTTCTCCTCTTTGTTTTGAAACATTTTCTCATTTAATGTTTCAGTTAACAAAAAGGTTGCAATCAGAAGGTGAGGGAATGTGGAGGAATTTTCCATCCTAACCTTTTAGTGTTCATCTTAAGGTCATTTTATGAGAGTAAAATTTGTATCCGAACTGACCATCCTTGGACTTTTTTCTTAAGTAATGCATCTTTTATGCCTTTAGTTGCGTAAGGTTGATCTCGGCTTTAATTGTATGGCCTTGAAAAGAAACTTGCGCACAAGTACAATCCATCTTACAAATTCTCTTCTGGGAATAAAGTGATGTCTTTGAAGTGTGTGGTAATAGATCATTTCGTAAATCATAAGTTCACTTACGAAGTGCAGTCATAAATTTTCAATTATCACCTCAAAAAATGAAGCTGCGACCATGGAACTTGGTGGTGGTGTTAGTCCCTTTCTATAAATACACATTTCAATGTGACACATTTTTCCCTTACAATGGATTACCTGACCTTGGTTCTGCATTTTGGGTGTTCAGGATGCATTCCACCTCTAAAATCACCTCATTCTGGAAATGGGAAGTGGTTTCTTCATCTGAGGAAAGATGGTGCCAAGTCAGGATGATATGGGAGTTGAGGAAAATTTGATAGAAGCAGCATGAGTCACAGTGTCCTGTGCAGAATGAGCTGGGGTTCTGAATCAATCACGGAATCCAGCTGACTTTTCTCATGATCATAATGTTATGCAAGATGTCGAAAACTGATCCATGACTGATTTTCACTTTTTCTACTATCGCCTCAATTGTGATTTGCCAGTCTTGGAGCACCAACTAAAGTGTGCTACACTTTTGTTGCAATTCCCAATTCTTCGCAGAGACATGGTCTTCCACTTCGTGATGCAGACCTGTTTCACTATGCTGGAAGGGTCTGCACCACCTAACCACTGTGTCATATGATGGTGCATTCTTGGTATACTCATCAACCAACTCAGCAGGTTGCAGCATTGTTCCCCTTCAAATGCAGAATACGATTTGCCTCACGATGTACCGCTTTAACAATTGGATGTGCTATTCTGTTTTGGCTCCTCTAGTGGTGTGCTTTGATACTGTGGCACCTGGATTACAATGTATACAAAGGCTAAAAACATGTACCTACAAACCTTTCAAAAATTAAATGTATAATGTTATATTTTTGAGATGATATTTAAAACTTTATGACTGTCTCCCGTATTATTTCATAAGGGGATGCAGTTTTTTACTCAGATGGCAAACATGCTTCTTTGCCATTTAAAAGGATGGATTTCACACCCTTGAAGATAATATAACATGAAAACGCTCCGTTCAAATCACACATATTTGTGTGATGTAATGAATAAACAAAAATGTAAAAATTTCAATAACCATTCCAGCAAGTATTCCTGACGTTTCAGATCATTTGGACCGTAATTTTGTTTAGTCCTGATGCATTCTTGCATTCCTGATTGCACTCTTTTTACTGATATTTTTGTCTAAACCATTCTGATCTCTCTTTTTATGTTCATTTATGAGAGTTATTTAAAAAATTACTATAATCAAGTTTACCTAAACTCGGGATAATATAAAGCTAAAACTGAGTTGTTTACAAACATGCCCAGGCTTATTAGAAGTTGTTCATAGTTGAAAATGTCTCTCATTTTAATGGAAATCATGAAACAGAACTACTTCATCACTGAAACTAGAACTGTTCAATGTGGGCCCAAATTTTCTAAGGGGCAAATAGAGCAATTGAAACAATTAGAACAATTAAATTCGATGAAAAGTAAAGCCATCCAAAATTGATTGGAAAGATCAATTGAAAAAGATGGTAAATGTTAGGTAGTTGAACATTTACGGTCCCTTACCATAATTTTAGATAGAATTATTGTTAATTATCTCTTAGCAGAGAAAGAGTTGTAATAATAGATTTTCTCCAGGTGCAGCAACTATCTACAAAATTGAATGCTGTGCAAAATGAACTCCAGGAAGAAAAACAAATGAGTAAGAGTATGCAAGAGAACCAATCAATTTGGCAAGAAAGGTTTCAGTATTTAGAGAAAAAATTTGAAGAACAGAAGAAAGAGAAAGAACAGGTATTGAGCACAAACCTTTCTACTTTTCTCCTCTTTTTAAGACTTTTAATGCCAAATTTTAACATGAGAAATGAAGTCATGATGGATGGAAAATAATTATGTTACGTATGGCAAAAGTTAAAAATTTTGCTGAATTGAAATGCCAATAACTAAAACGGAATGTATTCATAGTATGTTTATGCTTGTTTAAATTGGATATCTGGAATTAATATTAACTTAAAAAGTTTTGTAATTTTAAAACAAAAACCCTATAACCTACTATAAAAACGATAACCTATTGCTAAGTATTATATAAATATTTTCTACCGATGAGCTTGGTATCAGATTAATTTAAAGAGAGAGAGAAAGTTTTTTACTGATAAATATTTTCCATTACATGCAAGTGAAAGAGTTGAATCAGTGTGTGGTAATTTTTTACTATAATTAAAATTGAAATTACTCAAAATCTTTATTCATTTTAAGTTTTAATGATTTTCGAGCAATATTTTTAATGCTAGCTTAATTTGATGGAGGCATGGAAACTTAACCCTTAACCAGTGACGTGCAATTTTTGTCACACTACCAGTGACGTGCGGTCTGGGAGACCGCAATTTTTTAAATATCTTTAAAGTTACTAAATGACACATTTAACAAAGTTTAAAAGCCTTAATAAACTAATCAGTTATTCAATAATTTGAATTCAAATTTAATTTTATGTTAATATGAACAAAATTTCAATTATTAATCATTTTACGAAGATAGTCAAAAATTTGAATGAAAAACACATATCCTATCAAAATAATGTCGCATATTAAAAATCAGCTGCCTATTTTTGTAGCAAAGCCTTTAATGTATTTTTGGGATGATAATTGATAAAAAGTTCTTGAAAAATATTTCATTTATTGTGTTTTTCATGGATTTTGCAAACGTTCGATATTACATTTTTCGTGAAAAATGTCCTACCCCTCCATAGAAGCACAGCTCTTGCAAATATTTTTTGTGCATTATAAAAAATCTGGTTGTCTACATTTGGACCAACAGAAGGTTTTTCGTTATTTTCATGGAGGGCAAAGTCGGCAACTCTTCCGCTTCTCTAGTTTATCTTCGAAATTTTGAGGTTTTTCAACCGTTAGTTTCAGAATTCGGCCTATATTGGCTCTTAATTGTGTGGGAATCTTGCTGTTTGACATTATCCTCTTTAATTGTGGCCTTACTAACTCCGCTGCAATGCATTTAATAAAATCGTACCTATTCAGATACTTCTTGTCATTTAAAGACTGCTGGAGCACAAAAGAATTCACCAATAAAATGTCTAAAATCCTAAGAAACACTGCCATTGGCCATCTCCATGTTCTTCAACTAGATGAGTAGCTGCTGCACATTTTATGTAGTGTATCTACTCCACCATTGATTGAATTATAGAAGGCTATAATTTCAGGTTTCATTGTCACGTCATCAGTGCTCTCTGTGGTGCATTGACGACACCAACCAAAGAGTCCTGTTTCTCTTTGGCACATGAGGAACTAGAGTCATGTTGCCGTATATCCATACAACTTGGACCCTTTTGTGCCTTCTTTTGAAGGCCCGAACTCATTGGATATTTCCCTTTATTTTTTTCTTATCGTCCCGACATAGGTCAATCCTTTCACCCTCAGCTTCTAAACCAGTTCAATTGAAGTGAACCAATTATCAGCTGTAATATTTCGATTGGAATGAAATATTGGCTCAGTGAGACGCGGAACTGATTGCGTAGGTTTCGAAGTCTTTTTGTCTTCCTCTGACAGACCTTTTCCGTTGGTACTTTTTCCGGCGTACAAATAGGCATTATACAAATAGCTATTCAATGTATCCGTCAAACACATCATTTTGAGGCCATACTTAGCTGGCTTACTCGGGATGTACATTTTAAATCGGCACCGACCCCTGAAGGCAATTAACATTTCGTCAATACAAGTTGTTGTGCCCAGTGAATAGCAACAATGAGAATTTTTTACGAAATGATTTAACAAATCAGAAATTGGTGCAACTGGGTCACTTTCGTACCGGACGATTCGGTCTTCATGGTTATCAAACCGAAGACATAAAAGGAGAACAGCAAATCGTTGTCCATACATTACTAAACGAAAAATTTCCTTTCCCATGCCATCTGCAGCAAAAGTACTACTAATATCTTCATCGTTAGATTTAAATATTGCCGAATATATTAATAACCCAAGTAAAGCTCTTAATTCAACATAATCTAAATCTTGGATTTCTGGCTTACTCTGGTATACTTTTCTCATAACTTCTGAAGTTTGACATTTGTCCAACACAAAATCAAATTTATTATATCGTCGTCAAAATAAGCGACCAAAAATGGAGAGGTTGCAGTTATCTAGAGGTATAACGAATCGCTTCAAACCTGGTTTTGCCGCGACAATGTTATGCAGACGAGTGTAAACGTTTCTCTTTGGCTCTTTAGAATTATTTTCCCAGGCAATTGGTTTTCCTGCCGCCATATTTGCAAATTATTTTACAACAAAGAAATATTTTAGAAAGAAACGAACTTACTGAAAAAATATAACTCACATGATTCGTCTTTCAAAAGATCCGTGTATGCGATCCGTATGATTTAATATTTTTCTAAAAAGATTTTTATTGTTGGAGTTGATATTATAAAATAACTAGGGATGGGACGTTCGAATCTTCGAATCCTCGAATCCCTCGAATAATGCCTCTTTTCTCGAATCTTCGAATCCTCGAATCCATTGTGTTTCACCTCGAATCCGAATCCTTAAAAATCTAAGTCACTTACATCCTCAGCAGATGAAAATCCTTTCGTTTATTTCAACCAACCAGCAATTTCAACGTTACCGCCATTACCATGAGTGCAATCGAAAGCAATGATAGAATCGATTCTTCGAGAGTGATAAATTCCTATTTCCTGAGCGGGTAAATTCAGAATATGCGCCAGGGTGACCAGATGTGCGCACAAGTCGCCAAATTGGCGATTTTTCATACTACTTGGCGACCTAATGGGGGCATTGGTGACTGGCGATTTTTAAGGCGACTTTCGAGAATTCAAAGCTGAAAAACAGCGAGTTGAGGGCACAAGGGCAGTATCCAAAAACTCAAATGCTTCGGAAGCGAATGTATAGATGAGCCCGGCGCGGCGGCCGTGTCATCTGATATCTAGGCGCAAATCGACGGTGGGAAATCGCATAGCACGAGCGCAATGAAGAAACACATGAGGAAGCATTGCTTTCAAATGTTTGCCGCTAAAAGTGACGAGGAGGGAGAAAGGTAAGTAAAAATAAAACACATCTTTGAACTTACATACCATTTATGTTGATTATTTATCGAAGTAGCAAATTTCCCATGGGAATACCATCTTTTCAGTTTTTCAATGGTATTTACCTTATATTTCTATTGATTTACCAGAGTCACCATCCCTTGATTCCAATGCAGAGGAGACAATGCACTCTGCTTCCTCAAGTTTCTCTGTTGCAATGGACAGCCCTTCACGCTACTTGAGCCCTAATTACCCTTTGCCGAAGAGGAAAAAATCTGGGCCATCACTATTGACATTGAAATGTTTCATGGAGAAAAAGGGAAAACTCAAGCCAGGTGATCAACGAAGTAAAGAAATCACAAGATCAATTGCTGAGATGGTGTACCTGGATAATCAGCCCCTGTCAGTTGTAGAGAATAAAGGTTTTCAGGCTCTGGTTTTCCATTTAGAGCCAAAATACACAATGGCATTTAGGAAGCATATTGGAAATAAATTAATTCCAGAAATGTATGATGAAACAAAAATAAAAGTCAAGGCCATTCTCAGCAAAGCAGAGAGTATTTTCATTACAACAGATATGTGGACGTCAACGAGTAATGATGATTACCTCAGTATAACTGCTCACTTCATTGATGCTGACTTTAAATCTCACCATTTTTGTTCAGAGGTAGTGCCTTTTCCTGAAGTTTCACACACTGGTCAAAACTTGAGGGTATTTATTTGTGAAACTCTTAAAAGCTGGGACATAGAAGACAAAATATTTTTGATTGTGCGTGATAATGGGAGGAACATATGCTGTGCTCTTAATGAGTCTGATTTCAGCCATATTCCATGTCTTGCTCACACACTGCAGTTGGTGGTCAAAGATGGACTTCTTAATAATAAGATGGTGAGTGGTTTGATTGCTACATGACGGCGTATTGTAGGTCATTTTAAGCACGCTTCCAAAGCTACCAAAGTTTTATAATAACCCCAAGTGACTCTGGGAGTTAAGCAACACAGGCTACTGCAGGATGAGCCCACCAGATGGAACTCCTCATTGCATATGCTTACAAGGTTGCTTGAACAAAAGGTAGCAGTTACACTGGCAGCGACATATCTTACTGTTCCTGTTGAATTAACTTCTCATCTTTGGGAGCAGATTGTAAGTGTTGCAGGCATTGCAAACATTTTTAATCAAGCAACTTTTGCTGTGAGTTCAGCTGATGTAAGATATCAGAAGTTATCCCCATCATTAACAGTGCAATGCATGAATTGAAGAAACCTGCACCAGTCTCTTCTGGCTTACAAGGTGTGAAGACGACTAATTGACTGCACTGAAGTGCCGATACCCATCAGTGGAAAGTAATGAATTCTACGCTGTTGCAACTCTCCTTGATCCAAGGTTCAAAGGAAGTGTTTTCTAAAGTAAGGAGCTTTTTCAACAAGCCAAAACCCAGCTAATTCAGGAGGTTAAAAACATAAGTGGAACATATCCTGAGGAAAGGAGAGAACTGGTAAGTAAGCTAGCGTAAGCAATTTATCATTTGATTGCTTCTTATTTCATGGTTTATATAGACATGTTAATATCTTTCCATTTTCTTTCTTATCATAGGCTCCTACATCAGATGTTAAGACGTCGATGCATGGAATGTGGTTATTTTATAGCCGTATTATGAGCCCTGTACAAACATGTAATCATTCTGCTACTGCTGAGGAAGAAGTGGAAAGGTATTTGCGAGAAGAGCTTCTTCCTCCTGAAAACAATGCCTTAGAATACTGGTAAAGAGTTGTACATCAGTTTTCAGTACTACCAACACTGGCTAGGAAGTACCTTTCAGCACCACCTGCAACAGTGCAATCAGAGAGACTGTTCAGCACAGCTGGCATTATATGTGATAATAAGAGGAATCGGCTTGATACTGAACGTGTTAATATGCTCATTTTTTTAAATAAAAACTTAAAGCAATAAAGTTTTTATATGCTTGCAGTTGGAGTGTTTAATTCTATAGTGTGGAAAATTAATATTAGAATTCAAAATAAATGCAAGCTTATGTAAAAAGGAAAAGGCAACATTTAGGTTTTAGATAAAATTTAGGATTCGAGGTAAAGTTAAGATTTGGATTCGAGATAAGATTCGAGATTCGAGGGTGAATTTAAGATTCGGATTCGAGATTCGGATTCGAGAAAAACTGGATTCGACCCATCTCTAAAAATAACCAAAACAATCAGTATTCTTTAGGACGAACTCAACATTAGCCTACTATCATAAAATCCATATATTTTGCCTAATTTATGCTTTTCAAATAGTAATAACAAAGAAATGTGAAAATAATAAACAAATTTAATAAATAAAGTTGAATTTTGTAAGTCTCCGTAATAATATTCACCCATATTACGAATTGAGTTTTCCCGAGTTAGTGACGTGCGGTCTCTCAGACCGCGCGTGAAATTAAATCGCAACTTAATAGAAATACAAGTAAGATAAATGAAATTCGAAGAATTCTATATACTACGTAAAGGTATCTAAGAAGGTACCATAAATAACAGATTTGTTAAAAATCAAATAATTGTTTTATTCACAATAAAAAAATCGCTGCGGTCTCTCAGACCGCACGTCACTGGTTAAGGGTTAAGTATCAGTCGACTTCGTTATGGCAATCTTTATCTATGATTTTTCTTTTGAAGAGAATCAAAGAAATTACCAAGATTCTTAGTGAAATACTAAAAAACTGTCACCTTTTTCAGCAGATAAACAGGGTGAAATCTGATTAAATATTAAGAGATCAATGCTGCAAATTTTGAAATAGTTAATTATCCTGTAAGCCTAAAATTTATGAGATCAAAGTTTGGCCATTTTAGCTCCAGCCAAAGAGGTTATTTTTAAACCATTTTTCAGTTGTCAGATACTTGTTCTGATTTTGAATAAGATCATCAGCCATGATTCAAGGGCGTCACTCTAAACTCTTTTTAAAAATAGTTGTTTTGGGAATCGACATTATCTGTGACTAGTTCTAGGATTGCTGCATAGAGATATCAACGTTTTCTGAATTTCTTTAATTTTGCTGTTACCTATTAAAGCAAAAGGAACTTATGATGTTTTAACAACTGCATGTTATAACTTCTTCAATCTCTGGTTATGAAACTAACCCGTGAATGATCATTAAATACAATTGCTCACTTACAATGTAGAAACATGCTGTTGGGTATGTTTTGTTTTGCAGGAAATTCACGGCTTAAAAGAGCAGCTTCGTGATATTATGTTCTATTTGGAAGCCCAGAATCAGATAGCCAAGTCTCCTGACCGTGACGATATAGCTGGTGGTGAAGTGGTGGTAGGTGCTGGAGCCCTTGGCACTCCACCAGAAGTCCCCCACAAGGGGAAGCACCGAAGACGGAAGGGCAGATAGCCATCCTTACTAAAATCCTCTGGGCATCCACTCCTCGTATCATCGCTGTCTGAAATATGGGTAATTATTTAATATCAACTATCCTCGTTTTATCTGATATGAACTTCATCTTGTATATTATGGTTGGAAATGATTGCAGAAAACCAGAGAGTAATTAAGCCATATATACATACTAAACGTTTGGTGTTTGAAACACAATAGCGTTCTTGTTTTCATCAGCATTAAAAATAATGTATAGCTTACAGTATGATCGAGTGTTACACTGTTTGTTATGGTGAAATGTACCAATAACCTATGACGGAATATTAAAATCTGCCATAGAGACTTTTAATCGAAGATTGCTTAAATATTAGTTAAGTTAATTTTGCGTGTATAATGCATTTTACAAAAGTGTTGCAATTTATGACGTTAAATTATAGCTTCTTTAGTCTGCTTTGATAATGTGTTTATAAAAAGGTCACAAAATGTGTTAATAGTCGTTTTCATGAAACTGATTTCGATCATCTGAAATCAAACCTGCAACGGTGAAGGCAAATACATTGGCTATGAAAGAAATGCTGGAGTTAATAGAGTAGAAGTCTCCCAAGGAAAAACAGACCTGAAAGAAGTCTGATGGGGCCTGGAATCAAACTCAGAATCTTTCTTAACAAGCCGTTTTGGGGACTTGGCGAGCATGGCCGAGTGTGGTTTTGTTCGACTATGTTGACTAATAGGAGTCATCTCTGACCCTTACAGAGGTAATTAAGTGGCATATTGAGGCTTAAGTTTTCGTCATAAATGACATATCTTTATCCAAAAACATATTTTGTTTTAATCAAACTAGAATTTTTGACAATTTGGGCAGTGCTTGTCGAAATTTCAAAACTTCGGGGCAATAATTCTCACAGAAGTTATTATTTGATTGGAGAATAAAATTTTATCTGTAATGTGGTAGGATCACCTTTGCTGGGTATTACATTTCTATCAGAAAAAATGAGAGAACGACCCACCTCACTGTCTAACCAGCATCCTTATCATTTCTGTATAATTTACGTTTTTTGATGAATTTTGGTGAACTAAGAAACCATTTTCCCTGATTCAAATGCACTAAATCATTAATACTAAGCAACATACCAGCAACATATGCATTTCACCTAGGAAACATTAAGAAGCCATCAGAAAAAATGAAAAATTGACATTTTTCGTGAATATTAAAATTTGCAGCCTCAGGATATAATCCAATGGAGTTGAAATAATTGATGGGTTATAAGGACCAGCAAATACGAACTATAAGCAATAGCTGTTGACCAAGTTCGAAAGAAACGTTTTTTCGATCCACCCTAGTGCAAAGGTATCTTTTCCCAGTAGAAGTCTGTTATAATGAGAGCTGAAAAAATTGGAAAGGACTCGTTGTAAAGCTCACTCATTAAAGCCGAATTCTAATACTAAAATGTTTGTCCTCTTGAATCCAATAGCAGTGAGTTGAGTGGAACTGTTTGGTTTTTAATGCATCTGCTTTGGAATGCATAAAAAAGTACGTTTGCATCAAAAATATTATTTCATTGATTCATAAACCATAACCACAGTGCATCTTCTAATATAAGATACGGAAAATTATTACTTAATAATGGGAACCTGAACCAGCACTGCTTTTATTCCCTATATTCCCACCAATCATGGATCAGACAATTTGGTGCCAAGCTTCGTGAAAAAAACAAACAAATCCCACGGGTAGATGGCAATGTAATGGGAACTCAATGAAAAGTTCCGGAGCTGACTAGAGGGGTTGTCGCTGAAATGAGGGATGAGATGTACGGAGGGATAAAGGGGAGAGAAGTCTCCAAGCAAAACTTCCTGAAGCATTTTTGCTGAGGAAGAGAGAAGCGAGTTGTGGGAAACAAAGGCATGCATTAAGCGGCAATAATTTTTGCATTTCATTTTTTCTGCTCTTTGAAGAGAAAATGCACCTCAGATTACCATTTGCTTGTTGGACTTAGCCAATTGACGCTTCTGAGATGCATCCTGCAGGACAAAAGCATGGCACTCGTTATAATGATACTTCTGAAGCGTTATCATGGATGTGCCTCCCTATCCTTTTTGCTGTGAGACAGAGAAAGGCCATAAATCACAAGATATAACGAAACTCTCATTACATACTTGTTATAATGGATTTCTACTGTACATCAGTATTCAATGATAATGGAAATAATTAGCATCAGCTTATGCGCAAGATATTGATCTTTTACTATGCTTGTTGAGTATTAATGTAGATAAAATGCATTTCTTTTATTTCTTAATGCTACTCTTCTGATTTTCTCCACAACCAACTTTGAAATCAGTGTTTTTTTTTAGAAATCACTGATACTTACAAAGGTTTATGGGATTAAAAATTTTCTAAGATCACTACTCAATTACAATTGTTTTACTGAAGATATTATTTACTTTCTCCAGAATGCAGGGCAAAAACAGGCATACAAAAACCTGTGGAGGAAATTGGTTGAAACTCTCTTCGGAAGCTCGTGTTGTATAAATTCATCAAACAAATATTTAATGTGGAATTGGTGATGAAGATTGTGATATTTATCAAAAAAAACTGTATTAATAAAGCTTTCATGTTATGGAAGTCTTGTCTTTTATTGTATTCAATTTTTACTCTGGATTACTAAATAATTCTCTTGGAATCATCAGAATTGTAATAAATTGTGACATTCTCAGAGAAGAGGTATTTTGAGATAGTTTTCAAAAGCTTTTGAAAACTATCTCAAAGCATAATAAGGATTATGACATTAATGTGACAGCAATTCAGGGGCGTAGCTACCGCCGTATCTGCCGTATCAATTATATGGGGCCACGGGGGCCCTCAACGTGCGTAAGCAAAAATTGATAAAAACTTCACAAATTTGTCTATAGAGGCAGAAACTTTAGAAAAACTAAAGTCATTATCAGCTATAAATGATTTAATAAATCAGTTTGCCGAAAATAAGGCAAGGAGAGCGTATATTTAATTTGAATTGTTTGTAAAAATTTTGGAAAAAGTGACAGATAGATAATTATGATGAATAAATATATCTTTTAATTTTATGCAAACATTTTTTTTCTTTTGTGAGAAATCTTTACCCTTCCTAAGGGCCCCCAAACAATTTTTTATACAGGGCCCCGCCAAGGCACGCCACGCCACTGCAGCAATTATTAATTTTCATAACATATACTTATAAATTATTTTTTATTTTCAGTATTTAAAATTAACTAGTTAACCTCATCAAGCATGAAAAATCATCAGGCAAAGAAAATGAGTTAGCTTCTATCCAAGTTAAAAGACAAAGTAAAGTGAGGAGGTGGGAGAAGGATCGGTTGGGGAAGGAACGAGGCGCCAAGGAAGACAGTGAAGGTGGGGGGAGGGGTAGCAAGTTGAGGGGGAAAGAATAAGGGATTGAATTGGCATGGGAGAGGGTGGTTTAAAAGGGGATGGAGGAAGGAGTTGAAATGGAGGGGGCAGTAAAATGGCTTGTATGATGGGAGAGGGAAAATTCCTTGACCCCTCACTTCACATTGTTGTTTAACTTGTATAAAAGCTCCCTCATTTATGATTTTCTTTGCCTGATGATGCAGCTACGCTGTGAAATCATGATTGCTGTAAATTATTCTGAGGTTAAGTAAAACTTTTTTCAACAATGAGTCACGTTGTATCTCACTCCCACAAAGTTAAGCCTCAACTCAACACTTGTGTTCTGTAACAGAAGTCCTTACATTCATATGTGGACAACTTTCCTCACAACTTAAGAGCTTATAGTGAGAAATATTTTACAAGGATATTAAGAAGATGGGATGCAAGTATGATGGCCGACTACTGCTGATGCTTGAGTGGGAAACAGAAAGTAGAAGTATCAAAGTGAAAATGAAAACCTTTCACAGGTCAACAGTAAAACTACTGAATACTTATTGATTACGTTTGTGTAGTGTAATTTTGTTTTACTTGCACTGGAGATGGAAAATTTTTGGATAATCAGTTTATTAAGCTCTTTTATTTCGCAAGCTGCGTATGATCTAGCTTGTGTTCTCTAACCTGAATGTCTAAATGTCAACCTGTTTGGACTATATATTCGTTATGATATAGGTTAAAGGGCAATACAGTCTGGCAACCTGAGTACGATGCACCCTTTGATTGTGAGTTGATGGAATTCCATTTTGTCTGGAAAGGAATATCCCCAAGCAGAATAATATAAGTGTTCTTGCTTTAAAGTCTAATAAATAAAATGGCAATGCTAATCATAAATGTCACTAAAAACTTTTTGGCAGAACTAAATGATGATGAACATAAATGATGCATCTGAATCTAAACCATTAAAGAAAATAATTGCAATCCAAATAACCATGTGGGCTGGTCGTTCAGCTTTGTGAAAGCAGTCACGGGTTAGATTGCCGGTGGGAGCCCAATGGGAAATGACCTAGCACATCCAAGCACTCATAACAATACTACTACATATGTTACTCGAACAAGATTTTGAGATGAAATTATCCTATAAGTTAATATCTATAGTCTTACTTGTCAGACTTTATTAAGGGTACGAAAACTACGGCTTAAGGATCATTTTTTCGATATTGTTGTTATACGATGATGTTGGAGGCACTTATACTGAGTTCTCAATGAGTACAAAAAAACTTACAATTTTACAGCAAAAAATTTTATAACAATCATTAAAATGGTACACTTGGGATACAGAATGTTTTCGTCTTAGTCTAATGACGTTTTACTTTATCATTGATTTTGCTCTGAAAAAATAAACCGTCTCCAGCGGTTGCTTGACGATTTATTTCTTTGTGTCGATCTCGACTGACAATCTCCTCCAATATCTCTCCATCGCCTTTCACAAGCCTAGTTGAAAAAAAAATATTAATGGAAGAACATGTTCAATGAATAGATTAATAATAAAGGATTACTGACACATGTGGAGCTAATATGGAATGGCTAAGGAAAAATACCTCCATCTTCCTGATTCTTCGTCTAAAACTCTTTTAACAACACTCTGACGTTTCTCCCACTCATCCTTGGTCATCGGAGCCATTGATTTTGCATTTCCTTTGGCACTTGAAGGTAATATAGGCCCAACTGTTACATCATCACAGTGACTTCCACTCATAATTATCGATTTATCATTACTTTTTGGAGGTAAAGGTCCAATTGTAACATCGTCAGTATCACTTTCGGTAAATTTTATCTCACTTTCTTTTAGATTTTTCAGTGAGTCGTCAAATTCATGCTTTTTTCTCTTTGCTTTCTTATGTTTCTTTCTCTTCCGCTCCTCTGACGAGGTGCTGGAAGATTCACTGCCACTATGCGATGAATTCCTACAACTTGATTCCCTTTTCTTTTTGTGTTTACTCTTAAATTTGTGCTTACTTCGCTTCTTTTTATACTGCTTGGTTGTTCTCTCTTTCTTTTCGGAGTGAGAAGAATAATCTTCATCTTTCTTCTTTCTCTTCACACCTGAGGAGGATTTCAGAGAAATATCTTTCCTTTCCATCACCAATTAAAAATAATAATAGAAATTGGCATTTACAGCCAAACTATTCAAGATATTAGTGCAAAAACCAAAGGGAGATCAATAGTAAGGATAAACATAGGAGGCATCCGAGTTTCAAAATAATCTTGTGTTTTGATAAAAGACGAACGATTAATGCGAGAGCTTCACTCAATCTGCGTCAGAGAACGCTGTGGTACTCTTGTCCTCTTTGCCCTTGACATCATAGAGGGATTCCTTGCAACAAATTCAAAGTAACTAGCAAAGGGTAAGTTTATGGATTATTCGATATATACTGACTCAGAATTGCTGTGTAACGTTTTTTTATGTCAAATAGATTAGCTCGTCACGGTTTTATCTCGATTTTTTCCATTATGTTTTAGATAGAGTGATAATTCGAAAATATACGTAAATGTTTTCGGTTATTTAAAATATCTATCGTGAATATCCTTCTGTTGATAAAAACCTGACTTAAACATCTTTCATAGATTTCAGTGAAAAAGTGCACATCCTTCGTATTTATTAAATATGTATAATTTCGTTGAGTTTTCCTTTTATGCACCCATTAATTTTTTTCTATGTATCCCTTAAATTTGATTCTTCCTCACGGTCTTAGGGGATATATTCCACATCCTCAAGTTATAGAATTGAAGGCTTCGATTTAGCTGTAAAGGACCAATTGGACGAGAATTGTTACCTTAATTTTCCTAAATTTATTTAAAACACATCGTTCGTGTTCAATTACGTCATTTAGTATTCTTTCCGCTTCGAAATCGTAGTAGTACCAATCTGTTAAAGGGCTAGTTATTACAACAGGTGTTCTGTTTGATTTTACTGTGAACAGCAAATATTATTTTGGTAATTTTCAATGACTTGCTTTTCTTCCTTTATGCCTCAATCACAGATATCTTAGAATTATTAATTTAGGCTCCTTTGATGATTTTTTTGCTGTATCCCCTAATTGTATATTTCTTAGAATTCTCGGAGTAAGATTTTGGACGCAAATACTTCAGATTAAGCCATTACCGGACTTTCACATAAAGTTACATCATCTACAATTAATTCGAGTAGAACGCTTTCGTATAGACCACAGTATGTTAATATCTTCAGCGTTCCAAAATTTTCTGAGTTTGCAATTTATGTAATGCATTTCACTCATCAAGTTCTCATTCATTGGTAGTCAGATGCACGTTGGCTTATTATCATAGGATATTGCATCCGCTTTTTGAAGGTGACCCTTTGAAGGTGAATTTCGCCGTCGATGCGCTAAGGTTCTCTTGGGTCTGTAGAAAGAGACGTCGTACGGGAATTATTTTTGGTGTTGAAAAAGAAAAGATTCGGGTGGGGTTCATGTAGCGTCACTTCTCCTTCAGAAAGTTTTGAGGGCGATCAAGGTTCAAGGAGGAGAGGGGAAGGTAGGGAGGGTGCCATCTCATCGTGGTCAATTCGGTCTAGTCCTCGAGAGACTCCGTAGGTGCTGGTTGTGTCCATCTGCTTCTCCCTTCTGGATCCGGGTCTTTCTCTAAGAGAAATTCACTCTCGATAGGTACGTCTTATGTTACTACACCTATTCAGTTTTCGTCGTTCTGTTCGTATCCTTCCATTTCACCGGTTTTCGATATTTTGAGTTTTAAACTGACCTTAATTTGACCTTAGGATTTCCAAGAACTTATAATACTTTAAACTTACCATTTATCTCATTCTAACGCGTTTTGAGTGTATGGATTTATTCGTTCATGTATTTGGGATGGTTACTATGTTATTCTCACTCAAGATAATTCTGTGAACGTTCTTGTTGAATTTTTTGCTCTATTTTTAGTGCTTAATATTGTCCAGTAAAGATTAGAATAATCTTCTCATTTTTTACCGAGTATACACTTAATTCTTATTTTGTGTGTGGTATTAAGAATTGCGTCATCAAGACTTAACATTCCTACCAATATAGTTAGATCATTTTTAATTATAAGAGGCTAGATTAAGTGTTGTATCTTAGTGAGGTATTGACTTTCAGCCATTCATTTCCGAAAATCTTCAATTCAAACGCGAAAAGTGAAATTTTTCTTCTTATGTTCTACTTTATGTACCTCTTCTTTATCTTGCTAATTTTCGCGCTTTTGTTATGATACTTTGCTCGAAGCGACTGGTGCAATTGCTTTGGTGTCTAAAAATGTTATCTTATGTCGATATATCAGTGTCAAGTGAATTCTACTTTACTACATATCTGCCTGTAGTATGAAGAGAAATTTGGGGGGTTGGCCCGAAGGGTCGTTTTGACCTCTCCATCCTTGATGACGACCTTGAGGCCCTCCGCCTCTTTCTTTATCTCTTTGCTTTATTGCTCTTACGTCAATGACTCAAAGATATACTTTAGGAATTGCGATACTAGATTTAAAAATTCGTCAGTTTTAGAAACCTTTATGAACGAAGCCCCTCGAGTCAGTTTCGTGAATTAAATCGGAAGTTTTGTTATTTAAGAAGATACATCAGAAGAATATTCTCTATCCGAGTCAGATTTTCATCGATTGTACATCTGTGAATTGTTCGCGTTGTCTTTTAACGGCACAGATACGCTCGTGACCTGAGTAAATGGAGATAAGTATAACGGTGATATAGAGGACAAACGTGAAAGCTAGATTTTGCATTCAAGTTCGGAAGTGAGCTTCTATTTTGCGATCGCTGCAACTGTTATTGCTCAACCTTGTGAATATTTTCGCATCTTTTATTACATCGTTTCTATAAATTTTAAATATCCGTTTACAGTGATAACCTGAGGAATATGCCCGAATGATCAGAAATGTCTCAATCAATCTCAATCGTTTCCAACGAGTGCTTCATAATTTTCAATCGGTGAAAGGGTTAATACCTATAAAGAACTATTTTATAATTAACTTTTATGATGCATTCTCGCTGGATCTTTCTCTTTATCTCACCAAGAAAATTATTTCTTCCCTGCCGTTACCCTTTAACCTTTTTTGACCTTCATACTTCACTTTCCCTTTTATTGAAAATTTCGGCTGTCCTTTATCAGTAGTCCTTTTGGTTTTCCATAAGTTATTACACTTTAAAACGAAGGGCTGTATACTGAAACCCAATAATATCATCTGAAATGCGAACATTTAATAACTTTGTTTTTCACTGAGTATGATGTTTATATTTTTGAAAGTGGAAAATTTACCTCTGGCATTACTTTAATTGACAATAGATATAGTATTGATTCTGTATAATAATGATGTAAATTATAAATGATTCATATTAAACGATTCTCGAGCTAGTGTTAACTTCGGTCGTCAAAAGATGCCCTGAAATCTTCTCATGGCATGGATTTCTGCGTAAGCCTAAACATAGGAATAGTGATTGGTCAAAGAGAAAATGGAGCAATGAGAATTCTAAAGGGGATGGGCATTTCGTAATGGGGTTAAAAAACGTCTTGAAGTGCTCCTTCATCCACGGATAAAGTCTCCTTACATTTCTTGTAAAAGAGAACTTATATACTCAAGGGAAAATATTCTCATTAATTTTGTTGATTGATGAAATTCAATTATCAATGTTGACGATCGACGAAGTCTGAATGACCTTAGTCGATTTTATGTTAACATGGGCGCCCAAAGTCTGTTTTGTCTTCCTTGTTTGTATTAAAATATTTTCGAAAGCTAAGTCAAATGTGATGCAATTAACCATAAATAGATTTGGCGATTTTTATGTAGTTTCAAAAAATGTTTTTCGTCACCGTTTCTGTTAATATGCTCTCTCTAATCTTTAATAAGCTTCTAAGAAACCGATTTTGGAGAATGAATTTAACATTGGTTTGATAAACTTTATTTTAAGTCCTCTAAACCCACGTAGACCTTGGAGCTATGAAGGTTCACTAAGCTTTTCCTAGAATGTTGGTTGAACAAGTTTGTGCGAAATATTTGCTCTAGCTCTAGACGGATACTCCCTAAAACTATCTTAGAACAAATGGATCTTATCAAAAGCTTTGATAACCCCGATATATTTCGTAACATCTTTTTCTGTTTTTTTTTTTCGGATTACGTCGGCGTATATGTTAGTGCTATACCGTGTTTTTTTCTTTCTGCAGTTGAATCGCCGCGGTAAAATAGTTTCGTGAATGAAACAGTAAATATTTAGCTGTAAAAAGTTTTAATTATTATAGCCAGCTGGGAAGAAGTACTTCCCTTTGTTAAATTCTCTTGCCTCTCATTAACTCCAACATAGTGCCTCCGTGTTGAGCCCATCGTCAATGCCTCTGAGGAGACCCTCAATGACCTTCACGGGTGACCTTTGTCACAGCGTCAACTTGTTCATTCAACCCTGCGCCCCCTTTAAAAATGTTTGTTACTTACATACGTTGCAATTGGACAACGGTTCGGTGGCAACATCATTGCAATTCCATACATAAATCTTCATAATTAATTTCTTAACTGATATTAATTTAGTTTAATATATCTACTTTCTCCGTCGGCTAGTCTGATTTGTCTCCAGTATTGGGAGTCAATACCCGAATCAATTGATATGTTTTGGCATTACGATTAAGGACGAGGAATAACGCCTTGTTTCGCTACTTCCACAGATCGATATGTCGTATCTTTCGGAGAAAGACTTTTTTGCTTGGTTCCTGAATTGGCCTGTTGGTGGAGCCACAGATAATCTTTTAAACTCATTTAATTACTTCTATAGGGTTCGCCATCCGGTTTCTTTTTACATTACATTGTCAAAGAAAAGTATTATTAAATATAATATTATATGTTACTTATAATCTTTAAATTAAATTATATATTATCAACTAATTATTATTAAATATAATAAATACAAATATTAAAAAGAAACTTTTAAATGGCCCACCTTATGAGTGTTATTAAGTTTTTTCATAATGTTACTCTTTAATTGATAAATATCCACGGAGCCATAGAGGATCGTTTTAAAAATACCAGCCAAATTTAAATAGAGTTCTTCTCAGGAGTGAACTTTATCTAAATGGATATTAATTTTAGTTGACGCCTCACGTTTTTTCTGTCCATAGTTTACTTTTCATATATTGATTTTTATTTCACCGTTAGTTGCTTTTTCATTTACTATCTTCGTTATTCTTGACAAAGGAATCAGGAAAAGAAATGTGAAATCCCTGGTCTGGAGTGTGTTGCTCTATGGGTGCGAAACGTGGACTTTCAGAAAGGAAGTATTCATTCATTAGTTCAAATTCATTCATTCAACGGAGATTCATTCAAAACTCATGAATGAATCTTCGTTATGTAATTATCGTTTTCTTAATTTTTCCTCATAATTCTGTCTATATGATTCGTTGTTTTTGAACCTACGTAAATATCGAAGTGAAACCTTGATTTCCTTTCGTTGTTGGTCCAGTTTCCTTCTGTAAGGTCATCATCGCGGAAACTTATAACTCATCCTCTCAATTGACTACTGAAAGCGATGTGAGACGTACAAGTTTAGATTAGGGATGAGCTAGGTTACTTGACTGAGCCAGATGATGATTTTAAAATGACTTTTTCACGAGAGACGATCTCCTTAGAATTGAGAGTCAGTCGACCTGACAGTTAGAGGATTTTGTGGTAAACATCTGCGAATGTACTTACTCTATCTCCTTCTGGTGGTGCGCTTTGGTGTTTCATTAAACGTGCAAGTTGTTTTCGGCAACTAGTGAGTGTTGCCATCATTATAGGAAAGGGATACTCCTCATGGGATAATTGATTTCTTTTAACCTACGAATTGCGGCACCTCTATGCAAACGCGCTTTGGTATAATTTTGTTTTCCGAGCTCTGTTTATATTTCAGTTTCTTATGTTGTGATGTGAAGTGTATCGCTGAGATCACACGACGAAGCCAATTAAACGTGGATTCAAGATAATATTAGCTCGTTTTCTTTGTCAAGGTGATCAATGTTTCAGTTGTAGTTCGTGAAGATAGATCAAGTAGATGTTCAAATATCTTTAGCTGGTTAGTATCTACCAAATTCAATAAGTAAAAAATCATTTTCGTACGATTCTAATTATTTCTAAAACTTCCGTTAGCGGGAATTCTTTAATAATCATAATAATGATGTCATAAAGTAAATCTTATATCGGAAAATTCTCTTCACTTGAAATTTTAACACAACATTACATTCAAATAAGAGTATTTCTATTGTCAAAAATGTTGACATTTCGTCATCTGTTCTATCCCAGACGAGTCGAGGTTTACGGTTTGAAACTGATTTAACAGCAATTTGATAATAGGAGTTAACATACGTATCCTAAGGGATGAATATATCTATGAATTATAAACATTTAACGACCTTAATACATTATTTTAAGGTTAATTAAAATATATGATTACTTTTAAATGAGAGAACTTGTAAAAATTTACTATGTTTATTTGGAATCAGAATCGGAACAAAGGATGTTTATCCACTAGAGTAAGCTGACGAATAATTCAGATATAAAGCCAATTTCTGAGCTACAGTAAACCTGAACCTCGCCATTTATAAAAAAATAATTTTTATTTAAAATTTTCACTTCCATAAATTCATTTCATTAAGTGAATCAATTGCTCTTTACAACTCTAAGCTCAGTTATTTCTGGTGAAAAAGCGCCGCATTAGCACTGATAGAGAATCTGATATATAACCGAAGACAGGAATCCAAAATTAAAACCTAGCTGACGGATAATAGACAGTTGGAGCATCATAAATATTATTAATAATGACCGCAGATCATCTCATCTTCGAGATAAACGTTTGTTCGGCTCAATTTTTCGACGGTAAATATTAAATCCATTTTAAACTAAAAATCCTAAAGAATAGGGCATTTTAAGGAAATTGCCAAAAGCTGTTTCGCAAATTTAATTAAGGGAATCCCTTCTTTGGTAATCGCAATTTCTCTCTCAGCTGCTTTCACAATTTTTCACATCAGATTCACTACAATTATGCTTTTAATCGTATTCGAGGCCTTTAATTCTTCGAATCGCTATTTAGCCCTCGTGAGCCACAAATCAGTCGAGGGATGGGAACTGCTAGAGAAGCTGTTTTTGATGAATTAGATACGGACAACAGCACAGATGACGTTGAAACCGAACAAAATGCGCTCAAAGAAGGAAATAGTCGAACAATTAAGCGACAAAATGGCTTAACTGGCAATTGCGAGAACATGAAGGGGGTTTATCAGTTGTCTCCGTCTCCATCGAAACTTCATTTTGGAGGTGTAAAGTCCGATCAGTTACAATTGCTATAATTATTGGAATTCTTGCCAACCGAAGGTGCCCGTGTAATATATGCAAATGTTTGATTTTGGCTCCGCTATTTCATTGTTTAAGATTATTTCCGATACGATTGTTTAAGATTAGTCTTCAGATCATGTATTGTTGAAAAATGTGTAATAAGGGGATTGAAAAAGAATTTAAACGAAAAGTTCTTTGGACGGATATAGATAATGATTTCTGTCCGCGAAAAGTCTGTAACCATTTGTTACGCGCGTCTTATGGTATTCGATTTGGATGAGTAGTGCGAAAGGTGTTCGCGGAATGACTGTTATGGCGGCCAGCGGGGACTGCAGTGAGCGGTGCTGCAATGCAGGGTTCGCCAGGGGGAGGAGGGGAGAGGGGGGAAGGACGCGAGGTGATCTTTCGGAACGGTAGATCCCTCCTGCCCTCCTGGCGGGAGGGGTCTCCGTGGGCCTTCCGAGGGAATTTTGTGCGACGAGGACACCAAGTGTAGTGTGGATATGATTTTGTGTTTCTGGTTGAATTGTGATGCTGCAGAGCAAATTTTCCGAAGAAAGTTTCCTTTGGTGCTGGGCGATTCCCGGAATTCTTAGGTGGTGCCTTTTCGCTCGCAATGTACGTTAGAAGAGGTCTACCAGAGTGTAAAAGTAACCACATTTTCACCCTTATGGAGTTTTACGACTACTAGAAAGCGTTTAGTCTTAGAAAGCCAGGAGAGGTTAGGGTACTTTATAATCGCAAATTGTTGTAGGATTTTTTTCGTCGACAGAGTTTTTGATCATTTTCAAATCGCCGATGGTATGAAAAGGATTTTCTTCAAAACGAAATATTAGCCTTTATGCTAAATTGGCGTTAAAGACGGGGCCGTGAATTCATCGATCGGATATTTTGTTAATTATTGATAGCCCAAAGTTGGCGTGGGAAGGTTTTCTATTTAGGTTGGTAATGCATATTTGAAATAACCAGCTGTCTGTATTTAATCGAAATTTGATACATTTGAATGGATATCGCGAGCTTGGAAATTGATTTAATTTTTGAGACGACAGAATGACGTTTGGTAATGTAATAAGTCGCGAATAATTAGTCACGCGATTTAATTAGTAACGATGAATAACACGTTCCAGAAACGTAATGAGAGTACCTTTTATAACATAATGTACGTGTGCTCTTACCGGCAGCTCTAAGTGTTCCTATTTGAAGTTGTTCGATATCAATAATGGAGGACTTTTGCGGTTTTGTCGTTGTAAAGGAAGATCTTTATTTTATATATTAAATATTTTTTAACGCATTACGCTTCGGCTAAAATCGCGAGCATGAAAATCGATTACGAGAAGTCGTTCTTTCAGAAAAATGCATTAAATTTTAACTGTTTGACAAATCCGAAACATTTGCTTTACCAATTCTCGGACGATGCTCTTATCTTAGTGCGTGACTTATGATGATCTGTATTTATTGCACATGCAGTTTCTTGAATGACGTGGAGCTGCTGATTGAGTAGTTATCAATATTCCCTCGTGCCATTTATCATCCTCTTTTCCTTTTATTACATTGTTATTAAGAGATAACATTTATTTGGAGAGTTCTTTTGGAAGCAACTCTTTGTTCATAAAATAGATGAATAGATTCTCTTCGCTTTTAAGAAGTCTCGATAAATACTGCCAAATTAAAATTTTTGTGCGCGAAATTCTCAAAGTGAAAGAATTGAGAAAGATACCGATACAGTTTATAATATTTTGGACTGTATGTTGAACACAGCAAGTATTTTCCGGATATCCTATGTATGCTGATATGTAGGGAGAAATTTGAACCCCTCCTTACTTAGCTGTAGCCTCATATCTTTTTCGGTAAGGCTTTATCTTCCCTGCCCCAAAAATTTAATTTGTTAGCTAGGATATTCCTTATCCTTTGAGAAGACCTTCAGTATTTGGTTGGGAAGACCCCTCAAAAATACTGAAGGTCAATTTCCTCGCACAATTGACCTCTAAGCGATTTCCTTCTTATCTCATTCTAAATGTTTCAACGCTACTTAATTTATGCAAGTCCATGGACAAGCATCATCTTATAATGTTTTTGGCTATTTTATAGTCCAGAATATTTGTGCGAATTCTATTTTCCATCAAATTTTTGATGGGAATAAGTACATTGTTGAAAATGAAATCAGTTGTATATTTAGTTTCTTAAAGAAAACGATGCTTAAGACTTGTTAGGTTGGTTCTTGGCCTTGGTTGTGAAAGTCTGCACAAAACGTGATTTAATGTTTCTCAAGAAGGGATTAGATTTTTATGTCCGACTTATGTCGAGCCAATCTTGTACTGGTAACTCATTTCTATAGAATACATAGTTAATAGTGTAATAAGATAGAATTCTTAAATTTGTGGACATTTGTGAACCGTGAAGGATTATGTTGGAGTATTACGTAATCCTCTGAATCATTCCCTCTTTTTTCTAGCTTAATCAACCAGTGCAAATATAATTGTTTCATTCAACAGTAAATTGTTTTCTAATTTGAGGCTGGATTATAACTTTTGTATATTTTTAAACGACCAAAACCTATTAGGCTAAGAGTTCGGGAGAGTTTGCTTTTTGGTTAAATGACCGTGTGTTCTGTTCATACAGTGCTCCCTGAATTTTGATCAAAATTCTAACGTTGGTGGTTGTGCCAAATCATTGGATGCGGCACTATTCGCATTTGCATTATGATATAGAGTTTCACCTTAAGTGCATCATTTTTACTCTCTCATACTTTGACATGAATTTGAGTAAATATTTAGCATGAGAGATTTGGAGGGGAAAAATGTGTCATGACGCATGTCACCTGCGAATGTCCTTCCACAGTCTGCAGAATCTTGCGCTTTTTTGTCTGATGTTATTTTAAATTTGACAGTGTATTAGTGGATTGATGGAAATGAAAATTTGAGTAGTGAATACTTTTATTTTCAGTTTCTCTGTGAAGCACCTGATTTGAACAATGACTACGTACTTCGATTACCCGGCTCCAGAACTCCAGGAGGAGCTCCGTTCTATTGCAAATAGAATTGTAGCCCCTGGAAAAGGTATTTTGGCTGCTGATGAGTCAACTGCTACTATTGGCAAGAGATTCGCTGACATCGGCGTAGAAAACACAGAAGATAACAGAAGACATTATCGCCAGGTTTGTTCTTAAATTTGTCTTTAATCGTGGAAATCAAACAATGCTGGAACTGGAGTTCGTGAACTTAGCGAGAGACAAATATAATAATGTATTTGCTAACAAAAATGAGATTTCTTATAAAGTCGCAATGATATCCTCTTGATGATGAGAGTGTTAAAAAGGATAACAAAAAGTTGGATTAATGAAACAAGAACAGTTTTCGGATGGCATATTCTTTCTAGAGTCAGATCTTAATCTGTATTCAGTAGAAGGAAAGTGGGGTTGATGCAATTGTGATAGATACAGCCAAAGAATTAAACTAGAATTTCATGATCTGATAATGAAGAAAACCAGCAATTGCACAGTAGAATATGAATCGAATCCTTTATTAAAGGCAGAAAACAAAAGACAAATTTGCAGTCCACTGAGATGGAGGTAATGTGAGGGGTTGTGTGTTTAATCTTTGAATCTTATCAGTGGCATGTCAGATGTGACATCTAAAGTGTCCTTCTAACGACTATTTGATTGCATAACTTTTATAAGAGTGAATGTGACAGTAAAGAACTACAAAATGAACTAAATGACCTGCTTGGTTGAGTAACGTCAAATAAGTTAGATATAAGTATCAGAATACGAAGAGCCATTTGCTTTAACAAAAATAAAACATCACATTTATGGAGATATATAATACTAAAGGAAAATGAGATTTAATATCTTCAAATTACTTTTGCAGTAATCTATCCCTCAATTTTATTCAGGCATTAATAAAATGTTGTAGGAATGTAAAATAGAAGGCGTGTAAATTGTTAGTTTGCCCTTTCTTACAATATGGAGAGTGTTTTGTGGTAAAGTTTAAAATAAAACGAAGTTTCTAAGGCAACTCCTTAAATATTAGCAGTATTGTGACTTTAAGCTATCTTTTGCCTTCCATTTAATAATAGTTTCCCATAATGTATGTAATACTTGTATCTAAATCTAAGATTGAGTGGAAGAGAGGCCAAACTGTGCTTACCATACCATAATAATAATCATTCTATTTTGCTCAGTCATCCAATGTTTTGTTAATCTCTATATGAGCTAAACTATCAGAGCGTACGTGTATTGATAGAGGAAATAGATTCTCTCTGCGGAATAATTTGAATGAAATTGTAAGCCAACATACCGATCTTTTTATTATTTATCAGAAGCAAATTGACTGTCACACATTCGGATCACATCTTAGAAACGGTTCAGCTGAAACTGTGCATGTTTCTTTTTGTGTTTGAAGGTAGCATATCTTTTAGACGATGCAATCGCTACGAGACCTTTTTTAACTTGTTTTTTATATAACTGGCATGACCATCAAATTTAAATGTATCAACCTAATAGTAATAATTTGATATTTACAGATGTAATCTTTAACGTAATCTTCATAATGCTTTAAAAATTACAGATTATTGTTGCTTGACAAATTAGGGGAGATGCATTAATAATTAAAAGAAGATTCATTGAGAATAATAAAAGGTAAAAAGCAGTCATTGGCTTACAATTGACTCAAAAGGATTACCCAACCTAAGTGAACAAGGAGGAAATTAAAAAAAATAATGAAGGTCCTTCCAAACCTAAGGCCTTTTTCACATCTACGCATTGTACACGGGGAACAGATTATGCATTCTAATACTAATAATAAGATTTAAGACATTTCTTTCCCTGAATGCCTTCATAAAAGACCTTTAAGAACAAATAATTGAACTCATCAGTATTTAAAGTTTTTCTTTTTATCGTATTCATTATAGTTTTCTTTTTTAGCTGCTTTTCACTGCAGAGAAGGTGATTGGTGACAATATTTCCGGAGTGATTTTGTTCCATGAAACCCTATACCAGAAGGCAGATGATGGAACACCCTTCGTGAAGCTGTTGGAGGAACGTGGAATCATTCCGGGAATTAAGGTGGACACTGGTGTGGTCCCTCTAATGGGTGCTGAGGACGAATGTACTACTCAAGGTATGATCTTGATCATCCAGTGTAATCGGGGTAGTTGTAAAGAAGTGACAAACTTTCTCAAATTACCTGATGAATGTTCTCTAGTCTATCCTTAAGTCTATTCTCTTGTCTAATTGTTTGGCCAGGTAGTGGAGTATTAGTCTTATATGATAGATTAGCATTTGGAAGTACTTTGAAATTGAATTGAATTACTTCGTAATTGCGTATCAGGATTTTTCTGCTATAAATTGTGTTGGGTTGCCTCAGTGAGGATCTCTGGTGGTGAGTTGGTGCTGCACCACTTCCTTGCCCTATATAACCTCCTGTTTATAGAAGTGAAAAAATAACCAACTAAACTAACATGCTGTGTGGCATGTTAGTTTAGTTGGGTAGATTACCTGACTGGTTAGTGAGGCTCATAATTGCAGTCGCGTGGCTATTTTTTACTTCTTGTACAACCTAGTCCTTATTTTCACTCATGTACCAGATGTAGAGTGATTAGTTATTCTGGTTAGGGAATGGTTGTATGTTTTTGTAAATAGTGGCAATAATTGAAATGGGTGTAACTGGGATATTTGATGCTGTTTCCAATAGAGAAATAATAATAACAATCATTTTAATAAATAATAAATTTTAATTCAGGTCTTGACAACTTGGCCCAACGCTGTGCGCAGTACAAGAAGGATGGATGCCACTTTGCTAAGTGGCGCTGTGTCCTGAAGATCAAGAAGAACACACCCTCCTATCAAGCCATCATGGAAAATGCTAATGTGTTGGCCCGCTATGCCTCTATCTGCCAGGCAAACCGCATTGTACCAATTGTGGAACCTGAGGTTAGTTCATTATTATTGGCTATTATTCTTTTGGGTGCCTAAGTTTTCCATAAAAGTTCAATTAACCGGTATTTTCTATTTTATATCTTATTTTTATTTGGAAGTTTAAATCATTAAATTGTTAAGGCATTGAAATCTAATATCCGCAGATGTTTTGTTAACTGTTTCTTATATTTGTGTCCAGGTGCTTCCTGATGGAGAACATGATCTAATTAGGGCCCAGAAGGTAACTGAAACAGTTCTGGCTGCTGTGTACAAGGCTTTGAATGACCATCACGTGTTTCTGGAAGGAACCCTTCTGAAGCCAAACATGGTGACAGCCGGACAGTCCTGCCCAACTAAATATACTCCTCAAGACATTGCAAAGGCCACTGTAACAGCTCTTTCCAGAACTGTTCCACCTGCTGTCCCAGGTGAGGATTTGTTTTTCCAAACAGCTATGATCATTCGCTTGCTAAATTATTAGTAGTGATGGAGCTAAAGAAAACTTTCGAGCTAGAATTTGAGGCAAAGATAGTGTAATCAACAAATTTGAATATTAGTGTTTTAAATTTAGCATATGGTCGAGTTGTAAAAGAGAGGAATTTGTTGTTTTTAAAAATATTTGAGTGGTGATTAAAAATGGAAAATTTGAAGTCAAACTTAAGGATTGACGTGTTCAATTAAAATTATTTTGGAGAGTTTTGCTTTTTCTCAATTTATATTGTCGTTTTCCACAGTAGGCTCATTTTTCCACATTTTATACTCGTCGTATTTTTGACGTTTTCCATTTATTCAGCAATTTTGTACTCTTTGTAGAAAATCTTTTCACTTGTTATTGATACATAAAATGGTTAGAGAAAGATCTTAAAGTGAGAAATGTCGAAGTACTTACTTTTAATTATTGAGAATATTGAATACTCAAAAAGAAGCATTGTTTATTCTATTTCAGTTTTTGGCCATGAACTTTAATGCTTACATACAATGAAATTTAACTGCAATCTTCAGTTTAACACTCTTCACTATTAAAACTCTTATTTGTATTTAAACCTTAGTTTAGTCGTTAGTTATAGTAGTTGCCAGGACAAATAGTTACTTTCAGTCGTTTTTCTCAGGAAGTATTAGAGAAGCTTAGATAGGGATGTTGGTGTTTTACACCCCCTGCCTCGCACCACTAACGGATTGCAGGGTTTAAATGTAAACCTTTACTGGTATATAAAATTATAAACGTAAGTATTAGTACGAACCAGCTTGAGGCCTGGTATTATAAGGTCCAGTGAAATCTGCTTATAAACTGAAAATAAAGCGCAACTCCTGTTCAGCTGCATTGAGTGTTTTATCATAGAGCATAATTTTAAGCTCATACATAAGTCGATCATCATTATAAGTTCAAGTGAATGTTTAGCTATTGATTATAATGTGGTTTGCTAGGGTTGAAAGAAAATTTTAGTTAAACTCCATTATTTATTATAATTCCAGCCCTGGTGTGTTTACTGTTGTAGCAGTGGGTCTGGATTTTCTGATTTATAAATTTCTCTTATTCAATAATAATGAATAGCATGGTGAAGTGGTTCCGTAGTAGAAGTTTTCATTTTGTGATTCCTTCTCAAAGGCATTACATTCCTGTCTGGTGGACAGACTGAAGAGGAAGCATCTGTGAATTTGAATGCCATCAACCAGTTCCCAGGGAAGAAACCATGGGCCTTGACATTCAGCTACGGCCGTGCACTTCAGGTAAACATACTGTTTAGCACAATTTTATCGGAGGCTCTTTGGTATGCGAGAGAGAATAAGTAACCATATATAAAACTACATAACTATACCTTTGTTTTTTGTAAGGAATAGTCACGTGTGGGAAGGGTTTCGCCTTGCTAGGAATGCGGGCTAGAGCCATCTTTTACTGGTGTGATTTTGTAATATTGGAGGTTTTACAGACTAAGTAATGGTTTAGGTCACATAGTTGACCAGATCGTGGACAACCCTGCATAATTCCTTTTTTTGCTATTGCAGCTGTGAGCAATGTTCCCACTCTGATTTTATGGCACCCAGGAAATTGTTTGAAAATCCCATTTTCTGTTTGGAAGAAAGCAGTGATCGATTCTGTTAAAAGCCTGACTGGTCCAGCTTTATTATGGCCAAAGGTGTTGGCTTCGGATTACATCTCTCATTAGGGTGATCCTCAGCTCAGGAGTAACGATCTCGACTATTGTCGTAGATAATCTCTGTGATAAATTTTTCGCAATTATGTTGCTGTCCATATTCGTTAATGAGATAAGCCTCCAATTGTAGATTAATATATAAATTATAAAAGAAAGTCCTTTAATTAACTATATGTTTGACATTACTTCTATTTTAAATTAAGAATGAAAATGATGTATTTTTTAAATAAAAATATAAAGTAAATGTCTGCGTAAAAATTGTTCTCGTTAGGATATTTAAGATGGATATACGTACTACAGTTTTTATATTGTTGGTTTTTTATTTACTAGTTAAATTTAAAATTATCTATAGTTTATTTTATGCAGGCTCTAGTTCTTAAAAATCCAAGGTTGCATTAATAATTGGACGTTAAATTGTTTATAGAATCTCAATTTCTAAGAATTTATTTCATGGTTATTTTTTTGTTTTCTAGGCTTCGGTGCTTAAGGCATGGTGTGGTAAGACAGATAATGTGAAGGCTGCCCAAGAAGAATTGATCAAGAGGGCTAAGGTAACATTTGATCACCCCTTTCCTTAAATACATCTTTTTATTATACAATTTAATAGTTTTGAGTCATGCGATTTTTATCACCACTTTCACTTGCGTTAAAAACCCCTTTTTATTTGGCAGTTTAGTAGTTTCTAGTCCTGTGATTGGCATGCAGCCTTAAGTAAATTATTTTTCCAACTGCTTGTGCCTTGTATTTATTGCTTCAAACTAATTTTATTTTTTTAATTTCAGTAATCATTGTTTACTTTGAATTATATTGTCACTTGACTCATTCATGCAAGTTTTCTATTCTTGAAACCTAAATTTTAATTGCAGCTTTTTACAAATTTTCTAGTATATTTCAGTTAACTTTGTACATATCAGTTGTTGTATTATAAAGTTTTTTGTGCTATTTACTTCCTCTGTTTCTCTTTTTATAAGTAGTTTATGTATTTTCTGACAATCTAATTTTGTACATAATAATATCAATCCTTCCTCTGTAGCTACCCATTTTCTTTGTCCTGTAAAAATATTTTCTGCTTGTGTTACTTATTTTAACTCCGTGATTCCAGGCTAACGCTCTAGCTTGCCAAGGAAAGTACTCGTCTGGCAGCATCCAGAGCCTAGCTGCTGCTAAGTCCAATTTTGTGAAATCTCATGCTTATTAGACTTTTCTGCATGGTGTTTGTTCTTAATGGTTTGTTTGTGTAAATATATGTAGCATAGTCAGCACTTAGAATTTAAGGCAATTAAAAGAAATTCTGAATTCTTACTTAGCTGATTGTTTTCATTCTTTTAAAATTATTCTTAATTTCTTTTCCAGGCCAATGGAGATTCATCTCTAGGAAAATACAACCCTGGTAGTATTCAAGGAGTAGCAGCTGATGTTGGTCTGTTCATCAAGGATCACAACTATTAAGACTATGTTATTTCTTGCTGTGAATGAATTGCTTTTTTCCTCAAAAGAAAAATTATACTCCGTGTTATTTGTTGCTACAGCATTTTGTGAGCTACATAATGAATTGATTATTGAATTTCATGAGTGTTTGCAATTGAAACTCTCACCAAAGAAAACATTTTCACGATATTAAAAAATGATCGAAGCGTATTATAGATTAAATGTGGAAGTCATAGGCTTTAGGAAAATGATCTGTAGATATTGTAATTTTGAATAGAAATTGCACATTCGTAGAATTGCATATTCGATTTAAAATTATTTTTAAGCGATGGAAAGTGGAAATGCAGACATTTTACTCTAATGTGTAAATAAAAATTAGTGTTTCTGTATCACTGTTAGTGAACTTTATCTGTTGAAAATGTATGTCACCAATAATGCTGTGGAGGAAATTAAACCAACATTTAACGATTCACATTTTTATCCTTTTATTTGGCAACAAAATACACTCCATAAATGTCTATCTCTTAACATTCAACGTATCTCTCTTCTCTACGTTTCTCAGATGCTTCTTCTTCATCCTCTTGAGTTTGCTGGTATTCTTTATCTGCAAAATATCATTAAATGCAATGATTACATCAGCAATTATTAATTATTACAACTGTCTGAAATTTAAGAAGTCAAGACTAAACTATTTAATATGTCACTTATGGGAAATAAGGTTGTAATTGAAAAGAATTCAAAGAATTTATCTTTGCTATTTTTGACTAACCATGATAACTGAATTATAACCTCGGAAAAACCAAAAGTATATAAGATAATTCTGGTTTTTATACAAATGACATCAAAATTTATTCTCTTTCAAAGAATATTTTAGTATTGCACAGAATAATATTAACTTTGATCTGGTATGGAACATTTGAGTCACTAAGTTTGAAGGACAAGTTGAATTATAAAAAGAGGTAACGTAGCACATGAAAATCAACTCACTTCATCCAGGATGATAGACATAAATAGTTTGATATAATTTTAACTTTTTGCTACATCTATTACCCTTTTAGATACTCGTGCAATGCTCACTTCCAATTATGCAACATATCACTTGCAGAAGACTCAAAGGATTGCGAGATAAATTTTCTAAATTTAGAAATCAATGTCAATACTTTTAATCAATATAACTAAGCAAGGTTGAACAGAACATTTCTATAAGGCTTTACATTAAGCTCAGAATATAAATAGAAACTTCATGAAGAAGCTGAATAATTAAACTGGATCCTTTTTGAGAAAGATATGATATAGAGATGCTCGTATCTTATTTCATCGCATACCTAAAAAGGTAAGGGCCATCATTTTTAGGAGGTTTATATTATCAAAAGCATCCATAAGGCAAGATTAAGGCTACAAAGAGCTGGATTTGATAACACGCTCCTAGATTTAAATCTTGTTAGCACCTATGGCCAATTGGACAAAGGGAAGATGGTAATATTCTTAGGAGTGGAACCAGCAGGAAGCCTACTTGCTGTTCTTGGTCTGTGCATCCATGAAATTATGAATTGAAACAAAATCTGCTTGAAATGTGTAAGTGGCTACACCTAGAATAGGTGGGTGGTATTGGCTTTGAATCGGCCACCCTTGAATTATGTCAGATCAAGTTTGGGATAAGTCACCTTAACTCAAAAATTCACATGGAACTTAATACCTCCCCCTACACAACAAAGCATTTTCAGTCCTTAAATTTTAATCTTTTAAATGAAAGGATGGACAAAACAAAGAATCACAAGTGAAGCGTTCAGGT
Source organism: Sympetrum striolatum (assembly GCA_947579665.1). Classification (NCBI taxonomy): domain Eukaryota; kingdom Metazoa; phylum Arthropoda; class Insecta; order Odonata; family Libellulidae; genus Sympetrum; species Sympetrum striolatum. The sequence goes on from OX388344.1 coordinate 4,829,697, forward strand.
GGAAGTTCAGTTAGTAAAAGATTGATAATAAGCTGAGTTCATAAAGAAGATTCATTTAAGAAGAGAATATAACCACATAGAATGAGATATAATCAAGTTGTTGTTTGAATTTCAGTGGATATCTCCCTAGTTGAGATAATCAAGATTCTTTAATGAAGGTTTTAGAACTCATTAGTGGCATCACATTATCCCCATTCAAACTAATCTGCTTCATTTGCGAATGGACTCATTCCCTGAATGACAAAAACCAGCTATCTTCTATCTGTAACTTCGCGACCATGAATTCTAGATGATTAAGCACTGTGCAAAAAGCCTACTAGCAGTCAAATCAATTCGCAGAAAACTTGTAATTTAATTCACAAAATGGAATGTTGTAATGATTAACAGAGCATTTGAGGAGAAATTTCACTGAAGTGGAATATAATTATCACATTCTGCACAAAGGTAAACACATTAATGGGTAACAGAACTCAAGAGCGATGATATTAACATGGTACACATATACTCTACATATACTACATCAAAATGCAGCAATGGAAATAAAATAGCCTAAAGAATGCCAATAAAAGCTTGTTTGCTACAAATTTTATAATACTTTACTAGAGAAAACATTTTAAACATATCAACATTTCATGGCCTGCTCAAGATAAGTTAACTAAAGGCTCTTTGGTAGTGAGAAAACAAACGATGCATAACTGAAAGATATTAAAAATGTAGGGGTTTTGAAAACGATGGATTCTTTCTGAGCTAATATGGTTAAATTTATCTTTATGGGTTGAACATGAAAATGGTTGAGCTCATGAAAAATATTGAATAATTGAGAAATGATACCCTATAAAAACAGAAACTTCCATACATAAACTAAAATTAAACTCTACTCGAAAATGTTCTACTCTAAAATAAGATGATAAAGACGATGTACATTCTTAGGAACCATTTGAACATTAAGGAGTGGCGTATTAAATTTTCTCCGTAACTATAATACTAAAAGGTAGATAGAACCATTAAGAACAAACATAAAGATGGCACAAAAAGGTAGATAAAAAATTAAGATCTTATCTTGAATGTCTCATCAAGATTCTTGGAAAGATGATAGGTGAACTAAAATATAACCTACCACTTGAACAATTTCGGATCGTTTCCTATTTTCCTCCTGACGCTTTAAATTATCTCGCCTCCTCTGCTTTTTCGCTTCTTTCTGGTCCAAAAATTCCTTTTTGATTTGCTTGGATTTTTCTTTCACTCTCTTCAAATCTTGTCGTAGTTGTTCTTTCTTAAGCCATGTTTGCCGGAGTCCTCGTGTTTTTACTAAGCTCGACGACCTGGAGATGTTTATGAATAAATCACAAAGAAAGGTAATTATGCATTTCACATAAGATCTAGTGCTTACCTCTCTCTATTATCTTTCCAAAACTTCCCAGATTTACGACAACCTGTAGGAATTATAACCTTCTGCGAGGAGATATTCCCTTTGTCTTCGTCATGGTTAACGTTGTCTTTTCCTTTATCACAAATAAGATCTTCAAACTTCACAACACACGAGGGATTTACTGAAGTGGTCATTCTCGTAGAATCTCTAATCTCGTATCACTCTAATCTTTAGATATTTAACTATAAAACAATTTTTCCCGTAGTAAACAATTATTTTGATTCACAAATAGCACATGTTCGCGTCCTCAGCATACTTACAGGGACAACAATACTTTATAACTTGAAACAAATAGATAGGTGGCGCTAGGCTAGGCTAGGGTGGCGAGGGAAGCATGCGAGATGTAAACAGAAATCGATAGCTCACTTTCGGTTCATATTCGATAGTTCTGTTTCCGAGATGTATTGAGAAGAATAGGGGAAGCGGGAGAAGCATAACATTTTCTTACATAAAATAAATTGGTGAACATTGATATGTTACTCTTAATTAAGGAATTGAAATTGGAGTTTAAATCCAAACCTTCTCCTATACTTTGACTTTATTTTTATTCAAGAACTTCAGTTTCATGGTATCTGAAGTAGTTATTCTTCCCTCCAAAATCTTTGAAAATGGCCAAGAGCCCTAAGTTAGATCTATTTGAGAAACTGTCAGAATTAAAAGCATGGCAATCGAAACAACAGGAAAAGTTATTAGCTCAACAAAACGAGCAACAAAGTATACTCAAAAGACAGCAGAGGCAAGAGATGGATTTGTTTGATTCCCGGAAAACTGGTAATGATCATGCGTTATGATTTTAGTTCCGAAAGTTAAGTTGTCTACTAATTTTATATTTTTTCGTTGAACAGAAGTCATAGAACCCCAAAATCGTCCTGTTAATATGAGGGGCCAACTGAACGATCCAATTTGTCGTGATCGGGATATAACGGCGTTGAGATGTGAGGATTCAGGAAGAACCGAAGAGGATATTGATACGGTAGAGAAAAATGACAATTACATTTAAGACATTATTTGATATCAAGGTATATAACTCTAATTAAAAGACAAATTTAAATTAGAAGGGGAAGGTAAGGATGAGGGCGTAACTTGGCTGAGCTGATTCTTTTCCAGTGTTTGCTTTATTACTGTCTTATTCCTACTGATATGATCATTAGCTTATTTTCGCCTCACTCTTTTGATAATCTCATCAAAATTGTATTTGCAGTTCTTGAGTCATGTGTATATATGATAATCTTAACCGGAAAGTGAATTTATGTACATTATAATGATCAATACTACCTCTTCGACTGGTTTTAGTTGTATTTGTTCAAAGAATTTTCCTCATAGAATAAAATACATTATTTGCAAATAAGTGCATAATGCCCATCTCATGTTTTCTTTTATAACTAACAATACCTTTACATATCAGTAATTCTCCATTAAACTTTCCTGTCATTTTTTTTTTGTTTTCTCACAGGTCAATAATTTTTCATGTTTCTAGGCCTCTTCTTTATAATGCAGCAAATTTCTCATTTTCTGTCCTCCCTTTACTCTGAGACTTCTTCAACCATTGTTGTCATCTACTTTTATTCATCGTAATATTCTTTTTAATAAATAAATAAAATTCTCGATTGCAAAGATGCAGATAAGATAATCTTTAACAACAAATTTAAAAAGTAGATTTGATTTGAAATACTGAAACAAAATACAGGTAAAATGAATATGATTCTATTTATATTATTAAGTTTAAATGAAAAAATTAGTGCATATGCTTAACCTGCTTGTATAATGTCAGCCATAAATTTTAGGATATATATATTAGTATAAACTCAAAGTTCAAATGGGTGTTGAGTTAATTTTGAACATCCCCGTACACTATCTTCATTTAAGGTCTCTTTAGGTACTTTAAATATATTTCAAGAATGCAGTTGTAAAAATTAATAAATGCTTTGGAGTAGCCGTTTGCACGTATTTATCGCTTTTCGTTATTTTTTTTAAGGTAAATAAACCTGTAAATGTTTCATTGGAAGATATGCCGGTGAAATCACCAATTGTGGATTTTGAAAAATTGCTGGAGAGGAAACTCAAAGAGATTGGAAGTAATGCGCACGAAGGAAACGAGCAAATAAACAACGTGAAGCCCAAAAGACAATTCTTGAAGAAAGGGGAAGGGCTTAAACGTTTTAATATGAAATCTCACAATGAGTTTGTGAAAAACAAGGCAGCCAACACCAATATTGAACCTCAAATAAGAAAAAGGATTTCAAATGCAACCATCCAAAATAGAAACACTGCAAATTGTAGGACATCAAATAGTAAATCTAAAGGTAAGACTTGATTTTGACTGTTCCTTCTAATGTCTAGTCTAATGCTGCTAATGAGTAAAAAGAAAAAAAATTGTCTTACTTTTGTCTGCATATTGAATAGCATTTTCAGATGCTGGAAAACAGCATCACAACTACCACTACTACTTTTTCGTTTGTTTATTCTTGTATTTGAGACATTATATTCATTTAGTGTAAAAATTTCTATAATCTGTAATGTATTTAATAATTTGTTTGGTATGTAGAGGAAGTGATGGCTGATGCAAGATTGGATCCACAGCCTCTTCCTAAGCACAGGCAGAGTGCAACTTGGTCCAGCGTACTCGATCAGGAGGGACAAGGTTGCTCTACTAAGTTGGATAGGATGTGTAAGGTAGATTTCTATCCTTAAATATCTCTCTTTTATAAATTATACATTTGTACCTATCTTAGCTATGGGTCTATTATCTAATGTCACGGGAATAACCAACATTGGTATCTGTTTTATTACTAGTACTATGCCATATCTTCCGCAATGTTTTTGGTTCTTATAAAATTATTTAAAATTTACTCGGGCAGAGGTTTACATGGGCTACAGTTGAATAATAGACTCAGCTGTTGGGATTGCGCCAAAGTTTTGTCAGCAAAATACAATTGTTATTAGAACTATGTCTTGTTAGGGTTAGTTATTGCCAAGTATTGTTTTTCCTGTGCAGACTTTAAATTCCATTTTGCAAAATTGCAACTTTTGTCAAAGTTGATCCTTATTTTAGTTGGCATCTGCAGTATATACTGGTTTTCCTTTTGGATCTACAAGTTACTATTTTTGATCAAAGATTGATATGGGATGTTTTTCTTGCTATTCCAGTGATGCATTTCAACCCTTCAACTTGAAGGGTGTAATTACACAACTTATTTTGTCTTACCAACAAAATTTACTTTAATGAGATGGGAATTTAGAGCACATAACTAATTTTGTTATCAACTTCTAATGGGGACATTAACCGGAAAACTTGTGTTGTGTAAGATAAGTCACTCATTCTAACTTTGGAGTATAAAGGATGCGTATCCTTATTGTGATTCTTTTGGAATCAGCTTATTCAGTCATCACCAGTATAGGCATTATCCATTGGAAGGTGTTTGTTTTAGTAGTGCACCAGGTTCTTCATAGTTTAGAGATCCATTTCATTTTGAGACAAGCTGACTGCTCCTTAATAATTACTCACTTTAAAGCTTTATTAAAATCTAAATATATTACATCAGTCTGTATATAATTATTCATATTGTCTGTCACATAATCGTTGAAGGCTACTAAATTGCAGACGGTGCTCCGCCTTGATCTAAAACCATATTGGAGCTCACTAATTTCATTTTTTAATCGAAAGGACATGTGCTTGTAAATTATGGACTCAAAGATTTTTGAAAAAACAGATAATATGTTCACAAGCTGGTAATTTTCAACTTTGTATTCTCCTCCTTTCTTAAAAATTGGGTCAACTTCTGCAACTTTCCATTTCATTGGAAATACCCCACGTTTTAGGGACAGATCAAACAAATAACATAGGCCAATACATTCTTGCATCCCTTTACTATGTAATTTGGTATGTCATTGGGTCCGATGTATTTTTTGTTTTGATGCTATTTATAGCATCCAGGACTTCATCTAGCGTAATTAAATCCATCGCAGTAGTGTTGGGTGAGTTAATATTTTGAATATCATTATCGTAATTAACATTTCCAGGGGGGGATATTACAAGAGAGGAGAAAGTCCTTAAACAAATTTACTATTTCTGATGGATTACCACTCTTACATCCATTTAACTCCATGGTGTTCGTAGTTTGTCTTTGGCATCTCTTTATCTTAACAAATTCCCAGAATACACTAGCACTCCCTCCCTCTAATTTATATTGCACATTTTCTAAATAATTATTAAGCTCTTCCTCAATCAAGTTTTTACATCTGATCTCAATTTTATGTACATAGATTGATGATATACAGAACCTATTCTTTTAAATAACTTTTTATGTCTATATTTTTTTATTAATTCATAGCCGTATCGAGACGGATATTTGTGCCTCAATAATTTGCATTTAGGGATAGCAATGTCCATGGCTTTATATAATTTGTCGTAAAACATCTCTATGCCTATATTAACATCTTCAATTCTAGTAATTGAGTCCCAAACTGTAGTAATTAAATTTTCATACAATTTCAAGAAGTCGCCTCTTTTAAAATTTTTATTTAGAGTTATTAGGGAAATCGAACTTATTTTTCTCTACGCAGGAGGCCATAGTAAACTCTATTGCCGGGTGATGTCAATCCTCATGTTAAATAAGAGAGATCTGTGGAGCAGGATTGATATCAATATCATCAATGTTTGTTAAGACAAGGTCCAGAATTTTACCATTTAGATTTTCCGCATTGTTTCTTTGTTTTAAACCCATAACATCTATAAAATCCCTCAATTCTGCAAGAGTTGTAGTTTTACCTGCTTCTGAAGACATTAAATACGGGTCATTAAAGTCACCAACAGATTTACGGAATCACACATAATAGCTTTATTGTCTGCACACCTTAAAGACTTCATTACTTCCCCACCAACCTTTACTCCCTTGTCTATTTCTTCCCAGGTTTCTTGCACCATTTCCTCTGCATATATATTAAAAATGTGTTGGTGTCATAGGACACCCTTGTCTTACTCCCCTACCCAGTTCAACCCAATCTGATTCCCCATCAGCTATCCTTACACAAGCTGTTTGATTCACATACAAATTTTGAACCAATTGCCTATCTTTCCAGTCCAACCCAAATTTCTTTAATATCCCCATCAGTTTTGATCACTGGACACTGTTGAAAGCCTTTTCAACTTCTACAAAACATACCCATAAGTCCCTCTTAAATTCCAGGCTTCGTTCTGTAAGTACTCTCATCACCCCAATTGCATCCCATGTTCCTTTCTCTCTCTGAAAACCAAACTGGTCTTCTCCGATTTGCCCTTTCATTTTTTTCCTTGACCCATCTATTCAGAACCCTTGGAAGTACTTTTGCTGCATGAGATATTAGGCTAATTGCACGATAATCCCGGCACTCTGCAGCCTTGTTCTTTTTTCTGTAAAGAAATCAAGATAGTTTTGGTAGAATCCTCTGACCATTGTACTTCATCATAAATTTTCCTAATTAAATCATAGAAACATTTCTTACCCTTATCCCCCCAGGTTCTTAAGGAACTCCACTAGGTTCTCGTCAATCCCTGTTGCTTTATTCCCTTTCATATCCCGCAATGCCCATTCTATTTCAAAATCAAGTAACCCAGGTCCAACATCGTCTTCTTCAACTTCTTCCTCACTTTCTATTTCTATGCTGGTGGGTTCATGTTTTTCCCAAATAATTCCTCACCCTCGTTTCCATCATCTCTCTTCTTTTGTTGTCATTCCTTGTGTAAGGGTTTTGTGGAATGACGACCGAGATGGCCTTACTCCCATCACTGCTGGGCATGACACTTATCCTATAAGGCTGAGTCCCTTTGCCAGTAAAAATATTATTGTGTTTGTGCATCATAACATGGGATATGTAGTCGAGGTGGTCTCCCGTTGCCTTCCTCAACGGTGTTTTTTACTGTGACACCAACACTCATTATGGCCGCCCCACTGGGGAACAGACGCCTTTGCAGCGTCTCACTGAGGTACAGACGCTGTATGGACTACCTTTTGTCTGGCCTATTGATCTTTCTGGCATGGGTGACCCTACCAGGAACTATGTTCCAGCCAGTCTAGCTCTTTAGGTTATAGGAACACGCAAGCCCTTCCACCACGACATGGTTGTAGTCCAGGGAAAGGGGATTTATTATACCTTCCTATTTTTTTAGTATTTAAATTCTGTGGTTTGCAAACTATGACCTTATGATTTCTAAATTTGATAGTTTCATCACAGTTTGTTAACTTTCACATCAGTTATGATCACATCTGTAATGCCTTGTTTTGTCGCTTTTATATGCACAATGGTACTCATTGTCAAATGTAAGCGGTTTCTCAATTGCCCCTTCTCTTTTTGCTATGGTACGCATCGAGGCCAACGGCTCGTAGTCTCTCTTTCTTTCTCTAAACAAAACATAAACATCTAAAGGGTTCACAGATAACTTATCGGCACCTAACTTTGATTGTGAGGGCAGCCGTATGCAGATAGGTTTCTCTTTCTTGCCCTCAGCTCGTCAACGTCCCGTTGTCCTATAGTCATATTTAGTTTGATGGTTGAGGAGTTAAGAATGGTTTTTAAGCGAACGAGTTTAATTCCCCCCCTTCCTAAAAGCGACTCCATGTGGGTCTTTTTCGAGAGCTCTTTAGAGAGCTTTAAGGCAACTCACTAAAAAGAGTCTCATTTGCCATCACTAGTATCTATTCACTCCTGATGAGGAATTGTTGTTATATTGAGTTTGTTATATTGAGTTATTAAACTGGTACGGTGCATATTGAAGAAGTTGGTACCTACTGTTATACACATTCACTTGTTATTGTAAGACAATTGAAGGAAAAATATATACTTGATGTTCTCGTGGAATACCATGTGTTAAGTTTTCATTTACCTGAGAAAGATAAAAGACGGTAACAAAAAACTAAAACGACAGGAATGCATTCGAAATACGTATTGAGTGCTCTCAAAAAGTGCAGTATCCTGTCTTGTTTTCTCGGAATACCGGGGAATGAGAAGAGGAACTCCACCAAAAACGGCCATTGGAGATTTTAAACCTCTAATTCCTTAACAGTCCAACTTTCCTTTCTTTTCTGCTGAGTTATTGTTTGTAGGAAAGCAAGAATGCTTAGCTAGAGGAAAACACCTGAGGTGTTCATTTGGAAAGTGTTCACTATCAAAATTAAGTCCTCTTTATGAAGTGTTATTCTTCCGAGTATTCTTTATTTTAGGATTAACCTTTTCGTTCATTCATTCAAGAAGGTAAATAAACTCGGAAGGTCGCAAGGCATTGGTAAATACTTTTGAAAGCAAGAAAATTTTGTTCTGCCTTTTACAGGTTTGAATACTTATAAAATTCGAGGCTGAAATTTTGTGGAATTCTTACATAATTGAAGAATTGTTGAATAAAACAAATTTTTTAAAACAAGATAGTAACTCTTTGGTTGAATTCATAAGTGAGGTTGAAGGAATATAAATTCCCATCTAAAATACGCAGGTTCGACCTGAAGGAGGGCCTTTCCTCTGATAAATGTTATGCAGTAATATTAGCAATACTTTTATCTTAAATAGGTTCTGCCTTACAGTTTTATTGTACAGTCGACCCTCATTCATGGTGGTTAATAAGTTCCAGACACTATTGTGGTAGGTGAATTTCCACCAAGTAGGATGCTTTATTTATAAATAGATTATTTTTTTAGCTTGAGCACAGAAAACCTGCTTTATGACTTAAATATGTTTTTTAGCATTATTAGAGCCTCTAAACATGAAATGGCATCCTTTGGCCTTCATTAAAATCATATTACCCAATATATTAGACTAAATAAGAGAAAATAAAATATATTAGACATAAAAAATATAACTTTTTATGTATAAAAAACTGCGATAGAGTGAAGCCGCTAAAGTTGAAGCATTAAGTGGTGAGAGAAGACTAAAAAGAGAGAAAGGTAAGGTTGGTTAGGCAAGGGAGGGTGAACAGAATTTTTACTGTAAGAGGATCAGGAACGGGGAAAAGGTTAATGGCGAGAGTATTATGGTGTGAAAGAGATTTTAAAATTTCTAGTTTTTCAAATGAATTCAATGAGTATACATTCTTTTGAAAATATAAATATTTAATAGTTGATGGCCATTCTGGAGAGGGGGTGCTTTAGTCACCTGCTCTTCTTCAGTCTCTCTTTGGAGAAGTGCTGTACCATTTTCTGAAGAGGTTTTCTTCAGTTCATGTCTTATCCAAGTGTAAGGCCCTGCAGCACTCTTTCTTGAAATGTATTTGAGAGTCTGATTTGTTGCACTCAGTATTGAACATGGTGGAAGTGACGTGACTCTTCACAAAGAGTTTAAGCCTAAAAGGCTATGCTGCCTGTGATAGAGTATCAATTGAAAAGGTTACTCAGAGATTGCCCAAGAATTTTTGGATAAAAGAATCTCACATTGCAGATTTCTGAAAGATTTAAAACCACTTAAAATTTGCAAACCCCCTCCAGATTGTATTTACATGTTAATGTATATTTTAGCTTCCACTCCTCAAACCTATGGTGTAGGCTAAACACATTTTATTCTTACTATATGGGAGTCACCACTGTAGAATAAATCCACCTGCAATTGTCAATTTACAATATGCGCAGATAATCATAAATATTGTCTTCAAAACATAAAGAAATTTTTTTGTTTTTAAAAATCACAAATTGGGTCTGTCCCGAATGTGTGACATTACCAACAGAAAATTAGGAATTGTCTATCCTCAGTAATATGGATTATCAATGCAGTGAAAGTCTTCCCTTAGTATTAACTATTGACTCCCAGGGTGTGTGAAGGAGGGTACGGACTCAAGTAGCTGACTCACCTGTATCTTTGATCTTAGGCTAAAAGTATTTTTGGCCAGAGCTAAACATACTTTGTCTTGGCAAATCTGATTATTTTCTCTCTAAGAGATATCAATATGCAATGTGTAGTGCTACGTGATGTTGCAGTCTCTCAATATTTTGATTTCTATGGTTACATTAATATTTCAATCGTTATGAGAGCTATGGTACAACAATTAAATTTTCTCTGTACTCTTTTTGTGTGAAATATTTTTGCAGTAAACTCTTTGTAATTGTCTTCCTGGGGATTAGAGTCCTTAGAGTTGATAAATTATTTTTCTGCTTATTTCAGAGAAATAGATGCTTTAATATCCGAATCTCTAAAAACTCTTAATCTCCTTTTAAATTTTAATAGCATGAAGCTGAAGATTTGAAAGTGTTTGAGCTTTTAGAACAGATGGCTGTGGATTCCAGCTTTTGCTCTACATCATCTACTTTGCTGGGATTTATGGAATCGCCAGTTATCTCAACTCCTCTGAAGGCCATCTTAGAGCACAGGAAACAGCTGAAGGTAAAAACTTGACTTAGATTGGAAGAGACGTGAAAAAGAAAATGTGAGTGTTTCTTAAATCCACCAAGTTTTTATGTCTTTTTTGCTACTTTCTCTATCTCATGAAGAAGCAGAATTAAATCTTAGCAACGTATGTTTTAAAGATTTAATTTCATATTAGCACTTTGGAAGAACTGGATACATTTATTTACAATATACAGTAAACCATGCTCAAGAAGTTTGTGAGGGGACTGGCTGAAAATTGCTTTTTTTCACTCAGATTATGGAGCTTCAATTCTAACTACAGTAGAAGTCTGTTTTATAGTACAGACGTATAAGGCGAAGTCTGCTTTCAGCTCTGAAAAAAATCGAGAAAGTACTTGTTATAATGCATCTATTATATATAGATGCTTCTCTGGATTCATTCATGTACATAGATAGATAGATAGAGAGGATACAAATTCACAGGTTAAACTAAAAGCATCATTGACTAGAAATTTTTACGACATATTGGCCATAACGTGTAACCGCCAGAAAAATTGCGATTTCGAACCTCAGTGTCATGGGTTCGATTCCAGAGGGGCCCAAAGTCCCGATTTTTCCCGTTTAAATGCATTGCTATGATTTTCTGGAATAAAAAAAAAATACTTTCCGGATAGGTAGAGAATCGAAACTCTAGGAGCCTTTATATATGGTCATGATCTATCGAAAACATAAATGACTTTTACGGAAAATATCCTGGGTTCGATGCTAGGACGATGCGAATATCTGCCCTTTAAAATACATGAGAGTAGTTTTTCATTATTTTTTTTGATGCACTTATCGAAATGATAGGAAGTTCCTGCTTAGCTGGAAGATAAACGGTAAAAATTGATTTTAGAAAAAAATTTTCATAAGCCCGTTTCCTGGGTTTATTCCTGGGTTCGATGCCAGAGCACAAAAACTTTTCTCTTATAAGGAATATAAGGGAAAAGTAGGACGTCATTTGAGGCAGTTACAAGCAATATTTCTGCTTGAATTTGCATATGTGGTTAGAGATGGCGATTTTCTGTTGTGCTGCATAGAAAGTATTGCCAGAAAGACCCGGGTTCGATGCCAGGCGTTAAATATATACCCCATATATAATACATTGGCGAAACTTTTCATAATATTTTTTATGCATTTATCGATATGATTGGAAGTTCTTGCTTACATAGAAGATGTATATTAAGATTTAGTTTATGAAAAAAAAAAGATAGGACCATGCTGTTACTGGGTTCGATGCCAGAGCACAAAAATTTCTCTCATAAGGAGTATAAGGGAAACGTAGGACATCGTTTGAGTCACTTGCAGCCAATATTTATGCTTGAATTTTCACACATAGTTACAGATGGTGATCTTCTATGGTGCTGCATAGTAAGTATCACCAAAAGACCCGGGTTCGATGCCGGATGGAGAAATTGCAGCGAATTTTAAAAATATTTTCAATACTTTTTCTACTTTTGAGGACCCTCTCGATATGATGTCGACTTTAAATTTGTGTTAACAACATGCTCGCAGAATGCAAGCTACATTTTACTCGTACTTGTTATACGAGGGTTGTTTGTAAAATAAGGTTCTCAGTGTTTTTTCACAGTGTAAAACATGTTTAATTCCATGAATGCATACATTTTTGGAAAGTTCAGACTTTTACCTATTTTTCTACATAGTCGCCACTGAGGTCAATGCATTATTGCATGCATTGTACGAGCTTTTGAATGCCCGAGTCAAAAAATCTGCCGCCAAGCCACACAGAAACCTGAGAACCGCTTCTTCCAGCTCTTCTCTGTCGCTGAAATGCGTTCCACCCAGATGTTTCTTCATGTTAGGGAAGAGATGGTAGTCACTTGGGGCTAAGTCCGGGCTGTAGGGTGGGTGTTTGACAATACCCTATCCAAATTTTCTGCCACCGCTTCAACGCGTAGACGTTTGTGATCTTCGGTCAACATTCTTGGCACCCACCTTAGCATACCCTAGATGCTCCGTCAAAATCTTGTCAATAGAGGTTTTGCTGACATCAGGGATCATTTCGGAGAGCTCACGAACCGCCACTCTTCGATCTGAGAGCACCGCTGCCTCCACTTTTGCAATTGTTTCGTCAGAAACAGATGGTCGTCCGGAATGCTCCTCATCATGGACGTCAGTACGCCCGTTCTTGTACTCTCTGCACCATTTGCGCACGTGTTGTACGCTCATACACATGTCTCCATAGATTTTGCATAGCTGGGAATGGATTTCTACCGGTGCAATGTTCTTTGGAGACAGGAAACGGATCACCGAGCACAGCTCACACCTGGCGGACGAAGTGAGGGGGAGATCCATCACGTACGGCTGCCGAGCCAAGACTGAGCACCGCAGGCAGCTCGCTAGGGAAGGGATTTGGAGTAAGGGTACCCAGATAAACTACAAAATCGCGGGAGCCACCGTAACAGCGCTTTTCAGGACTGGGGCCATGGGAACCTTATTTTACGGACAACCCTCGTAGACGACTTCTAACACTAAGTCTGTCCTCTTGAATCCAAGAGCAGCGAATGCAGCAGAATGGAACTGTAGGGTTTGTAATCTTTAATAATGCTTCAAAGTACGTTAGTGTCAAAAATACCATTTTTACTCAAATCCTTTTGGGTCTTTTTTTTCCACCTCAAAAATCGGGGTGGGCATTGGAATTGATGACTCAGTAGATTTGGGTACAATACTACTCGTTGGCATGTCCTGTAGTGTGGGGAAGGCCGCTTCCTTGGCTCACTCTGGTTCCATATAACTCGTCAAATGTTCCACCAATCTGCTATCAATATTTGGACTTTGTACATGTGTTTATACTGTATTGATGTTTGCTCTATGGACGAAACTGTAGGCTGATAGTTTTTAATTGAACAGGAATTGGCTATCCCTAAAAATTTTTAAGTGAACGATTTTGAATTTGCACTTAAGTAGGATTTACGATAGGCATAGACGACTACCGAAATTTTGTATACATGTATAAATATACGCATATATTAGCGTATGCCTGTATAGTACAGACGTATAAGGTGAAGCAACTGAAGGGTTTGATACCAGGCATCACTACTTGTTGAAATGTGTGGCAGGAAGTTCAAATTCTGTATGATTGATTTACGGAGAAGGTAGAAATTCTATGACCATGCATGTGAACAGAAGTAATGAATTAACACAGTTTATGTTTTGATCATTGGTTAGATGCCAGGGCACGATTTGCATTCTACCATTCAATTAACCCTTAACCAGTGACGTGCGGTCTGCTGCGGAGACCGCAGCGATTTTTTTATTGTGAATAAAAAAAATATTTGATTTTTAACAAATCTGTACCCACAAAATGGTACCTTCTTAGATACCTTTACGTAGTATATAGAATGCTTCGAATTTCTTTTATCTTAATTGTATTTCTATTAAGTTGCGATTAAATTTCATGCACGGTCTGAGAGACCGCACGTCACTAATTCAGGAAAACTCAATTTGTAATATGGGAGAATATTATTACGGAGGCTTACAAAATTCAACTTTATTTATTATATTTGTTTATTATTTTCACATTTCTTTGTTATTACTATTTGAAAAGCATAAATTAGGCAAAATATATGGATTTTATGATAGTAGGCTAATGTTGAGGTCCTCCTAAAGATTACTAATTGTTTTGATTATTTTATTTTATTAACTCCAACAATAAAAATCTGTTTAGAAAAATATTAAATCATACTTGCGTTAAAACACCGTATGTGTATGGAACCAAATTTTTCGCCTTTATATTTCGCTGTGATTCTGACCCTAGAATGTTACTTACTATGGATGCGACCGAAGTGGCAGCAAACTCAGAATAACGAAATCCTGCGAGAATTTCTTTTTGTTGCCACTACTCATTTGTGCCTGGGATGAATGACCTTTAGTGAAGCATATTGTCAGCGGAATATGGACCCCCAATGGAAAGGGTGGAGTGATCCTGGGGAAAACCCGAGGCGAATGTTCGAGCAGTACATGACCAAATATATCTTTGCTGTAAAATAATTTGCAAATATGGCCGCAGGAAAACCAATTGCCTGGGAAAATAAGAGCAGATAACTTATTGTCTGTTGGTGAGCGATCATCATATACGGAGCTAGTACTGAGGAAAATTTTCTACTGTTTTTGAATAACGTTGTCTTTCGGGTGCAATATTTACATAATTGCCTTGTGATCATCATTGTCATTCGTCAGGGAAATTTCTTCCTGCGCTATTCCATGGAATCAAAATATTTTCCAGTACAAGTAACGTATATCTACTTATGATATTTTCTCAATTTTCACAGCGACATAAGCACTCGTCAAAGACTACAAACATGAGTGATAAACCCGGTCCCTCTCGAATACTAGGACAGGACGCTCCTGATTTTGAGGAGCTGGTTATGGAATACTCGAGGGAAGATGACAGTGAGGTCAAAACTGAGATTGAGGAGGATAATATTATTGTTAGTGATCACAATATGGATTCCGATGAGAATGAAGAAGACGACGACGTAAGTAAGTGTCTCAGTGAATCAGATTTCTAAGTTAGTTGGATATTATTTTGGAAAAAATCTCTATAAAAGGAGTTCTAAAGAGCCAAAGAGAAACGTTTGCACTCGTCTGCATAATATTGCGGAAAAACCAGGTTTGAAGCAATCTGTTATACCTCTAGATAGGGAACTGCAACCTATACATTTTTGGTCGCTTATTTTTTACGACGATATAATAAATTTGATTTTGTGTTGGACAAATGTCAAACTTCAGAAGTTATGAGAAAAGTATACCAGAGTAGGCCAGAAATCCAAGATTTAGATTATGTTGAATTAAGAGCTTTACTTGGGTTAATAATATATTCGGCAATATTTAAATCTAAAGATGAAGATTTTAGTGGTATTTTTGCTACATATGGCACTGGAAGGGAAATTTTTCGTTTAGTAATGTCCGGACAACGATTTGCTATTCTCCTTTTGCCTTCGGTTTGATAACCATGAAGACCAAATCGCCTGGTACGAAAATGACTCAGTTGCACCAATTTCTGATTTGTTAAATCGTTTCGTAAAAAAAGATCATTGTTGCTATTCACTGGGCACAACAACTTGTATTGAGGAAATGTTAATTGCCTTCAGGGGTCGGTGCCGATTTAAAATGTACATCCCGTGTAAGCCAGCTAAGTATGACCTCAAAATGATGTGTTTGACGGACACATCGAATCGCTATTTGTATAATGCCTATTTGTACGCCGGAAAAAATACCAACGGAATAGGTCTGTCAGAGGAAGACAAAAAGACTTCGAAACCTACGCAATCAGTTACGCGTTTCACTGAGCCAATATTTCATTCCAATCGAAATATTACAGCTGACAATTGGTTCACTTCGATTGAACTGGTTTAGAAGCTGAGGGTGAAAGGACTGACCTATGTCGGGACGATTCGAAAAAATAAAAGGGAAATATCCAATAACTTCGGGCCTTCAAAAGAGGGCGCAATTTGGTCCTCGTTGTATGGACATATGGCGAAAGTGACTCTAGTTCCTCATGTGCCAAAGAGAAACAGGACTCTTTGGTTGGTGTCGTCAATGCACCACAGAGAGAGCACTGATGACGTGACAATGAAACCTGAAATTATAGCTTTCTATAACTCAATCAAGGGTGGGGTAGATACACTAGATAAAATGTGCAGCAGCTACTCATCTAGTCGAAGAACAAGGAGATGGCCAATGGCAGTGTTTCTTAGGATTTTAGACATTTCATTGGTGAATTCTTTTGTGTTCCAGCAGTCTCTAAAAGACAAGAAGTATCTGAATAGGTGCGGTTTTATTAAATGCATTGCAGCGGAGTTAGTAAGGCCACAATTAAAGAGGAGAATGTCGAACAGCAAGATTCCCACACAATTAAGAGCCGAATACATAAGCCGAGTTCTGAACCTAACAGTTGGAAAACCTCAAAATGTCGAAGATAAACTAGAGAAGCGGAAGCCGACTTTGCCCTCCATGAAAAAAACAAAAAACCTCCTTCTGTTGCTGCAAATTTAGACAACCAGCTTTTTATTATGCACAAAAAAAATTTTCAAGAACTGTGCTTCCTTGGAGGGGTAGAACATTTTTCACGGAAAATGTAATATTGAACGTTTGCAGAATCCATGAAAAACACAATAAATTAAATATTTTTCAAGAAGTTTTCATCATTTATCATCCTAAAAATACATTGAAGGCTTTGCTACAAAAATAGCCACCTGCTTCTTAATATGTGACATTATTTAAAAAGGATGTTTTTTTCATTCAAATTTTTTACTATCTTCGTACAATGATTAATAATTGAAATTTTGTTCTTCTTAACACAAAATTAAATTTGAATCCAAATTATTGAATAACTGATTAATTTATCAAGGCTTTTAAATTTTGTTAAATGTGTCATTTAGTAAGTTTAAACATATTTAAAAAATTGTGGTCTCCCAGACCGCACGTCACTGGTTAAGGGTTAAACTAGGAAATACGAAATTTTGTTTCAAAACATTCCCAATATATAAACTTGGAATATTAGAAACAGATAGATTATCCCAAAGCAAATATATAAGTACAATATCATCTTAAAAAAATAACGTCCTGAGTTTGACATGAGGCTACTTTGATACAGAATTGAATTTTACATAGAGAAGTTTGGGTACCTACATCATGTATTTTTAAACCCAATAAAACTTTGCAGAGTGCATTACTTTAAACATGTGCTCACAGTATGCAAGCAACGTTTACTAGTATTAAGATATTTTCCAGTAAAGAATGTGCAACTCGATTTTCAGTTTTAGATCCTCAGCTTAGTGCCTGGAGTGGTCGAGTTGTCGGTTAGTGAAGCAAAACGTCAAGTTCATGAGTACTTGGATTCTCTTATATCTGTCCGATTAGTCAAGATTTATTACATTGTAACAATTGCTTTGCAGGTTACTCTATAGCAGTGGAAGGAATTTCAAAATTTAAAAATCAGTTCTTATATATTAATTTTGCTTAACAAACTTTAATCTCAGTTTAATTGACTTATATTTCCTTTGGTCTCATTCAAATTTTTTTAAAAGTACATTCTCTTTGATTCAGGATTTAAAATCTCCGAAGCACCTGCCATTTGGTATGGATTTAAGTGATGAAGAAACAGAAGATTTTGCTACGTCCTCAGAAAGTTGTTCTTCAGAAAATGAGACTGTTGAAGGTAAAGTGAATGATGCACCAGGTTCATCCAGAGTTCGTTTCTGTAATCTTGTCGAGGAGAGAGAATTCGATGCTGGCCATTTGACCCAAAAGAGCTCTTTAAATGCTGAAGATGATTTTGAAGATACGGAGGTGTGGAGCGACTCAGATGTTGAGAGTGATGAATCAACTCCACTGACTGTGTCAAATAAACCCACTGCTGTTGAAAAACAAGAAGAATCGAGAACAATCCCTGTGTCAGGTACATGCCCATTATTTATTACAGATACTTGAAATGTATGAGACAAGAGAAATATAATAAGAATGAATATTAAAAGAAATTTTTTTGCAGAGATATTCTTATTCCATGAAACCTTGGTATATGGTTGATTCTGTTGGCTGTTTAAATGACTTTGCGTATGTTATTGATGTACAGTAGAAGTCTGTTATGACGAGAGCTGACGAAAATTGGAAAAGTACTCGTTATAACAAATCCCACAGTTGACAATATGATGGAACTCAATTAAAAATTTTGGCTCTCACTAGAGACGAGATGATGAGATGTACGGAGAGATAAAGGGGAGAGTGAAACTCGTGAGAAGTTTCTTATCAAAGCTTCCTGAAGCATCTTTTCCTAGGAGGGGAGAGGCGAGTTCTGGAAAACAAATGCAAGAATTATATGACAATAATTATTGCATTTAATGTTTTTCTGCCATTTGAAGTGATAACGAGCCTCAGATTACCGTTGGCTTGTCGGACTTTGTCCCTCACTTCAATTGACGATTCCGAGATATGCCTCCTGCAAGAAAACATAAAAACGTGTTATAAAGATACTTCAGAAATGACCACTTGTTATAATGGACGTAACTACCCATCCTTTTTGCAGTGATATGGACAACGGCCACAAAATCTCTCGCTATAACGCAACTCTCGTTATGTGCCATTCTCTTTATAACTGACTTCTACTGTACTTTTACATTTGTACCCAACTGTGGACCACCATGGATCTACTACGCCTCGTTCAGGCTGTCAGCAATAATTTGAACAATATGGTATATTTTATCACTATAGTTTTAGAACATTGTTTAAGAAAAGTCTGCACAGAGTCTTGTATAAAGAACATGTATAGTTACTCAAGTTGTGGAAATTTATAGCTGGAATTTGTGCATCTATTCTATTAGTACATTTCAAGTGTTACTAAACAAAGGATTGTTGCTATCCAAAGCTTAAAAATGCTGTTAAAATGTTTAAACTGTTTTGAATACTAAATAGCCCCTAACAGGGATCACCATTTTAGTTTCCAGTCCCTTGCCTCTCGTTGACTGAATCATGTTTTTGGACCAAGCAATTGTTTATTGTTGCAAATGTTAACTATTCCCATAGAAAACTACAAATATGACTATTTTGTTCTGCAGTAACTCCTATGAGAGGCAATGTTTACCTCTCATAGGAGTTACTGCACCACGCTCCTCATTTCCCCGTTTAAATGAATGATGAAACTTTATGTGTATCAGTAAAAGTTAATTGTGTTGTTTATTAAACTTGGTTTTATTTAACGATTAAAGTTATGTTGGAATTCTACTAAGTTTCTGCCTTCACAGTGAATTTTATCTAGTAATCCCTCTAGGATGTGTCCATTGATCTTAACTTTTTTGAATAATTATTCTTCATTTCTATTTTAGAGAAAGATATTCCAAGTTGCTCAACCCCTGGAATGACTAGAAATGAAAATGGAAACGACTCTTCGAAAATTATTTTGAAGAGCGAATTACTCCACAGAAGATTGCTGGAGCTAGAGAAAGAGATTGAGACTTTCCGCAAGGAAAATGAACAGCTTTTTCTCAAGAAACAGCTTCAGCAACAAGCTGAGGAGAAGTGGTTGAAGGAAAAAAAAGAAATTGAGAAAAGACTGAGGGAAAAAGAAGAGGAATTGAAAAACAAAGCCCTGGATGAGCGTCAGAAGCTTAGCAGAGAGAAAAGAGTGTTTGAGACTTACAGTAAGAAGATGGGTGAAAAAGCTTCCAATCATCAAGGAGTTGAAATTCTTCAGAAAAAGGTAAGGGGCAAATTGATGTGAAGGCACATCTTAGGTTGTACAGCTCTGTGCTAATAAAACGTAGGTGTTGTGCAGATTTCCGAAGATAAAGGGGAACACCTACCACTTCTCCTTTGCACTTATAGGCTTTCTTGGTAATTTGAAAGACAAAGGGAGGCTGCAAGCGTAGATGGTGCTCAGTTTGTGTGTTGTAATGTTTTAATGACAGTTTTGCCTGTTGTATTGCCATCTTCATCAGGAGTCAACAAAGATTTGTTTTAAAAACACCGAATCAGGCATAACTTTGTGGTAATTATTAATTCTAACAAAATCCACATTGAAGAATCTTTTAACAAACCACAGAAAAAGTAGAGAAAGGATCATGGTTTTGCAGCATGGCAGTATCATCATCATGTACTTTTTCTGTGGTTTAGTAAAAGATTCCTCAATATGAATTTTGTTAGAAAGATTTGTTCGTTCATTGAATCCTTTATAAACTTACATAATCAGGGTAAGTCTGTTCTTCATATCTATTATATATATATTTTTAATATGTTGATAGAAATGTTACTTGTAAAATGCCTTGACAGACTTGATCTGCAAATTTTAGAAAGGAAAAACTTTTTTGTGATTTTAAGATTCAAAATTTGTAAGTCCTAAATTTCTTTATGTATAGAAAATTGATGCTTGTAGCTTTTTATTCATGGTTCATTCGTGTTAAGACAAAAGTAAATTTATTATTAATAATTGGGAAGAAGAGTGGAAGCAATATCATGATAATACATGAATATGGAAAGTGAAACTATAATTTGATAGGTGATCTCTAAATTTTTGATCGGTTAGTCCTTTGGGAGTGCGAAATATACTTACTAAACTACACAAAAATATAATTCGTATTGATTCTTGAATGTATTACGTTTGCAAATAATCCCACATATTCATGAATAATTTATGTATGAATATAATTCTTCCTCCAATTCTGCCTTGTTACCTTGGGCCTCGTCCCACAGTATGCTCAGCAGAGTTTGCAAGGATACTCTCATGATACAAGATTAGTTACCTATTTAAATTTTTAATTTCTGTTGCGCTTACTTAATATTAATCAACTTATAGCTGAGTGATCCGTCTAATTTATATTGCATTGATAGATTATTTTGCTGATATTTTGGGAAATACTAGTGCGTTTACATTTTTATGTTTTTGGTTGAAGAATTAAATGTAAGAAAGACGGTTTGTTGGAAAATGTGTCCTATAATATTTATGTTTGTGCCACACTGACAATTTAAGGAAAGGTATCTCTTTCTTTATACATTTACTGCTTCTACATGCTTCATTATTTGTGTAAACAATGCTCTTGCTTAAGACAGAAACTACAGTAAAGAAAGGCCTTCTTTTAGGGAGGATGCCTTGATACTTAATCCCAAGAGGTTATGATCAAATAATATATTTTAGATTTTCTTTAGCCAAGTCCCAACTCTTTCTATCTCAAACCTCAACATTTTACTTAATTTCCAGGAAAGTTAATCTGCTTTCCTTCATTAAACCATCTCTTGACATACATATTTTCATTATTTTCTTTGTTTTCCTCAACAATTCACTGTATGTGATTAACAGCTGTAGCACTGCTAGTTCATGTACTTTACTGCTAAAAATGAGGGTATGAGATGCACCCTAGTTTTGACCACTACTAAGAAGCTAAATAGGGTAACAGATGGTGAAGGCAGAACAGTATGCACTTGAGACTTTAAGAGTATTCTTCTTCTTTTACTTTAGATGAACATCCCCTCAGGTTCTACTGGCTAACCTTTGCATCCCATTCGCCTTTCCTATTACGCTTCAAATATACTCATAGAAGGAAAAATTACTGCTGAGTGTAATTCCTAGGTATTTATGATGCATCACAAGCTCCAAGGGATTTCCTGAAATTCTATAAGATATGAAGGAAGGTTAGTGGACCGTGTGAAAGTCATTGCAACGCACTTCTTCACATTCAGCTCTAGCTGCCAATCACTACACCAACCCGAAATAATATTCAGATCCTAAAACAACCAGGGTCATCTTGAGTTACGATCTGTCTATACACAACAGTATCATCAGCGAATAACCTAACTTTGCATTTTACATTATCCACAACATCGTTAATATAAATCCGGAGCAAATTTCTTATTCTAGTGGTCTTCATCATTACCTACACAGTAAAAGGAATTTAAGTTTTAAGTGCAAGAAAATTTTTTTTTCATTGAAAACTGAAAATTATGTTTTTTAGTTTTTTTCCATCAACCTTTTTCTGAAATCAGTTGATGGATTTAAGAACGAGCTAAAATGTCAAGCATCTAAATGTGGCTTGAATTCATCAATATAAGGTGGTGTTCTTGTTTTTGCAGCATGATACTGGTTTCATCTTGTACCAGTCCCCAGATTATCTCCAGTTTAATTTTCAAAAAGAGAAGTATTATGTACGAAAAATATCATACTTACTCTTGCTATTTAAAAATGGTAACGATACCTGCCAGAAAAACATTTTATGCAGTTATGTGACAGATTAAACTCATTCTTCATCAATATGGTGGTGGTTGCATTGAATTCATAATTTTTAATGCCTATTTGTTATGAAATGTACTTTCTTTCGTGAAT
Source organism: Sympetrum striolatum (assembly GCA_947579665.1). Lineage (NCBI taxonomy): Eukaryota > Metazoa > Arthropoda > Insecta > Odonata > Libellulidae > Sympetrum > Sympetrum striolatum. The sequence continues at coordinate 4,852,295 of OX388344.1, forward strand.
TATATAAATAATGCAGAAATTATATATTTAAGGTAAATAAAGGGGGGTTATTTTTTTTTTTTTGACAGTTGACTGAACTCCAGCTTGAGTTGCGTGAGAAGGAGAGAAAAAGTGCTGCATCCTACAATCGAATTAGCAATAGGGTGAAAGTCCTAGAAAAAGAGAACTCGGAATTGAAAGAAGAAATAGAAAAATGGAAGAAGGAGAAACAAATGGAATCTAGAAAGGTAACATTTCCGTCAGAGGAGCATTCATTTTAAGAAACTTTTCCATCTAAATGTAGAAGTATAAGCTTGTCTCACATTCTTTGATGCAAGTTTATGGGAGAATAAAATTTATCATTTCTTAAAATTTCTGGACGTCAATTCATTCACCTTTTTTAAATAACTTCTATTTGCTATTACTACCATGATCTCCTTAAATATGGAATCCTTAATGAAGATATTCTTCTCGAGGGAAATGTGGAAGTAGTTTTGGAAAAGAATCCTATGAAAACCACATAGGAATGATGAATATTAAAACTCTACTTAATTTGCATCAAAATTTTGTTTAATTTTCTCTTTGTTCTGTGAAAGGATCTGTATAAATGTTTGCAATTTGTTGCATAGTTTCATCTATATTCTAATTTCATTTATTAATTGAAACCAATTGTTATAACTAATCTTGACCTTTCATTTTTCCAGCGTATTTTTTTATTTGCAATCTAAACTCAATAAGTTCAGGCTTCACAGAGTGGAAGTTCATTTCCATGATAAAATTTTGATTTTACTTGTAAAAATAAAAACTTTATCATAGTTTACAATCAATTCAAAGCTTATTTTTGCATAAAAATAGACAATGTCTCCTCTAAATCATATAAAATTATACATAAAAGTTAAGATATAATTTAAAGCTTTAAAATGAGTACAAATGCCTTCCATGTTGTAAACCTTTTTAGTAAAGAGCGATTGCCTGCGCACCGAATTCCTCACTTTTTTGCAAACTGTCAGTCCGCCATTTTGAAACTATTGGAAACATTGGTCTGCAAATTCGCAAAAAAGGTTTTAATTGTTACTATAAACATTATGACAAAGTTTAAAGGAGATCTAAAAATGTCATGTTTTTTTCTTGTTCGGTTAGGGGTGGTGTGTGGTCTTTTTGTGGATGTACGAGTATGAATACAATGAAAAGTAAAGCACACATGCTTGTGGAACAAGAACGAAATTAAATAGCGAGATTGGGCAAAAAGTAAATTATAGTACAATTCTTAAACTGCAAAATCTTTTATTTATTTTTCAACATAGTCACCATTAGGACTAACACTTTTCTCCCCATGTATAATACGTTTTTTCATTCTGTCACTGCCAAATTAGTTCAAGTTTTCATGAATTCAGGATTTGATAGCTGCTTTCACCTCCTTGTCCAAGGTGTGATGATTACCCTTGAGGTGTCTTTTGAGTATAGGGAAAAAAATCGCAAGGTGCAAGATTGGGAATATAAGGAGGATGTGGAATTGGTTGAAACTTCAGCTTTCTCATTGTCTCTTCAGTTGCCTGCGAAGTTTGTGTAAGAGTGTTGTCTTGTTGCACGATTACTGGCTCCTGGCTTCCTCTTACATGACAAACTCGACGTTGGAGGTGTTTTAAGAGTCTCTTTGTACTCAGAAGAATTTACCGTTGTGCCTCAATCCAGATAATCGGTCATAAAAACTTGATGAGCATCGCAAAACACAGTCAAAGTTCATTTAATGATAGTTCTCCAACAATCATGACAATTCCAGGCTCACAACCATGAAATTTTACTACCCATCAGTATCAACAGCATTGTCACCGTAGGACACCCTTTAAACGACGATGAATATCAGAAGGAGTCACTTTTTCAGCAGTTAAAAATTCGATAACAGCATGCTGTTCAACTCTCGTTGACATAGCACTAGAACACGTCTCCATATTTACACTGCTCAAAATACACAGGATGGGTGCAAGGACTTCAAACTGTGCAGGCGTGTAAAGGAGAAATGTTACTTACGAATGCTACTTGGCACGCTTTTGCAGCTTATTCTGTTTGTGTTCTATAAGCGTATGTGCATTACTTTTCAGGCTACCCTCGTATGTATAAGTTGTCTGGATGGATAAGGTCAGAAAGGAGAACAAGCAATTTATCAGAAAATGTGACGTACGTGAAAGAGCTCTGCTGAATTTTGAGGAATCATTTAAAAGAATTCTTATCATTATTTTGATGGAGTTGGTTGTTTTGTGGGGGGGAATCATATTTAATTCTGGATAGTGTAAAATTACTTAATATTTTTTAAAGATTAACTTATTATTTAATTTTTACCGTTGCTGTTGCATTAGTTTGAATTTGTCAAATGAAACAAATGCAAATATTTGGACTGACCGATGGGGAAATTATGATTTGCATAATGTTGAAAATTACAATAGATAAATTTCTACTTCTGTTGCAAAATTTTTAACTGAGATTTAATTCTTTTCACAGAGTACAAGTGGACTATTTGGGAGCAGGAAGTCAGTTGGCAATACAAAAGCTCTTCATCGAATAAATGACGAGTTAACTCGTGTACCCCCAGTAGCAAAAGAGGCTGCAAAAAGTAAATCTTCAGTAAAGATAGAGCCTCTGAAAGCATCGGAAGAGAGGATGAAAAGTGAGGATGCGGAGATGGAAAGTGGGGTGTCTTTGCAGAGGATCCGACAGAAATCGTACTCTGAGGAGGATGCAGGTGACGGAAGACCCGAGTTGATCAGTGATGAGGCGTCGACCGATAGAGCTGATTCTATTCCTCAGATAAGTGGAGATTGTCAAATAATGGGAAGACAATCTTCAAGTGCTGAAGCAGCCTTTAGAACGCCATCCACTTTTCTGTCTGAGAAACTCAATTCCGATGGCTCGCAGGAGATCCGATATGAGAATGGGAATTTTAAGAAAATTTCACCAGATGGGTTAAACATCAAACTTTTCTATTTTAATGGCGATGTGAAAGAAACTTTGTCTGATGGAACCATCAAGTATTACTACTCAGAAACCAGAACATGGCACACTACATTCTCAGATGGACTTGAAATACTGGAGTTTCCCAAGTAAGTATCACATCAAAATATACATTATTGAACGATTCATTTATACGTCACAGTATTTATCATTCAAAATATTTTATTCAATTTAAATTCTTTTTGTAATCATCGCATTGATTTTTTTAATGATCTGCTTTAGCTATGATTTTGTCTTTGAATACATCTGTAGTAGGTTAAGCTTTATAAACCCATCAGATAACTCGCTTTAAATACTTTTCAGGATATCAACTGAAAACATTTTATACTAAATATACTTAACTACCATCCAGGTAGCTTGGTATTGGATTAATAATGGAAAAAGTATTTTAGAAATGCATTTTTGGACTAATTTTCTTGTATTTAGTATCAGGGCCATAAGATTTTATTATGATTCCTTTACTTATATGACTGTTTAAGCAGTTACAGCCAATTTTTCAAATCAGTTCTTTGAAAATGTATTCTTTGAACTATCATTTCCTCTAATGAGAAATTCTTGGATAATAGACCACCATAAAAAACGGAAGATATGCAAAATTTGAATGTAGAATTAACTTATTCAGAGTTTATATCTGTTGACTTATAAGAACGAGCTCTATGAAATAAATTAAATTCTTCAAATGCGCATTTCTTCTATTTACAAAGTGTTTAGCGATTGATGACAATTTGAAGCTGAGCAGTCTGATTTTCATAATTAACTATTAGAAATACATAGAAAAGGAAATCATACTAAGTATTTTGATATTTAAAAAATTTATAAAAGACAAAGTACAATAGTATCAACAGGTAAACTTGAATCTAATTGCGGAATATTTATTCAATTGATTTAAAAAAATTGAGCATTTTTTTGAACAATGTTAAAACTATAGTGTTTGGATGAAGTCCTCTGGGGTTAGTATAGAGGGTTTATTTATAACACCATACCTTGATGAATGGAAAGTTTTTGAATAAATAAAACAAAAAACTATGAAAAAGAAGGAAAGAGTGTGCAGAGGAAAATCTTCAGCTGATGAGAAATATGCGCTTATACGTTTTAATTCTCATTTTTGAATATGTTTTCAGGTAAAGGCTTTTTTATGAAAAAACATTATTACCATTTCCATATTTTTGTAAAATCATGCATTAAAATACCTAGTAAATAGCATGGCTAATTGTTGCTCAAATATTTATAAAATGAATTGCTTTGGAAGCAATATTTGTAAAAAGGGAAGGATAAAATCTTTTTATACACTCCCAGTGTAGATTTTAGCATGCTGCTGGTACTGCTTGCATCTTCAAAGTTTTACTTAAATAATCTTGCCCGATGATGCTAGTCCACTAGCAAAACATGTCACAAATAAAATCTACTGTGGGAGTTTAATGAGTTAACTCTGATTCCATATATTTTTGCATATGGTGTTTGTAAGAAGAGTTACCGCTAAGAGCAGTACTCATTACAACATCATTGGGCCTTCAAACAGAAGTTACTCAATGGGGGAAATTTCTATCAAATTCGGGATGTCTCGGCAATTAAAAATGGTGTGAAAAGGTCTGTAATGTAAAGGACTCATTTGTTTTAGTGGACAGGTAGAGCGTCACTTCCAAGGAACTGTGGAAGTTGCTTTTCCTGACGGAACTGTGCGTATCATCCAAGGAGACGGCAGAGAGGAGCTGAGACTTCCTGATGGAACAAACGTAGTCACCGACACCAATGGTGACAAGATCATTTCATTTCCTAATGGTCAAAAAGAATATCAGACAAATGATTTCAAGGTATTTATGTTCACTTAATATTTTTCTTATCAAAGAGAAATTTTGATCATTAATTCCTCTCGATAGCAGTTACCTTTTAAAATTCTTAAGATTGTTCTCATTTAAAAGTACCGTGATCTGTTTATCGCTGAATGTTACCCATATTTACCACTGCAATATTTTTTTGAGAAATTTTAGATCATTATGTATGTACACTCCTGGCCAAAATTAACGCGCCACCGGTCGTTAGGATCGCAAGGGAGGTGCTGCGTTAACTTTGGCCAGGACTTTACACCAAGGGGCAAAAAAAGTTACCACCTTTGATGCAACCAGCATAACTCAAGAAGAGCAAGTCTTTGAGATTCTCTGTTTTGAGCTTTTCGTCTTCCTCTTTATGCCTGGCACGTTTTGAAGGCTTTTTTGATGTTATTAATTTTATCAATACTTGCTATAAGTCATTGCTTTTGATGCTGTAGAAACAGTATTGTATTATGAAAGCATTTAATTCATATTTCAATAAACCGGCTCGAATCTCACACGTAATTTGCTCAGAAATATTGGACAAGAATTACTTAGGCTGCTCATATTCCTTCCTAACAAAGAGATGATGTGATAAGATGTTCGAAGGGACCAAGGGGAGAGTGAAACTCGTGAAAAGTCTCTAAACAAAGCTCCCTGAAGTATTTTTGCTGAGGAATGGTGAGGCAAGTTGTGGAAAACAAACGCATGAATTAGGTGATGGTAAATTTGTCAGCTCTTTGAATGGGTAACATGCCTAAGATTACAAGACTTCGTCTCTCACGTCAATTGACGATTCCCAGATATGCCTCCTGTTGGATAAATATAGAAACATAGCACTCGTCATACCCTTACTTCAGAAATAACCACTCATTATAATGGGCATAACTACCTATCCTTTTTGCTGTGGGATGGACAATTGCCAAAAAATCACCCACTATAACTCAACTCTCGTTATGTGCCATACTTGTAATAATGGACGTCCACTGTATATACGAACAAATAGGATTCTAGATATTGGGATCAGTCAGTATAGCATGAGTAATCTGGAATATATTCAGTGCTTCACCTCAAATAATCCGTTGTTTTCACTCAAAGTGAAAAAGTTTCTTTTTATCAAAATTCATCTCCATATTCAAGCCAATGCTAATTTGATACCTAATAATTCTATACCTTTGTGTAAACCAAGATATTTTAAAGAAGTAATATAAGGCAGCAAATTTCAAAAATATGAAGAGGTAGTTAAGTTTTGAAACAGTGAGGGAAAAGAAGCAGATTATATTTTTTAGGAAATGTTCTAATAATGGTAGCAACAGCTTTGATAAGTATATTTAAGGCCAAAGGATGATGCAAGTTAAGGGACAAAGATAATGCAAGGTCGAGGTAATAAAAGGAATCTAGCGGAAGTATTTTTTTAAGATTATTGTGAAATAACAGTCAAATTCATAAGTAATTTGTCAATGATGCACAACCCCTCTTATCAAGAATTCATTCGAAAGTCACATTGAAGTTGTTTTTCCACAGTAGGCTGACCTTGGAGTGCTATTTTATAAAAGTTGTTGATGAGTATGCAATCTTGAACTTTTTTCTTTCATCAGAAGAGAGTATACCCAGATGGCACAATGAAAATAGTTTACTCTGATGGAGTGCAGGAGACACGGTACTCAAATGGAAGGGTGCGACTCAGAGATGCTGCTGGAAGTTTGCTCATGGACTCTGAATCTTAGAATTGTAGCTTCCGCTATTTGTATGGTATCTGCATGAAAACGTTTCATAAAACAAATATCTGTGATAATAGATGTGCACTTGGCTGAGGAGTGCTATATTTTAATCAATCTTGGTCACGACCTGAGAATGTAACTATATTTAAACCTACTAGCATAAGAAATAAAGTTTATGAAATTAAATCTTATAACAATTTTTACTCGAACTTTACATGGATTTTTCAATGATTAATCAACAACAATTAGCACTTCACTATGTTTTTTAATTGAGAAGATGTCCACTTATCAACACTTGCATTGGAGTCTTCAGCTCTAGCATTCAAATCTTTTGATTTTGGCATCTGATCAAAGGGTAATGGCTTCATGTTCACAGGAGTGTGAAACAGCCTCCTCAAAGCATCTCTTGCAGCCATATCCTCAGCTATCTCCACACTTTCACCAAAACCTTTGAATAGAAGGGGAAAATTTTCAAAACATTCAATTAGATTTCACAATGAATATTTTTTCCATTAAAACAGCTTGATTCCAAAATTCTATTTTGGAGAGTAGAGCATTGTTTTTGGCGTTATGTTAACCATTTTGCCATTTGGTGGAATTCAAGTGTTCCATGCCATCTCACTTTTTCATTTTATTTTTTAATTTTTGCTTTAATGGAAATAAATCACCCAACAATTTCATTACCATTTATTAGCAAAACTATTTCATTACTAATTAAAATAAATATTTCTTTTGTCAGGACTTCACTTTTAGCAGTAGATGAAAATATGACGATAAACATTCAACTAGAATAAGAAGAAAGCTAGTCAATTGGGGAGGAGCTTAATCAATTTTAAATTATTCACGATGAAGAGAAAGTTCAGTTCCTTCCTTCTCCTATTGATAACTTAGTTAATGTTTTAAGGAATTCCAATTCCAGGGCGCTGAATGAATGAAGTTCTCTCAGGTTTTCCACCAGGTCAGGTAAGCTGTAGCCGACGTTTTGAGTCAACGAAACATCGGCTACAGCTTACCTGACCTGGTGGAAAACCTGAGGGGACTTCATCCATAGCATACACCAGGAAAGCACCAAATCTTTCATCTTTTCAATTGTTTGAGTCATCCTGACAATATGTACCATTAATGCACAATTTGTGATGATTTTTCAGTGTTGCTAAGTTCACATAAAATTGTAGAACTGAAAAATGTAAAATAGTAACAAATTCCAAGGAATAGGAGAAAACTAAATTTATTTCATTGATAAAATTTACTTAAATGCTTTTTTATTTATGACTCTACCAGAGTTTTATAAGGCATCTCGGTATGACCTCCATGCAACAACACTGCATATTCTTCAATGATAACATTGCTTAAATAAGCACTAATTATCTTTTTTCCTAAACCACCTCCGTACCGAGGAGAAAAAAACAAAAAAAATATTCAAATCTGTCGAGCCGTTTTCAAGTTTTAGACGATGTCACGAACATAATTTCTTTTTATATATAAGATGAACTACTTTCCTAACAATGTATTGTTTTGAAAAAGACTTGCATCAAACGCAATGGACGCATTATTTTTAGAAGTCGATTTTGGTTAATCTATTACTCATCTTGGTAAATACCAACATGATCACTCTTTACATACCATATCCAATAATTTCCTTGTCTGAGTAAATACCAACAGCATAAGAAGCTAAGATAGTAGTTGGACCAGCTTCGTACATAAGTCTCGATTCAGGAGGACCCTTCCCATCTCTATCCAAAATGGAGGTAAGAACTGCAGATGCATTCTTGTACTCCCACAGCTCATGCAAATCTTTTCCAGCCAGCTGCGTGATGACTAGATCATTGACGAAACTGCTTGCTGCATCACTTGAATTCAGAGCACCTACCAGAGCCTTCAGCGTCTGTGCCAACGTCTGCTCGGAAGGTGGGTATTCCTTTCAAATCAAAAGAAAATTCATTGGACCCCCATGACCTCTATTTTCTTCTATCCATCTCTGTGGATGACTCCAACCTTTTAAAATTTGATTTGATACCTTAAATCACTTTGTAAAAGATAAAACTGATTTTATGTTTAAAAAAAAATAACATCCTCAAACTGTGCAAAGTGAAAAAATATGCTCATAGCAAACTGGTAATTTAAAGTTAGAAAATAGATTGAATTGCAATAATTTACTTTGAGTGCCAACAATTGGTTTGAACTTTAAACATTTCACCATTAAAATCAACCCCGTAAAATAACTTGAATTTCCAAATATAAGGTGTCAAGTGCAATCAATCCTTGAATATCATAATTTTCGATACAGAGGTCTATTTAAACAACAATCACTACTTTTGAATAGTAATCAATAGATGATAAAGGTAACCTCGATATTGGAAAAGTTAAGAACTACTCTGAGTTATACTTGCTATCCAAATTAAATTGCAAGTGCTACATAAAGATTTATCATAATTCGAAATTGCAGAACAATGAATGCTTTTTGAATCATCTGCAGTCTAGCTAACCTACTGCACTGTGTATTCATGGATAGTAGTATAGAACAACAAGGTCCACACATCCTTGCACAATACAACTTCTTATCTTCCAACAAGGAAATCAGACATGGATTGCAATGAAATTCCCAAATTGGAACCTAATTCGGTTAACTGAGAGAAGAAATATTAGGAGTAATCCTAACAGGCATAAACTCACCTATAAATAAGGCACAATTTGCCCTCAATAAAAATAAGAACAATTATAAAGTCATCTCCATACTTACAGCACATAGTATAAGATCCTTAGTTCCAATATGCATGGACACTTTTGCAAGATTCTCGTTGGACATTAAGTAGTCATGAATAGCACTGAAAACAGATGAACAGGTGAAAATTTTCATTCTGCAAATAAATCACCTTTATGAATGAGCATGACTTACCAGATACCTTCTTCGGGGAACCGGGGTAAAAACAGCCTAAGGTATCCCTTGATGAACGATGACATAAATTTCTCCCCATTGATTACCAGTTCCTCATTGTCTTTCATTTGCAACTGAGAATCTTCTATGTCAACTTCTTTCTGCTTTGCAATTTCTATGTCCAAATATGACTTATGAGTGAAAGCTTGTTGAAGCAAGTCTTCTTTAAATTCCTCATTCAGCCGCTTTCCAAATGCATACATTTCTGCACTGTAATTCCTAGAAAATTGTGGAGAGAAAAAGGTAAAATTGAAGCAATTGCCAAAATAATCAATATTCCAGTACAGTTCACTAACACAGACATCCAAATATCTGCTTTCTCGCAGTAGTTCCACTTGGTCTGAAGGCCTAATTTCAGCTCAAAATGTAAATAAACATCACGATAAAGGAAAAGCAGAAAGCATTTTTTGCGACTCGCTCAGATAATCTTAAGCATGTCATTCAAATTGATTAAAACTTTCAGGCAAACTCTTCTCTATGTTGTTAATTTTCCCGACAGAATATCTTCATACCATTCTAGAAATGCTGACCGCCTTTGGACTGGTAGAGGGCCCACCTTTTCCTTCCGTTTCTTCAATGTTCTTAATGTTGGGGCGACCCATCGTTTAATGGATCGTTGGGCTATTAAAAGAAAAAGGTGCAAAGATGAAAGAAATAGACTTCTAATAATATTATTCTATCGTAAGAGAAAAAATTCACTCAATTAAGCCAATTCCCATATTCTATATCAATCAGCATTCTACACTCTGAGCAAATTTATTTTCTTTGTATCCATTTCATATCTCCAGTAGAAATGCACTGGCTGAGTTGCACAAAATTTTTTATTATTGTCTTTCGACTGGTTTCGTTTTATAGTGACATAATCAGGCGCTGAGAGAGGAAGATGACTGGGATACATGGTGATTGAAGCCAATTCACGAGGGTGAGAGAGTTGGTTAAAAGGACAATAGATCCTCCACTTCCAGCCATCAACCACTATGCTTCCGCTAACTGCTTAATGTCCTTCGCTAATGTTGTAGTTTTCTCCGTTTTGTATACCTCCCATTACATGAAATGGTATATCTAATATAAATAAACCTTTCAATTCCGCACGTAACTTTGTAATCTTATCCATTAATTCGCAGATAATTTTCTACCTCTTCCTGTTATGCATTTAATTTCCACTGCAAGCTTCAATATCTACATTTTTATTACCCTTATCACGTTCTAAAAAGAAACCCGTACATCCCTATCTTATTCAAAACTTCGTATACTAAGTAAAGATTGCTGTATAATTTTTCAGCAGATGCCAGCATGCAGCACAATACCATCTCTAAGTAAAAATTACATCTTACTTTAGCAGTTCAGTCTGTAATCCAATCTCTGATATTATAAACATTAGGTACCATGCTATATAGCAATTGTAACTTATTGCATGAATACCACCGCTACCAGGGAAAATTGATTACTAATGAAAACAGTAAAAAAATTAATTATTTTCTGTCCATTTTCATCTTAATTTACTAGAACAATAAATGCACCGTAGGTAAGAGTGACCAAAAGAAAAATAGTGATGATTTTACCATCCCTGACATTCAAAGTACGTGACATACCTGATATAACCTGGCAATTTCTTTGTAGACCGTTCACGAGGAATAAACGGCTAAAAAATAATGCCATTGCAATTTATTTACATGAAATAATCTTCTGTCCGTATTTCGATCTCACTAACATAGATTCTTGAACCACCGCAACAAATGATGAACGTTGAACGCAATGAAAGAAGGGGTAGATCGGGTAGATGGTAGAAAGAGTAAACTCAGTGGAGTGGCGCAAGAATTGAGGCAGTTTTCTAATGCGAATTTCGCGAAAAGGGTTTAGTTAATGATATGAATCAATTGTCCGTAATTACTTTGCTCATTTGCTTTGAAGGTAAAATTTCACTTTCGTGAAATTTTACCGCTTTAAGTGAAATTTTACCGCTTTGAATAAGTTTAAGCGTGATATAAAGTCATATTCTTCTTCTACTGGTGCCACTTTCATCGTAGATAGGAAATCAATCATCATTGCCAATTCTTTTCTTTCCCTAAAGAGTGCAATGGAGTTGCAGAAAAACCGAAGGATTCATCCTTCAATTTTGTACATTTCAGGCGTATCCTCGTGGGAGAAAGAATTTTTTCCGTAAACCTGGTCTTCGAGATGCTTTACCAATTTTTATTTTAGCACTACTCCGTTTTCCTAATAATTTGTTGTAAGATATTTCTTTGCAGTTCCAATTTAAACCTCTTATGACTCATCAAGGATGTTGATCTATATTCATTGCAATCTTTTGCATATGACTTCGTTGAAATCACTATAAAAGTGGAAGGAAGCCATTCTACTGGTATTTGAAATGTGAAGTAGATCATGTTGAAGATGTTTAGTAAAATTGTAATGCTTTCATCATTCATAAGTTGAAGTAAATCAACAATGATTTCGTCAGGTGCACTTGCTTTGCCATTTTTGTTCTTTTTAAGTGCGAATTCTACTTCATTTCTTTGAATTTCTGGCCCTTCTTTTGTAAACATGTATGTTTATTCTATCTCTCTTCACCATTACACAAATTCTTTAGGTATTCAGTCCATCATAGAGATAACCGTCGATGGCCTGAATGGATAATTATAATTATGTTTGATTTCTATAATAATTTTACCATCTGTGTCCATCAAAATACTTGTTCTTCTTTTACTCATACCTGTAATATACTTAATTATTTTGTACGTTGTAAAAGAATCTGTTGTATCCTTGCAATGATAACAACAAAGCTCTAACCTGTTTTTAACCTTAGTAGATTTATTGATCTATTAGTCTTGTTGTATCATTCATAACTCTTAAGTAATCACAGAGCTCACAATAGCTTCCTTTGCATTGTGTTTTCTCTTTCTCTAACTAACAGAAAAATTGATAGAAGTAAACAATGACGTTAAACAAACAAATAGTTATGAGTCTCTTTAACAGAATCATTGATCTTTTCCTATTCTTCGATCACTGAGAATTGTGCTCTTTTCTATGACATATTTTATTTTCGCTTAAGTTTTCTATGGATTGCTTTTTACTTCAATGGTTTTTTTAATCTTAAATACTCTTTGTTCATCCATTATAGTGACTATCTTCTCTTCTTCTGGTGTTCTGCCTGTCGGCAGGTCCTACACACCACAACCGTTTCCTCTTAAACCTGTCCCGGGCCTCCTCCTTGGTCTCTTTGTAACCTCCTCTCTTCACCTCATCTATTAACTTTAGCTCTCTTCTTTTCTTTTCTCCTTCCACCGTTCCTTCAATGGCTGTAGTTAGAATCCCCTTCCCTCTTACAAAATATCCGATCCAGCTTTCTTTCCTCTTTTGTATTGTGCGGAGTAATGTTCTTTCCTCCCCAACTCTTCTAAGCACTTCATCATTTCTTATTCTATCCACCCATTTCACTCTCTCCATCTTCCTCCACACCCACATTTCAAAAGCATCCTATCCTTCTCTTTTCTTCCCAAGGTCCATGTTTCGCATCCATATAACATAACGCTCCATACATAACATTTCACCAATCTCTTCCTCAGTTCTAGATTAAAACTACTGTAGAGCACATTTCTCTTCTTATAGAAGGCTTCCTTTGCCATAGCTATTCTTGTCTTGATCTCTGTTCACTGCTTCTTTGACTGCTCTTCCAATCCTCCATCAGCATGCTCCCCAGATATCTACACCTTTTAACCTGCTCTATTCTCCTTCCCTCATTTGTTACAACATTAACAACTTCTCCGTCATTCACTTTCATAACTTTTGTTTTACTGTCGTTTATTCTCATCCCATATATTTCCATTTCTTCTTCTAAACATCCTATCATTCCTTAGAGTGCCTGGTTGTCATCGGCCAAGATAACCATATCATCAGCAAATCTGATGTGTTTTATTTCTTTTCCTCCAATACTTATCCTCTTTTTCCTCTTCCAAGGTGTTGCTAATCATGTCCTCAATATAGAGGTTAAATTATGTTGGTAAAAGGACCTGCCTTACCCCTCGACCAAATTCCATCATCCACTCTGTCAATTTCCCATTAACTTTCACCACCACTTTCTGGGTTCTATACAATTCCCTGATCAGCCTCCTGTCCTTCCAATCGACTCTCTTCATTTTAAGAATTTCCATTAACTTATCCCACTTGACCCTGTCGAAAGCTTTCTCCAAATCAATGAAACGTAAGCTTACTCCTTTTCCTCTTTCCCGGTATCTTTCTCCAACTATTCGCAATAGACCAATAGCTTCTCTAGTGCCCCTTCCTCTTCTATAGCCAAATTGTTCCTCCTCCTTTTCCATTACTCCTAGGAGTCTTTCATTCAAAACCCTCAGAAGTATTTTTGCAGCATGGGCTATGATACTTATTGTTCTGTGTTCCTCGCACTTTTTGGTGCCTGCTTTTTTTTGGGATTGGCACCATAATTTTCTTGACAAAGTCATCCAGCCATATTCCAGTATCATAGATCTTATTGCACAGTTCTACTATTTCCTCTACACCCTCACCCTCTAAACACTTGAAGAATTCTATTGGCAGTTGGTCTATTCTTGTCGCCTTTCCATTTTTCATGTTCTTCATTGCTTGTAATATCTCCGATCTCATTATTCTAGTTTCTCCCTTGCC